>CM077658.1:17214731-17814731 GCA_039707465.1 Rhabdophis nuchalis
ATGAACTCGCAGAGCAAAACGGACATCGCCATTGGATTCGGAGCCCATCGCTATGGTTAGGAGGGTGCGTCCCTTTTCAGTCGGACTTATGTACATTTCCTGGCAAAATACATGGGAAAATCCCATTGGGGAAAATTCCACTTAGGGTTAGGGTTAGCTCTCCATGAACTCGCAGAGCAAAACGGACATCGCCATTGGATTCGGAGCCCATCGCTATGGTTAGGAGGGTGCGTCCCTTTTCAGTCGGACTTATGTACATTTCCTGGCAAAATACATGGGAAAATCCCATTGGGGAAAATTCCACTTAGGGTTAGGGTTAGCTCTCCATGAACTCGCAGAGCAAAACGGACATCGCCATTGGATTCGGAGCCCATCGCTATGGTTAGGAGGGTGCGTCCCTTTTCAGTCGGACTTATGTACATTTCCTGGCAAAATACATGGGAAAATCCCATTGGGGAAAATTCCACTTAGGGTTAGGGTTAGCTCTCCATGAACTCGCAGAGCAAAACGGACATCGCCATTGGATTCGGAGCCCATCGCTATGGTTAGGAGGATGCGTCCCTTTTCAGTCGGACTTATGTACATTTCCTGGCAAAATACATGGGAAAATCCCATTGGGGAAAATTCCACTTAGGGTTAGGGTTAGCTCTCCATGAACTCGCAGAGCAAAACGGACATCGCCATTGGATTCGGAGCCCATCGCTATGGTTAGGAGGGTGCGTCCCTTTTCAGTCGGACTTATGTACATTTCCTGCCAAAATACATGGGAAAATCCCATTGGGGAAAATTCCACTTAGGGTTAGGGTTAGCTCTCCATGAACTCGCAGAGCAAAACGGACATCGCCATTGGATTTGGAGCCCATCGCTATGGTTAGGAGGGTGCGTCCCTTTTCAGTCGGACTTATGTACATTTCTTGGCAAAATACATGGGAAAATCCCATTGGGGAAAATTCCACTTAGGGTTAGGGTTAGCTCTCCATGAACTCGCAGAGCAAAACGGACATCGCCATTGGATTTGGAGCCCATCGCTATGGTTAGGAGGGTGCGTCCCTTTTCAGTCGGACTTATGTACATTTCCTGGCAAAATACGTGGGAAAATCCCATTGGGGAAAATTGCACTTAGGGTTAGGGTTAGCTCTCCATGAAGTCGCAGAGCAAAAACGGACATCGCCATTGGATTCGGAGCCCGTCGCTATGGTTAGGAGGGTGCGTCCCTTTTCAGTCGGACTTATGTACATTTCCTGGCAAAATACATGGGAAAATCCCTTTGGGGAAAACTCCACTTAGGGTTAGGGTTAGCTCTCCATGAACTCGCAGAGCAAAACGGACATCGCCATTGGATTCGGAGCCCATCGCTATGGTGAGGAGGGTGCGTTCCTTTTCAGTCGGACTTATGTACATTTCTTGGCAAAATACATGGGAAAATCCCATTGGGGAAAATTCCACTTAGGGTTAGGGTTAGCTCTCCATGAACTCGCAGAGCAAAACGGACATCGCCATTGGATTCGGAGCCCATCGCTATGGTTAGGAGTGTGCGTCCCTTTTCAGTCGGACCTATGTACATTTCCTGGCAAAATACATGGGAAAATCCCATTGGGGAAAATTTCACTTAGGGTTAGTGTTAGCTCTCCATGAACTCGCAGAGCAAAACGGACATCGCCATTGGATTCGGAGCCCATCGCTATGGTTAGGAGGGTGCGTCCCTTTTCAGTCGGACTTATGTACATTTCCTGGCAAAATACATGGGAAAATCCCATTGGGGAAAATTCCACTTAGGGTTAGGGTTAGCTCTCCATGAACTCGCAGAGCAAAACGGACATCGCCATTGGATTCGGAGCCCATCGCTATGGTTAGGAGGGTGCGTCCCTTTTCAGTCGGACTTATGTACATTTCTTGGCAAAATACATGGGAAAATCCCATTGGGGAAAATTCCACTTAGGGTTAGGGTTAGCTCTCCATGATCTCGCAGAGCAAAACGGACATTGCCATTGGATTTGGAGCCCATCGCTATGGTTAGGAGGGTGCATCCCTTTTCAGTCGGACTTATGTACATTTCTTGGCAAAATACATGGGAAAATCCCATTGGGGAAAATTCCAATTAGGGTTAGGGTTAGCTCTCCATGAACTCGCAGAGCAAAACGGACATCGCCATTGGATTCGGAGCCCATCGCTATGGTTAGGAGGGTGCGTCCCTTTTCAGTCGGACTTATGTACATTTCCTGGCAAAATACATGGGAAAATCCCATTGGGGAAAATTCCACTTAGGGTTAGGGTTAGCTCTCCATGAACTCGCAGAGCAAAACGGACATCGCCTTTGGATTCGGAGCCCATCGCTATGGTTAGGGGGATGCGTCCCTTTTCAGTCGGACTTATGTACATTTCCTGGCAAAATACATGGGAAAATCCCATTGGGGAAAATTCCACTTAGGGTTAGGGTTAGCTCTCCATGAACTCGCAGAGCAAAACGGACATCGCCATTGGATTCGGAGCCCACCGCTATGGTTAGGAGGGTGCGTCCCTTTTCAGTCGGACTTATGTACATTTCCTGGCAAAATACATGGGAAAATCCCATTGGGGAAAATTCCACTTAGGGTTAGGGTTAGCTCTCCATGAACTCGCAGAGCAAAACGGACATCGCCATTGGATTCGGAGCCCATCGCTATGGTTAGGAGGGTGCGTCCCTTTTCAGTCGGACTTATGTACATTTCCTGGCAAAATACATGGGAAAATCCCATTGGGGAAAATTCCACTTAGGGTTAGGGTTAGCTCTCCATGAACTCGCAGAGCAAAACGGACATCGCCATTGGATTCGGAGCCCATCGCTATGGTTAGGAGGGTGCGTCCCTTTTCAGTCGGACTTATGTACATTTCCTGGCAAAATACATGGGAAAATCCCATTGGGGAAAATTCCACTTAGGGTTAGGGTTAGCTCTCCATGAACTCGCAGAGCAAAACGGACATCGCCATTGGATTCGGAGCCCATCGCTATGGTTAGGAGGGTGCGTCCCTTTTCAATCGGACTTATGTACATTTCTTGGCAAAATACATGGGAAAATCCCATTGGGGAAAATTCCACTTAGGGTTAGGGTTAGCTCTCCATGAACTCGCAGAGCAAAACGGACATCGCCATTGGATTTGGAGCCCATCGCTATGGTTAGGAGGGTGCGTCCCTTTTCAGTCGGACTTATGTACATTTCTTGGCAAAATACATGGGAAAATCCCATTGGGGAAAATTCCACTTAGGTTTAGGGTTAGCTCTCCATGAACTCGCAGAGCCAAACGGACATCGCCATTGGATTCGGAGCCCATCGCTATGGTTAGGAGGGAGCGTCCCTTTTCCGTCGGACTTATGTACATTTCCTGGCAAAATACATGGGAAAATCCCATTGGGGAAAATTCCACTTAGGGTTAGGGTTAGCTCTCCATGAACTCGCAGAGCAAAACGGACATCGCCATTGGATTCGGAGCCCATCGCTATGGTTAGGAGGGTGCGTCCCTTTTCTGTCGGACTTATGTACATTTCCTGGCAAAATACATGGGAAAATCCCATTGGGGAAAATTCCACTTAGGGTTAGGGTTAGCTCTCCATGAACTCGCAGAGCAAAACGGACATCGCCATTGGATTCGGAGCCCATCGCTATGGTTAGGAGGGTGCGTCCCTTTTCAGTCGGACTTATGTACATTTCCTGGCAAAATACATGGGAAAATCCCATTGGGGAAAATTCCACTTAGGGTTAGGGTTAGCTCTCCATGAACTCGCAGAGCAAAACGGACATCGCCATTGGATTTGGAGCACATCGCTATGGTTAGGAGGGTGCGTCCCTTTTCAGTCGGACTTATGTACATTTCCTGGCAAAATACATGGGAAAATCCCATTGGGGAAAATTCCACTTAGGGTTAGGGTTAGCTCTCCATGAACTCGCAGAGCAAAACGGACATCGCCATTGGATTCGGAGCCCATCGCTATGGTTAGGAGGGTGCGTCCCTTTTCAGTCGGACTTATGTACATTTCCTGGCAAAATACATGGGAAAATCCCATTGGGGAAAATTCCACTTAGGGTTAGGGTTAGCTCTCCATGAACTCGCAGAGCAAAACGGACATCGCCATTGGATTCGGAGCCCATCGCTATGGTTAGGAGGGTGCGTCCCTTTTCAGTCGGACTTATGTACATTTCCTGGCAAAATACATGGGAAAATCCCATTGGGGAAAATTCCACTTAGGGTTAGGGTTAGCTCTCCATGAACTCGCAGAGCAAAACGGACATCGCCATTGGATTCGGAGCCCATCGCTATGGTTAGGAGGGTGCGTCCCTTTTCAGTCGGACTTATGTACATTTCCTGGCAAAATACATGGGAAAATCCCATTGGGGAAAATTCCACTTAGGGTTAGGGTTAGCTCTCCATGAACTCGCAGAGCAAAACGGACATCGCCATTGGATTCGGAGCCCATCGCTATGGTTAGGAGGGTGCGTCCCTTTTCAGTCGGACTTATGTACATTTCCTGGCAAAATACATGGGAAAATCCCATTGGGGAAAATTCCACTTAGGGTTAGGGTTAGCTCTCCATGAACTCGCAGAGCAAAACGGACATCGCCATTGGATTCGGAGCCCATCGCTATGGTTAGGAGGGTGCGTCCCTTTTCAGTCGGACTTATGTACATTTCCTGGCAAAATACATGGGAAAATCCCATTGGGGAAAATTCCACTTAGGGTTAGGGTTAGCTCTCCATGAACTCGCAGAGCAAAACGGACATCGCCATTGGATTCGGAGCCCATCGCTATGGTTAGGAGGGTGCGTCCCTTTTCAATCGGACTTATGTACATTTCTTGGCAAAATACATGGGAAAATCCCATTGGGGAAAATTCCACTTAGGGTTAGGGTTAGCTCTCCATGAACTCGCAGAGCAAAACGGACATCGCCATTGGATTCGGAGCCCATCGCTATGGTTAGGAGGGTGCGTCCCTTTTCAGTCGGACTTATGTACATTTCTTGGCAAAATACATGGGAAAATCCCATTGGGGAAAATTCCACTTAGGGTTAGGGTTAGCTCTCCATGAACTCGCAGAGCCAAACGGACATCGCCATTGGATTCGGAGCCCATCGCTATGGTTAGGAGGGAGCGTCCCTTTTCAGTCGGACTTATGTACATTTCCTGGCAAAATACATGGGAAAATCCCATTGGGGAAAATTCCACTTAGGGTTAGGGTTAGCTCTCCATGAACTCGCAGAGCAAAACGGACATCGCCATTGGATTCGGAGCCCATCGCTATGGTTAGGAGGGTGCGTCCCTTTTCAGTCGGACTTATGTACATTTCCTGGCAAAATACATGGGAAAATCCCATTGGGGAAAATTCCACTTAGGGTTAGGGTTAGCTCTCCATGAACTCGCAGAGCAAAACGGACATCGCCATTGGATTCGGAGCCCATCGCTATGGTTAGGAGGGTGCGTCCCTTTTCAGTCGGACTTATGTACATTTCCTGGCAAAATACATGGGAAAATCCCATTGGGGAAAATTCCACTTAGGGTTAGGGTTAGCTCTCCATAAACTCGCAGAGCAAAACGGACATCGCCATTGGATTCGGAGCCCATCGCTATGGTTAGGAGGGTGCGTCCCTTTTCAGTCGGACTTATGTACATTTCCTGGCAAAATACATGGGAAAATCCCATTGGGGAAAATTCCACTTAGGGTTAGGGTTAGCTCTCCATGAACTCGCAGAGCAAAACGGACATCGCCATTGGATTCGGAGCCCATCGCTATGGTTAGGAGGGTGCGTCCCTTTTCAGTCGGACTTATGTACATTTCCTGGCAAAATACATGGGAAAATCCCATTGGGGAAAATTCCACTTAGGGTTAGGGTGAGCTCTCCATGAACTCGCAGAGCAAAACGGACATCGCCATTGGATTCGGAGCCCATCGCTATGGTTAGGAGGGTGCGTCCCTTTTCAATCGGACTTATGTACATTTCTTGGCAAAATACATGGGAAAATCCCATTGGGGAAAATTCCACTTAGGGTTAGGGTTAGCTCTCCATGAACTCGCAGAGCAAAACGGACATCGCCATTGGATTTGGAGCCCATCGCTATGGTTAGGAGGGTGCGTCCCTTTTCAGTCGGACTTATGTACATTTCTTGGCAAAATACATGGGAAAATCCCATTGGGGAAAATTCCACTTAGGTTTAGGGTTAGCTCTCCATGAACTCGCAGAGCCAAACGGACATCGCCATTGGATTCGGAGCCCATCGCTATGGTTAGGAGGGAGCGTCCCTTTTCAGTCGGACTTATGTACATTTCCTGGCAAAATACATGGGAAAATCCCATTGGGGAAAATTCCACTTAGGGTTAGGGTTAGCTCTCCATGAACTCGCAGAGCAAAACGGACATCGCCATTGGATTCGGAGCCCATCGCTATGGTTAGGAGGGTGCGTCCCTTTTCTGTCGGACTTATGTACATTTCCTGGCAAAATACATGGGAAAATCCCATTGGGGAAAATTCCACTTAGGGTTAGGGTTAGCTCTCCATGAACTCGCAGAGCAAAACGGACATCGCCATTGGATTCGGAGCCCATCGCTATGGTTAGGAGGGTGCGTCCCTTTTCAGTCGGACTTATGTACATTTCCTGGCAAAATACATGGGAAAATCCCATTGGGGAAAATTCCACTTAGGGTTAGGGTTAGCTCTCCATGAACTCGCAGAGCAAAACGGACATCGCCTTTGGATTCGGAGCCCATCGCTATGGTTAGGAGGATGCGTCCCTTTTCAGTCGGACTTATGTACATTTCCTGGCAAAATACATGGGAAAATCCCATTGGGGAAAATTCCACTTAGGGTTAGGGTTAGCTCTCCATGAACTCGCAGAGCAAAACGGACATCGCCATTGGATTCGGAGCCCATCGCTATGGTTAGGAGGGTGCGTCCCTTTTCTGTCGGACTTATGTACATTTCCTGGCAAAATACATGGGAAAATCCCATTGGGGAAAATTCCACTTAGGGTTAGGGTTAGCTCTCCATGAACTCGCAGAGCAAAACGGACATCGCCATTGGATTCGGAGCCCATCGCTATGGTTAGGAGGGTGCGTCCCTTTTCAGTCGGACTTATGTACATTTCCTGGCAAAATACATGGGAAAATCCCATTGGGGAAAATTCCACTTAGGGTTAGGGTTAGCTCTCCATGAACTCGCAGAGCAAAACGGACATCGCCTTTGGATTCGGAGCCCATCGCTATGGTTAGGAGGATGCGTCCCTTTTCAGTCGGACTTATGTACATTTCCTGGCAAAATACATGGGAAAATCCCATTGGGGAAAATTCCACTTAGGGTTAGGGTTAGCTCTCCATGAACTCGCAGAGCAAAACGGACATCGCCATTGGATTCGGAGCCCACCGCTATGGTTAGGAGGGTGCGTCCCTTTTCAGTCGGACTTATGTACATTTCCTGGCAAAATACATGGGAAAATCCCATTGGGGAAAATTCCACTTAGGGTTAGGGTTAGCTCTCCATGAACTCGCAGAGCAAAACGGACATCGCCATTGGATTCGGAGCCCGTCGCTATGGTTAGGAGGGTGCGTCCCTTTTCAGTCGGACTTATGTACATTTCCTGGCAAAATACATGGGAAAATCCCTTTGGGGAAAATTCCACTTAGGGTTAGGGTTAGCTCTCCATGAACTCGCAGAGCAAAACGGACATCGCCATTGGATTCGGAGCCCATCGCTATGGTTAGGAGGGTGCGTTCCTTTTCAGTCGGACTTATGTACATTTCTTGGCAAAATACATGGGAAAATCCCATTGGGGAAAATTCCACTTAGGGTTAGGGTTAGCTCTCCATGAACTCGCAGAGCAAAACGGACATCGCCATTGGATTCGGAGCCCATCGCTATGGTTAGGAGTGTGCGTCCCTTTTCAGTCGGACCTATGTACATTTCCTGGCAAAATACATGGGAAAATCCCATTGGGGAAAATTTCACTTAGGGTTAGTGTTAGCTCTCCATGAACTCGCAGAGCAAAACGGACATCGCCATTGGATTCGGAGCCCATCGCTATGGTTAGGAGGGTGCGTCCCTTTTCAGTCGGACTTATGTACATTTCCTTGCAAAATACATGGGAAAATCCCATTGGGGAAAATTCCACTTAGGGTTAGGGTTAGCTCTCCATGAACTCGCAGAGCAAAACGGACATCGCCATTGGATTCGGAGCCCATCGCTATGGTTAGGAGGGTGCGTCCCTTTTCAGTCGGACTTATGTACATTTCTTGGCAAAATACATGGGAAAATCCCATTGGGGAAAATTCCACTTAGGGTTAGGGTTAGCTCTCCATGATCTCGCAGAGCAAAACGGACATTGCCATTGGATTTGGAGCCCATCGCTATGGTTAGGAGGGTGCATCCCTTTTCAGTCGGACTTATGTACATTTCTTGGCAAAATACATGGGAAAATCCCATTGGGGAAAATTCCACTTAGGTTTAGGGTTAGCTCTCCATGAACTCGCAGAGCAAAACGGACATCGCCATTGGATTCGGAGCCCATCGCTATGGTTAGGAGGGAGCGTCCCTTTTCAGTCGGACCTATGTACATTTCCTGGCAAAATACATGGGAAAATCCCATTGGGGAAAATTCCACTTAGGGTTAGGGTTAGCTCTCCATGAACTCGCAGAGCAAAACGGACATCGCCATAGGATTCGGAGCCCATCGCTATGGTTAGGAGGGTGCGTCCCTTTTCTGTCGGACTTATGTACATTTCCTGGCAAAATACATGGGAAAATCCCATTGGGGAAAATTCCACTTAGGGTTAGGGTTAGCTCTCCATGAACTCGCAGAGCAAAACGGACATCGCCATTGGATTCGGAGCCCATCGCTATGGTTAGGAGGGTGCGTCCCTTTTCAGTCGGACTTATGTACATTTCCTGGCAAAATACATGGGAAAATCCCATTGGCGAAAATTCCACTTAGGGTTAGGGTTAGCTCTCCATGAACTCGCAGAGCAAAACGGACATCGCCTTTGGATTCGGAGCCCATCGCTATGGTTAGGAGGATGCGTCCCTTTTCAGTCGGACTTATGTACATTTCCTGGCAAAATACGTGGGAAAATCCCATTGGGGAAAATTCCACTTAGGGTTAGGGTTAGCTCTCCATGAACTCGCAGAGCAAAACGGACATCGCCATTGGATTCGGAGCCCATCGCTATGGTTAGGAGGGTGCGTCCCTTTTCAGTCGGACTTATGTACATTTCCTGGCAAAATACATGGGAAAATCCCATTGGGGAAAATTCCACTTAGGGTTAGGGTTAGCTCTCCATGAACTCGCAGAGCAAAACGGACATCGCCATTGGATTCGGAGCCCATCGCTATGGTTAGGAGGGTGCGTCCCTTTTCAGTCGGACTTATGTACATTTCCTGGCAAAATACATGGGAAAATCCCATTGGGGAAAATTCCACTTAGGGTTAGGGTTAGCTCTCCATGAACTCGCAGAGCAAAACGGACATCGCCATTGGATTCGGAGCCCATCGCTATGGTTAGGAGGGTGCGTCCCTTTTCAGTCGGACTTATGTACATTTCCTGGCAAAATACATGGGAAAATCCCATTGGGGAAAATTCCACTTAGGGTTAGGGTTAGCTCTCCATGAACTCGCAGAGCAAAACGGACATCGCCATTGGATTCGGAGCCCATCGCTATGGTTAGGAGGGTGCGTCCCTTTTCAGTCGGACTTATGTACATTTCCTGGCAAAATACATGGGAAAATCCCATTGGGGAAAATTCCACTTAGGGTTAGGGTTAGCTCTCCATGAACTCGCAGAGCAAAACGGACATCGCCATTGGATTCGGAGCCCATCGCTATGGTTAGGAGGGTGCGTCCCTTTTCAGTCGGACATATGTACATTTCTTGGCAAAATACATGGGAAAATCCCATTGGGGAAAATTCCACTTAGGGTTAGGGTTAGCTCTCCATGAACTCGCAGAGCAAAACGGACATCGCCATTGGATTTGGAGCCCATCGCTATGGTTAGGAGGGTGCGTCCCTTTTCAGTCGGACTTATGTACATTTCTTGGCAAAATACATGGGAAAATCCCATTGGGGAAAATTCCACTTAGGTTTAGGGTTAGCTCTCCATGAACTCGCAGAGCCAAACGGACATCGCCATTGGATTCGGAGCCCATCGCTATGGTTAGGAGGGAGCGTCCCTTTTCAGTCGGACTTATGTACATTTCCTGGCAAAATACATGGGAAAATCCCATTGGGGAAAATTCCACTTAGGGTTAGGGTTAGCTCTCCATGAACTCGCAGAGCAAAACGGACATCGCCATAGGATTCGGAGCCCATCGCTATGGTTAGGAGGGTGCGTCCCTTTTCTGTCGGACTTATGTACATTTCCTGGCAAAATACATGGGAAAATCCCATTGGGGAAAATTCCACTTAGGGTTAGGGTTAGCTCTCCATGAACTCGCAGAGCAAAACGGACATCGCCATTGGATTCGGAGCCCATCGCTATGGTTAGGAGGGTGCGTCCCTTTTCAGTCGGACTTATGTACATTTCCTGGCAAAATACATGGGAAAATCCCATTGGGGAAAATTCCACTTAGGGTTAGGGTTAGCTCTCCATGAACTCGCAGAGCAAAACGGACATCGCCTTTGGATTCGGAGCCCATCGCTATGGTTAGGAGGATGCGTCCCTTTTCAGTCGGACTTATGTACATTTCCTGGCAAAATACATGGGAAAATCCCATTGGGGAAAATTCCACTTAGGGTTAGGGTTAGCTCTCCATGAACTCGCAGAGCAAAACGGACATCGCCATTGGATTCGGAGCCCATCGCTATGGTTAGGAGGGTGCGTCCCTTTTCAGTCGGACTTATGTACATTTCCTGGCAAAATACATGGGAAAATCCCATTGGGGAAAATTCCACTTAGGGTTAGGGTTAGCTCTCCATGAACTCGCAGAGCAAAACGGACATCGCCATTGGATTCGGAGCCCATCGCTATGGTTAGGAGGGTGCGTCCCTTTTCAGTCGGACTTATGTACATTTCCTGGCAAAATACATGGGAAAATCCCATTGGGGAAAATTCCACTTAGGGTTAGGGTTAGCTCTCCATGAACTCGCAGAGCAAAACGGACATCGCCATTGGATTCGGAGCCCATCGCTATGGTTAGGAGGGTGCGTCCCTTTTCAGTCGGACTTATGTACATTTCCTGGCAAAATACATGGGAAAATCCCATTGGGGAAAATTCCACTTAGGGTTAGGGTTAGCTCTCCATGAACTCGCAGAGCAAAACGGACATCGCCATTGGATTCGGAGCCCATCGCTATGGTTAGGAGGGTGCGTCCCTTTTCAGTCGGACTTATGTACATTTCCTGGCAAAATACATGGGAAAATCCCATTGGGGAAAATTCAACTTAGGGTTAGGGTTAGCTCTCCATGAACTCACAGAGCAAAACGGACATCGCCATTGGATTCGGAGCCCATCGCTATGGTTAGGAGGGTGCGTCCCTTTTCAGTCGGACTTATGTACATTTCCTGGCAAAATACATGGGAAAATCCCATTGGGGAAAATTCCACTTAGGGTTAGGGTTAGCTCTCCATGAACTCGCAGAGCAAAACGGACATCGCCATTGGATTCGGAGCCCATCGCTATGGTTAGGAGGGTGCGTCCCTTTTCAGTCGGACTTATGTACATTTCCTGGCAAAATACATGGGAAAATCCCATTGGGGAAAATTCCACTTAGGGTTAGGGTTAGCTCTCCATGAACTCGCAGAGCAAAACGGACATCGCCATTGGATTTGGAGCCCATCGCTATGGTTAGGAGGGTGCGTCCCTTTTCAGTCGGACTTATGTACATTTCCTGGCAAAATACGTGGGAAAATCCCATTGGGGAAAATTGCACTTAGGGTTAGGGTTACCTCTCCATGAAGTCGCAGAGCAAAACGGACATCGCCATTGGATTCATAGCCCGTCGCTATGGTTAGGAGGGTGCGTCCCTTTTCAGTCGGACTTATGTACATTTCCTGGCAAAATACATGGGAAAATCCCATTGGGGAAAATTCCACTTAGGGTTAGGGTTAGCTCTCCATGAACTCGCAGAGCAAAACGGACATCGCCATTGGATTCGGAGCCCATCGCTATGGTTAGGAGTGTGCGTCCCTTTTCAGTCGGACCTATGTACATTTCCTGGCAAAATACATGGGAAAATCCCATTGGGGAAAATTTCACTTAGGGTTAGGGTTAGCTCTCCATGAACTCGCAGAGCAAAACGGACATCGCCATTGGATTCGGAGACCATCGCTATGGTTAGGAGGGTGCGTCCCTTTTCAGTCGGACTTATGTACATTTCCTGGCAAAATACATGGGAAAATCCCATTGGGGAAAATTCCACTTAGGGTTAGGGTTAGCTCTCCATGAACTCGCAGAGCAAAACGGACATCGCCATTGGATTCGGAGCCCATCGCTATGGTTAGGAGGGTGCGTCCCTTTTCAGTCGGACTTATGTACATTTCCTGGCAAAATACATGGGAAAATCCCATTGGGGAAAATTCCACTTAGGGTTAGGGTTAGCTCTCCATGAACTCGCAGAGCAAAACGGACATCGCCATTGGATTCGGAGCCCATCGCTATGGTTAGGAGGGTGCGTCCCTTTTCAGTCGGACTTATGTACATTTCCTGGCAAAATACATGGGAAAATCCCATTGGGGAAAATTCCACTTAGGGTTAGGGTTAGCTCTCCATGAACTCGCAGAGCAAAACGGACATCGCCATTGGATTTGGAGCCCATCGCTATGGTTAGGAGGGTGCGTCCCTTTTCAGTCGGACTTATGTACATTTCCTGGCAAAATACGTGGGAAAATCCCATTGGGGAAAATTGCACTTAGGGTTAGGGTTACCTCTCCATGAAGTCGCAGAGCAAAACGGACATCGCCATTGGATTCATAGCCCGTCGCTATGGTTAGGAGGGTGCGTCCCTTTTCAGTCGGACTTATGTACATTTCCTGGCAAAATACATGGGAAAATCCCTTTGGGGAAAATTCCACTTAGGGTTAGGGTTAGCTCTCCATGAACTCGCAGAGCAAAACGGACATCGCCATTGGATTCGGAGCCCATCGCTATGGTTAGGAGGGTGCGTTCCTTTTCAGTCGGACTTATGTACATTTCTTGGCAAAATACATGGGAAAATCCCATTGGGGAAAATTCCACTTAGGGTTAGGGTTAGCTCTCCATGAACTCGCAGAGCAAAACGGACATCGCCATTGGATTCGGAGCCCATCGCTATGGTTAGGAGTGTGCGTCCCTTTTCAGTCGGACCTATGTACATTTCCTGGCAAAATACATGGGAAAATCCCATTGGGGAAAATTTCACTTAGGGTTAGGGTTAGCTCTCCATGAACTCGCAGAGCAAAACGGACATCGCCATTGGATTCGGAGACCATCGCTATGGTTAGGAGGGTGCGTCCCTTTTCAGTCGGACTTATGTACATTTCCTGGCAAAATACATGGGAAAATCCCATTGGGGAAAATTCCACTTAGGGTTAGGGTTAGCTCTCCATGAACTCGCAGAGCAAAACGGACATCGCCATTGGATTCGGAGCCCATCGCTATGGTTAGGAGGGTGCGTCCCTTTCCAGTCGGACTTATGTACATTTCCTGGCAAAATACATGGGAAAATCCCATTGGGGAAAATTCCACTTAGGGTTAGGGTTAGCTCTCCATGAACTCGCAGAGCAAAACGGACATCGCCATTGGAATCGAAGCCCGTTGCTATGGTTAGGAGGGTGCATCCCTTTTCAGTCGGACTTATGTACATTTCCTGGCAAAATACATGGGAAAATCCCATTGGGGAAAATTCCACTTAGGGTTAGGGTTAGCTCTCCATGAACTCGCAGAGCAAAACGGACATCGCCATTGGATTCGGAGCCCATCGCTATGGTTAGGAGGGTGCGTCCCTTTTCAGTCGGACTTATGTACATTTCCTGGCAAAATACATGGGAAAATCCCATTGGGGAAAATTCCACTTAGGGTTAGGGTTAGCTCTCCATGAACTCGCAGAGCAAAACGGACATCGCCATTGGATTCGGAGCCCATCGCTATGGTTAGGAGGGTGCGTCCCTTTTCAGTCGGACTTATGTACATTTCCTGGCAAAATACATGGGAAAATCCCATTGGGGAAAATTCCACTTAGGGTTAGGGTTAGCTCTCCATGATCTCGCAGAGCAAAACGGACATCGCCAATGGATTCGGAGCCCATCGCTATGGTTAGGAGGGTGCGTCCCTTTTCAGTCGGACTTATGTACATTTCCTGGCAAAATACATGGGAAAATCCCATTGGGGAAAATTCCACTTAGGGTTAGGGTTAGCTCTCCATGAACTTGCAGAGCAAAACGGACATCGCCATTGGATTGGGAGCCCGTCGCTATGGTTAGGAGGGTGCGTCCCTTTTCAGTCGGACTTATGTACATTTCCTGGCAAAATACGTGGGAAAATCCCATTGGGGAAAATTCCACTTAGGGTTAGGGTTAGCTCTCCATGAACTCGCAGAGCAAAACGGACATCGCCATTGGATTCGGAGCCCGTCGCTATGGTTAGGAGGGTTCATCCCTTTACAGTCGGACTTATGTACATTTCCTGGCAAAATACATGGGAAAATCCCATTGGGGAAAATTCCACTTAGGGTTAGGGTTAGCTCTCCATGAACTCGCAGAGCAAAACGGACATCGCCATTGGATTCGGAGCCCATCGCTATGGTTAGGAGGGTGTGTCCCTTTTCAGTCGGACTTATGTACATTTCCTGGCAAAATACATGGGAAAATCCCATTGGGGAAAATTCCACTTAGGGTTAGGGTTAGCTCTCCATGAACTCGCAGAACAAAACGGACATCGCCATTGGATTCGGAGCCCATCGCTATGGTTAGGAGGGTGCGTCCCTTTTCAGTCGGACTTATGTACATTTCTTGGCAAAATACATGGGAAAATCCCATTGGGGAAAATTCCACTTAGGGTTAGGGTTAGCTCTCCATGAATTCGCAGAGCAAAACGGACATCGCCATTGGATTCGGAGCCCGTTGCTATGGTTAGGAGGGTGCGTCCCTTTTCAGTCGGACTTATGTACATTTCCTGGCAAAATACATGGGAAAATCCCATTGGGGAAAATTCCACTTAGGGTTAGGGTTAGCTCTCCATGAACTCGCAGAACAAAACGGACATCGCCATTGGATTCGGAGCCCATCGCTATGGTTAGGAGGGTGCGTCCCTTTTCAGTCGGACTTATGTACATTTCCTGGCAAAATACATGGGAAAATCCCATTGGGGGAAATTCCACTTAGGGTTAGGGTTAGCTCTCCATGAACTCGCAGAGCAAAACGGACATCGCCATTGGATTCGGAGCCCATCGCTATGGTTAGGAGGGTGCGTCCCTTTTCAGTCGGACTTATGTACATTTCCTGGCAAAATACATGGGAAAATCCCATTGGGGAAAATTCCACTTAGGGTTAGGGTTAGCTCTCCATGAACTCGCAGAGCAAAACGGACATCGCCATTGGATTCGGAGCCCATCGCTATGGTTAGGAGGGTGCGTCCCTTTTCAGTCGGACTTATGTACATTTCCTGGCAAAATACATGGGAAAATCCCATTGGGGAAAATTCCACTTAGGGTTAGGGTTAGCTCTCCATGAACTCGCAGAGCAAAACGGACATCGCCATTGGATTCGGAGCCCATCGCTATGGTTAGGAGGGTGCGTCCCTTTTCAGTCGGACTTATGTACATTTCTTGGCAAAATACATGGGAAAATACCATTGGGGAAAATTCCACTTAGGGTTAGGGTTAGCTCTCCATGAACTCGCAGAGCAAAACGGACATCGCCATTGGATTCGGAGCCCATCGCTATGGTTAGGAGTGTGCGTCCCTTTTCAGTCGGACCTATGTACATTTCCTGGCAAAATACATGGGAAAATCCCATTGGGGAAAATTTCACATAGGGTTAGGGTTAGCTCTCCATGAACTCGCAGAGCAAAACGGACATCGCCATTGGATTCGGAGACCATCGCTATGGTTAGGAGGGTGCGTCCCTTTTCAGTCGGACTTATGTACATTTCCTGGCAAAATACATGGGAAAATCCCATTGGGGAAAATTCCACTTAGGGTTAGGGTTAGCTCTCCATGAACTCGCAGAGCAAAACGGACATCGCCATTGGATTCGGAGCCCATCGCTATGGTTAGGAGGGTGCGTCCCTTTTCAGTCGGACTTATGTACATTTCCTGGCAAAATACATGGGAAAATCCCATTGGGGAAAATTCCACTTAGGGTTAGGGTTAGCTCTCCATGAAGTCGCAGAGCAAAACGGACATCGCCATTGGATTCATAGCCCGTCGCTATGGTTAGGAGGGTGCGTCCCTTTTCAGTCGGACTTATGTACATTTCCTGGCAAAATACATGGGAAAATCCCTTTGGGGAAAATTCCACTTAGGGTTAGGGTTAGCTCTCCATGAACTCGCAGAGCAAAACGGACATCGCCATTGGATTCGGAGCCCATCGCTATGGTTAGGAGGGTGCGTCCCTTTCCAGTCGGACTTATGTACATTTCCTGGCAAAATACATGGGAAAATCCCATTGGGGAAAATTCCACTTAGGGTTAGGGTTAGCTCTCCATGAACTCGCAGAGCAAAACGGACATCGCCATTGGAATCGGAGCCCGTTGCTATGGTTAGGAGGGTGCATCCCTTTTCAGTCGGACTTATGTACATTTCCTGGCAAAATACATGGGAAAATCCCATTGGGGAAAATTCCACTTAGGGTTAGGGTTAGCTCTCCATGAACTCGCAGAGCAAAACGGACATCGCCATTGGATTCGGAGCCCATCGCTATGGTTAGGAGGGTGCGTCCCTTTTCAGTCGGACTTATGTACATTTCCTGGCAAAATACATGGGAAAATCCCATTGGGGAAAATTCCACTTAGGGTTAGGGTTAGCTCTCCATGAACTCGCAGAGCAAAACGGACATCGCCATTGGATTCGGAGCCCATCGCTATGGTTAGGAGGGTGCGTCCCTTTTCAGTCGGACTTATGTACATTTCCTGGCAAAATACATGGGAAAATCCCATTGGGGAAAATTCCACTTAGGGTTAGGGTTAGCTCTCCATGATCTCGCAGAGCAAAACGGACATCGCCAATGGATTCGGAGCCCATCGCTATGGTTAGGAGGGTGCGTCCCTTTTCAGTCGGACTTATGTACATTTCCTGGCAAAATACATGGGAAAATCCCATTGGGGAAAATTCCACTTAGGGTTAGGGTTAGCTCTCCATGAACTCGCAGAGCAAAACGGACATCGCCATTGGATTGGGAGCCCGTCGCTATGGTTAGGAGGGTGCGTCCCTTTTCAGTCGGACTTATGTACATTTCCTGGCAAAATACGTGGGAAAATCCCATTGGGGAAAATTCCACTTAGGGTTAGGGTTAGCTCTCCATGAACTCGCAGAGCAAAACGGACATCGCCATTGGATTCGGAGCCCGTCGCTATGGTTAGGAGGGTTCATCCCTTTACAGTCGGACTTATGTACATTTCCTGGCAAAATACATGGGAAAATCCCATTGGGGAAAATTCCACTTAGGGTTAGGGTTAGCTCTCCATGAACTCGCAGAGCAAAACGGACATCGCCATTGGATTCGGAGCCCATCGCTATGGTTAGGAGGGTGTGTCCCTTTTCAGTCGGACTTATGTACATTTCCTGGCAAAATACATGGGAAAATCCCATTGGGGAAAATTCCACTTAGGGTTAGGGTTAGCTCTCCATGAACTCGCAGAACAAAACGGACATCGCCATTGGATTCGGAGCCCATCGCTATGGTTAGGAGGGTGCGTCCCTTTTCAGTCGGACTTATGTACATTTCTTGGCAAAATACATGGGAAAATCCCATTGGGGAAAATTCCACTTAGGGTTAGGGTTAGCTCTCCATGAATTCGCAGAGCAAAACGGACATCGCCATTGGATTCGGAGCCCGTTGCTATGGTTAGGAGGGTGCGTCCCTTTTCAGTCGGACTTATGTACATTTCCTGGCAAAATACATGGGAAAATCCCATTGGGGAAAATTCCACTTAGGGTTAGGGTTAGCTCTCCATGAACTCGCAGAACAAAACGGACATCGCCATTGGATTCGGAGCCCATCGCTATGGTTAGGAGGGTGCGTCCCTTTTCAGTCGGACTTATGTACATTTCCTGGCAAAATACATGGGAAAATCCCATTGGGGGAAATTCCACTTAGGGTTAGGGTTAGCTCTCCATGAACTCGCAGAGCAAAACGGACATCGCCATTGGATTCGGAGCCCATCGCTATGGTTAGGAGGGTGCGTCCCTTTTCAGTCGGACTTATGTACATTTCCTGGCAAAATACATGGGAAAATCCCATTGGGGAAAATTCCACTTAGGGTTAGGGTTAGCTCTCCATGAACTCGCAGAGCAAAACGGACATCGCCATTGGATTCGGAGCCCATCGCTATGGTTAGGAGGGTGCGTCCCTTTTCAGTCGGACTTATGTACATTTCCTGGCAAAATACATGGGAAAATCCCATTGGGGAAAATTCCACTTAGGGTTAGGGTTAGCTCTCCATGAACTCGCAGAGCAAAACGGACATCGCCATTGGATTCGGAGCCCATCGCTATGGTTAGGAGGGTGCGTCCCTTTTCAGTCGGACTTATGTACATTTCTTGGCAAAATACATGGGAAAATACCATTGGGGAAAATTCCACTTAGGGTTAGGGTTAGCTCTCCATGAACTCGCAGAGCAAAACGGACATCGCCATTGGATTCGGAGCCCATCGCTATGGTTAGGAGTGTGCGTCCCTTTTCAGTCGGACCTATGTACATTTCCTGGCAAAATACATGGGAAAATCCCATTGGGGAAAATTCCACTTAGGGTTAGGGTTAGCTCTCCATGAACTCGCAGAGCAAAACGGACATCGCCATTGGATTCGGAGCCCATCGCTATGGTTAGGAGGGTGCGTCCCTTTTCAGTCGGACTTATGTACATTTCCTGGCAAAATACATGGGAAAATCCCATTGGGGAAAATTCCACTTAGGGTTAGGGTTAGCTCTCCATGAACTCGCAGAACAAAACGGACATCGCCATTGGATTCGGAGCCCATCGCTATGGTTAGGACGGTGCGTCCCTTTCCCGTCGGACTTATGTACATTTCCTGGCAAAATACATGGGAAAATCCCATTGGGGAAAATTCCACTTAGGGTTAGGGTTAGCTCTCCATGAACTCGCAGAGCAAAACGGACATCGCCATTGGAATCGGAGCCCGTTGCTATGGTTAGGAGGGTGCATCCCTTTTCAGTCGGACTTATGTACATTTCCTGGCAAAATACATGGGAAAATCCCATTGGGGAAAATTCCACTTAGGGTTAGGGTTAGCTCTCCATGAACTCGCAGAGCAAAACGGACATCGCCATTGGATTCGGAGCCCATCGCTATGGTTAGGAGGGTGCGTCCCTTTTCAGTCGGACTTATGTACATTTCCTGGCAAAATACATGGGAAAATCCCATTGGGGAAAATTCCACTTAGGGTTAGCTCTCCATGAACTCGCAGAGCAAAACGGACATCGCCATTGGATTCGGAGCCCATCGCTATGGTTAGGAGGGTGCGTCCCTTTTCAGTCGGACTTATGTACATTTCCTGGCAAAATACATGGGAAAATCCCATTGGGGAAAATTCCACTTAGGGTTAGGGTTAGCTCTCCATGATCTCGCAGAGCAAAACGGACATCGCCATTGGATTCGGAGCCCATCGCTATGGTTAGGAGGGTGCGTCCCTTTTCAGTCGGACTTATGTACATTTCCTGGCAAAATACATGGGAAAATCCCATTGGGGAAAATTCCACTTAGGGTTAGGGTTAGCTCTCCATGAACTCGCAGAGCAAAACGGACATCGCCATTGGATTGGGAGCCCGTCGCTATGGTTAGGAGGGTGCGTCCCTTTTCAGTCGGACTTATGTACATTTCCTGGCAAAATACGTGGGAAAATCCCATTGGGGAAAATTCCACTTAGGGTTAGGGTTAGCTCTCCATGAACTCGCAGAGCAAAACGGACATCGCCATTGGATTCGGAGCCCGTCGCTATGGTTAGGAGGGTTCATCTCTTTTCAGTCGGACTTATGTACATTTCCTGGCAAAATACATGGGAAAATCCCATTGGGGAAAATTCCACTTAGGGTTAGGGTTAGCTCTCCATGAACTCGCAGAGCAAAACGGACATCGCCATTGGATTCGGAGCCCATCGCTATGGTTAGGAGGGTGCGTCCCTTTTCAGTCGGACTTATGTACATTTCTTGGCAAAATACATGGGAAAATCCCATTGGGGAAAATTCCACTTAGGGTTAGGGTTAGCTCTCCATGAACTCGCAGAGCATAACGGACATCGCCATTGGATTCGGAGCCCGTTGCTATGGTTAGGAGGGTGCGTCCCTTTTCAGTCGGACTTATGTACATTTCCTGGCAAAATACATGGGAAAATCCCATTGGGGAAAATTCCACTTAGGGTTAGGGTTAGCTCTCCATGAACTCGCAGAACAAAACGGACATCGCCATTGGATTCGGAGCCCATCGCTATGGTTAGGAGGGTGCGTCCCTTTTCAGTCGGACTTATGTACATTTCTTGGCAAAATACATGGGAAAATCCCATTGGGGAAAATTCCACTTAGGGTTAGGGTTAGCTCTCCATGAATTCGCAGAGCAAAACGGACATCGCCATTGGATTCGGAGCCCGTTGCTATGGTTAGGAGGGTGCGTCCCTTTTCAGTCGGACTTATGTACATTTCCTGGCAAAATACATGGGAAAATCCCATTGGGGAAAATTCCACTTAGGGTTAGGGTTAGCTCTCCATGAACTCGCAGAACAAAACGGACATCGCCATTGGATTCGGAGCCCATCGCTATGGTTAGGAGGGTGCGTCCCTTTTCAGTCGGACTTATGTACATTTCCTGGCAAAATACATGGGAAAATCCCATTGGGGGAAATTCCACTTAGGGTTAGGGTTAGCTCTCCATGAACTCGCAGAGCAAAACGGACATCGCCATTGGATTCGGAGCCCATCGCTTGGTTAGGAGGGTGCGTCCCTTTTCAGTCGGACTTATGTACATTTCCTGGCAAAATACATGGGAAAATCCCATTGGGGAAAATTCCACTTAGGGTTAGGGTTAGCTCTCCATGAACTCGCAGAGCAAAACGGACATGGCCATTGGATTCGGAGCCCATCGCTATGGTTAGGAGGGTGCGTCCCTTTTCAGTCGGACTTATGTACATTTCCTGGCAAAATACATGGGAAAATCCCATTGGGGAAAATTCCACTTAGGGTTAGGGTTAGCTCTCCATGAACTCGCAGAGAAAAACGGACATCGCCATTGGATTCGGAGCCCATCGCTATGGTTAGGAGGGTGCGTCCCTTTTCAGTCGGACTTATGTACATTTCCTGGCAAAATACATGGGAAAATCCCATTGGGGAAAATTCCACTTAGGGTTAGGGTTAGCTCTCCATGAACTCGCAGAACAAAACGGACATCGCCATTGGATTCGGAGCCCATCGCTATGGTTAGGAGGGTGCGTCCCTTTTCAGTCGGACTTATGTACATTTCCTGGCAAAATACATGGGAAAATCCCATTGGGGAAAATTCCACTTAGGGTTAGGGTTAGCTCTCCATGAACTCGCAGAGCAAAACGGACATCGCCATTGGATTCGGAGCCCATCGCTATGGTTAGGAGGGTGCGTCCCTTTTCAGTCGGACTTATGTACATTTCCTGGCAAAATACATGGGAAAATCCCATTGGGGAAAATTCCACTTAGGGTTAGGGTTTGCTCTCCATGAACTCGCAGAGCAAAACGGACATCGCCATTGGATTCGGAGCCCATCGCTATGGTTAGGAGGGTGCGTCCCTTTTCAGTCGGACTTATGTACATTTCCAGGCAAAATACATGGGAAAATCCCATTGAGGAAAATTCCACTTAGGGTTAGGGTTAGCTCTCCATGAACTCGCAGAGCAAAACGGACATCGCCATTGGATTTGGAGCCCATCGCTATGTTTAGGAGGATGCGTCCCTTTTCAGTCGGACTTATGTACATTTCCTGGCAAAATACATGGGAAAATCCCATTGGGGAAAATTCCACTTAGGGTTAGGGTTAGCTCTCCATGAACTCGCAGAGCAAAACGGACATCGCCATTGGATTCGGAGCCCATCGCTATGGTTAGGAGGGTGCGTCCCTTTTCAGTCGGACTTATGTACATTTCCTGGCAAAATACATGGGAAAATCCCATTGGGGAAAATTCCACTTAGGGTTAGGGTTAGCTCTCCATGAACTCGCAGAGCAAAACGGACATCGCCATTGGATTCGGAGCCCATCGCTATGGTTAGAAGGGTGCGTCCCTTTTCAGTCGGACTTATGTACATTTCCTGGCAAAATACATGGGAAAATCCCATTGGGGAAAATTCCACTTAGGGTTAGGGTTAGCTCTCCATGAACTCGCAGAACAAAACGGACATCGCCATTGGATTCGGAGCCCATCGCTATGGTTAGGAGGGTGCGTCCCTTTTCAGTCGGACTTATGTACATTTCCTGGCAAAATACATGGGAAAATCCCATTGGGGAAAATTCCACTTAGGGTTAGGGTTAGCTCTCCATGAACTCGCAGAGCAAAACGGACATCGCCATTGGATTCGGAGCCCATCGCTATGGTTAGGAGGGTGCGTCCCTTTTCAGTCGGACTTATGTACATTTCTTGGCAAAATACATGGGAAAATCCCATTGGGGAAAATTCCACTTAGGGTTAGGGTTAGCTCTCCATGATCTCGCAGAGCAAAACGGACATTGCCATTGGATTTGGAGCCCATCGCTATGGTTAGGAGGGTGCATCCCTTTTCAGTCGGACTTATGTACATTTCTTGGCAAAATACATGGGAAAATCCCATTGGGGAAAATTCCACTTAGGGTTAGGGTTAGCTCTCCATGAACTCGCAGAGCAAAACGGACATCGCCATTGGATTCGGAGCCCATCGCTATGGTTAGGAGGGAGCGTCCCTTTTCAGTCGGACTTATGTACATTTCCTGGCAAAATACATGGGAAAATCCCATTGGGGAAAATTCCACTTAGGGTTAGGGTTAGCTCTCCATGAACTCGCAGAGCAAAACGGACATCGCCATAGGATTCGGAGCCCATCGCTATGGTTAGGAGGGTGCGTCCCTTTTCTGTCGGACTTATGTACATTTCCTGGCAAAATACATGGGAAAATCCCATTGGGGAAAATTCCACTTAGGGTTAGGGTTAGCTCTCCATGAACTCGCAGAGCAAAACGGACATCGCCATTGGATTCGGAGCCCATCGCTATGGTTAGGAGGGTGCGTCCCTTTTCAGTCGGACTTATGTACATTTCCTGGCAAAATACATGGGAAAATCCCATTGGGGAAAATTCCACTTAGGGTTAGGGTTAGCTCTCCATGAACTCGCAGAGCAAAACGGACATCGCCTTTGGATTCGGAGCCCATCGCTATGGCTAGGAGGATGCGTCCCTTTTCAGTCGGACTTATGTACATTTCCTGGCAAAATACATGGGAAAATCCCATTGGGGAAAATTCCACTTAGGGTTAGGGTTAGCTCTCCATGAACTCGCAGAGCAAAACGGACATCGCCATTGGATTCGGAGCCCATCGCTATGGTTAGGAGGGTGCGTCCCTTTTCAGTCGGACTTATGTACATTTCCTGGCAAAATACGTGGGAAAATCCCATTGGGGAAAATTCCACTTAGGGTTAGGGTTAGCTCTCCATGAACTCGCAGAGCAAAACGGACATCGCCATTGGATTTGGAGCCCATCGCTATGGTTAGGAGGGTGCGTCCCTTTTCAGTCGGACTTATGTACATTTCCTGGCAAAATACATGGGAAAATCCCATTGGGGAAAATTCCACTTAGGGTTAGGGTTAGCTCTCCATGAACTCGCAGAGCAAAACGGACATCGCCATTGGATTCGGAGCCCATCGCTATGGTTAGGAGGGTGCGTCCCTTTTCAGTCGGACCTATGTACATTTCCTGGCAAAATACATGGGAAAATCCCATTGGGGAAAATTCCACTTAGGGTTAGGGTTAGCTCTCCATGAACTCGCAGAACAAAACGGACATCGCCATTGGATTCGGAGCCCATCGCTATGGTTAGGAGGGTGCGTCCCTTTCCAGTCGGACTTATGTACATTTCCTGGCAAAATACATGGGAAAATCGCATTGGGGAAAATTCCACTTAGGGTTAGGTTTAGCTCTCCATGAACTCGCAGAGCAAAACGGATATCGCCATTGGATTCGGAGCCCATCGCTATGGTTAGGAGGGTGCGTCCATTTTCAGTCGGACTTTTGTACATTTCCTGGCAAAATACATGGGAAAATCCCATTGAGGAAAATTCCACTTAGGGTTAGGGTTAGCTCTCCATGAACTCGCAGAGCAAAACGGACATCGCCATTGGATTCGGAGCCCATCGCTATGGTTAGGAGGATGCGTCCCTTTTCAGTCGGACTTATGTACATTTCCTGGCAAAATACATGGGAAAATCCCATTGGGGAAAATTCCACTTAGGGTTAGGGTTAGCTCTCCATGAACTCGCAGAGCAAAACGGACATCGCCATTGGATTCGGAGCCCATCGCTATGGTTAGGAGGGTGCGTCCCTTTTCAGTCGGACTTATGTACATTTCTTGGCAAAATACATGGGAAAATCCCATTGGGGAAAATTCCACTTAGGGTTAGGGTTAGCTCTCCATGAACTCGCAGAGCAAAACGGACATCGCCATTGGATTCGGAGCCCATCGCTATGGTTAGGAGGGTGCGTCCCTTTTCAGTCGGACTTATGTACATTTCTTGGCAAAATACATGGGAAAATCCCATTGGGGAAAATTCCACTTAGGGTTAGGGTTAGCTCTCCATGAACTCGCAGAGCAAAACGGACATCGCCATTGGATTCGGAGCCCATCGCTATGGTTAGGAGGGTGCGTCCCTTTTCAGTCGGACTTATGTACATTTCTTGGCAAAATACATGGGAAAATCCCATTGGGGAAAATTCCACTTAGGGTTAGGGTTAGCTCTCCATGAACTCGCAGAGCAAAACGGACATCGCCATTGGATTCGGAGCCCATCGCTATGGTTAGGAGGGTGCGTCCCTTTTCAGTCGGACTTATGTACATTTCCTGGCAAAATACATGGGAAAATCCCATTGGGGAAAATTCCACTTAGGGTTAGGGTTAGCTCTCCATGAACTCGCAGAGCAAAACGGACATCGCCATTGGATTCGGAGCCCATCGCTATGGTTAGGAGGGTGCGTGCCTTTTCAGTCGGACTTATGTACATTTCCTGGCAAAATACATGGGAAAATCCCATTGGGGAAAATTCCACTTAGGGTTAGGGTTAGCTCTCCATGAACTCGCAGAGCAAAACGGACATCGCCATTGTATTCGGAGCCCATCGCTATGGTTAGGAGGGTGCGTCCCTTTTCAGTCGGACTTATGTACATTTCTTGGCAAAATACATGGGAAAATCCCATTGGGGGAAAATTTCACTTAGGGTTAGGGTTAGCTCTCCATGAACTCGCAGAGCAAAACGGACATCGCCATTGGATTCGGAGCCCATCGCTATGGTTAGGAGGGTGCGTCCCTTTTCAGTCGGACTTATGTACATTTCCTGGCAAAATACATGGGAAAATCCCATTGGGGAAAATTCCACTTAGGGTTAGGGTTAGCTCTCCATGAACTCGCAGAACAAAACGGACATCGCCATTGGATTCGGAGCCCATCGCTATGGTTAGGAGGGTGCGTCCCTTTCCAGTCGGACTTATGTACATTTCCTGGCAAAATACATGGGAAAATCCCATTGGGGAAAATTCCACTTAGGGTTAGGTTTAGCTCTCCATGAACTCGCAGAGCAAAACGGATATCGCCATTGGATTCGGAGCCCGTTGCTATGGTTAGGAGGGTGCGTCCCTTTTCAGTCGGACTTATGTACATTTCCTGGCAAAATACATGGGAAAATCCCATTGGGGAAAATTCCACTTAGGGTTAGGGTTAGCTCTCCATGAACTCGCAGAGCAAAACGGACATCGCCATTGGATTCGGAGCCCATCGCTATGGTTAGGAGGGTGCGTCCCTTTTCAGTCGGACTTATGTACATTTCCTGGCAAAATACATGGGAAAATCCCATTGGGGAAAATTCCACTTAGGGTTAGGGTTAGCTCTCCATGAACTCGCAGAGCAAAACGGACATCGCCATTGGATTCGGAGCCCATCGCTATGGTTAGGAGGGTGCGTCCCTTTTCAGTCGGACTTATGTACATTTCCTGGCAAAATACATGGGAAAATCCCATTGGGGAAAATTCCACTTAGGGTTAGGGTTTGCTCTCCATGAACTCGCAGAGCAAAACGGACATCGCCATTGGATTCGGAGCCCATCGCTATGGTTAGGAGGGTGCGTCCATTTTCAGTCGGACTTTTGTACATTTCCTGGCAAAATACATGGGAAAATCCCATTGAGGAAAATTCCACTTAGGGTTAGGGTTAGCTCTCCATGAACTCGCAGAGCAAAACGGACATCGCCATTGGATTCGGAGCCCATCGCTATGGTTAGGAGGATGCGTCCCTTTTCAGTCGGACTTATGTACATTTCCTGGCAAAATACATGGGAAAATCCCATTGGGGAAAATTCCACTTAGGGTTAGGGTTAGCTCTCCATGAACTCGCAGAGCAAAACGGACATCGCCATTGGATTCGGAGCCCGTCGCTATGGTTAGGAGGGTGCGTCCCTTTTCAGTCGGACTTATGTACATTTCCTGGCAAAATACATGGGAAAATCCCATTGGGGAAAATTCCACTTAGGGTTAGGGTTAGCTCTCCATGAACTCGCAGAGCAAAACGGACATCGCCATTGGATTCGGAGCCCATCGCTATGGTTAGGAGGGTGCGTCCCTTTTCAGTCGGACTTATGTACATTTCTTGGCAAAATACATGGGAAAATCCCATTGGGGAAAATTCCACTTAGGGTTAGGGTTAGCTCTCCATGAACTCGCAGAGCAAAACGGACATCGCCATTGGATTCGGAGCCCATCGCTATGGTTAGGAGGGTGCGTCCCTTTTCAGTCGGACTTATGTACATTTCTTGGCAAAATACATGGGAAAATCCCATTGGGGAAAATTCCACTTAGGGTTAGGGTTAGCTCTCCATGAACTCGCAGAGCAAAACGGACATCACCATTGGATTCGGAGCCCATCGCTATGGTTAGGAGGGTGCGTCCCTTTTCAGTCGGACTTATGTACATTTCTTGGCAAAATACATGGGAAAATCCCATTGGGGAAAATTCCACTTAGGGTTAGGGTTAGCTCTCCATGAACTCGCAGAGCAAAACGGACATCGCCATTGGATTCGGAGCCCATCGCTATGGTTAGGAGGGTGCGTCCCTTTTCAGTCGGACTTATGTACATTTCCTGGCAAAATACATGGGAAAATCCCATTGGGGAAAATTCCACTTAGGGTTAGGGTTAGCTCTCCATGAACTCGCAGAGCAAAACGGACATCGCCATTGGATTCGGAGCCCATCGCTATGGTTAGGAGGGTGCGTGCCTTTTCAGTCGGACTTATGTACATTTCCTGGCAAAATACATGGGAAAATCCCATTGGGGAAAATTCCACTTAGGGTTAGGGTTAGCTCTCCATGAACTCGCAGAGCAAAACGGACATCGCCATTGTATTCGGAGCCCATCGCTATGGTTAGGAGGGTGCGTCCCTTTTCAGTCGGACTTATGTACATTTCTTGGCAAAATACATGGGAAAATCCCATTGGGGAAAATTCCACTTAGGGTTAGGGTTAGCTCTCCATGAACTCGCAGAGCAAAACGGACATCGCCATTGGATTCGGAGCCCATCGCTATGGTTAGGAGTGTGCGTCCCTTTTCAGTCGGACCTATGTACATTTCCTGGCAAAATACATGGGAAAATCCCATTGGGGAAAATTTCACTTAGGGTTAGGGTTAGCTCTCCATGAACTCGCAGAGCAAAACGGACATCGCCATTGGATTCGGAGCCCATCGCTATGGTTAGGAGGGTGCGTCCCTTTTCAGTCGGACTTATGTACATTTCCTGGCAAAATACATGGGAAAAATCCCATTGGGGAAAATTCCACTTAGGGTTAGGGTTAGCTCTCCATGAACTCGCAGAGCAAAACGGACATCGCCATTGGATTCGGAGCCCGTTGCTATGGTTAGGAGGGTGCGTCCCTTTTCAGTCGGACTTATGTACATTTCCTGGCAAAATACATGGGAAAATCCCATTGGGGAAAATTCCACTTAGGGTTAGGGTTAGCTCTCCATGAACTCGCAGAGCAAAACGGACATCGCCATTGGATTCGGAGCCCATCGCTATGGTTAGGAGGGTGCGTCCCTTTTCAGTCGGACTTATGTACATTTCCTGGCAAAATACATGGAAAATCCCATTGGGGAAAATTCCACTTAGGGTTAGGGTTAGCTCTCCATGAACTCGCAGAGCAAAACGGACATCGCCATTGGATTCGGAGCCCCTCGCTATGGTTAGGAGGGTGCGTCCCTTTTCAGTCGGACTTATGTACATTTCCTGGCAAAATACATGGGAAAATCCCATTGGGGAAAATTCCACTTAGGGTTAGGGTTTGCTCTCCATGAACTCGCAGAGCAAAACGGACATCGCCATTGGATTCGGAGCCCATCGCTATGGTTAGGAGGGTGCATCCATTTTCAGTCGGACTTATGTACATTTCCTGGCAAAATACATGGGAAAATCCCATTGAGGAAAATTCCACTTAGGGTTAGGGTTAGCTCTCCATGAACTCGCAGAGCAAAACGGACATCGCCATTGGATTCGGAGCCCATCGCTATGGTTAGGAGGATGCGTCCCTTTTCAGTCGGACTTATGTACATTTCTTGGCAAAATACATGGGAAAATCCCCTTGGGGAAAATTCCACTTAGGGTTAGGGTTAGCTCTCCATGAACTCGCAGAGCAAAACGGACATCGCCATTGGATTCGATCCCATCGCTATGGTTAGGAGGGTGCGTCCCTTTTCAGTCGGACTTATGTACATTTCTTGGCAAAATACATGGGAAAATCCCATTGGGGAAAATTCCACTTAGGGTTAGGGTTAGCTCTCCATGAACTCGCAGAGCAAAACGGACATCGCCATTGTATTCGGAGCCATCGCTATGGTTAGGAGGGTGCGTCCCTTTTCAGTCGGACTTATGTACATTTCCTGGCAAAATACATGGGAAAATCCCATTGGGGAAAATTCCACTTAGGGTTAGGGTTAGCTCTCCATGAACTCGCAGAGCAAAACGGACATCGCCATTGGATTCGGAGCCCATCGCTATGGTTAGGAGGGTGCGTCCCTTTTCAGTCGGACTTATGTACATTTCCTGGCAAAATACATGGGAAAATCCCATTGGGGAAAATTCCACTTAGGGTTAGGGTTAGCTCTCCATGAACTCGCAGAGCAAAACGGACATCGCCATTGGATTCGGAGCCCATCTCTATGGTTAGGAGGGTTCGTCCCTTTTCAGTCGGACTTATGTACATTTCCTGGCAAAATACATGGGAAAATCCCATTGGGGAAAATTCCACTTAGGGTTAGGGTTAGCTCTCCATGAACTCGCAGAGCAAAACGGACATCGCCATTGGATTCGGAGCCCATCGCTATGGTTAGGAGGTTGCGTCCCTTTTCAGTCGGACTTATGTACATTTCCTGGCAAAATACATGGGAAAATCCCATTGGGGAAAATTCCACTTAGGGTTAGGGTTAGCTCTCCATGAACTCGCAGAGCAAAACGGACATTGCCATTGGATTCGGAGCCCATCGCTATGGTTAGGAGGGTGCGTCCCTTTTCAGTCGGACTTATGTACATTTCTTGGCAAAATACATGGGAAAATCCCATTGGGGAAAATTCCACTTAGGGTTAGGGTTAGCTCTCCATGAACTCGCAGAGCAAAACGGATATCGCCATTGGATTCGGAGCCCATCGCTATGGTTAGGAGGGTGCGTCCCTTTTCAGTCGGACTTATGTACATTTCCTGGCAAAATACATGGGAAAATCCCATTGGGGAAAATTCCACTTAGGGTTAGGGTTAGCTCTCCATGAACTCGCAGAGCAAAACGGACATCGCCATTGGATTCCGATCCCATCGCTATGGTTAGGAGGGTGCGTCCCTTGTCAGTCGGACTTATGTACATTTCCTGGCAAAATACATGGGAAAATCCCATTGGGGAAAATTCCACTTAGGGTTAGGGTTAGCTCTCCATGAACTCGCAGAGCAAAACGGACATCGCCATTGGATTCGGAGCCCATCGCTATGGTTAGGAGGGTGCGTCCCTTTTCAGTCGGACTTATGTACATTTCCTGGCCAAAATACATGGGAAAATCCCATTGGGCAAAATTCCACTTAGGGTTAGGGTTAGCTCTCCATGAACTCGCAGAGCAAAACGGACATCGCCATTGGATTCGGAGCCCATCGCTATGGTTAGGAGGGTGCGTCCCTTGTCAGTCGGACTTATGTACATTTCTTGGCAAAATACATGGGAAAATCCCATTGGGGAAAATTCCACTTAGGGTTAGGGTTAGCTCTCCATGAACTCGCAGAGCAAAACGGACATCGCCATTGGATTCGGATCCCATCGCTATGGTTAGGAGGGTGCGTCCCTTGTCAGTCGGACTTATGTACATTTCCTGGCAAAATACATGGGAAAATCCCATTGGGGAAAATTCCACTTAGGGTTAGGGTTAGCTCTCCATGAACTCGCAGAGCAAAACGGACATCGCCATTGGATTCGGAGCCCATCGCTATGGTTAGGAGGGTGCGTCCCTTTTCAGTCGGACTTATGTACATTTCCTGGCAAAATACATGGGAAAATCCCATTGGGGAAAATTCCACTTAGGGTTAGGGTTAGCTCTCCATGAACTCGCAGAGCAAAACGGACATCGCCATTGGATTCGGAGCCCATCGCTATGGTTAGGAGGGTGCGTCCCTTTTCAGTCGGACTTATGTACATTTCCTGGCAAAATACATGGAAAAATCCCATTGGGGAAAATTCCACTTAGGGTTAGGGTTAGCTCTCCATGAACTCGCACAGCAAAACGGACATCGCCATTGGATTCGGAGCCCATCGCTATGGTTAGGAGGGTGCGTCCCTTTTCAGTCGGACTTATGTACATTTCCTGGCAAAATACATGGGAAAATCCCATTGGGCAAAATTCCACTTAGGGTTAGGGTTAGCTCTCCATGAACTCGCAGAGCAAAACGGACATCGCCATTGGATTCGGATCCCATCGCTATGGTTAGGAGGGTGCGTCCCTTGTCAGTCGGACTTATGTACATTTCCTGGCAAAATACATGGGAAAATCCCATTGGGGAAAATTCCACTTAGGGTTAGGGTTAGCTCTCCATGAACTCGCAGAGCAAAACGGACATCGCCATTGGATTCGGAGCCCATCGCTATGGTTAGGAGGGTGCGTCCCTTTTCAGTCGGACTTATGTACATTTCTTGGCAAAATACATGGGAAAATCCCATTGGGGAAAATTCCACTTAGGGTTAGGGTTAGCTCTCCATGAACTCGCAGAGCAAAACGGACATCGCCATTGGATTCGGAGCCCATCGCTATGGTTAGGAGGGTGCGTCCCTTTTCAGTCGGACTTATGTACATTTCCTGGCAAAATACATGGGAAAATCCCATTGGGCAAAATTCCACTTAGGGTTAGGGTTAGCTCTCCATGAACTCGCAGAGCAAAACGGACATCGCCATTGGATTCGGAGCCCATCGCTATGGTTAGGAGGGTGCGTCCCTTTTCTGTCAGACTTATGTACATTTCCTGGCAAAATACATGGGAAAATCCCATTGGGGAAAATTCCACTTAGGGTTAGGGTTAGCTCTCCATGAACTCGCAGAGCAAAAACGGACATCGCGATTGGATTCGGAGCCCATCGCTATGGTTAGGGGGGTGTGTCCCTTTTCAGTCGGACATGTACATTTCCTGGCAAAATACATGGGAAAATCCCATTGGGGAAAATTCCACTTAGGGTTAGCGTTAGCTCTCCATGAACTCGCAGAGCAAAACGGACATCGGCTTTGGATTCGGAGCCCGTCGCTATGGTTAGGAGGGTGCGTCCCTTTTCAGTCGGACTTATGTACATTTCTTGGCAAAATACATGGGAAAATCCCATTGGGGAAAATTCCACTTAGGGTTAGGGTTAGCTCTCCATGAACTCGCAGAGCAAAACGGACATCGCCATTGGATTCGGAGCCCATCGCTATGGTTATGAGGGTGCGTCCCTTTTCAGTCGGACTTATGTACATTTCTTGGCAAAATACATGGGAAAATCCCATTGGGGAAAATTCCACTTAGGGTTAGGGTTAGCTCTCCATGAACTCGCAGAGCAAAACGGACATCGCCATTGGATTCGGAGCCCATCGCTATGGTTAGGAGGGTGCGTCCCTTTTCAGTCAGACTTATGTACATTTCCTGGCAAAATACATGGGAAAATCCCATTGGGGAAAATTCCACTTAGGGTTAGGGTTAGCTCTCCATGAACTCGCAGAGCAAAACGGACATCGCCATTGGATTCGGAGCCCATCGCTATGGTTAGGAGGGTGCGTCCCTTTTCAGTCGGATTTATGTACATTTCCTGGCAAAATACATGGGAAAATCCCATTGGGGAAAATTCCACTTAGGGTTAGGGTTAGCTCTCCATGAACTCGCAGAGCAAAACGGACATCGCCATTGGATTCGGAGCCCATCGCTATAGTTAGGAGGGTTCGTCCCTTTTCTGTCGGACTTATGTACATTTCCTGGCAAAATACATGGGAAAATCCCATTGGGGAAAATTCCACTTAGGGTTAGGGTTAGCTCTCCATGAACTCGCAGAGCAAAACGGACATCGCCATTGGATTCGGAGCCCATCGCTATGGTTAGGAGGGTGCGTCCCTTTTCAGTCGGACTTATGTACATTTCCTGGCAAAATACATGGGAAAATCCCATTGGGGAAAATTCCACTTAGGGTTAGGGTTTGCTCTCCATGAACTCGCAGAGCAAAACGGACATCGCCATTGGATTCGGAGCCCATCGCTATGGTTAGGAGGGTGCGTCCATTTTCAGTCGGACTTATGTACATTTCCTGGCAAAATACATGGGAAAATCCCATTGAGGAAAATTCCACTTAGGGTTAGGGTTAGCTCTCCATGAACTCGCAGAGCAAAACGGACATCGCCATTGGATTCGGAGCCCATCGCTATGGTTAGGAGGATGCGTCCCTTTTCAGTCGGACTTATGTACATTTCTTGGCAAAATACATGGGAAAATCCCCTTGGGGAAAATTCCACTTAGGGTTAGGGTTAGCTCTCCATGAACACGCAGAGCAAAACGGACATCGCCATTGGATTCGGAGCCCATCGCTATGGTTAGGAGGGTGCGTCCCTTTTCAGTCGGACTTATGTACATTTCCTGGCAAAATACATGGGAAAATCCCATTGGGGAAAATTCCACTTAGGGTTAGGGTTAGCTCTCCATGAACTCGCAGAACAAAACGGACATCGCCATTGGATTCAGAGCCCGTCGCTATGGTTAGGAGGGTGCGTCCCTTTTCAGTCGGACTTATGTACATTTCCTGGCAAAATACATGGGAAAATCCCATTGGGGAAAATTCCACTTAGGGTTAGGGTTAGCTCTCCATGAACTCGCAGAGCAAAACGGATATCGGCATTGGATTCGGAGCCCGTTGCTATGGTTAGGAGGGTGCGTCCCTTTTCAGTCGGACTTATGTACATTTCCTGGCAAAATACATGGGAAAATCCCATTGGGGAAAATTCCACTTAGGGTTAGGGTTAGCTCTCCATGAACTCGCAGAGCAAAACGGACATCGCCATTGGATTCGGAGCCCATGGCTATGGTTAGGAGGGTGCGTCCCTTTTCAGTCGGACTTATGTACATTTCTTGGCAAAATACATGGGAAAATCCCATTGGGGAAAATTCCACTTAGGGTTAGGGTTAGCTCTCCATGAACTCGCAGAGCAAAACGGACATCGCCATTGGATTCGGAGCCCATCGCTATGGTTAGGAGGGTGCGTCCCTTTTCAGTCGGACTTATGTACATTTCTTGGCAAAATACATGGGAAAATCCCATTGGGGAAAATTCCACTTAGGGTTAGGGTTAGCTCTCCATGAACTCGCAGAGCAAAACGGACATCGCCATTGGATTCGGAGCCCATCGCTATGGTTAGGAGGGTGCGTCCCTTTTCAGTCGGACTTATGTACATTTCCTGGCAAAATACATGGGAAAATCCCATTGGGCAAAATTCCACTTAGGGTTAGGGTTAGCTCTCCATGAACTCGCAGAGCAAAACGGACATCGCCATTGGATTCGGAGCCCATCGCTATGGTTAGGAGGGTGCGTCCCTTTTCAGTCGGTCTTATGTACATTTCCTGGCAAAATACATGGGAAAATCCCATTGGGGAAAATTCCACTTAGGGTTAGGGTTAGCTCTCCATGAACTCGCAGAGCAAAACGGACATCGCCATTGGATTCGGAGCCCATCTCTATAGTTAGGAGGGTTCGTCCCTTTTCTGTCGGACTTATGTACATTTCCTGGCAAAATACATGGGAAAATCCCATTGGGGAAAATTCCACTTAGGGTTAGGGTTAGCTCTCCATGAACTCGCAGAGCAAAACGGACATCGCCATTGGATTCGGAGCCCATCGCTATGGTTAGGAGGGTGCGTCCCTTTTCAGTCGGACTTATGTACATTTCCTGGCAAAATACATGGGAAAATCCCATTGGGGAAAATTCCACTTAGGGTTAGGGTTAGCTCTCCATGAACTCGCAGAGCAAAACGGACATTGCCATTGGATTCGGAGCCCATCGCTATGGTTAGGAGGGTGCGTCCCTTTTCAGTCGGACTTATGTACATTTCTTGGCAAAATACATGGGAAAATCCCATTGGGGAAAATTCCACTTAGGGTTAGGGTTAGCTCTCCATGAACTCGCAGAGCAAAACGGATATCGCCATTGGATTCGGAGCCCATCGCTATGGTTAGGAGGGTGCGTCCCTTTTCAGTCGGACTTATGTACATTTCCTGGCAAAATACATGGGAAAATCCCATTGGGGAAAATTCCACTTAGGGTTAGGGTTAGCTCTCCATGAACTCGCAGAGCAAAACGGACATCGCCATTGGATTCCGATCCCATCGCTATGGTTAGGAGGGTGCGTCCCTTGTCAGTCGGACTTATGTACATTTCCTGGCAAAATACATGGGAAAATCCCATTGGGGAAAATTCCACTTAGGGTTAGGGTTAGCTCTCCATGAACTCGCAGAGCAAAACGGACATCGCCATTGGATTCGGAGCCCATCGCTATGGTTAGGAGGGTGCGTCCCTTTTCAGTCGGACTTATGTACATTTCCTGGCAAAATACATGGGAAAATCCCATTGGGGAAAATTCCACTTAGGGTTAGGGTTAGCTCTCCATGAACTCGCAGAGCATAACGGACATCGCCATTGGATTCGGAGCCCATCGCTATGGTTAGGAGGGTGCGTCCCTTGTCAGTCGGACTTATGTACATTTCTTGGCAAAATACATGGGAAAATCCCATTGGGGAAAATTCCACTTAGGGTTAGGGTTAGCTCTCCATGAACTCGCAGAGCAAAACGGACATCGCCATTGGATTCGGATCCCATCGCTATGGTTAGGAGGGTGCGTCCCTTGTCAGTCGGACTTATGTACATTTCCTGGCAAAATACATGGGAAAATCCCATTGGGGAAAATTCCACTTAGGGTTAGGGTTAGCTCTCCATGAACTCGCAGAGCAAAACGGACATCGCCATTGGATTCGGAGCCCATCGCTATGGTTAGGAGGGTGCGTCCCTTTTCAGTCGGACTTATGTACATTTCCTGGCAAAATACATGGGAAAATCCCATTGGGGAAAATTCCACTTAGGGTTAGGGTTAGCTCTCCATGAACTCGCAGAGCAAAACGGACATCGCCATTGGATTCGGAGCCCATCGCTATGGTTAGGAGGGTGCGTCCCTTTTCAGTCGGACTTATGTACATTTCCTGGCAAAATACATGGGAAAATCCCATTGGGCAAAATTCCACTTAGGGTTAGGGTTAGCTCTCCATGAACTCGCAGAGCAAAACGGACATCGCCATTGGATTCGGATCCCATCGCTATGGTTAGGAGGGTGCGTCCCTTGTCAGTCGGACTTATGTACATTTCCTGGCAAAATACATGGGAAAATCCCATTGGGGAAAATTCCACTTAGGGTTAGGGTTAGCTCTCCATGAACTCGCAGAGCAAAACGGACATCGCCATTGGATTCGGAGCCCATCGCTATGGTTAGGAGGGTGCGTCCCTTTTCAGTCGGTCTTATGTACATTTCCTGGCAAAATACATGGGAAAATCCCATTGGGGAAAATTCCACTTAGGGTTAGGGTTAGCTCTCCATGAACTCGCAGAGCAAAACGGACATCGCCATTGGATTCGGAGCCCATCTCTATAGTTAGGAGGGTTCGTCCCTTTTCTGTCGGACTTATGTACATTTCCTGGCAAAATACATGGGAAAATCCCATTGGGGAAAATTCCACTTAGGGTTAGGGTTAGCTCTCCATGAACTCGCAGAGCAAAACGGACATCGCCATTGGATTCGGAGCCCATCGCTATGGTTAGGAGGGTGCGTCCCTTTTCAGTCGGACTTATGTACATTTCCTGGCAAAATACATGGGAAAATCCCATTGGGGAAAATTCCACTTAGGGTTAGGGTTAGCTCTCCATGAACTCGCAGAGCAAAACGGACATTGCCATTGGATTCGGAGCCCATCGCTATGGTTAGGAGGGTGCGTCCCTTTTCAGTCGGACTTATGTACATTTCTTGGCAAAATACATGGGAAAATCCCATTGGGGAAAATTCCACTTAGGGTTAGGGTTAGCTCTCCATGAACTCGCAGAGCAAAACGGATATCGCCATTGGATTCGGAGCCCATCGCTATGGTTAGGAGGGTGCGTCCCTTTTCAGTCGGACTTATGTACATTTCCTGGCAAAATACATGGGAAAATCCCATTGGGGAAAATTCCACTTAGGGTTAGGGTTAGCTCTCCATGAACTCGCAGAGCAAAACGGACATCGCCATTGGATTCCGATCCCATCGCTATGGTTAGGAGGGTGCGTCCCTTGTCAGTCGGACTTATGTACATTTCCTGGCAAAATACATGGGAAAATCCCATTGGGGAAAATTCCACTTAGGGTTAGGGTTAGCTCTCCATGAACTCGCAGAGCAAAACGGACATCGCCATTGGATTCGGAGCCCATCGCTATGGTTAGGAGGGTGCGTCCCTTTTCAGTCGGACTTATGTACATTTCCTGGCAAAATACATGGGAAAATCCCATTGGGCAAAATTCCACTTAGGGTTAGGGTTAGCTCTCCATGAACTCGCAGAGCAAAACGGACATCGCCATTGGATTCGGAGCCCATCGCTATGGTTAGGAGGGTGCGTCCCTTGTCAGTCGGACTTATGTACATTTCTTGGCAAAATACATGGGAAAATCCCATTGGGGAAAATTCCACTTAGGGTTAGGGTTAGCTCTCCATGAACTCGCAGAGCAAAACGGACATCGCCATTGGATTCGGATCCCATCGCTATGGTTAGGAGGGTGCGTCCCTTGTCAGTCGGACTTATGTACATTTCCTGGCAAAATACATGGGAAAATCCCATTGGGGAAAATTCCACTTAGGTTAGGGTTAGCTCTCCATGAACTCGCAGAGCAAAACGGACATCGCCATTGGATTCGGAGCCCATCGCTATGGTTAGGAGGGTGCGTCCCTTTTCAGTCGGACTTATGTACATTTCCTGGCAAAATACATGGGAAAATCCCATTGGGGAAAATTCCACTTAGGGTTAGGGTTAGCTCTCCATGAACTCGCAGAGCAAAACGGACATCGCCATTGGATTCGGAGCCCATCGCTATGGTTAGGAGGGTGCGTCCCTTTTCAGTCGGACTTATGTACATTTCCTGGCAAAATACATGGGAAAATCCCATTGGGCAAAATTCCACTTAGGGTTAGGGTTAGCTCTCCATGAACTCGCAGAGCAAAACGGACATCGCCATTGGATTCGGATCCCATCGCTATGGTTAGGAGGGTGCGTCCCTTGTCAGTCGGACTTATGTACATTTCCTGGCAAAATACATGGGAAAATCCCATTGGGGAAAATTCCACTTAGGGTTAGGGTTAGCTCTCCATGAACTCGCAGAGCAAAACGGACATCGCCATTGGATTCGGAGCCCATCGCTATGGTTAGGAGGGTGCGTCCCTTTTCAGTCGGACTTATGTACATTTCTTGGCAAAATACATGGGAAAATCCCATTGGGGAAAATTCCACTTAGGGTTAGGGTTAGCTCTCCATGAACTCGCAGAGCAAAACGGACATCGCCATTGGATTCGGAGCCCATCGCTATGGTTAGGAGGGTGCGTCCCTTTTCAGTCGGACTTATGTACATTTCCTGGCAAAATACATGGGAAAATCCCATTGGGCAAAATTCCACTTAGGGTTAGGGTTAGCTCTCCATGAACTCGCAGAGCAAAACGGACATCGCCATTGGATTCGGAGCCCATCGCTATGGTTAGGAGGGTGCGTCCCTTTTCAGTCAGACTTATGTACATTTCCTGGCAAAATACATGGGAAAATCCCATTGGGGAAAATTCCACTTAGGGTTAGGGTTAGCTCTCCATGAACTCGCAGAACAAAACGGACATCGCCATTGGATTCAGAGCCCGTCGCTATGGTTAGGAGGGTGCGTCCCTTTTCAGTCGGACTTATGTACATTTCCTGGCAAAATACATGGGAAAATCCCATTGGGGAAAATTCCACTTAGGGTTAGGGTTAGCTCTCCATGAACTCGCAGAGCAAAACGGACATCGCCATTGGATTCGGAGCCCGTTGCTATGGTTAGGAGGGTGCGTCCCTTTTCAGTCGGACTTATGTACATTTCCTGGCAAAATACATGGGAAAATCCCATTGGGAAAATTCCACTTAGGGTTAGGGTTAGCTCTCCATGAACTCGCAGAGCAAAACGGACATCGCCATTGGATTCGGAGCCCATCGCTATGGTTAGGAGGGTGCGTCCCTTTTCAGTCAGACTTATGTACATTTCCTGGCAAAATACATGGGAAAATCCCATTGGGGAAAATTCCACTTAGGGTTAGGGTTAGCTCTCCATGAACTCGCAGAACAAAACGGACATCGCCATTGGATTCAGAGCCCGTCGCTATGGTTAGGAGGGTGCGTCCCTTTTCAGTCGGACTTATGTACATTTCCTGGCAAAATACATGGGAAAATCCCATTGGGGAAAATTCCACTTAGGGTTAGGGTTAGCTCTCCATGAACTCGCAGAGCAAAACGGACATCGCCATTGGATTCGGAGCCCGTTGCTATGGTTAGGAGGGTGCGTCCCTTTTCAGTCGGACTTATGTACATTTCCTGGCAAAATACATGGGAAAATCCCATTGGGGAAAATTCCACTTAGGGTTAGGGTTAGCTCTCCATGAACTCGCAGAGCAAAACGGACATCGCCATTGGATTCGGAGCCCATCGCTATGGTTAGGAGGGTGCGTCCCTTTTCAGTCGGACTTATGTACATTTCTTGGCAAAATACATGGGAAAATCCCATTGGGGAAAATTCCACTTAGGGTTAGGGTTAGCTCTCCATGAACTCGCAGAGCAAAACGGACATCGCCATTGGATTCGGAGCCCATCGCTATGGTTATGAGGGTGCGTCCCTTTTCAGTCGGACTTATGTACATTTCTTGGCAAAATACATGGGAAAATCCCATTGGGGAAAATTCCACTTAGGGTTAGGGTTAGCTCTCCATGAACTCGCAGAGCAAAACGGACATCGCCATTGGATTCGGAGCCCATCGCTATGGTTAGGAGGGTGCGTCCCTTTTCAGTCAGACTTATGTACATTTCCTGGCAAAATACATGGGAAAATCCCATTGGGGAAAATTCCACTTAGGGTTAGGGTTAGCTCTCCATGAACTCGCAGAGCAAAACGGACATCGCCATTGGATTCGGAGCCCATCGCTATGGTTAGGAGGGTGCGTCCCTTTTCAGTCGGATTTATGTACATTTCCTGGCAAAATACATGGGAAAATCCCATTGGGGAAAATTCCACTTAGGGTTAGGGTTAGCTCTCCATGAACTCGCAGAGCAAAACGGACATCGCCATTGGATTCGGAGCCCATCGCTATAGTTAGGAGGGTTCGTCCCTTTTCTGTCGGACTTATGTACATTTCCTGGCAAAATACATGGGAAAATCCCATTGGGGAAAATTCCACTTAGGGTTAGGGTTAGCTCTCCATGGACTCGCAGAGCAAAACGGACATCGCCATTGGATTCGGAGCCCATCGCTATGGTTAGGAGGGTGCGTCCCTTTTCAGTCGGACTTATGTACATTTCCTGGCAAAATACATGGGAAAATCCCATTGGGGAAAATTCCACTTAGGGTTAGGGTTAGCTCTCCATGAACTCGCAGAGCAAAACGGACATCGCCATTGGATTCGGAGCCCATCGCTATGGTTAGGAGGGTGCGTCCCTTTTCAGTCGGACTTATGTACATTTCTTGGCAAAATACATGGGAAAATCCCATTGGGGAAAATTCCACTTAGGGTTAGGGTTAGCTCTCCATGAACTCGCAGAGCAAAACGGACATCGCCATTGGATTCGGAGCCCATCGCTATGGTTAGGAGGGTGCGTCCCTTTTCAGTCGGACTTATGTACATTTCCTGGCAAAATACATGGGAAAATCCCATTGGGGAAAATTCCACTTAGGGTTAGGGTTAGCTCTCCATGAACTCGCAGAGCAAAACGGACATCGCCATTGGATTCCGATCCCATCGCTATGGTTAGGAGGGTGCGTCCCTTGTCAGTCGGACTTATGTACATTTCCTGGCAAAATACATGGGAAAATCCCATTGGGGAAAATTCCACTTAGGGTTAGGGTTAGCTCTCCATGAACTCGCAGAGCAAAACGGACATCGCCATTGGATTCGGAGCCCATCGCTTTGGTTAGGAGGGTGCGTCCCTTTTCAGTCGGACTTATGTACATTTCCTGGCAAAATACATGGGAAAATCCCATTGGGCAAAATTCCACTTAGGGTTAGGGTTAGCTCTCCATGAACTCGCAGAGCAAAACGGACATCGCCATTGGATTCGGAGCCCATCGCTATGGTTAGGAGGGTGCGTCCCTTTTCAGTCGGACTTATGTACATTTCTTGGCAAAATACATGGGAAAATCCCATTGGGGAAAATTCCACTTAGGGTTAGGGTTAGCTCTCCATGAACTCGCAGAGCAAAACGGACATCGCCATTGGATTCGGAGCCCATCGCTATGGTTAGGAGGGTGCGTCCCTTTTCAGTCGGACCTATGTACATTTCCTGGCAAAATACATGGGAAAATCCCATTGGGGAAAATTCCACTTAGGGTTAGGGTTAGCTCTCCATGAACTCGCAGAGCAAAACGGACATCGCCATTGGATTCGGAGCCCATCGCTATGGTTAGGAGGGTGCGTCCCTTTTCAGTCGGACTTATGTACATTTCCTGGCAAAATACATGGGAAAATCCCATTGGGGAAAATTCCACTTAGGGTTAGGGTTAGCTCTCCATGAACTCGCAGAACAAAACGGACATCGCCATTGGATTCAGAGCCCGTCGCTATGGTTAGGAGGGTGCGTCCCTTTTCAGTCGGACTTATGTACATTTCCTGGCAAAATACATGGGAAAATCCCATTGGGGAAAATTCCACTTAGGGTTAGGGTTAGCTCTCCATGAACTCGCAGAACAAAACGGACATCGCCATTGGATTCGGAGCCCGTTGCTATGGTTAGGAGGGTGCGTCCCTTTTCAGTCGGACTTATGTACATTTCCTGGCAAAATACATGGGAAAATCCCATTGGGGAAAATTCCACTTAGGGTTAGGGTTAGCTCTCCATGAACTCGCAGAGCAAAACGGACATCGCCATTGGATTCGGAGCCCATCGCTATGGTTAGGAGGGTGCGTCCCTTTTCAGTCGGACTTATGTACATTTCTTGGCAAAATACATGGGAAAATCCCATTGGGGAAAATTCCACTTAGGGTTAGGGTTAGCTCTCCATGAACTCGCAGAGCAAAACGGACATCGCCATTGGATTCGGAGCCCATCGCTATGGTTATGAGGGTGCGTCCCTTTTCAGTCGGACTTATGTACATTTCTTGGCAAAATACATGGGAAAATCCCATTGGGGAAAATTCCACTTAGGGTTAGGGTTAGCTCTCCATGAACTCGCAGAGCAAAACGGACATCGCCATTGGATTCGGAGCCCATCGCTATGGTTAGGAGGGTGCGTCCCTTTTCAGTCAGACTTATGTACATTTCCTGGCAAAATACATGGGAAAATCCCATTGGGGAAAATTCCACTTAGGGTTAGGGTTAGCTCTCCATGAACTCGCAGAGCAAAACGGACATCGCCATTGGATTCGGAGCCCGTTGCTATGGTTAGGAGGGTGCGTCCCTTTTCAGTCGGACTTATGTACATTTCCTGGCAAAATACATGGGAAAATCCCATTGGGGAAAATTCCACTTAGGGTTAGGGTTAGCTCTCCATGAACTCGCAGAGCAAAACGGACATCGCCATTGGATTCGGAGCCCATCGCTATGGTTAGGAGGGTGCGTCTCTTTTCAGTCGGACTTATGTACATTTCTTGGCAAAATACATGGGAAAATCCCATTGGGGAAAATTCCACTTAGGGTTAGGGTTAGCTCTCCATGAACTCGCAGAGCAAAACGGACATCGCCATTGGATTCGGAGCCCATCGCTATGGTTATGAGGGTGCGTCCCTTTTCAGTCGGACTTATGTACATTTCTTGGCAAAATACATGGGAAAATCCCATTGGGGAAAATTCCACTTAGGGTTAGGGTTAGCTCTCCATGAACTCGCAGAGCAAAACGGACATCGCCATTGGATTCGGAGCCCATCGCTATGGTTAGGAGGGTGCGTCCCTTTTCAGTCAGACTTATGTACATTTCCTGGCAAAATACATGGGAAAATCCCATTGGGGAAAATTCCACTTAGGGTTAGGGTTAGCTCTCCATGAACTCGCAGAGCAAAACGGACATCGCCATTGGATTCGGAGCCCATCGCTATGGTTAGGAGGGTGCGTCCCTTTTCAGTCGGATTTATGTACATTTCCTGGCAAAATACATGGGAAAATCCCATTGGGGAAAATTCCACTTAGGGTTAGGGTTAGCTCTCCATGAACTCGCAGAGCAAAACGGACATCGCCATTGGATTCGGAGCCCATCGCTATAGTTAGGAGGGTTCGTCCCTTTTCTGTCGGACTTATGTACATTTCCTGGCAAAATACATGGGAAAATCCCATTGGGGAAAATTCCACTTAGGGTTAGGGTTAGCTCTCCATGGACTCGCAGAGCAAAACGGACATCGCCATTGGATTCGGAGCCCATCGCTATGGTTAGGAGGGTGCGTCCCTTTTCAGTCGGACTTATGTACATTTCCTGGCAAAATACATGGGAAAATCCCATTGGGGAAAATTCCACTTAGGGTTAGGGTTAGCTCTCCATGAACTCGCAGAGCAAAACGGACATCGCCATTGGATTCGGAGCCCATCGCTATGGTTAGGAGGGTGCGTCCCTTTTCAGTCGGACTTATGTACATTTCTTGGCAAAATACATGGGAAAATCCCATTGGGGAAAATTCCACTTAGGGTTAGGGTTAGCTCTCCATGAACTCGCAGAGCAAAACGGACATCGCCATTGGATTCGGAGCCCATCGCTATGGTTAGGAGGGTGCGTCCCTTTTCAGTCGGACTTATGTACATTTCCTGGCAAAATACATGGGAAAATCCCATTGGGGAAAATTCCACTTAGGGTTAGGGTTAGCTCTCCATGAACTCGCAGAGCAAAACGGACATCGCCATTGGATTCCGATCCCATCGCTATGGTTAGGAGGGTGCGTCCCTTGTCAGTCGGACTTATGTACATTTCCTGGCAAAATACATGGGAAAATCCCATTGGGGAAAATTCCACTTAGGGTTAGGGTTAGCTCTCCATGAACTCGCAGAGCAAAACGGACATCGCCATTGGATTCGGAGCCCATCGCTTTGGTTAGGAGGGTGCGTCCCTTTTCAGTCGGACTTATGTACATTTCCTGGCAAAATACATGGGAAAATCCCATTGGGCAAAATTCCACTTAGGGTTAGGGTTAGCTCTCCATGAACTCGCAGAGCAAAACGGACATCGCCATTGGATTCGGAGCCCATCGCTATGGTTAGGAGGGTGCGTCCCTTTTCAGTCGGACTTATGTACATTTCTTGGCAAAATACATGGGAAAATCCCATTGGGGAAAATTCCACTTAGGGTTAGGGTTAGCTCTCCATGAACTCGCAGAGCAAAACGGACATCGCCATTGGATTCGGAGCCCATCGCTATGGTTAGGAGGGTGCGTCCCTTTTCAGTCGGACCTATGTACATTTCCTGGCAAAATACATGGGAAAATCCCATTGGGGAAAATTCCACTTAGGGTTAGGGTTAGCTCTCCATGAACTCGCAGAGCAAAACGGACATCGCCATTGGATTCGGAGCCCATCGCTATGGTTAGGAGGGTGCGTCCCTTTTCAGTCGGACTTATGTACATTTCCTGGCAAAATACATGGGAAAATCCCATTGGGGAAAATTCCACTTAGGGTTAGGGTTAGCTCTCCATGAACTCGCAGAACAAAACGGACATCGCCATTGGATTCAGAGCCCGTCGCTATGGTTAGGAGGGTGCGTCCCTTTTCAGTCGGACTTATGTACATTTCCTGGCAAAATACATGGGAAAATCCCATTGGGGAAAATTCCACTTAGGGTTAGGGTTAGCTCTCCATGAACTCGCAGAACAAAACGGACATCGCCATTGGATTCGGAGCCCGTTGCTATGGTTAGGAGGGTGCGTCCCTTTTCAGTCGGACTTATGTACATTTCCTGGCAAAATACATGGGAAAATCCCATTGGGGAAAATTCCACTTAGGGTTAGGGTTAGCTCTCCATGAACTCGCAGAGCAAAACGGACATCGCCATTGGATTCGGAGCCCATCGCTATGGTTAGGAGGGTGCGTCCCTTTTCAGTCGGACTTATGTACATTTCTTGGCAAAATACATGGGAAAATCCCATTGGGGAAAATTCCACTTAGGGTTAGGGTTAGCTCTCCATGAACTCGCAGAGCAAAACGGACATCGCCATTGGATTCGGAGCCCATCGCTATGGTTATGAGGGTGCGTCCCTTTTCAGTCGGACTTATGTACATTTCTTGGCAAAATACATGGGAAAATCCCATTGGGGAAAATTCCACTTAGGGTTAGGGTTAGCTCTCCATGAACTCGCAGAGCAAAACGGACATCGCCATTGGATTCGGAGCCCATCGCTATGGTTAGGAGGGTGCGTCCCTTTTCAGTCAGACTTATGTACATTTCCTGGCAAAATACATGGGAAAATCCCATTGGGGAAAATTCCACTTAGGGTTAGGGTTAGCTCTCCATGAACTCGCAGAGCAAAACGGACATCGCCATTGGATTCGGAGCCCATCGCTATGGTTAGGAGGGTGCGTCCCTTTTCAGTCGGATTTATGTACATTTCCTGGCAAAATACATGGGAAAAAACCATTGGGGAAAATTCCACTTAGGGTTAGGGTTAGCTCTCCATGAACTCGCAGAGCAAAACGGACATCGCCATTGGATTCGGAGCCCATCGCTATAGTTAGGAGGGTTCGTCCCTTTTCTGTCGGACTTATGTACATTTCCTGGCAAAATACATGGGAAAATCCCATTGGGGAAAATTCCACTTAGGGTTAGGGTTAGCTCTCCATGAACTCGCAGAGCAAAACGGACATCGCCATTGGATTCGGAGCCCATCGCTATGGTTAGGAGGGTGCGTCCCTTTTCAGTCGGACTTATGTACATTTCCTGGCAAAATACATGGGAAAATCCCATTGGGGAAAATTCCACTTAGGGTTAGGGTTAGCTCTCCATGAACTCGCAGAGCAAAACGGACATCGCCATTGGATTCGGAGCCCATCGCTATGGTTAGGAGGGTGCGTCCCTTTTCAGTCGGACTTATGTACATTTCTTGGCAAAATACATGGGAAAATCCCATTGGGGAAAATTCCACTTAGGGTTAGGGTTAGCTCTCCATGAACTCGCAGAGCAAAACGGACATCGCCATTGGATTCGGAGCCCATCGCTATGGTTAGGAGGGTGCGTCCCTTTTCAGTCGGACTTATGTACATTTCCTGGCAAAATACATGGGAAAATCCCATTGGGGAAAATTCCACTTAGGGTTAGGGTTAGCTCTCCATGAACTCGCAGAGCAAAACGGACATCGCCATTGGATTCCGATCCCATCGCTATGGTTAGGAGGGTGCGTCCCTTGTCAGTCGGACTTATGTACATTTCCTGGCAAAATACATGGGAAAATCCCATTGGGGAAAATTCCACTTAGGGTTAGGGTTAGCTCTCCATGAACTCGCAGAGCAAAACGGACATCGCCATTGGATTCGGAGCCCGTCGCTATGGTTAGGAGGGTGCGTCCCTTTTCAGTCGGACTTATGTACATTTCTTGGCAAAATACATGGGAAAATCCCATTGGGGAAAATTCCACTTAGGGTTAGGGTTAGCTCTCCATGAACTCGCAGAGCAAAACGGACATCGCCATTGGATTCGGAGCCCATCGCTATGGTTAGGAGGGTGCGTCCCTTTTCAGTCGGACTTATGTACATTTCCTGGCAAAATACATGGGAAAATCCCATTGGGGAAAATTCCACTTAGGGTTAGGGTTAGCTCTCCATGAACTCGCAGAGCAAAACGGACATCGCCATTGGATTCCGATCCCATCGCTATGGTTAGGAGGGTGCGTCCCTTGTCAGTCGGACTTATGTACATTTCCTGGCAAAATACATGGGAAAATCCCATTGGGGAAAATTCCACTTAGGGTTAGGGTTAGCTCTCCATGAACTCGCAGAGCAAAACGGACATCGCCATTGGATTCGGAGCCCGTCGCTATGGTTAGGAGGGTGCGTCCCTTGTCAGTCGGACTTATGTACATTTCCTGGCAAAATACATGGGAAAATCCCATTGGGGAAAATTCCACTTAGGGTTAGGGTTAGCTCTCCATGAACTCGCAGAGCAAAACGGACATCGCCATTGGATTCCGATCCCATCGCTATGGTTAGGAGGGTGCGTCCCTTGTCAGTCGGACTTATGTACATTTCCTGGCAAAATACATGGGAAAATCCCATTGGGGAAAATTCCACTTAGGGTTAGGGTTAGCTCTCCATGAACTCGCAGAGCAAAACGGACATCGCCATTGGATTCGGAGCCCGTCGCTATGGTTAGGAGGGTGCGTCCCTTGTCAGTCGGACTTATGTACATTTCCTGGCAAAATACATGGGAAAATCCCATTGGGGAAAATTCCACTTAGGGTTAGGGTTAGCTCTCCATGAACTCGGAGAGCAAAACGGACATCGCCATTGGATTCGGATCCCATCGCTATGGTTAGGAGGGTGCGTCCCTTTTCAGTCGGACTTATGTACATTTCCTGGCAAAATACATGGGAAAATCCCATTGGGGAAAATTCCACTTAGGGTTAGGGTTAGCTCTCCATGAACTCGGAGAGCAAAACGGACATCGCCATTGGATTCGGATCCCATCGCTATGGTTAGGAGGGTGCGTCCCTTGTCAGTCGGACTTATGTACATTTCCTGGCAAAATACATGGGAAAATCCCATTGGGGAAAATTCCACTTAGGGTTAGGGTTAGCTCTCCATGAACTCGCAGAGCAAAACGGACATCGCCATTGGATTCGGAGCCCATCGCTATGGTTAGGAGGGTGCGTCCCTTTTCAGTCGGACTTATGTACATTTCCTGGCAAAATACATGGGAAAATCCCATTGGGGAAAATTCCACTTAGGGTTAGGGTTAGCTCTCCATGAACTCGCAGAGCAAAACGGACATCGCCATTGGATTCGGAGCCCATCGCTATGGTTAGGAGGGTGCGTCCCTTTTCAGTCGGACTTATGTACATTTCCTGGCAAAATACATGGGAAAATCCCATTGGGGAAAATTCCACTTAGGGTTAGGGTTAGCTCTCCATGAACTCGCAGAGCAAAACGGACATCGCCATTGGATTCGGAGCCCATCGCTATGGTTAGGAGGGTGCGTCCCTTGTCAGTCGGACTTATGTACATTTCTTGGCAAAATACATGGGAAAATCCCATTGGGGAAAATTCCACTTAGGGTTAGGGTTAGCTCTCCATGAACTCGCAGAGCAAAACGGACATCGCCATTGGATTCGGATCCCATCGCTATGGTTAGGAGGGTGCGTCCCTTGTCAGTCGGACTTATGTACATTTCCTGGCAAAATACATGGGAAAATCCCATTGGGGAAAATTCCACTTAGGGTTAGGGTTAGCTCTCCATGAACTCGCAGAGCAAAACGGACATCGCCATTGGATTCGGAGCCCATCGCTATGGTTAGGAGGGTGCGTCCCTTTTCAGTCGGACTTATGTACATTTCCTGGCAAAATACATGGGAAAATCCCATTGGGGAAAATTCCACTTAGGGTTAGGGTTAGCTCTCCATGAACTCGCAGAGCAAAACGGACATCGCCATTGGATTCGGAGCCCATCGCTATGGTTAGGAGGGTGCGTCCCTTTTCAGTCGGACTTATGTACATTTCCTGGCAAAATACATGGGAAAATCCCATTGGGCAAAATTCCACTTAGGGTTAGGGTTAGCTCTCCATGAACTCGCAGAGCAAAACGGACATCGCCATTGGATTCGGATCCCATCGCTATGGTTAGGAGGGTGCGTCCCTTGTCAGTCGGACTTATGTACATTTCCTGGCAAAATACATGGGAAAATCCCATTGAGGAAAATTCCACTTAGGGTTAGGGTTAGCTCTCCATGAACTCGCAGAGCAAAACGGACATCGCCATTGGATTCGGAGCCCATCGCTATGGTTAGGAGGGTGCGTCAATTTTCAGTCGGACTTATGTACATTTCTTGGCAAAATACATGGGAAAATCCCATTGGGGAAAATTCCACTTAGGGTTAGGGTTAGCTCTCCATGAACTCGCAGAGCAAAACGGACATCGCCATTGGATTCGGAGCCCATCGCTATGGTTAGGAGGGTGCGTCCCTTTTCAGTCGGACTTATGTACATTTCTTGGCAAAATACATGGGAAATTCCCATTGGGGAAAATTCCACTTAGGGTTAGGGTTAGCTCTCCATGAACTCGCAGAGCAAAACGGACATCGCCATTGGATTCGGAGCCCATCGCTATGGTTAGGAGGGTGCGTCCCTTTTCAGTCGGACTTATGTACATTTCCTGGCAAAATACATGGGAAAATCCAATTGGGCAAAATTCCACTTAGGGTTAGGGTTAGCTCTCCATGAACTCGCAGAGCAAAACGGACATCGCCATTGGATTCGGAGCCCATCGCTATGGTTAGGAGGGTGCGTCCCTTTTCTGTCAGACTTATGTACATTTCCTGGCAAAATACATGGGAAAATCCCATTGGGGAAAATTCCACTTAGGGTTAGGGTTAGCTCTCCATGAACTCGCAGAGCAAAAACGGACATCGCGATTGGATTCGGAGCCCATCGCTATGGTTAGGGGTGTGTGTCCCTTTTCAGTCGGACTTATGTACATTTCCTGGCAAAATACATGGGAAAATCCCATTGGGGAAAATTCCACTTAGGGTTAGGGTTAGCTCTCCATGAACTCGCAGAGCAAAACGGACATCACCATTCGATTCGGAGCCCATCGCTATGGTTAGGAGGATGCGGCCCTTTTCAGTCGGACTTATGTACATTTCCTGGCAAAATACATGGGAAAATCCCATTGGGGAAAATTCCACTTAGGGTTAGGGTTAGCTCTCCATGAACTCGCAGAGCAAAACGGACATCGGCTTTGGATTCGGAGCCCGTCGCTTTGGTTAGGAGGGTGCGTCCCTTTTCAGTTGGACTTATGTACATTTCCTGGCAAAATACGTGGGAAAATCCCATTGGGGAAAATTCCACTTAGGGTTAGGGTTAGCTCTCCATGAACTCGCAGAGCAAAACGGACATCGCCATTGGATTCGGAGCCCATCGCTATGGTTAGGAGGGTGCGTCCCTTTTCAGTCGGACTTATGTACATTTCCTGGCAAAATACATGGGAAAATTCCATTGGGCAAAATTCCACTTAGGGTTAGGGTTAGCTCTCCATGAACTCGCAGAGCAAAACGGACATCGCCATTGGATTCGGAGCCCATCGCTATGGTTAGGAGGGTGCGTCCCTTGTCAGTCGGACTTATGTACATTTCTTGGCAAAATACATGGGAAAATCCCATTGGGGAAAATTCCACTTAGGGTTAGGGTTAGCTCTCCATGAACTCGCAGAGCAAAACGGACATCGCCATTGGATTCGGAGCCCATCGCTATGGTTAGGAGGGTGCGTCCCTTGTCAGTCGGACTTATGTACATTTCCTGGCAAAATACATGGGAAAATCCCATTGGGGAAAATTCCACTTAGGCTTAGGGTTAGCTCTCCATGAACTCGCAGAGCAAAACGGACATCGCCATTGGATTCGGAGCCCATCGCTATGGTTAGGAGGGTGCGTCCCTTTTCAGTCGGACTTATGTACATTTCCTGGCAAAATACATGGGAAAATCCCATTGGGGAAAATTCCACTTAGGGTTAGGGTTAGCTCTCCATGAACTCGCAGAACAAAACGGACATCGCCATTGGATTCGGAGCCCGTCGCTATGGTTAGGAGGGTGCGTCCCTTTTCAGTCGGACTTATGTACATTTCCTGGCAAAATACATGGGAAAATCCCATTGGGGAAAATTCCACTTAGGGTTAGGGTTAGCTCTCCATGAACTCGCAGAGCAAAACGGACATCGCCATTGGATTCGGAGCCCATCGCTATGGTTAGGAGGGTGCGTCCCTTTTCAGTCGGACTTATGTACATTTCCTGGCAAAATACATGGGAAAATCCCATTGGGGAAAATTCCACTTAGGGTTAGGGTTAGCTCTCCATGAACTCGCAGAGCAAAACGGACATCGCCATTGGATTCGGAGCCCATCGCTATGGTTAGGAGGGTGCGTCCCTTTTCAGTCGGACTTATGTACATTTCCTGGCAAAATACATGGGAAAATCCCATTGGGGAAAATTCCACTTAGGGTTAGGGTTAGCTCTCCATGAACTCGCAGAACAAAACGGACATCGCCATTGGATTCGGAGCCCGTCGCTATGGTTAGGAGGGTGCGTCCCTTTTCAGTCGGACTTATGTACATTTCCTGGCAAAATACATGGGAAAATCCCATTGGGGAAAATTCCACTTAGGGTTAGGGTTAGCTCTCCATGAACTCGCAGAGCAAAACGGACATCGCCATTGGATTCGGAGCCCATCGCTATGGTTAGGAGGGTGCGTCCCTTTTCAGTCGGACTTATGTACATTTCCTGGCAAAATACATGGGAAAATCCCATTGGGGAAAATTCCACTTAGGGTTAGGGTTAGCTCTCCATGAACTCGCAGAGCAAAACGGACATCGCCATTGGATTCGGAGCCCATCGCTATGGTTAGGAGGGTGCGTCCCTTTTCAGTCGGACTTATGTACATTTCTTGGCAAAATACATGGGAAAATCCCATTGGGGAAAATTCCACTTAGGGTTAGGGTTAGCTCTCCATGAACTCGCAGAGCAAAACGGACATCGCCATTGGATTCGGAGCCCATCGCTATGGTTAGGAGGGTGCGTCTCTTTTCAGTCGGACTTATGTACATTTCCTGGCAAAATACATTTGAAAATCCCATTGGGAAAAATTCCACTTAGGGTTAGGGTTAGCTCTCCATGAACTCGCAGAGCAAAACGGACATCGCCATTGGATTCGGAGCCCATCGCTATGGTTAGGAGGGTGCGTCCCTTTTCAGTCGGACTTATGTACATTTCCTGGCAAAATACATGGGAAAATCCCATTGGGGAAAATTCCACTTAGGGTTAGGGTTAGCTCTCCATGAACTCGCAGAGCAAAACGGACATCGCCATTGGATTCGGAGCCCATCGCTATGGTTAGGAGGGTGCGTCCCTTTTCAGTCGGACTTATGTACATTTCTTCGCAAAATACATGGGAAAATCCCATTGGGGAAAATTCCACTTAGGGTTAGGGTTAGCTCTCCATGAACTCGCAGAGCAAAACGGACATCGCCATTGGATTCGGAGCCCATCGCTATGGTTAGGAGGGTGCGTCCCTTTTCAGTTGGACTTATGTACATTTCCTGGCAAAATACATTTGAAAATCCCATTGGGGAAAATTCCACTTAGGGTTAGGGTTAGCTCTCCATGAACTCGCAGAGCAAAACGGACATCACCATTGGATTCGGAGCCCATCGCTATGGTTAGGAGGATGCGGCCCTTTTCAGTCGGACTTATGTACATTTCCAGGCAAAATACATGGGAAAATCCCATTGGGGAAAATTCCACTTAGGGTTAGGGTTAGCTCTCCATGAACTCGCAGAGCAAAACGGACATCGCCATTGGATTCGGAGCCCATCGCTATGGTTAGGAGGGTGCGTCCCTTTTCAGTCGGACTTATGTACATTTCCTGGCAAAATACGTGGGAAAATCCCATTGGGCAAAATTCCACTTAGGGTTAGGGTTAGCTCTCCATGAACTCGCAGAGCAAAACGGACATCGCCATTGGATTCGGAGCCCATCGCTATGGTTAGGAGGGTGCGTCTCTTTTCAGTCGGACTTATGTACATTTCCTGGCAAAATACATTTGAAAATCCCATTGGGAAAAATTCCACTTAGGGTTAGGGTTAGCTCTCCATGAACTCGCAGAGCAAAACGGACATCGCCATTGGATTCGGAGCCCATCGCTATGGTTAGGGGTGTGTGTCCCTTTTCAGTCGGACTTATGTACATTTCCTGGCAAAATACATGGGAAAATCCCATTGGGGAAAATTCCACTTAGGGTTAGGGTTAGCTCTCCATGAACTCGCAGAGCAAAACGGACATCACCATTGGATTCGGAGCCCGTCGCTATGGTTAGGAGGGTGCGTCCCTTTTCAGTCGGACTTATGTACATTTCCTGGCAAAATACATGGGAAAATCCCATTGGGGAAAATTCCACTTAGGGTTAGGGTTAGCTCTCCATGAACTCGCAGAGCAAAACGGACATCGCCATTGGATTCGGAGCCCATCGCTATGGTTAGGAGGGTGCGTCCCTTTTCAGTCGGACTTATGTACATTTCTTGGCAAAATACATGGGAAAATCCCATTGGGGAAAATTCCACTTAGGGTTAGGGTTAGCTCTCCATGAACTCGCAGAGCAAAACGGACATCGCCATTGGATTCGGAGCCCATCGCTATGGTTAGGAGGGTGCGTCTCTTTTCAGTCGGACTTATGTACATTTCCTGGCAAAATACATTTGAAAATCCCATTGGGAAAAATTCCACTTAGGGTTAGGGTTAGCTCTCCATGAACTCGCAGAGCAAAACGGACATCGCCATTGGATTCGGAGCCCATCGCTATGGTTAGGAGGGTGCGTCCCTTTTCAGTCGGACTTATGTACATTTCCTGGCAAAATACATGGGAAAATCCCATTGGGGAAAATTCCACTTAGGGTTAGGGTTAGCTCTCCATGAACTCGCAGAGCAAAACGGACATCGCCATTGGATTCGGAGCCCATCGCTATGGTTAGGAGGGTGCGTCCCTTTTCAGTCGGACTTATGTACATTTCTTCGCAAAATACATGGGAAAATCCCATTGGGGAAAATTCCACTTAGGGTTAGGGTTAGCTCTCCATGAACTCGCAGAGCAAAACGGACATCGCCATTGGATTCGGAGCCCATCGCTATGGTTAGGAGGGTGCGTCCCTTTTCAGTTGGACTTATGTACATTTCCTGGCAAAATACATTTGAAAATCCCATTGGGGAAAATTCCACTTAGGGTTAGGGTTAGCTCTCCATGAACTCGCAGAGCAAAACGGACATCGCCATTGGATTCGGAGCCCATCGCTATGGTTAGGAGGGTGCGTCCCTTTTCAGTCGGACTTATGTACATTTCCTGGCAAAATACGTGGGAAAATCCCATTGGGCAAAATTCCACTTAGGGTTAGGGTTAGCTCTCCATGAACTCGCAGAGCAAAACGGACATCGCCATTGGATTCGGAGCCCATCGCTATGGTTAGGAGGGTGCGTCTCTTTTCAGTCGGACTTATGTACATTTCCTGGCAAAATACATTTGAAAATCCCATTGGGAAAAATTCCACTTAGGGTTAGGGTTAGCTCTCCATGAACTCGCAGAGCAAAACGGACATCGCCATTGGATTCGGAGCCCATCGCTATGGTTAGGGGTGTGTGTCCCTTTTCAGTCGGACTTATGTACATTTCCTGGCAAAATACATGGGAAAATCCCATTGGGGAAAATTCCACTTAGGGTTAGGGTTAGCTCTCCATGAACTCGCAGAGCAAAACGGACATCACCATTGGATTCGGAGCCCGTCGCTATGGTAAGGAGGGTGCGTCCCTTTTCAGTCGGACTTATGTACATTTCCTGGCAAAATACATGGGAAAATCCCATTGGGGAAAATTCCACTTAGGGTTAGGGTTAGCTCTCCATGAACTCGCAGAACAAAACGGACATCGCCATTGGATTCGGAGCCCATCGCTATGGTTAGGAGGGTGCGTCCCTTTTCAGTCGGACTTATGTACATTTCCTGGCAAAATACATGGGAAAATCCCATTGGGGAAAATTCCACTTAGGGTTAGGGTTAGCTCTCCATGAACTCGCAGAGCAAAACGGACATCGCCATTGGATTCGGAGCCCGTCGCTATGGTTAGGAGGGTGCGTCCCTTTTCAGTTGGACTTATGTACATTTCCTGGCAAAATACATTTGAAAATCCCATTGAGGAAAATTCCACTTAGGGTTAGGGTTAGCTCTCCATGAACTCGCAGAGCAAAACGGACATCACCATTGGATTCGGAGCCCATCGCTATGGTTAGGGGGATGCGGCCCTTTCAGTCGGACTTATGTACATTTCCTGGCAAAATACATGGGAAAATCCCATTGGGGAAAATTCCACTTAGGGTTAGGGTTAGCTCTCCATGAACTCGCAGAGCAAAACGGACATCACCATTGGATTCGGAGCCCGTCGCTATGGTAAGGAGGGTGCGTCCCTTTTCAGTCGGACTTATGTACATTTCCTGGCAAAATACATGGGAAAATCCCATTGGGGAAAATTCCACTTAGGGTTAGGGTTAGCTCTCCATGAACTCGCAGAACAAAACGGACATCGCCATTGGATTCGGAGCCCATCGCTATGGTTAGGAGGGTGCGTCCCTTTTCAGTCGGACTTATGTACATTTCCTGGCAAAATACATGGGAAAATCCCATTGGGGAAAATTCCACTTAGGGTTAGGGTTAGCTCTCCATGAACTCGCAGAGCAAAACGGACATCGCCATTGGATTCGGAGCCCGTCGCTATGGTTAGGAGGGTGCGTCCCTTTTCAGTTGGACTTATGTACATTTCCTGGCAAAATACATTTGAAAATCCCATTGAGGAAAATTCCACTTAGGGTTAGGGTTAGCTCTCCATGAACTCGCAGAGCAAAACGGACATCACCATTGGATTCGGAGCCCATCGCTATGGTTAGGGGGATGCGGCCCTTTCATTCGGACTTATGTACATTTCCAGGCAAAATACATGGGAAAATCCCATTGGGGAAAATTCCACTTAGGGTTAGGGTTAGCTCTCCATGAACTCGCAGAGCAAAATGGACATCGCCATTGGATTCGGAGCCCGTCCCTATGGTTAGGTGGGTGCGTCCCTTTTCAGTCGGACTTATGTACATTTCTTGGCAAAATACATGGGAAAATCCCATTGGGGAAAATTCCACTTAGGGTTAGGGTTAGCTCTCCATGAACTCGCAGAGCAAAACGGACATCGCCATTGGATTCGGAGCCCATCGCTATGGTTAGGAGGGTGCGTCCCTTTTCAGTTGGACTTATGTCCATTTCCTGGCAAAATACATGGGAAAATCCCATTGGGGAAAATTCCACTTAGGGTTAGGGTTAGCTCTCCATGAACTCGCAGAGCAAAACGGACATCGCCATTGGATTCGGAGCCCATCGCTATGGTTAGCAGGGTGCGTCCCTTTTCAGTCGGACTTATGTACATTTCCTGGCAAAATACGTGGGAAAATCCCATTGGGGAAAATTCCACTTAGGGTTAGGGTTAGCTCTCCATGAACTCGCAGAGCAAAACGGACATCGCCATTGGATTCGGAGCCCATCGCTATGGTTAGGAGGGTTCGTCCCTTTTCAGTCGGACTTATGTACATTTCTTGGCAAAATACATGGGAAAATCCCATTGGGGAAAATTCCACTTAGGGTTAGGGTTAGCTCTCCATGAACTCGCAGAGCAAAACGGACATCGCCATTGGATTCGGAGCCCATCGCTATGGTTAGGAGGGTGCGTCCCTTTTCAGTCGGACTTATGTACATTTCCTGGCAAAATACATGGGAAAATCCCATTGGGGAAAATTCCACTTAGGGTTAGGGTTAGCTCTCCATGAACTCGCAGAGCAAAACGGACATCGCCATTGGATTCGGAGCCCATCGCTATGGTTAGGAGGGTTCGTCCCTTTTCAGTCGGACTTATGTACATTTCTTGGCAAAATACATGGGAAAATCCCATTGGGGAAAATTCCACTTAGGGTTAGGGTTAGCTCTCCATGAACTCGCAGAGCAAAACGGACATCGCCATTGGATTCGGAGCCCATCGCTATGGTTAGGAGGGTGCGTCCCTTTTCAGTCGGACTTATGTACATTTCCTGGCAAAATACATAGGAAAATCCAATTGGGGAAAAAACTTAGTGTTAGGGTTAGCTCTCCATGAACTCGCAGAGCAAAACGGACATTGCCATTGGATTCGGAGCCCATCGCTATGGTTAGGAGGGTGCGTCCCTTTTCAGTCGGACTTATGTACATTTCTTGGCAAAATACATGGGAAAATCCCTTTGGGGAAAATTCCACTTAGGGTTAGGGTTAGCTCTCCATGAACTCGCAGAGCAAAACGGACATCGCCATTGGATTCGGAGCCCGTCGCTATGGTTAGGAGGGTGCGTCCCTTTTCAGTCGGACTTATGTACATTTCCTGGCAAAATACATGGGAAAATCCCATTGGGGAAAATTCCACTTAGGGTTAGGGTTAGCTCTCCATGAACTCGCAGAGCAAAACGGACATCGCCATTGGATTCGGAGCCCATCGCTATGGTTAGGAGGGTGCGTCCCTTTTCAGTCGGACTTATGCACATTTCCTGGCAAAATACATGGGAAAATCCCATTGGGGAAAATTCCACTTAGGGTTAGGGTTAGCTCTCCATGAACTCGCAGAGCAAAACGGACATCGCCATTGGATTCGGAGCCCATCGCTATGGTTAGCAGGGTGCGTCCCTTTTCAGTCGGACTTATGCACATTTCCTGGCAAAATACATGGGAAAATCCCATTGGGGAAAATTCCACTTAGGGTTAGGGTTAGCTCTCCATGAACTCGCAGAGCAAAACGGACATCGCCATTGGATTCGAAGCTCATCGCTATGGTTAGGAGGGTGCGTCCCTTTTCAGTCGGACTTATGTACATTTTCTGGCAAAATACATGGGAAAATCCCATTGGGGAAAATTCCACTTAGGGTTAGGGTTAGCTCTCCATGAACTCGCAGAGCAAAACAGACATCGCCATTGGATTCGGAGCCCGTCGCCATGGTTAGGATAGTGCGTCCCTTTTCAGTCGGACTTATGTACATTTCCTGGCAAAATACATGGGAAAATCCCATTGGGGAAAATTCCACTTAGGGTTAGGGTTAGCTCTCCATGAACTCGCAGAGCAAAACGGACATCGCCATTGGATTCGGAGCCCATCGCTGTGGATAGGAGGGTGCGTCCCTTTTCAGTCGGACTTATGTACATTTCCTGGCAAAATACGTGGGAAAATCCCATTGGGGAAAATTCCACTTAGGGTTAGGGTTAGCTCTCCATGAACTCGCAGAGCAAAACGGACATCGCCATTGGATTCGGAGCCCATCGCTATGGTTAGGAGGGTGCGTCCCTTTTCAGTCGGACTTATGTACATTTCCTGGCAAAATACATGGGAAAATCCCATTGGGGAAAATTCCACTTAGGGTTAGGGTTAGCTCTCCATGAACTCGCAGAGCAAAACGGACATCGCCATTGGATTCGGAGCCCGTCGCTATGGTTAGGAGGGTGCGTCCCTTTTCAGTCGGACTTATGTACATTTCCTGGCAAAATACATGGGAAAATCCCATTGGGGAAAATTCCACTTAGGGTTAGGGTTAGCTCTCCATGAACTCGCAGAGCAAAACGGACATCGCCATTGGATTCGGAGCCCATCGCTATGGTTAGGAGGGTGCGTCCCTTTTCAGTCGGACTTATGTACATTTCCTGGCAAAATACATGGGAAAATCCCATTGGGGAAAATTCCACTTAGGGTTAGGGTTAGCTCTCCATGAACTCGCAGAGCAAAACGGACATCGCCATTGGATTCGGAGCCCCTCGCTATGGTTAGGAGGGTGCGTCCCTTTTCAGTCGGACTTATGTACATTTCCTGGCAAAATACATGGGAAAATCCCATTGGGGAAAATTCCACTTAGGGTTAGGGTTAGCTCTCCATGAACTCCCAGAACAAAACGGACATCGCCATTGGATTCAGAGCCCGTCGCTATGGTTAGGAGGGTGCGTCCCTTTTCAGTCGGACTTATGTACATTTCCTGGCAAAATACATGGGAAAATCCCATTGGGGAAAATTCCACTTAGGGTTAGGGTTAGCTCTCCATGAACTCGCAGAGCAAAACGGACATCGCCATTGGATTCGGAGCCCATCGCTATGGTTAGGAGGGTACGTCCCTTTTCAGTCGGACTTATGTACATTTCCTGGCAAAATACATGGGAAAATCCCATTGGGGAAAATTCCACTTAGGGTTAGGGTTAGCTCTCCATGAACTCGCAGAGCAAAACGGACATCGCCATTGGATTCGGAGCCCATCGCTATGGTTAGGAGGGTGCGTCCCTTTTCAGTCGGACTTATGTACATTTCCTGGTAAAATACATGGGAAAATCCCATTGGGGAAAATTCCACTTAGGGTTAGGGTTAGCTCTCCATGAACTCGCAGAGCAAAACGGACATCGCCATTGGATTCGGAGCCCATCCCTATGGTTAGGAGGGTGCGTCCCTTTTCAGTCGGACTTATGTACATTTCTTGGCAAAATATATGGGAAAATCCCATTGGGGAAAATTCCACTTAGGGTTAGGGTTAGCTCTCCATGAACTCGCAGAGCAAAACGGACATCGCCATTGGATTCGGAGCCCGTCGCTATGGTTAGGAGGGTGCGTCCCTTTTCAGTCGGACTTATGTACATTTCCTGGCAAAATACGTGGGAAAATCCCATTGGGGAAAATTCCACTTAGGGTTAGGGTTAGCTCTCCATGAACTCGCAGAGCAAAACGGACATCGCCATTGGATTCGGAGCCCATCGCTATGGTTAGGAGGGTGCGTCCCTTTTCAGTCGGACTTATGTACATTTCCTGGCAAAATACGTGGGAAAATCCCATTGGGGAAAATTCCACTTAGGGTTAGGGTTAGCTCTCCATGAACTCGCAGAGCAAAACGGACATCGCCATTGGATTCGGAGCCCATCGCTATGGTTAGGAGGGTGCGTCCCTTTTCAGTCGGACTTATGTACATTTCCTGGCAAAATACGTGGGAAAATCCCTTTGGGGAAAATTCCACTTAGGGTTAGGGTTAGCTCTCCATGAATTCGCAGAGCAAAACGGACATCGCCATTGGATTCGGAGCCCGTCGCTATGGTTAGGAGGGTGCGTCCCTTTTCAGTCGGACTTATGTACATTTCTTGGCAAAATACATGGGAAAATCCCATTGGGGAAAATTCCACTTAGGGTTAGGATTAGCTCTCCATGAACTCGCAGAGCAAAACGGACATCGCCATTGGATTCGGAGCCCATCGCTATGGTTAGGAGGATGCGGCCCTTTTCAGTCGGACTTATGTACATTTCCTGGCAAAATACATGGGAAAATCCCATTGGGGAAAATTCCACTTAGGGTTAGGGTTAGCTCTCCATGAACTCGCAGAGCAAAACGGACATCGCCATTGGATTCGGAGCCCGTCGCTATGGTTAGGAGGGTGCATCCCTTTTCAGTCGGACTTATGTACATTTCCTGGCAAAATACATGGGAAAATCCCATTGGGGAAAATTCCACTTAGGGTTAGGGTTAGCTCTCCATGAACTCGCAGAGCAAAACGGACATCGCCATTGGATTCGGAGCCCATCGCTATGGTTAGGAGGGTGCGTCCCTTTTCAGTCGGACTTATGTACATTTCCTGGCAAAATACGTGGGAAAATCCCATTGGGGAAAATTCCACTTAGGGTTAGGGTTAGCTCTCCATGAACTCGCAGAGCAAAACGGACATCGCCATTGGATTCGGAGCCCATCGCTATGGTTAGGAGGGTGCGTCCCTTTTCAGTCGGACTTATGTACATTTCCTGGCAAAATACGTGGGAAAATCCCATTGGGGAAAATTCCACTTAGGGTTAGGGTTAGCTCTCCATGAATTCGCAGAGCAAAACGGACATCGCCATTGGATTCGGAGCCCGTCGCTATGGTTAGGAGGGTGCGTCCCTTTTCAGTCGGACTTATGTACATTTCTTGGCAAAATACATGGGAAAATCCCATTGGGGAAAATTCCACTTAGGGTTAGGATTAGCTCTCCATGAACTCGCAGAGCAAAACGGACATCGCCATTGGATTCGGAGCCCATCGCTATGGTTAGGAGGATGCGGCCCTTTTCAGTCGGACTTATGTACATTTCCTGGCAAAATACATGGGAAAATCCCATTGGGGAAAATTCCACTTAGGGTTAGGGTTAGCTCTCCATGAACTCGCAGAGCAAAACGGACATCGCCATTGGATTCGGAGCCCGTCGCTATGGTTAGGAGGGTGCGTCCCTTTTCAGTCGGACTTATGTACATTTCCTGGCAAAATACATGGGAAAATCCCATTGGGGAAAATTCCACTTAGGGTTAGGGTTAGCTCTCCATGAACTCGCAGAGCAAAACGGACATCGCCATTGGATTCGGAGCCCATCGCTATGGTTAGGAGGGTGCGTCCCTTTTCAGTCGGACTTATGTACATTTCCTGGCAAAATACGTGGGAAAATCCCATTGGGGAAAATTCCACTTAGGGTTAGGGTTAGCTCTCCATGAACTCGCAGAGCAAAACGGACATCGCCATTGGATTCGGAGCCCATCGCTATGGTTAGGAGGGTGCGTCCCTTTTCAGTCGGACTTATGTACATTTCCTGGCAAAATACGTGGGAAAATCCCATTGGGGAAAATTCCACTTAGGGTTAGGGTTAGCTCTCCATGAACTCGCAGAGCAAAACGGACATCGCCATTGGATTCGGAGCCCATCGCTATGGTTAGGAGGGTGCGTCCCTTTTCAGTCGGACTTATGTACATTTCCTGGCAAAATACGTGGGAAAATCCCATTGGGGAAAATTCCACTTAGGGTTAGGGTTAGCTCTCCATGAACTCGCAGAGCAAAACGGACATCGCCATTGGCTTCGGAGCCCGTCGCTATGGTTAGAGGGGTGCGTCCCTTTTCAGTCGGACTTATGTACATTTCCTGGGAAAATACATGGGAAAATCCCATTGGGGAAAATTCCACTTAGGGTTAGGGTTAGCTCTCCATGAACTCGCAGAGCAAAACGGACATCGCCATTGGATTCGGAGCCCATCGCTATGGTTAGGAGGGTGCGTCCCTTTTCAGTCGGACTTATGTACATTTCCTGGCAAAATACATGGGAAAATCCCATTGGGGAAAATTCCACTTAGGCTTAGGGTTAGCTCTCCATGAACTCGCAGAGCAAAACGGACATCGCCATTGGATTCGGAGCCCATCGCTATGGTTAGGAGGGTGCGTCCCTTTTCAGTCGGACTTATGTACATTTCCTGGCAAAATACGTGGGAAAATCCCATTGGGGAAAATTCCACTTAGGGTTAGGGTTAGCTCTCCATGAATTCGCAGGGCAAAACGGACATCGCCATTGGATTCAGAGCCCGTCGCTATGGTTAGGAGGGTGCGTCCCTTTTCAGTCGGACTTATGTACATTTCCTGGCAAAATACATGGGAAAATCCCATTGGGGAAAATTCCACTTAGGGTTAGCTCTCCATGAACTAGCAGAGCAAAACGGACATCGCCATTGGATTCGGAGCCCATCGCTATGGTTAGGAGGGTGCGTCCCTTTTCAGTCGGACTTATGTACATTTCCTGGCAAAATACGTGGGAAAATCCCATTGGGGAAAATTCCACTTAGGGTTAGGGTTAGCTCTCCATGAACTCGCAGAGCAAAACGGACATCGCCATTGGATTCGGAGCCCATCGCTATGGTTAGGAGGGTGCGTCCCTTTTCAGTCGGACTTATGTACATTTCCTGGCAAAATACATGGGAAAATCCCATTGGGGAAAATTCCACTTAGGGTTAGGGTTAGCTCTCCATGAACTCGCAGAGCAAAACGGACATCGCCATTGGATTCGGAGCCCATCGCTATGGTTAGGAGGGTACGTCCCTTTTCAGTCGGACTTATGTACATTTCCTGGCAAAATACATGGGAAAATCCCATTGGGGAAAATTCCACTTAGGGTTAGGGTTAGCTCTCCATGAACTCGCAGAGCAAAACGGACATCGCCATTGGATTCGGAGCCCATCGCTATGGTTAGGAGGGTGCGTCCCTTTTCAGTCGGACTTATGTACATTTCCTGGTAAAATACATGGGAAAATCCCATTGGGGAAAATTCCACTTAGGGTTAGGGTTAGCTCTCCATGAACTCGCAGAGCAAAACGGACATCGCCATTGGATTCGGAGCCCATCCCTATGGTTAGGAGGGTGCGTCCCTTTTCAGTCGGACTTATGTACATTTCTTGGCAAAATATATGGGAAAATCCCATTGGGGAAAATTCCACTTAGGGTTAGGGTTAGCTCTCCATGAACTCGCAGAGCAAAACGGACATCGCCATTGGATTCGGAGCCCGTCGCTATGGTTAGGAGGGTGCGTCCCTTTTCAGTCGGACTTATGTACATTTCCTGGCAAAATACGTGGGAAAATCCCATTGGGGAAAATTCCACTTAGGGTTAGGGTTAGCTCTCCATGAACTCGCAGAGCAAAACGGACATCGCCATTGGATTCGGAGCCCATCGCTATGGTTAGGAGGGTGCGTCCCTTTTCAGTCGGACTTATGTACATTTCCTGGCAAAATACGTGGGAAAATCCCATTGGGGAAAATTCCACTTAGGGTTAGGGTTAGCTCTCCATGAACTCGCAGAGCAAAACGGACATCGCCATTGGATTCGGAGCCCATCGCTATGGTTAGGAGGGTGCGTCCCTTTTCAGTCGGACTTATGTACATTTCCTGGCAAAATACGTGGGAAAATCCCTTTGGGGAAAATTCCACTTAGGGTTAGGGTTAGCTCTCCATGAATTCGCAGAGCAAAACGGACATCGCCATTGGATTCGGAGCCCGTCGCTATGGTTAGGAGGGTGCGTCCCTTTTCAGTCGGACTTATGTACATTTCTTGGCAAAATACATGGGAAAATCCCATTGGGGAAAATTCCACTTAGGGTTAGGATTAGCTCTCCATGAACTCGCAGAGCAAAACGGACATCGCCATTGGATTCGGAGCCCATCGCTATGGTTAGGAGGATGCGGCCCTTTTCAGTCGGACTTATGTACATTTCCTGGCAAAATACATGGGAAAATCCCATTGGGGAAAATTCCACTTAGGGTTAGGGTTAGCTCTCCATGAACTCGCAGAGCAAAACGGACATCGCCATTGGATTCGGAGCCCGTCGCTATGGTTAGGAGGGTGCATCCCTTTTCAGTCGGACTTATGTACATTTCCTGGCAAAATACATGGGAAAATCCCATTGGGGAAAATTCCACTTAGGGTTAGGGTTAGCTCTCCATGAACTCGCAGAGCAAAACGGACATCGCCATTGGATTCGGAGCCCATCGCTATGGTTAGGAGGGTGCGTCCCTTTTCAGTCGGACTTATGTACATTTCCTGGCAAAATACGTGGGAAAATCCCATTGGGGAAAATTCCACTTAGGGTTAGGGTTAGCTCTCCATGAACTCGCAGAGCAAAACGGACATCGCCATTGGATTCGGAGCCCATCGCTATGGTTAGGAGGGTGCGTCCCTTTTCAGTCGGACTTATGTACATTTCCTGGCAAAATACGTGGGAAAATCCCATTGGGGAAAATTCCACTTAGGGTTAGGGTTAGCTCTCCATGAATTCGCAGAGCAAAACGGACATCGCCATTGGATTCGGAGCCCGTCGCTATGGTTAGGAGGGTGCGTCCCTTTTCAGTCGGACTTATGTACATTTCTTGGCAAAATACATGGGAAAATCCCATTGGGGAAAATTCCACTTAGGGTTAGGATTAGCTCTCCATGAACTCGCAGAGCAAAACGGACATCGCCATTGGATTCGGAGCCCATCGCTATGGTTAGGAGGATGCGGCCCTTTTCAGTCGGACTTATGTACATTTCCTGGCAAAATACATGGGAAAATCCCATTGGGGAAAATTCCACTTAGGGTTAGGGTTAGCTCTCCATGAACTCGCAGAGCAAAACGGACATCGCCATTGGATTCGGAGCCCGTCGCTATGGTTAGGAGGGTGCGTCCCTTTTCAGTCGGACTTATGTACATTTCCTGGCAAAATACATGGGAAAATCCCATTGGGGAAAATTCCACTTAGGGTTAGGGTTAGCTCTCCATGAACTCGCAGAGCAAAACGGACATCGCCATTGGATTCGGAGCCCATCGCTATGGTTAGGAGGGTGCGTCCCTTTTCAGTCGGACTTATGTACATTTCCTGGCAAAATACGTGGGAAAATCCCATTGGGGAAAATTCCACTTAGGGTTAGGGTTAGCTCTCCATGAACTCGCAGAGCAAAACGGACATCGCCATTGGATTCGGAGCCCATCGCTATGGTTAGGAGGGTGCGTCCCTTTTCAGTCGGACTTATGTACATTTCCTGGCAAAATACGTGGGAAAATCCCATTGGGGAAAATTCCACTTAGGGTTAGGGTTAGCTCTCCATGAACTCGCAGAGCAAAACGGACATCGCCATTGGATTCGGAGCCCATCGCTATGGTTAGGAGGGTGCGTCCCTTTTCAGTCGGACTTATGTACATTTCCTGGCAAAATACGTGGGAAAATCCCATTGGGGAAAATTCCACTTAGGGTTAGGGTTAGCTCTCCATGAACTCGCAGAGCAAAACGGACATCGCCATTGGCTTCGGAGCCCGTCGCTATGGTTAGAGGGGTGCGTCCCTTTTCAGTCGGACTTATGTACATTTCCTGGGAAAATACATGGGAAAATCCCATTGGGGAAAATTCCACTTAGGGTTAGGGTTAGCTCTCCATGAACTCGCAGAGCAAAACGGACATCGCCATTGGATTCGGAGCCCATCGCTATGGTTAGGAGGGTGCGTCCCTTTTCAGTCGGACTTATGTACATTTCCTGGCAAAATACATGGGAAAATCCCATTGGGGAAAATTCCACTTAGGCTTAGGGTTAGCTCTCCATGAACTCGCAGAGCAAAACGGACATCGCCATTGGATTCGGAGCCCATCGCTATGGTTAGGAGGGTGCGTCCCTTTTCAGTCGGACTTATGTACATTTCCTGGCAAAATACGTGGGAAAATCCCATTGGGGAAAATTCCACTTAGGGTTAGGGTTAGCTCTCCATGAATTCGCAGGGCAAAACGGACATCGCCATTGGATTCAGAGCCCGTCGCTATGGTTAGGAGGGTGCGTCCCTTTTCAGTCGGACTTATGTACATTTCCTGGCAAAATACATGGGAAAATCCCATTGGGGAAAATTCCACTTAGGGTTAGCTCTCCATGAACTAGCAGAGCAAAACGGACATCGCCATTGGATTCGGAGCCCATCGCTATGGTTAGGAGGGTGCGTCCCTTTTCAGTCGGACTTATGTACATTTCCTGGCAAAATACGTGGGAAAATCCCATTGGGGAAAATTCCACTTAGGGTTAGGGTTAGCTCTCCATGAACTCGCAGAGCAAAACGGACATCGCCATTGGATTCGGAGCCCATCGCTATGGTTAGGAGGGTGCGTCCCTTTTCAGTCGGACTTATGTACATTTCCTGGCAAAATACGTGGGAAAATCCCATTGGGGAAAATTCCACTTAGGGTTAGGGTTAGCTCTCCATGAATTCGCAGAGCAAAACGGACATCGCCATTGGATTCGGAGCCCATCGCTATGGTTAGGAGGGTGCGTCCCTTTTCAGTCGGACTTATGTACATTTCTTGGCAAAATACATGGGAAAATCCCATTGGGGAAAATTCCACTTAGGGTTAGGATTAGCTCTCCATGAACTCGCAGAGCAAAACGGACATCGCCATTGGATTCGGAGCCCGTCGCTATGGTTAGGAGGGTGCATCCCTTTTCAGTCGGACTTATGTACATTTCCTGGCAAAATACATGGGAAAATCCCATTGGGGAAAATTCCACTTAGGGTTAGGGTTAGCTCTCCATGAACTCGCAGAGCAAAACGGACATCGCCATTGGATTCGGAGCCCATCGCTATGGTTAGGAGGGTGCGTCCCTTTTCAGTCGGACTTATGTACATTTCCTGGCAAAATACGTGGGAAAATCCCATTGGGGAACATTCCACTTAGGGTTAGGGTTAGCTCTCCATGAACTCGCAGAGCAAAACGGACATCGCCATTGGATTCGGAGCCCATCGCTATGGTTAGGAGGGTGCGTCCCTTTTCAGTCGGACTTATGTACATTTCCTGGCAAAATACGTGGGAAAATCCCATTGGGGAAAATTCCACTTAGGGTTAGGGTTAGCTCTCCATGAACTCGCAGAGCAAAACGGACATCGCCATTGGCTTCGGAGTCCGTCGCTATGGTTAGAAGGGTGCGTCCCTTTTCAGTCGGACTTATGTACATTTCCTGGCAAAATACATGGGAAAATCCCATTGGGGAAAATTCCACTTAGGGTTAGGGTTAGCTCTCCATGAACTCGCAGAGCAAAACGGACATCACCATTGGATTCGTAGCCCATCGCTATGGTTAGGAGGGTGCGTCCTTTTTCAGTCGGACTTATGTACATTTCCTGGCAAAATACATGGGAAAATCCCATTGGGGAAAATTCCACTTAGGCTTAGGGTTAGCTCTCCATGAACTCGCAGAGCAAAACGGACATCGCCATTGGATTCGGAGCCCATCGCTATGGTTAGGAGGGTGCGTCCCTTTTCAGTCGGACTTATGTACATTTCCTGGCAAAATACGTGGGAAAATCCCATTGGGGAAAATTCCACTTAGGGTTAGGGTTAGCTCTCCATGAATTCGCAGGGCAAAACGGACATCGCCATTGGATTCAGAGCCCGTCGCTATGGTTAGGAGGGTGCGTCCCTTTTCAGTCGGACTTATGTACATTTCCTGGCAAAATACATGGGAAAATCCCATTGGGGAAAATTCCACTTAGGGTTAGCTCTCCATGAACTCGCAGAGCAAAACGGACATCGCCATTGGATTCGGAGCCCATCGCTATGGTTAGGAGGGTGCGTCCCTTTTCAGTCGGACTTATGTACATTTCCTGGCAAAATACGTGGGAAAATCCGATTGGGGAAAATTCCACTTAGGGTTAGGGTTAGCTCTCCATGAACTCGCAGAGCAAAACGGACATCGCCATTGGATTCGGAGCCCATCGCTATGGTTAGGAGGGTGCGTCCCTTTTCAGTCGGACTTATGTACATTTCCTGGCAAAATACATGGGAAAATCCCATTGGGGAAAATTCCACTTAGGGTTAGGGTTAGCTCTCCATGAATTCGCAGAGCAAAACGGACATCGCCATTGGATTCGGAGCCCGTCGCTATGGTTAGGAGGGTAAGTCCCTTTTCAGTCGGACTTATGTACATTTCTTGGCAAAATACATGGGAAAATCCCATTGGGGAAAATTCCACTTAGGGTTAGGGTTAGCTCTCCATGAACTCGCAGAGCAAAACGGACATCGCCATTGGATTCGGAGCCCATCGCTATGGTTAGGAGGATGCGGCCCTTTTCAGTCGGACTTATGTACATTTCCTGGCAAAATACATGGGAAAATCCCATTGGGGAAAATTCCACTTAGGGTTAGGGTTAGCTCTCCATGAACTCGCAGAGCAAAACGGACATCGCCATTGGATTCGGAGCCCGTCGCTATGGTTAGGAGGGTGCATCCCTTTTCAGTCGGACTTATGTACATTTCCTGGCAAAATACATGGGAAAATCCCATTGGGGAAAATTCCACTTAGGGTTAGGGTTAGCTCTCCATGAACTCGCAGAGCAAAACGTACATCGCCATTGGATTCGGAGCCCATCGCTATGGTTAGGAGGGTGCGTCCCTTTTCAGTCGGACTTATGTACATTTCCTGGCAAAATACGTGGGAAAATCCCATTGGGGAAAATTCCACTTAGGGTTAGGGTTAGCTCTCCATGAATTCGCAGAGCAAAACGGACATCGCCATTGGATTCGGAGCCCGTCGCTATGGTTAGGAGGGTGCGTCCCTTTTCAGTCGGACTTATGTACATTTCTTGGCAAAATACATGGGAAAATCCCATTGGGGAAAATTCCACTTAGGGTTAGGATTAGCTCTCCATGAACTCGCAGAGCAAAACGGACATCGCCATTGGATTCGGAGCCCGTCGCTATGGTTAGGAGGGTGCATCCCTTTTCAGTCGGACTTATGTACATTTCCTGGCAAAATACATGGGAAAATCCCATTGGGGAAAATTCCACTTAGGGTTAGGGTTAGCTCTCCATGAACTCGCAGAGCAAAACGGACATCGCCATTGGATTCGGAGCCCATCGCTATGGTTAGGAGGGTGCGTCCCTTTTCAGTCGGACTTATGTACATTTCCTGGCAAAATACGTGGGAAAATCCCATTGGGGAACATTCCACTTAGGGTTAGGGTTAGCTCTCCATGAACTCGCAGAGCAAAACGGACATCGCCATTGGATTCGGAGCCCATCGCTATGGTTAGGAGGGTGCGTCCCTTTTCAGTCGGACTTATGTACATTTCCTGGCAAAATACGTGGGAAAATCCCATTGGGGAAAATTCCACTTAGGGTTAGGGTTAGCTCTCCATGAACTCGCAGAGCAAAACGGACATCGCCATTGGCTTCGGAGTCCGTCGCTATGGTTAGAAGGGTGCGTCCCTTTTCAGTCGGACTTATGTACATTTCCTGGCAAAATACATGGGAAAATCCCATTGGGGAAAATTCCACTTAGGGTTAGGGTTAGCTCTCCATGAACTCGCAGAGCAAAACGGACATCGCCATTGGATTTGTAGCCCATCGCTATGGTTAGGAGGGTGCGTCCCTTTTCAGTCGGACTTATGTACATTTCCTGGCAAAATACATGGGAAAATCCCATTGGGGAAAATTCCACTTAGGCTTAGGGTTAGCTCTCCATGAACTCGCAGAGCAAAACGGACATCGCCATTGGATTCGGAGCCCATCGCTATGGTTAGGAGGGTGCGTCCCTTTTCAGTCGGACTTATGTACATTTCCTGGCAAAATACGTGGGAAAATCCCATTGGGGAAAATTCCACTTAGGGTTAGGGTTAGCTCTCCATGAATTCGCAGGGCAAAACGGACATCGCCATTGGATTCAGAGCCCGTCGCTATGGTTAGGAGGGTGCGTCCCTTTTCAGTCGGACTTATGTACATTTCCTGGCAAAATACATGGGAAAATCCCATTGGGGAAAATTCCACTTAGGGTTAGCTCTCCATGAACTCGCAGAGCAAAACGGACATCGCCATTGGATTCGGAGCCCATCGCTATGGTTAGGAGGGTGCGTCCCTTTTCAGTCGGACTTATGTACATTTCCTGGCAAAATACGTGGGAAAATCCCATTGGGGAAAATTCCACTTAGGGTTAGGGTTAGCTCTCCATGAACTCGCAGAGCAAAACGGACATCGCCATTGGATTCGGAGCCCATCGCTATGGTTAGGAGGGTGCGTCCCTTTTCAGTCGGACTTATGTACATTTCCTGGCAAAATACATGGGAAAATCCCATTGGGGAAAATTCCACTTAGGGTTAGGGTTAGCTCTCCATGAATTCGCAGAGCAAAACGGACATCGCCATTGGATTCGGAGCCCGTCGCTATGGTTAGGAGGGTACGTCCCTTTTCAGTCGGACTTATGTACATTTCTTGGCAAAATACATGGGAAAATCCCATTGGGGAAAATTCCACTTAGGGTTAGGGTTAGCTCTCCATGAACTCGCAGAGCAAAACGGACATCGCCATTGGATTCGGAGCCCATCGCTATGGTTAGGAGGATGCGGCCCTTTTCAGTCGGACTTATGTACATTTCCTGGCAAAATACATGGGAAAATCCCATTGGGGAAAATTCCACTTAGGGTTAGGGTTAGCTCTCCATGAACTCGCAGAGCAAAACGGACATCGCCATTGGATTCGGAGCCCGTCGCTATGGTTAGGAGGGTGCATCCCTTTTCAGTCGGACTTATGTACATTTCCTGGCAAAATACATGGGAAAATCCCATTGGGGAAAATTCCACTTAGGGTTAGGGTTAGCTCTCCATGAACTCGCAGAGCAAAACGGACATCGCCATTGGATTCGGAGCCCATCGCTATGGTTAGGAGGGTGCGTCCCTTTTCAGTCGGACCTATGTACATTTCCTGGCAAAATACGTGGGAAAATCCCATTGGGGAAAATTCCACTTAGGGTTAGGGTTAGCTCTCCATGAACTCGCAGAGCAAAACGGACATCGCCATTGGATTCGGAGCCCATCGCTATGGTTAGGAGGGTGCGTCCCTTTTCAGTCGGACTTATGTACATTTCCTGGCAAAATACGTGGGAAAATCCCATTGGGGAAAATTCCACTTAGGGTTAGGGTTAGCTCTCCATGAACTCGCAGAGCAAAACGGACATCGCCATTGGATTCGGAGCCCATCGCTATGGTTAGGAGGGTGCGTCCCTTTTCAGTCGGACTTATGTACATTTCCTGGCAAAATACGTGGGAAAATCCCATTGGGGAAAATTCCACTTAGGGTTAGGGTTAGCTCTCCATGAACTCGCAGAGCAAAACGGACATCGCCATTGGATTCGGAGCCCATCGCTATGGTTAGGAGGGTGCGTCCCTTTTCAGTCGGAATTTTGTACATTTCCTGGCAAAATACGTGGGAAAATCCCATTGGGGAAAATTCCACTTAGGGTTAGGGTTAGCTCTCCATGAATTCGCAGAGCAAAACGGACATCGCCATTGGATTCGGAGCCCGTCGCTATGGTTAGAAGGGTGCGTCCCTTTTCAATCGGATTTATGTACATTTCCTGGCAAAATACATGGGAAAATCCCATTGGGGAAAATTCCACTTAGGGTTAGGGTTAGCTCTCCATGAACTCGCAGAGCAAAACGGACATCGCCATTGGATTCGGAGCCCATCGCTATGGTTAGGAGGGTGCGTCCCTTTTCAGTCGGACTTGTGTACATTTCCTGGCAAAATACATGGGAAAATCCCATTGGGGAAAATTCCACTTAGGCTTAGGGTTAGCTCTCCATGAACTCGCAGAGCAAAACGGACATCGCCATTGGATTCGGAGCCCATCGCTATGGTTAGGAGGGTGCGTCCCTTTTCAGTCGGACTTATGTACATTTCCTGGCAAAATACGTGGGAAAATCCCATTGGGGAAAATTCCACTTAGGGTTAGGGTTAGCTCTCCATGAATTCGCAGGGCAAAACGGACATCGCCATTGGATTCAGAGCCCGTCGCTATGGTTAGGAGCGTGCGTCCCTTTTCAGTCGGACTTATGTACATTTCCTGGCAAAATACATGGGAAAATCCCATTGGGGAAAATTCCACTCAGGGTTAGCTCTCCATGAACTCGCAGAGCAAAACGGACATCGCCATTGGATTCGGAGCCCATCGCTATGGTTAGGAGGGTGCGTCCTTTTCAGTCGGACTTATGTACATTTCCTGGCAAAATACGTGGGAAAATCCCATTGGGGAAAATTCCACATAGGGTTAGGGTTAGCTCTCCATGAATTCGCAGAGCAAAACGGACATCGCCATTGGATTCGGAGCCCGTCGCTATGGTTAGGAGGGTGCGTCCCTTTTCAGTCGGACTTATGTACATTTCCTGGCAAAATACATGGGAAAATCCCATTGGGGAAAATTCCACTTAGGGTTAGGGTTAGCTCTCCATGAACTCGCAGAGCAAAACGGACATCGCCATTGGATTCGGAGCCCATCGCTATGGTTAGGAGGGTGCGTCCCTTTTCAGTCGGACTTATGTACATTTCCTGGCAAAATACATGGGAAAATCCCATTGGGGAAAATTCCACTTAGGGTTAGGGTTAGCTCTCCATGAACTCGCAGAGCAAAACGGACATCACCATTGGATTCGGAGCCCATCGCTATGGTTAGGAGTGTGCGTCCCTTTTCAGTCGGACTTATGTACATTTCCTGGCAAAATACATGGGAAAATCCCATTGGGGAAAATTCCACTTAGGGTTAGGGTTAGCTCTCTATGAACTCGCAGAACAAAACGGACATCGCCATTGGATTCGGAGCCCGTCGCTATGGTTAGGAGGGTGCGTCCCTTTTCAGTCGGACTTATGTACATTTCCTGGCAAAATACATGGGAAAATCCCAGTGGGGAAAATTCCACTTAGGGTTAGGGTTAGTTCTCCATGAACTCGCAGAGCAAAACGGACATCGCCATTGGATTCGGAGCCCGTCGCTATGGTTAGGAGGGTGCGTCGCTTTTCAGTCGGACTTATGTACATTTCCTGGCAAAATACATGGGAAAATCCCATTGGGGAAAATTCCACTTAGGGTTAGGGTTAGCTCTCCATGAACTCGCAGAGCAAAACGGACATCGCCATTGGATTCGGAGCCCATCGCTATGGTTAGGAGGGTGCGGCCCTTTTCAGTCGGACTTATGTACATTTCCTGGCAAAATACATGGGAAAATCCCATTGGGGAAAATTCCACTTAGGGTTAGCTCTCCATGAACTCGCAGAGCAAAACGGACATCGCCATTGGATTCGGAGCCCATCGCTATGGTTAGGAGGGTGCGTCCCTTTTCAGTCGGACTTATGTACATTTCTTGGCAAAATACATGGGAAAATCCCATTGGGGAAAATTCCACTTAGGGTTAGGGTTAGCTCTCCATGAACTCGCAGAGCAAAACGGACATCGCCATTGGATTCGGAGCCCATCGCTATGGTCAGGAGGGTGCGTCCCTTTTCTGTCGGACTTATGTACATTTCCTGGCAAAATACATGGGAAAATCCCATTGGGGAAAATTCCACTTAGGCTTAGGGTTAGCTCTCCATGAACTCGCAGAGCAAAACGGACATCACCATTGGATTCGGAGCCCATCGCTATGGTTAGGAGGATGCGGTCCTTTTCAGTCGGACTTATGTACATTTCCTGGCAAAATACATGGGAAAATCCCATTGGGGAAAATTCCACTTATGGTTAGGGTTAGCTCTCCATGAACTCGCAGAGCAAAACGGACATCGCCATTGGATTCGGAGCCCATCGCTATGGTTAGGAGGGTGCGTTCCTTTTCAGTCGGACTTATGTACATTTCCTGGCAAAATACGTGGGAAAATCCCATTGGGGAAAATTCCACTTAGGGTTAGGGTTAGCTCTCCATGAATTCGCAGAGCAAAACGGACATCGCCATTGGATTCGGAGCCCGTCGCTATGGTTAGGAGGGTGCGTCCCTTTTCAGTCGGACTTATGTACATTTCCTGGCAAAATACATGGGAAAATCCCATTGGGGAATATTCCACTTAGGGTTAGGGTTAGCTCTCCATGAACTCGCAGAGCAAAACGGACATCGCCATTGGATTCGGAGCCCATCGCTATGGTTAGGAGGGTGCGTCCCTTTTCAGTCGGACTTATGTACATTTCCTGGCAAAATACATGGGAAAATCCCAGTGGGGAAAATTCCACTTAGGGTTAGGGTTAGCTCTCCATGAACTCGCAGAGCAAAACGGACATCGCCATTGGATTCGGAGCCCGTCGCTATGGTTAGGAGGGTGCGTCCCTTTTCAGTCGGACTTATGTACATTTCCTGGCAAAATACATGGGAAAATCCCATTGGGGAAAATTCCACTTAGGGTTAGGGTTAGCTCTCCATGAACTCGCAGAGCAAAACGGACATCGCCATTGGATTCGGAGCCCATCGCTATGGTTAGGAGGGTGCGGCCCTTTTCAGTCGGACTTATGTACATTTCCTGGCAAAATACATGGGAAAATCCCATTGGGGAAAATTCCACTTAGGGTTAGCTCTCCATGAACTCGCAGAGCAAAACGGACATCGCCATTGGATTCGGAGCCCATCGCTATGGTTAGGAGGGTGCGTCCCTTTTCAGTCGGACTTATGTACTTTTCTTGGCAAAATACATGGGAAAATCCCATTGGGGAAAATTCCACTTAGGGTTAGGGTTAGCTCTCCATGAACTCGCAGAGCAAAACGGACATCGCCACTGGATTCGGAGCCCATCGCTATGGTTAGGAGGGTGCGTCCCTTTTCTGTCGGACTTATGTACATTTCCTGGCAAAATACATGGGAAAATCCCATTGGGGAAAATTCCACTTAGGGTTAGGGTTAGCTCTCCATGAACTCGCAGAGCAAAACGGACATCGCCATTGGATTCGGAGCCCATCGCTATGGTTAGGAGGGTGCGTCCCTTTTCAGTCGGACTTATGTACATTTCCTGGCAAAATACATGGGAAAATCCCATTGGGGAAAATTCCACTTAGGGTTAGGGTTAGCTCTCCATGAACTCGCAGAGCAAAACGGACATCACCATTGGATTCGGAGCCCATCGCTATGGTTAGGAGGATGCGGCCCTTTTCAGTCGGACTTATGTACATTTCCTGGCAAAATACATGGGAAAATCCCATTGGGGAAAATTCCACTTAGGGTTAGGGTTAGCTCTCCATGAACTCGCAGAGCAAAACGGACATCGCCATTGGATTCGGAGCCCATCGCTATGGTTAGGAGGGTGCGTCCCTTTTCAGTCGGACTTATGTACATTTCCTGGCAAAATACGTGGGAAAATCCCATTGGGGAAAATTCCACTTAGGGTTAGGGTTAGCTCTCCATGAATTCGCAGAGCAAAACGGACATCGCCATTGGATTCGGAGCCCGTCGCTATGGTTAGGAGGGTGCGTCCCTTTTCAGTCGGACTTATGTACATTTCCTGGCAAAATACATGGGAAAATCCCATTGGGGAAAATTCCACTTAGGGTTAGGGTTAGCTCTCCATGAACTCGCAGAGCAAAACGGACATCGCCATTGGATTCGGAGCCCGTCGCTATGGTTAGGAGGGTGCGTCCCTTTTCAGTCGGACTTATGTACATTTCCTGGCAAAATACATGGGAAAATCCCATTGGGGAAAATTCCACTTAGGGTTAGGGTTAGCTCTCCATGAACTCGCGGAGCAAAACGGACATCGCCATTGGATTCGGAGCCCATCGCTATGGTTAGGAGGGTGCGGCCCTTTTCAGTCGGACTTATGTACATTTCCTGGCAAAATACATGGGAAAATCCCATTGGGGAAAATTCCACTTAGGGTTAGCTCTCCATGAACTCGCAGAGCAAAACGGACATCGCCATTGGATTCGGAGCCCATCGCTATGGTTAGGAGGGTGCGTCCCTTTTCAGTCGGACTTATGTACATTTCCTGGCAAAATACGTGGGAAAATCCCATTGGGGAAAATTCCACTTAGGGTTAGGGTTAGCTCTCCATGAATTCGCAGAGCAAAACGGACATCGCCATTGGATTCGGAGCCCGTCGCTATGGTTAGGAGGGTGCGTCCCTTTTCAGTCGGACTTATGTACATTTCCTGGCAAAATACATGGGAAAATCCCATTGGGGAAAATTCCACTTAGGGTTAGGGTTAGCTCTCCATGAACTCGCAGAGCAAAACGGACATCGCCATTGGATTCGGAGCCCATCGCTATGGTTAGGAGGGTGCGTCCCTTTTCAGTCGGACTTATGTACATTTCCTGGCAAAATACATGGGAAAATCCCAGTGGGGAAAATTCCACTTAGGGTTAGGGTTAGCTCTCCATGAACTCGCAGAGCAAAACGGACATCGCCATTGGATTCGGAGCCCGTCGCTATGGTTAGGAGGGTGCGTCCCTTTTCAGTCGGACTTATGTACATTTCCTGGCAAAATACATGGGAAAATCCCATTGGGGAAAATTCCACTTAGGGTTAGGGTTAGCTCTCCATGAACTCGCAGAGCAAAACGGACATCGCCATTGGATTCGGAGCCCATCGCTATGGTTAGGAGGGTGCGGCCCTTTTCAGTCGGACTTATGTACATTTCCTGGCAAAATACATGGGAAAATCCCATTGGGGAAAATTCCACTTAGGGTTAGCTCTCCATGAACTCGCAGAGCAAAACGGACATCGCCATTGGATTCGGAGCCCATCGCTATGGTTAGGAGGGTGCGTCCCTTTTCAGTCGGACTTATGTACTTTTCTTGGCAAAATACATGGGAAAATCCCATTGGGGAAAATTCCACTTAGGGTTAGGGTTAGCTCTCCATGAACTCGCAGAGCAAAACGGACATCGCCACTGGATTCGGAGCCCATCGCTATGGTTAGGAGGGTGCGTCCCTTTTCTGTCGGACTTATGTACATTTCCTGGCAAAATACATGGGAAAATCCCATTGGGGAAAATTCCACTTAGGGTTAGGGTTAGCTCTCCATGAACTCGCAGAGCAAAACGGACATCGCCATTGGATTCGGAGCCCATCGCTATGGTTAGGAGGGTGCGTCCCTTTTCAGTCGGACTTATGTACATTTCCTGGCAAAATACATGGGAAAATCCCATTGGGGAAAATTCCACTTAGGGTTAGGGTTAGCTCTCCATGAACTCGCAGAGCAAAACGGACATCACCATTGGATTCGGAGCCCATCGCTATGGTTAGGAGGATGCGGCCCTTTTCAGTCGGACTTATGTACATTTCCTGGCAAAATACATGGGAAAATCCCATTGGGGAAAATTCCACTTAGGGTTAGGGTTAGCTCTCCATGAACTCGCAGAGCAAAACGGACATCGCCATTGGATTCGGAGCCCATCGCTATGGTTAGGAGGGTGCGTCCCTTTTCAGTCGGACTTATGTACATTTCCTGGCAAAATACGTGGGAAAATCCCATTGGGGAAAATTCCACTTAGGGTTAGGGTTAGCTCTCCATGAATTCGCAGAGCAAAACGGACATCACCATTGGATTCGGAGCCCGTCGCTATGGTTAGGAGGGTGCGTCCCTTTTCAGTCGGACTTATGTACATTTCCTGGCAAAATACATGGGAAAATCCCATTGGGGAAAATTCCACTTAGGGTTAGGGTTAGCTCTCCATGAACTCGCAGAGCAAAACGGACATCGCCATTGGATTCGGAGCCCGTCGCTATGGTTAGGAGGGTGCGTCCCTTTTCAGTCGGACTTATGTACATTTCCTGGCAAAATACATGGGAAAATCCCATTGGGGAAAATTCCACTTAGGGTTAGGGTTAGCTCTCCATGAACTCGCGGAGCAAAACGGACATCGCCATTGGATTCGGAGCCCATCGCTATGGTTAGGAGGGTGCGGCCCTTTTCAGTCGGACTTATGTACATTTCCTGGCAAAATACATGGGAAAATCCCATTGGGGAAAATTCCACTTAGGGTTAGCTCTCCATGAACTCGCAGAGCAAAACGGACATCGCCATTGGATTCGGAGCCCATCGCTATGGTTAGGAGGGTGCGTCCCTTTTCAGTCGGACTTATGTACTTTTCTTGGCAAAATACATGGGAAAATCCCATTGGGGAAAATTCCACTTAGGGTTAGGGTTAGCTCTCCATGAACTCGCAGAGCAAAACGGACATCGCCACTGGATTCGGAGCCCATCGCTATGGTTAGGAGGGTGCGTCCCTTTTCTGTCGGACTTATGTACATTTCCTGGCAAAATACATGGGAAAATCCCATTGGGGAAAATTCCACTTAGGGTTAGGGTTAGCTCTCCATGAACTCGCAGAGCAAAACGGACATCGCGATTGGATTCGGAGCCCATCGCTATGGTTAGGAGGGTGCGTCCCTTTTCAGTCGGACTTATGTACATTTCCTGGCAAAATACATGGGAAAATCCCATTGGGGAAAATTCCACTTAGGGTTAGGGTTAGCTCTCCATGAACTCGCAGAGCAAAACGGACATCACCATTGGATTCGGAGCCCATCGCTATGGTTAGGAGGATGCGGCCCTTTTCAGTCGGACTTATGTACATTTCCTGGCAAAATACATGGGAAAATCCCATTGGGGAAAATTCCACTTAGGGTTAGGGTTAGCTCTCCATGAACTCGCAGAGCAAAACGGACATCGCCATTGGATTCGGAGCCCATCGCTATGGTTAGGAGGGTGCACCCTTTTCAGTCGGACTTATGTACATTTCCTGGCAAAATACGTGGGAAAATCCCATTGGGGAAAATTCCACTTAGGGTTAGGGTTAGCTCTCCATGAATTCGCAGAGCAAAACGGACATCGCCATTGGATTCGGAGCCCGTCGCTATGGTTAGGAGGGTGCGTCCCTTTTCAGTCGGACTTATGTACATTTCCTGGCAAAATACATGGGAAAATCCCATTGGGGAAAATTCCACTTAGGGTTAGGGTTAGCTCTCCATGAACTCGCAGAGCAAAACGGACATCGCCATTGGATTCGGTGCCCATCGCTATGGTTAGGAGGGTGCGTCCCTTTTCAGTCGGACTTATGTACATTTCCTGGCAAAATACATGGGAAAATCCCATTGGGGAAAATTCCACTTAGGCTTAGGGTTAGCTCTCCATGAACTCGCAGAGCAAAACGGACATCACCATTGGATTCGGAGCCCATCGCTATGGTTAGGAGGATGCGGCCCTTTTCAGTCAGACTTATGTACATTTCCTGGCAAAATACATGGGAAAATCCCATTGGGGAAAATTCCACTTAGGGTTAGGGTTAGCTCTCCATGAACTCGCAGAGCAAAACGGACATCGCCATTGGATTCGGACCCCATCGCTATGGTTAGGAGGGTGCGTCCCTTTTCAGTCGGACTTATGTACATTTCCTGGCAAAATACGTCGGAAAATCCCATTGGTGAAAATTCCACTTAGGGTTAGGGTTAGCTCCCCATGAATTCGCAGAGCAAAATGGACATCGCCATTGGATTCGGAGCCCGTCGCTATGGTTAGGAGGGTGCGTCCCTTTTCAGTCGGACTTATGTACATTTCCTGGCAAAATACATGGGAAAATCCCATTGGGGAAAATTCCACTTAGGGTTAGGGTTAGCTCTCCATGAACTCGCAGAGCAAAACGGACATCGCCATTGGATTCGGAGCCCATCGCTATGGTTAGGAGGGTGCGTCCCTTTTCAGTCGGACTTATGTACATTTCCTGGCAAAATACATGGGAAAATCGCAGTGGGGAAAATTCCACTTAGGGTTAGGTTTAGCTCTCCATGAACTCGCAGAGCAAAACGGACATCGCCATTGGATTCGGAGCCCATCGCTATGGTTAGGAGGGTGCGTCCCTTTTCAGTCGGACTTATGTACATTTCCTGGCAAAATACATGGGAAAATCCCATTGGGGAAAATTCCACTTAGGGTTAGCTCTCCATGAACTCGCAGAGCAAAACGGACATCGCCATTGGATTCGGAGCCCATCGCTATGGTTAGGAGGGTGCGTCCCTTTTCAGTCGGACTTATGTACATTTCCTGGCAAAATACGTGGGAAAATCCCATTGGGGAAAATTCCACTTAGGGTTAGGGTTAGCTCTCCATGAATTCGCAGAGCAAAACGGACATCGCCATTGGATTCGGAGCCCGTCGCTATGGTTAGGAGGGTGCGTCCCTTTTCAGTCGGACTTATGTACATTTCCTGGCAAAATACATGGGAAAATCCCATTGGGGAAAATTCCACTTAGGGTTAGGGTTAGCTCTCCATGAACTCGCAGAGCAAAACGGACATCGCCATTGGATTCGGAGCCCATCGCTATGGTTAGGAGGGTGCGTCCCTTTTCAGTCGGACTTATGTACATTTCCTGGCAAAATACATGGGAAAATCCCATTGGGGAAAATTCCACTTAGGGTTAGGGTTAGCTCTCCATGAACTCGCAGAGCAAAACGGACATCGCCATTGGATTCGGAGCCCATCGCTATGGTTAGGAGTGTGCGTCCCTTTTCAGTCGGACTTATGTACATTTCCTGGCAAAATACATGGGAAAATCCCATTGGGGAAAATTCCACTTAGGGTTAGGGTTAGCTCTCCATGAACTCGCAGAGCAAAACGGACATCGCGATTGGATTCGGAGCCCATCGCTATGGTTAGGAGGGTGCGTCCCTTTTCAGTCGGACTTATGTACATTTCCTGGCAAAATACATGGGAAAATCCCATTGGGGAAAATTCCACTTAGGGTTAGGGTTAGCTCTCCATGAACTCTCAGAGCAAAACGGACATCACCATTGGATTCGGAGCCCATCGCTATGGTTAGGAGGATGCGGCCCTTTTCAGTCGGACTTATGTACATTTCCTGGCAAAATACATGGGAAAATCCCATTGGGGAAAATTCCACTTAGGGTTAGGGTTAGCTCTCCATGAACTCGCAGAGCAAAACGGACATCGCCATTGGATTCGGACCCCATCGCTATGGTTAGGAGGGTGCGTCCCTTTTCAGTCGGACTTATGTACATTTCCTGGCAAAATACGTGGGAAAATCCCATTGGGGAAAATTCCACTTAGGGTTAGGGTTAGCTCTCCATGAATTCGCAGAGCAAAACGGACATCGCCATTGGATTCGGAGCCCGTCGCTATGGTTAGGAGGGTGCGTCCCTTTTCAGTCGGACTTATGTACATTTCCTGGCAAAATACATGGGAAAATCCCATTGGGGAAAATTCCACTTAGGGTTAGGGTTAGCTCTCCATGAACTTGCAGAGCAAAACGGACATCGCCATTGGATTCGGAGCCCATCGCTATGGTTAGGAGGGTGCGTCCCTTTTCAGTCGGACTTATGTACATTTCCTGGCAAAATACATGGGAAAATCCCATTGGGGAAAATTCCACTTAGGGTTAGGGTTAGCTCTCCATGAACTCGCAGAGCAAAACGGACATCGCCATTGGATTCGGAGCCCATCGCTATGGTTAGGAGTGTGCGTCCCTTTTCAGTCGGACTTATGTACATTTCCTGGCAAAATACATGGGAAAATCCCATTGGGGAAAATTCCACTTAGGGTTAGGGTTAGCTCTCTATGAACTCGCAGAACAAAACGGACATCGCCATTGGATTCAGAGCCCGTCGCTATGGTTAGGAGGGTGCGTCCCTTTTCAGTCGGACTTATGTACATTTCCTGGCAAAATACATGGGAAAATCCCATTGGGGAAAATTCCACTTAGGGTTAGGGTTAGCTCTCCATGAACTCGCAGAGCAAAACGGACATCGCCATTGGATTCGGAGTCCGTCGCTATGGTTAGGAGGGTGCGTCCCTTTTCAGACGAACTTATGTACATTTCCTGGCAAAATACATGGGAAAATCACATTGGGGAAAATTCCACTTAGGGTTAGGGTTAGCTCTCCATGAATTCGGAGAGCAAAACGGACATCGCCATTGGATTCGGAGCCCGTCGCTATGGTTAGGAGGGTGCGTCCCTTTTCAGTCGGACTTATGTACATTTCCTGGCAAAATACATGGGAAAATCCCATTGGGGAAAATTCCACTTAGGGTTAGGGTTAGCTCTCCATGAACTCGCATAGCAAAACGGACATCGCCATTGGATTCAGAGCCCATCGCTATGGTTAGGAGGGTGCGTCCCTTTTCAGTCGGACTTATGTACATTTCCTGGCAAAATACATGGGAAAATCCCATTGGGGAAAATTCCACTTAGGGTTAGGGTTAGCTCTCCATGAACTCGCAGAGCAAAACGGACATCGCCATTGGATTCGGAGCCCGTCGCTATGGTTAGGAGGGTGCGTCCCTTTTCAGTCGGACTTATGTACATTTCCTGGCAAAATACATGGGAAAATCCCATTGGGGAAAATTCCACTTAGGGTTAGGGTTAGCTCTCCATGAACTCGCAGAGCAAAACGGATATCGCCATTGGATTCTGAGCCCATCGCTATGGTTAGGAGGGTGCGGCCCTTTTCAGTTGGACTTATGTACATTTCCTGGCAAAATACATGGGAAAATCCCATTGGGGAAAATTCCACTTAGGGTTAGGGTTAGCTCTCCATGAACTCGCAGAGCAAAACGGACATCGCCATTGGATTCGGAGTCCGTCGCTATGGTTAGGAGGGTGCGTCCCTTTTCAGACGAACTTATGTACATTTCCTGGCAAAATACATGGGAAAATCACATTGGGGAAAATTCCACTTAGGGTTAGGGTTAGCTCTCCATGAATTCGCAGAGCAAAACGGACATCGCCATTGGATTCGGAGCCCATCGCTATGGTTAGGAGGGTGCGTCCCTTTTCAGTCGGACTTATGTACATTTCCTGGCAAAATACATGGGAAAATCCCATTGGGGAAAATTCCACTTAGGGTTAGGGTTAGCTCTCCATGAACTCGCAGAGCAAAACGGACATCGCGATTGGATTCGGAGCCCATCGCTATGGTTAGGAGGGTGCGTCCCTTTTCAGTCGGACTTATGTACATTTCCTGGCAAAATACATGGGAAAATCCCATTGGGGAAAATTCCACTTAGGGTTAGGGTTAGCTCTCCAAGAACTCGCAGAGCAAAACGGACATCACCATTGGATTCGGAGCCCATCGCTATGGTTAGGAGGATGCGGCCCTTTTCAGTCGGACTTATGTACATTTCCTGGCAAAATACATGGGAAAATCCCATTGGGGAAAATTCCACTTAGGGTTAGGGTTAGCTCTCCATGAACTCGCAGAGCAAAACGGACATCGCCATTGGATTCGGAGCCCATCGCTATGGTTAGGAGGGTGCGTCCCTTTTCAGTCGGACTTATGTACATTTCCTGGCAAAATACGTGGGAAAATCCCATTGGGGAAAATTCCACTTAGGGTTAGGGTTAGCTCTCCATGAATTCGCAGAACAAAACGGACATCGCCATTGGATTCGGTGCCCATCGCTATGGTTAGGAGGGTGCGTCCCTTTTCAGTCGGACTTATGTACATTTCCTGGCAAAATACATGGGAAAATCCCATTGGGGAAAATTCCACTTAGGGTTAGGGTTAGCTCTCCATGAACTCTCAGAGCAAAACGGACATCACCATTGGATTCGGAGCCCATCGCTATGGTTAGGAGGATGCGGCCCTTTTCAGTCGGACTTATGTACATTTCCTGGCAAAATACATGGGAAAATCCCATTGGGGAAAATTCCACTTAGGGTTAGGGTTAGCTCTCCATGAACTCGCAGAGCAAAACGGACATCGCCATTGGATTCGGACCCCATCGCTATGGTTAGGAGGGTGCGTCCCTTTTCAGTCGGACTTATGTACATTTCCTGGCAAAATACGTGGGAAAATCCCATTGGGGAAAATTCCACTTAGGGTTAGGGTTAGCTCTCCATGAATTCGCAGAGCAAAACGGACATCGCCATTGGATTCGGAGCCCGTCGCTATGGTTAGGAGGGTGCGTCCCTTTTCAGTCGGACTTATGTACATTTCCTGGCAAAATACATGGGAAAATCCCATTGGGGAAAATTCCACTTAGGGTTAGGGTTAGCTCTCCATGAACTCGCAGAGCAAAACGGACATCGCCATTGGATTCGGAGCCCATCGCTATGGTTAGGAGGGTGCGTCCCTTTTCAGTCGGACTTATGTACATTTCCTGGCAAAATACATGGGAAAATCCCATTGGGGAAAATTCCACTTAGGGTTAGTTTTAGCTCTCCATGAACTCGCAGAGCAAAACGGACATCGCCATTGGATTCGGAGCCCATCGCTATGGTTAGGAGTGTGCGTCCCTTTTCAGTCGGACTTATGTACATTTCCTGGCAAAATACATGGGAAAATCCCATTGGGGAAAATTCCACTTAGGGTTAAGGTTAGCTCTCTATGAACTCGCAGAACAAAACGGACATCGCCATTGGATTCGGAGCCCGTCGCTATGGTTAGGAGGGTGCGTCCCTTTTCAGTCGGACTTATGTACATTTCCTGGCAAAATACATGGGAAAATCCCATTGGGGAAAATTCCACTTAGGGTTAGGGTTAGCTCTCCATGAACTCGCAGAGCAAAACGGACATCGCCATTGGATCCGGAGCCCGTCGCTATGGTTAGGAGGGTGCGTCCCTTTTCAGTCGGACTTATGTACATTTCCTGGCAAAATACATGGGAAAATCCCATTGGGGAAAATTCCACTTAGGGTTAGGGTTAGCTCTCCATGAACTCGCAGAGCAAAACGGACATCGCCATTGGATTCGGAGCCCATCGCTATGGTTAGGAGGGTGCGGCCCTTTTCAGTTGGACTTATGTACATTTCCTGGCAAAATACATGGGAAAATCCCTTTGGGGAAAATTCCATTTAGGGTTAGGGTTAGCTCTCCATGAACTCGCAGAGCAAAACGGACATCGCCATTGGATTCGGAGTCCGTCGCTATGGTTAGGAGGGTGCGTCCCTTTTCAGACGAACTTATGTACATTTCCTGGCAAAATACATGGGAAAATCACATTGGGGAAAATTCCACTTAGGGTTAGGGTTAGCTCTCCATGAATTCGCAGAGCAAAACGGACATTGCCATTGGATTCGGAGCCCGTCGCTATGGTTAGGAGGGTGCGTCCCTTTTCAGTCGGACTTATGTACATTTCCTGGCAAAATACATGGGAAAATCCCATTGGGGAAAATTCCACTTAGGGTTAGGGTTAGCTCTCCATGAACTCGCAGAGCAAAACGGACATGGCCATTGGATTCGGAGCCCATCGCTATGGTTAGGAGGGTGCGTCCCTTTTCAGTCGGACTTATGTACATTTCCTGGCAAAATACATGGGAAAATCCCATTGGGGAAAATTCCACTTAGGGTTAGGGTTAGCTCTCCATGAACTCGCATAGCAAAACGGACATCGCCATTGGATTCAGAGCCCATCGCTATGGTTAGGAGGGTGCGTCCCTTTTCAGTCGGTCTTATGTACATTTCCTGGCAAAATACATGGGAAAATCCCATTGGGGAAAATTCCACTTAGGGTTAGGGTTAGCTCTCCATGAACTCGCAGAGCAAAACGGACATCGCCATTGGATTCGGAGTCCGTCGCTATGGTTAGGAGGGTGCGTCCCTTTTCAGTCGGACTTATGTACATTTCCTGGCAAAATACATGGGAAAATCCCATTGGGGAAAATTCCACTTAGGGTTAGGGTTAGCTCTCCATGAACTCGCAGAGCAAAACGGACATCGCCATTGGATTCGGAGCCCGTCGCTATGGTTAGGAGGGTGCGTCGCTTTTCAGTCGGACTTATGTACATTTCCTGGCAAAATACATGGGAAAATCCCATTGGGGAAAATTCCACTTAGGCTTAGGGTTAGCTCTCCATGAACTCGCAGAGCAAAACGGACATCACCATTGGATTCGGAGCCCATCGCTATGGTTAGGAGGATGCGGCCCTTTTCAGTCGGACTTATGTACATTTCCTGGCAAAATACATGGGAAAATCCCATTGGGGAAAATTCCACTTAGGGTTAGGGTTAGCTCTCCATGAACTCGCAGAGCAAAACGGACATCGCCATTGGATTCGGACCCCATCGCTATGGTTAGGAGGGTGCGTCCCTTTTCAGTCGGACTTATGTACATTTCCTGGCAAAATACGTGGGAAAATCCCATTGGGGAAAATTCCACTTAGGGTTAGGGTTAGCTCTCCATGAATTCGAAGAGCAAAACGGACATCGCCATTGGATTCGGAGCCCGTCGCTATGGTTAGGAGGGTGCGTCCCTTTTCAGTCGGACTTATGTACATTTCCTGGCAAAATACATGGGAAAATCCCATTGGGGAAAATTCCACTTAGGGTTAGGGTTAGCTCTCCATGAACTCGCAGAGCAAAACGGACATCGCCATTGGATTCGGAGCCCATCGCTATGGTTAGGAGGGTGCGTCCCTTTTCAGTCGGACTTATGTACATTTCCTGGCAAAATACATGGGAAAATCCCATTGGGGAAAATTCCACTTAGGGTTAGGGTTAGCTCTCCATGAACTCGCAGAGCAAAACGGACATCGCCATTGGATTCGGAGCCCATCGCTATGGTTAGGAGTGTGCGTCCCTTTTCAGTCGGACTTATGTACATTTCCTGGCAAAATACATGGGAAAATCCCATTGGGGAAAATTCCACTTAGGGTTAGGGTTAGCTCTCCATGAACTCGCAGAGCAAAACGGACATCGCGATTGGATTCGGAGCCCATCGCTATGGTTAGGAGGGTGCGTCCCTTTTCAGTCGGACTTATGTACATTTCCTGGCAAAATACATGGGAAAATCCCATTGGGGAAAATTCCACTTAGGGTTAGGGTTAGCTCTCCATGAACTCTCAGAGCAAAACGGACATCACCATTGGATTCGGAGCCCATCGCTATGGTTAGGAGGATGCGGCCCTTTTCAGTCGGACTTATGTACATTTCCTGGCAAAATACATGGGAAAATCCCATTGGGGAAAATTCCACTTAGGGTTAGGGTTAGCTCTCCATGAACTCGCAGAGCAAAACGGACATCGCCATTGGATTCGGACCCCATCGCTATGGTTAGGAGGGTGCGTCCCTTTTCAGTCGGACTTATGTACATTTCCTGGCAAAATACGTGGGAAAATCCCATTGGGGAAAATTCCACTTAGGGTTAGGGTTAGCTCTCCATGAATTCGCAGAGCAAAACGGACATCGCCATTGGATTCGGAGCCCGTCGCTATGGTTAGGAGGGTGCGTCCCTTTTCAGTCGGACTTATGTACATTTCCTGGCAAAATACATGGGAAAATCCCATTGGGGAAAATTCCACTTAGGGTTAGGGTTAGCTCTCCATGAACTCGCAGAGCAAAACGGACATCGCCATTGGATTCGGAGCCCATCGCTATGGTTAGGAGGGTGCGTCCCTTTTCAGTCGGACTTATGTACATTTCCTGGCAAAATACATGGGAAAATCCCATTGGGGAAAATTCCACTTAGGGTTAGGGTTAGCTCTCCATGAACTCGCAGAGCAAAACGGACATCGCCATTGGATTCGGAGCCCATCGCTATGGTTAGGAGTGTGCGTCCCTTTTCAGTCGGACTTATGTACATTTCCTGGCAAAATACATGGGAAAATCCCATTGGGGAAAATTCCACTTAGGGTTAGGGTTAGCTCTCCATGAACTCGCAGAGCAAAACGGACATGGCCATTGGATTCGGAGCCCATCGCTATGGTTAGGAGGGTGCGTCCCTTTTCAGTCGGACTTATGTACATTTCCTGGCAAAATACATGGGAAAATCCCATTGGGGAAAATTCCACTTAGGGTTAGGGTTAGCTCTCCATGAACTCGCATAGCAAAACGGACATCGCCATTGGATTCAGAGCCCATCGCTATGGTTAGGAGGGTGCGTCCCTTTTCAGTCGGACTTATGTACATTTCCTGGCAAAATACATGGGAAAATCCCATTGGGGAAAATTCCACTTAGGGTTAGGGTTAGCTCTCCATGAACTCGCAGAGCAAAACGGACATCGCCATTGGATTCGGAGTCCGTCGCTATGGTTAGGAGGGTGCGTCCCTTTTCAGTCGGACTTATGTACATTTCCTGGCAAAATACATGGGAAAATCCCATTGGGGAAAATTCCACTTAGGGTTAGGGTTAGCTCTCCATGAACTCGCAGAGCAAAACGGACATCGCCATTGGATTCGGAGCCCGTCGCTATGGTTAGGAGGGTGCGTCGCTTTTCAGTCGGACTTATGTACATTTCCTGGCAAAATACATGGGAAAATCCCATTGGGGAAAATTCCACTTAGGCTTAGGGTTAGCTCTCCATGAACTCGCAGAGCAAAACGGACATCACCATTGGATTCGGAGCCCATCGCTATGGTTAGGAGGATGCGGCCCTTTTCAGTCGGACTTATGTACATTTCCTGGCAAAATACATGGGAAAATCCCATTGGGGAAAATTCCACTTAGGGTTAGGGTTAGCTCTCCATGAACTCGCAGAGCAAAACGGACATCGCCATTGGATTCGGACCCCATCGCTATGGTTAGGAGGGTGCGTCCCTTTTCAGTCGGACTTATGTACATTTCCTGGCAAAATACGTGGGAAAATCCCATTGGGGAAAATTCCACTTAGGGTTAGGGTTAGCTCTCCATGAATTCGAAGAGCAAAACGGACATCGCCATTGGATTCGGAGCCCGTCGCTATGGTTAGGAGGGTGCGTCCCTTTTCAGTCGGACTTATGTACATTTCCTGGCAAAATACATGGGAAAATCCCATTGGGGAAAATTCCACTGAGGGTTAGGGTTAGCTCTCCATGAACTCGCAGAGCAAAACGGACATCGCCATTGGATTCGGAGCCCATCGCTATGGTTAGGAGGGTGCGTCCCTTTTCAGTCGGACTTATGTACATTTCCTGGCAAAATACATGGGAAAATCCCATTGGGGAAAATTCCACTTAGGGTTAGGGTTAGCTCTCCATGAACTCGCAGAGCAAAACGGACATCGCCATTGGATTCGGAGCCCATCGCTATGGTTAGGAGTGTGCGTCCCTTTTCAGTCGGACTTATGTACATTTCCTGGCAAAATACATGGGAAAATCCCATTGGGGAAAATTCCACTTAGGGTTAGGGTTAGCTCTCCATGAACTCGCAGAGCAAAACGGACATCGCGATTGGATTCGGAGCCCATCGCTATGGTTAGGAGGGTGCGTCCCTTTTCAGTCGGACTTATGTACATTTCCTGGCAAAATACATGGGAAAATCCCATTGGGGAAAATTCCACTTAGGGTTAGGGTTAGCTCTCCATGAACTCTCAGAGCAAAACGGACATCACCATTGGATTCGGAGCCCATCGCTATGGTTAGGAGGATGCGGCCCTTTTCAGTCGGACTTATGTACATTTCCTGGCAAAATACATGGGAAAATCCCATTGGGGAAAATTCCACTTAGGGTTAGGGTTAGCTCTCCATGAACTCGCAGAGCAAAACGGACATCGCCATTGGATTCGGACCCCATCGCTATGGTTAGGAGGGTGCGTCCCTTTTCAGTCGGACTTATGTACATTTCCTGGCAAAATACGTGGGAAAATCCCATTGGGGAAAATTCCACTTAGGGTTAGGGTTAGCTCTCCATGAATTCGCAGAGCAAAACGGACATCGCCATTGGATTCGGAGCCCGTCGCTATGGTTAGGAGGGTGCGTCCCTTTTCAGTCGGACTTATGTACATTTCCTGGCAAAATACATGGGAAAATCCCATTGGGGAAAATTCCACTTAGGGTTAGGGTTAGCTCTCCATGAACTCGCAGAGCAAAACGGACATCGCCATTGGATTCGGAGCCCATCGCTATGGTTAGGAGGGTGCGTCCCTTTTCAGTCGGACTTATGTACATTTCCTGGCAAAATACATGGGAAAATCCCATTGGGGAAAATTCCACTTAGGGTTAGGGTTAGCTCTCCATGAACTCGCAGAGCAAAACGGACATCGCCATTGGATTCGGAGCCCATCGCTATGGTTAGGAGTGTGCGTCCCTTTTCAGTCGGACTTATGTACATTTCCTGGCAAAATACATGGGAAAATCCCATTGGGGAAAATTCCACTTAGGGTTAGGGTTAGCTCTCTATGAACTCGCAGAACAAAACGGACATCGCCATTGGATTCAGAGCCCGTCGCTATGGTTAGGAGGGTGCGTCCCTTTTCAGTCGGACTTATGTACATTTCCTGGCAAAATACATGGGAAAATCCCATTGGGGAAAATTCCACTTAGGGTTAGGGTTAGCTCTCCATGAACTCGCAGAGCAAAACGGACATCGCCATTGGATTCGGAGTCCGTCGCTATGGTTAGGAGGGTGCGTCCCTTTTCAGTCGGACTTATGTACATTTCCTGGCAAAATACATGGGAAAATCACATTGGGGAAAATTCCACTTAGGGTTAGGGTTAGCTCTCCATGAATTCGGAGAGCAAAACGGACATCGCCATTGGATTCGGAGCCCGTCGCTATGGTTAGGAGGGTGCGTCCCTTTTCAGTCGGACTTATGTACATTTCCTGGCAAAATACATGGGAAAATCCCATTGGGGAAAATTCCACTTAGGGTTAGGGTTAGCTCTCCATGAACTCGCATAGCAAAACGGACATCGCCATTGGATTCAGAGCCCATCGCTATGGTTAGGAGGGTGCGTCCCTTTTCAGTCGGACTTATGTACATTTCCTGACAAAATACATGGGAAAATCCCATTGGGGAAAATTCCACTTAGGGTTAGGGTTAGCTCTCCATGAACTCGCAGAGCAAAACGGACATCGCCATTGGATTCGGAGCCCGTCGCTATGGTTAGGAGGGTGCGTCCCTTTTCAGTCGGACTTATGTACATTTCCTGGCAAAATACATGGGAAAATCCCATTGGGGAAAATTACACTTAGGGTTAGGGTTAGCTCTCCATGAACTCGCAGAGCAAAACGGACATCGCCATTGGATTCGGAGCCCATCGCTATGGTTAGGAGGGTGCGGCCCTTTTCAGTTGGACTTATGTACATTTCCTGGCAAAATACATGGGAAAATCCCATTGGGCAAAATTCCACTTAGGGTTAGGGTTAGCTCTCCATGAACTCGCAGAGCAAAACGGACATCGCCATTGGATTCGGAGTCCGTCGCTATGGTTAGGAGGGTGCGTCCCTTTTCAGACGAACTTATGTACATTTCCTGGCAAAATACATGGGAAAATCACATTGGGGAAAATTCCACTTAGGGTTAGGGTTAGCTCTCCATGAATTCGCAGAGCAAAACGGACATCGCCATTGGATTCGGAGCCCATCGCTATGGTTAGGAGGGTGCGTCCCTTTTCAGTCGGACTTATGTACATTTCCTGGCAAAATACATGGGAAAATCCCATTGGGGAAAATTCCACTTAGGCTTAGGGTTAGCTCTCCATGAACTCGCAGAGCAAAACGGACATCACCATTGGATTCGGAGCCCATCGCTATGGTTAGGAGGATGCGGCCCTTTTCAGTCGGACTTATGTACATTTCCTGGCAAAATACATGGGAAAATCCCATTGGGGAAAATTCCACTTAGGGTTAGGGTTAGCTCTCCATGAACTCGCAGAGCAAAACGGACATCGCCATTGGATTCGGACCCCATCGCTATGGTTAGGAGGGTGCGTCCCTTTTCAGTCGGACTTATGTACATTTCCTGGCAAAATACGTGGGAAAATCCCATTGGGGAAAATTCCACTTAGGGTTAGGGTTAGCTCTCCATGAATTCGCAGAGCAAAACGGACATCGCCATTGGATTCGGAGCCCGTCGCTATGGTTAGGAGGGTGCGTCCCTTTTCAGTCGGACTTATGTACATTTCCTGGCAAAATACATGGGAAAATCCCATTGGGGAAAATTCCACTTAGGGTTAGGGTTAGCTCTCCATGAACTCGCAGAGCAAAACGGACATCGCCATTGGATTCGGAGCCCATCGCTATGGTTAGGAGGGTGCATCCCTTTTCAGTCGGACTTATGTACATTTCCTGGCAAAATACATGGGAAAATCCCAGTGGGGAAAATTCCACTTAGGGTTAGGTTTAGCTCTCCATGAACTCGCAGAGCAAAACGGACATCGCCATTGGATTCGGAGCCCGTCGCTATGGTTAGGAGGGTGCGTCCCTTTTCAGTCGGACTTATGTACATTTCCTGGCAAAATACATGGGAAAATCCCATTGGGGAAAATTCCACTTAGGGTTAGCTCTCCATGAACTCGCAGAGCAAAACGGACATCGCCATTGGATTCGGAGCCCATCGCTATGGTTAGGAGCCTTTTCAGTCGGACTTATGTACATTTCCTGGCAAAATACGTGGGAAAATCCCATTGGGGAAAATTCCACTTAGGGTTAGGGTTAGCTCTCCATGAATTCGAAGAGCAAAACGGACATCGCCATTGGATTCGGAGCCCGTCGCTATGGTTAGGAGGGTGCGTCCCTTTTCAGTCGGACTTATGTACATTTCCTGGCAAAATACATGGGAAAATCCCATTGGGGAAAATTCCACTTAGGGTTAGGGTTAGCTCTCCATGAACTCGCAGAGCAAAACGGACATCGCCATTGGATTCGGAGCCCATCGCTATGGTTAGGAGGGTGCGTCCCTTTTCAGTCGGACTTATGTACATTTCCTGGCAAAATACATGGGAAAATCCCATTGGGGAAAATTCCACTTAGGGTTAGGGTTAGCTCTCCATGAACTCGCAGAGCAAAACGGACATCGCCATTGGATTCGGAGTCCGTCGCTATGGTTAGGAGGGTGCGTCCCTTTTCAGACGAACTTATGTACATTTCCTGGCAAAATACATGGGAAAATCACATTGGGGAAAATTCCACTTAGGGTTAGGGTTAGCTCTCCATGAATTCGCAGAGCAAAACGGACATCGCCATTGGATTCGGAGCCCATCGCTATGGTTAGGAGGGTGCGTCCCTTTTCAGTCGGACTTATGTACATTTCCTGGCAAAATACATGGGAAAATCCCATTGGGGAAAATTCCACTTAGGCTTAGGGTTAGCTCTCCATGAACTCGCAGAGCAAAACGGACATCACCATTGGATTCGGAGCCCATCGCTATGGTTAGGAGGATGCGGCCCTTTTCAGTCGGACTTATGTACATTTCCTGGCAAAATACATGGGAAAATCCCATTGGGGAAAATTCCACTTAGGGTTAGGGTTAGCTCTCCATGAACTCGCAGAGCAAAACGGACATCGCCATTGGATTCGGACCCCATCGCTATGGTTAGGAGGGTGCGTCCCTTTTCAGTCGGACTTATGTACATTTCCTGGCAAAATACGTGGGAAAATCCCATTGGGGAAAATTCCACTTAGGGTTAGGGTTAGCTCTCCATGAATTCGCAGAGCAAAACGGACATCGCCATTGGATTCGGAGCCCGTCGCTATGGTTAGGAGGGTGCGTCCCTTTTCAGTCGGACTTATGTACATTTCCTGGCAAAATACATGGGAAAATCCCATTGGGGAAAATTCCACTTAGGGTTAGGGTTAGCTCTCCATGAACTCGCAGAGCAAAACGGACATCGCCATTGGATTCGGAGCCCATCGCTATGGTTAGGAGGGTGCGTCCCTTTTCAGTCGGACTTATGTACATTTCCTGGCAAAATACATGGGAAAATCCCAGTGGGGAAAATTCCACTTAGGGTTAGGTTTAGCTCTCCATGAACTCGCAGAGCAAAACGGACATCGCCATTGGATTCGGAGCCCGTCGCTATGGTTAGGAGGGTGCGTCCCTTTTCAGTCGGACTTATGTACATTTCCTGGCAAAATACATGGGAAAATCCCATTGGGGAAAATTCCACTTAGGGTTAGCTCTCCATGAACTCGCAGAGCAAAACGGACATCGCCATTGGATTCGGAGCCCATCGCTATGGTTAGGAGCCTTTTCAGTCGGACTTATGTACATTTCCTGGCAAAATACGTGGGAAAATCCCATTGGGGAAAATTCCACTTAGGGTTAGGGTTAGCTCTCCATGAATTCGAAGAGCAAAACGGACATCGCCATTGGATTCGGAGCCCGTCGCTATGGTTAGGAGGGTGCGTCCCTTTTCAGTCGGACTTATGTACATTTCCTGGCAAAATACATGGGAAAATCCCATTGGGGAAAATTCCACTTAGGGTTAGGGTTAGCTCTCCATGAACTCGCAGAGCAAAACGGACATCGCCATTGGATTCGGAGCCCATCGCTATGGTTAGGAGGGTGCGTCCCTTTTCAGTCGGACTTATGTACATTTCCTGGCAAAATACATGGGAAAATCCCATTGGGGAAAATTCCACTTAGGGTTAGGGTTAGCTCTCCATGAACTCGCAGAGCAAAACGGACATCGCCATTGGATTCGGAGCCCATCGCTATGGTTAGGAGTGTGCGTCCCTTTTCAGTCGGACTTATGTACATTTCCTGGCAAAATACATGGGAAAATCCCATTGGGGAAAATTCCACTTAGGGTTAGGGTTAGCTCTCCATGAACTCGCAGAGCAAAACGGACATCGCGATTGGATTCGGAGCCCATCGCTATGGTTAGGAGGGTGCGTCCCTTTTCAGTCGGACTTATGTACATTTCCTGGCAAAATACATGGGAAAATCCCATTGGGGAAAATTCCACTTAGGGTTAGGGTTAGCTCTCCATGAACTCTCAGAGCAAAACGGACATCACCATTGGATTCGGAGCCCATCGCTATGGTTAGGAGGATGCGGCCCTTTTCAGTCGGACTTATGTACATTTCCTGGCAAAATACATGGGAAAATCCCATTGGGGAAAATTCCACTTAGGGTTAGGGTTAGCTCTCCATGAACTCGCAGAGCAAAACGGACATCGCCATTGGATTCGGACCCCATCGCTATGGTTAGGAGGGTGCGTCCCTTTTCAGTCGGACTTATGTACATTTCCTGGCAAAATACGTGGGAAAATCCCATTGGGGAAAATTCCACTTAGGGTTAGGGTTAGCTCTCCATGAATTCGCAGAGCAAAACGGACATCGCCATTGGATTCGGAGCCCGTCGCTATGGTTAGGAGGGTGCGTCCCTTTTCAGTCGGACTTATGTACATTTCCTGGCAAAATACATGGGAAAATCCCATTGGGGAAAATTCCACTTAGGGTTAGGGTTAGCTCTCCATGAACTCGCAGAGCAAAACGGACATCGCCATTGGATTCGGAGCCCATCGCTATGGTTAGGAGGGTGCGTCCCTTTTCAGTCGGACTTATGTACATTTCCTGGCAAAATACATGGGAAAATCCCATTGGGGAAAATTCCACTTAGGGTTAGGGTTAGCTCTCCATGAACTCGCAGAGCAAAACGGACATCGCCATTGGATTCGGAGCCCATCGCTATGGTTAGGAGTGTGCGTCCCTTTTCAGTCGGACTTATGTACATTTCCTGGCAAAATACATGGGAAAATCCCATTGGGGAAAATTCCACTTAGGGTTAGGGTTAGCTCTCTATGAACTCGCAGAACAAAACGGACATCGCCATTGGATTCAGAGCCCGTCGCTATGGTTAGGAGGGTGCGTCCCTTTTCAGTCGGACTTATGTACATTTCCTGGCAAAATACATGGGAAAATCCCATTGGGGAAAATTCCACTTAGGGTTAGGGTTAGCTCTCCATGAACTCGCAGAGCAAAACGGACATCGCCATTGGATTCGGAGTCCGTCGCTATGGTTAGGAGGGTGTTCCCTTTTCAGTCGGACTTATGTACATTTCCTGGCAAAATACATGGGAAAATCACATTGGGGAAAATTCCACTTAGGGTTAGGGTTAGCTCTCCATGAATTCGGAGAGCAAAACGGACATCGCCATTGGATTCGGAGCCCGTCGCTATGGTTAGGAGGGTGCGTCCCTTTTCAGTCGGACTTATGTACATTTCCTGGCAAAATACATGGGAAAATCCCATTGGGGAAAATTCCACTTAGGGTTAGGGTTAGCTCTCCATGAACTCGCATAGCAAAACGGACATCGCCATTGGATTCAGAGCCCATCGCTATGGTTAGGAGGGTGCGTCCCTTTTCAGTCGGACTTATGTACATTTCCTGACAAAATACATGGGAAAATCCCATTGGGGAAAATTCCACTTAGGGTTAGGGGTAGCTCTCCATGAACTCGCAGAGCAAAACGGACATCGCCATTGGATTCGGAGCCCGTCGCTATGGTTAGGAGGGTGCGTCCCTTTTCAGTCGGACTTATGTACATTTCCTGGCAAAATACATGGGAAAATCCCATTGGGGAAAATTCCACTTAGGGTTAGGGTTAGCTCTCCATGAACTCGCAGAGCAAAACGGACATCGCCATTGGATTCGGAGCCCATCGCTATGGTTAGGAGGGTGCGGCCCTTTTCAGTTGGACTTATGTACATTTCCTGGCAAAATACATGGGAAAATCCCATTGGGGAAAATTCCACTTAGGGTTAGGGTTAGCTCTCCATGAACTCGCAGAGCAAAACGGACATCGCCATTGGATTCGGAGTCCGTCGCTATGGTTAGGAGGGTGCGTCCCTTTTCAGACGAACTTATGTACATTTCCTGGCAAAATACATGGGAAAATCACATTGGGGAAAATTCCACTTAGGGTTAGGGTTAGCTCTCCATGAATTCGCAGAGCAAAACGGACATCGCCATTGGATTCGGAGCCCATCGCTATGGTTAGGAGGGTGCGGCCCTTTTCAGTTGGACTTATGTACATTTCCTGGCAAAATACATGGGAAAATCCCATTGGGGAAAATTCCACTTAGGGTTAGGGTTAGCTCTCCATGAACTCGCAGAGCAAAACGGACATCGCCATTGGATTCGGAGTCCGTCGCTATGGTTAGGAGGGTGCGTCCCTTTTCAGACGAACTTATGTACATTTCCTGGCAAAATACATGGGAAAATCACATTGGGGAAAATTCCACTTAGGGTTAGGGTTAGCTCTCCATGAATTCGCAGAGCAAAACGGACATCGCCATTGGATTCGGAGCCCATCGCTATGGTTAGGAGGGTGCGTCCCTTTTCAGTCGGACTTATGTACATTTCCTGGCAAAATACATGGGAAAATCCCATTGGGGAAAATTCCACTTAGGGTTAGGGTTAGCTCTCCATGAATTCGCAGAGCAAAACGGACATCGCCATTGGATTCGGAGCCCATCGCTATGGTTAGGAGGGTGCGTGCCTTTTCAGTCGGACTTATGTACATTTCCTGGCAAAATACATGGGAAAATCCCATTGGGGAAAATTCCACTTAGGGTTAGGGTTAGCTCTCCATGAACTCGCATAGCAAAACGGACATCGCCATTGGATTCAGAGCCCATCGCTATGGTTAGGAGGGTGCGTCCCTTTTCAGTCGGACTTATGTACATTTCCTGGCAAAATACATGGGAAAATCCCATTGGGGAAAATTCCACTTAGGGTTAGGGTTAGCTCTCCATGAACTCGCAGAGCAAAACGGACATCGCCATTGGATTCGGAGCCCATCGCTATGGTTAGGAGGGTGCGTCCCTTTTCAGTCGGACTTATGTACATTTCCTGGCAAAATACATGGGAAAATCCCATTGGGGAAAATTCCACTTAGGGTTAGGGTTAGCTCTCCATGAACTCGCAGAGCAAAATGGACATCGCCATTGGATTCGGAGCCCATCGCTATGGTTAGGAGGGTGCGTCCCTTTTCAGTCGGACTTATGTACATTTCCTGGCAAAATACATGGGAAAATCCCATTGGGGAAAATTCCACTTAGGGTTAGGGTTAGCTCTCCATAAACTCGTAGAGCAAAACGGACATCGCCATTGGATTCGGAGCCCGTCGCTATGGTTAGGAGGGTGCGTCGCTTTTCAGTCGGACTTATGTACATTTCCTGGCAAAATACATGGGAAAATCCCATTGGGGAAAATTCCACTTAGGGTTAGGGTGAGCTCTCCATGAACTCGCAGAGCAAAACGGACATCGCCATTGGATTCGGAGCCCATCGCTATGGTTAGGAGTGTGCGTCCTTTTCAGTCGGACTTATGTACATTTCCTGGCAAAATACATGGGAAAATCCCATTGGGGAAAATTCCACTTAGGGTTAGGGTTAGCTCTCAATGAATTCGCAGAGCAAAACGGACAACGCCATTGGATTCGGAGCCCGTTGCTATGGTTAGGAGGGTGCGTCCCTTTTCAGTCGGACTTATGTACATTTCCTGGCAAAATACATGGGAAAATCCCATTGGGGAAAATTCCACTTAGGGTTAGGGTTAGCTCTCCATGAACTCGCAGAGCAAAACGGACATGGCCATTGGATTCGGAGCCCGTTGCTATGGTTAGGAGGGTGCGTCCCTTTTCAGTCGGACTTATGTACATTTCCTGGCAAAATACATGGGAAAATCCCATTGGGGAAAATTCCACTTAGGGTTAGGGTTAGCTCTCCATGAACTCGCATAGCAAAACGGACATCGCCATTGGATTCAGAGCCCATCGCTATGGTTAGGAGGGTGAGTCCCTTTTCAGTCGGACTTATGTACATTTCCTGGCAAAATACATGGGAAAATCCCATTGGGGAAAATTCCACTTAGGGTTAGGGTTAGCCCTCCATGAACTCGCAGAGCAAAACGGACATCGCCATTGGATTCGGAGCCCATCGCTATGGTTAGGAGGGTGCGTCCCTTTTCAGTCGGACTTATGTACATTTCCTGGCAAAATACATGGGAAAATCCCATTGGGGAAAATTCCACTTAGGGTTAGGGTTAGCTCTCCATGAACTCGCAGAGCAAAACGGACATCGCCATTGGATTCGGAGCCCATCGCTATGGTTAGGAGGGTACGTCCCTTTTCAGTCGGACTTATGTACATTTCCTGGCAAAATACATGGGAAAATCCCATTGGGGAAAATTCCACTTAGGGTTAGGGTTAGCTCTCCATGAACTCGCAGAGCAAAACGGACATCGCCATTGGATTCGGAGCCCGTCGCTATGGTTAGGAGGGTGCGTCGCTTTTCAGTCGGACTTATGTACATTTCCTGGCAAAATACATGGGAAAATCCCATTGGGGAAAATTCCACTTAGGCTTAGGGTTAGCTCTCCATGAACTCGCAGAGCAAAACGGACATCACCATTGGATTCGGAGCCCATCGCTATGGTTAGGAGGATGCGGCCCTTTTCAGTCGGACTTATGTACATTTCCTGGCAAAATACATGGGAAAATCCCATTGGGGAAAATTCCACTTAGGGTTAGGGTTAGCTCTCCATGAACTCGCAGAGCAAAACGGACATCGCCATTGGATTCGGACCCCATCGCTATGGTTAGGAGGGTGCGTCCCTTTTCAGTCGGACTTATGTACATTTCCTGGCAAAATACGTGGGGAAATCCCATTGGGGAAAATTCCACTTAGGGTTAGGGTTAGCTCTCCATGAATTCGCAGAGCAAAACGGACATCGCCATTGGATTCGGAGCCCGTCGCTATGGTTAGGAGGGTGCGTCCCTTTTCAGTCGGACTTATGTACATTTCCTGGCAAAATACATGGGAAAATCCCATTGGGGAAAATTCCACTTAGGGTTAGGGTTAGCTCTCCATGAACTCGCAGAGCAAAACGGACATCGCCATTGGATTCGGAGCCCATCGCTATGGTTAGGAGGGTGCGTCCCTTTTCAGTCGGACTTATGTACATTTCCTGGCAAAATACATGGGAAAATCCCATTGGGGAAAATTCCACTTAGGGTTAGGTTTAGCTCTCCATGAACTCGCAGAGCAAAACGGACATCGCCATTGGATTCGGAGCCCGTCGCTATGGTTAGGAGGGTGCGTCCCTTTTCAGTCGGACTTATGTACATTTCCTGGCAAAATACATGGGAAAATCCCATTGGGGAAAATTCCACTTAGGGTTAGCTCTCCATGAACTCGCAGAGCAAAACGGACATCGCCATTGGATTCGGAGCCCATCGCTATGGTTAGGAGGGTGCGTCCCTTTTCAGTCGGACTTATGTACATTTCCTGGCAAAATACATGGGAAAATCCCATTGGGGAAAATTCCACTTAGGGTTAGGGTTAGCTCTCCATAAACTCGTAGAGCAAAACGGACATCGCCATTGGATTCGGAGCCCGTCGCTATGGTTAGGAGGGTGCGTCGCTTTTCAGTCGGACTTATGTACATTTCCTGGCAAAATACATGGGAAAATCCCATTGGGGAAAATTCCACTTAGGGTTAGGGTGAGCTCTCCATGAACTCGCAGAGCAAAACGGACATCGCCATTGGATTCGGAGCCCATCGCTATGGTTAGGAGGGTGCGTCCCTTTTCAGTCGGACTTATGTACATTTCCTGGCAAAATACATGGGAAAATCCCATTGGGGAAAATTCCACTTAGGGTTAGGGTTAGCTCTCCATGAACTCGCAGAGCAAAACGGACATCGCCATTGGATTCGGAGCCCGTCGCTGTGGTTAGGAGGGTGCGTCCCTTTTCAGTCGGACTTATGTACATTTCCTGGCAAAATACATGGGAAAATCCCATTGGGGAAAATTCCACTTAGGGTTAGGGTAAGCTCTCCATGAACTCGCAGAGCAAAACGGACATCGCCATTGGATTCGGAGCCCATCGCTATGGTTAGGAGGGTGCGTCCCTTTTCAGTCGGACTTATGTACATTTCCTGGCAAAATACATGGGAAAATCCCATTGGGGAAAATTCCACTTAGGGTTAGGGTTAGCTCTCCATGAACTCGCAGAGCAAAACGGACATCGCCATTGGATTCGGAGCCCGTCGCTGTGGTTAGGAGGGTGCGTCCCTTTTCAGTCGGACTTATGTACATTTCCTGGCAAAATACATGGGAAAATCCCATTGGGGAAAATTCCACTTAGGGTTAGGGTAAGCTCTCCATGAACTCGCAGAGCAAAACAGACATTGCCATTGGATTCGGAGCCCATCGCTATGGTTAGGAGGATGCGGCCCTTTTCAGTCGGACTTATGTACATTTCCTGGCAAAATACATGGGAAAATCCCATTGGGGAAAATTCCACTTAGGGTTAGGGTGAGCTCTCCATGAACTCGCAGAGCAAAACGGACATCGCCATTGGATTCGGAGCCCGTCGCTATGGTTAGGAGGGTGCGTCGCTTTTCAGTCGGACTTATGTACATTTCCTGGCAAAATACATGGGAAAATCCCATTGGGGAAAATTCCACTTAGGGTTAGGGTTAGCTCTCCATGAACTCGCAGAGCAAAACGGACATCGCCATTGGATTCGGAGCCCATCGCTATGGTTAGGAGGGTGCGTCCCTTTTCAGTCGGACTTATGTACATTTCCTGGCAAAATACATGGGAAAATCCCATTGGGGAAAATTCCACTTAGGGTTAGGGTAAGCTCTCCATGAACTCGCAGAGCAAAACGGACATCGCCATTGGATTCGGAGCCCATCGCTATGGTTAGGAGGATGCGGCCCTTTTCAGTCGGACTTATGTACATTTCCTGGCAAAATACATGGGAAAATCCCATTGGGGAAAATTCCACTTAAGGTTAGGGTGAGCTCTCCATGAACTCGCAGAGCAAAACGGACATTGCCATTGGATTCGGAGCCCATCGCTATGGTTAGGAGGATGCGGCCCTTTTCAGTCGGACTTATGTACATTTCCTGGCAAAATACATGGGAAAATCCCATTGGGGAAAATTCCACTTAGGGTTAGGGTGAGCTCTCCATGAACTCGCAGAGCAAAACGGACATCGCCATTGGATTCGGAGCCCGTCGCTATGGTTAGGAGGGTGCGTCGCTTTTCAGTCGGACTTATGTACATTTCCTGGCAAAATACATGGGAAAATCCCATTGGGGAAAATTCCACTTAGGGTTAGGGTTAGCTCTCCATGAACTCGCAGAGCAAAACGGACATCGCCATTGGATTCGGAGCCCATAGCTATGGTTAGGAGGGTGCGTCCCTTTTCAGTCGGACTTATGTACATTTCCTGGCAAAATACATGGGAAAATCCCATTGGGGAAAATTCCACTTAGGGTTAGGGTTAGCTCTCCATGAACTCGCAGAGCAAAACGGACATCGCCATTGGATTCGGAGCCCATCGCTATGGTTAGGATGGTGCCTCCCTTTTCAGTCGGACTTATGTACATTTCCTGGCAAAATACATGGGAAAATCCCATTGGGGAAAATTCCACTTAGGGTTAGGGTTAGCTCTCCATGAACTCGCAGAGCAAAACGGACATCGCCATTGGATTCGGAGCCCATCACTATGGTTAGGAGGGTGCGTCCCTTTTCATTCGGACTTATGTACATTTCCTGGCAAAATACATGGGAAAATCCCATTGGGGAAAATTCCACTTAGGGTTAGGGTTAGCTCTCCATAAACTCGTAGAGCAAAACGGACATCGCCATTGGATTCGGAGCCCGTCGCTATGGTTAGGAGGGTGCGTCGCTTTTCAGTCGGACTTATGTACATTTCCTGGCAAAATACATGGGAAAATCACATTGAGGGAAAATTCCACTTAGGGTTAGGGTGAGCTCTCCATGAACTCGCAGAGCAAAACGGACATCGCCATTGGATTCGGAGCCCATCGCTATGGTTAGGAGGGTGCGTCCCTTTTCAGTCGGACTTATGTACATTTCCTGGCAAAATACATGGGAAAATCCCATTGGGGAAAATTCCACTTAGGGTTAGGGTTAGCTCTCCATGAACTCGCAGAGCAAAACGGACATCGCCATTGGATTCGGAGCCCGTCGCTGTGGTTAGGAGGGTGCGTCCCTTTTCAGTCGGACTTATGTACATTTCCTGGCAAAATACATGGGAAAATCCTATTGGGGAAAATTCCACTTAGGGTTAGGGTTAGCTCTCCATGAACTCGCAGAGCAAAACGGACATCGCCATTGGATTCGGAGCCCATCGCTATGGTTAGGAGGATGCGGCCCTTTTCAGTCGGACTTATGTACATTTCCTGGCAAAATAAATGGGAAAATCCCATTGGGGAAAATTCCACTTAAGGTTAGGGTGAGCTCTCCATGAACTCGCAGAGCAAAACGGACATCGCCATTGGATTCGGAGCCCGTCGCTATGGTTAGGAGGGTGCGTCGCTTTTCAGTCGGACTTATGTACATTTCCTGGCAAAATACATGGGAAAATCCCATTGGGGAAAATTCCACTTAGGGTTAGGGTGAGCTCTCCATGAACTCGCAGAGCAAAACGGACATCGCCATTGGATTCGGAGCCCATCGCTATGGTTAGGAGGGTGCGTCCCTTTTCAGTCGGACTTATGTACATTTCCTGGCAAAATACATGGGAAAATCCCATTTGGGAAAATTCCACTTAGGGTTAGGGTTAGCTCTCCATGAACTCGCAGAGCAAAACGGACATCGCCATTGGATTCGGAGCCCGTCGCTGTGGTTAGGAGGGTGCGTCCCTTTTCAGTCGGACTTATGTACATTTCCTGGCAAAATACATGGGAAAATCCCATTGGGGAAAATTCCACTTAGGGTTAGGGTTAGCTCTCCATAAACTCGTAGAGCAAAACGGACATCGCCATTGGATTCGGAGCCCGTCGCTATGGTTAGGAGGGTGCGTCGCTTTTCAGTCGGACTTATGTACATTTCCTGGCAAAATACATGGGAAAATCCCATTGGGGAAAATTCCACTTAGGGTTAGGGTGAGCTCTCCATGAACTCGCAGAGCAAAACGGACATCGCCATTGGATTCGGAGCCCATCGCTATGGTTAGGAGGGTGCGTCCCTTTTCAGTCGGACTTATGTACATTTCCTGGCAAAATACATGGGAAAATTCCACTTAGGGTTAGGGTTAGCTCTCCATGAACTCGCAGAGCAAAACGGACATCGCCATTGGATTCGGAGCCCGTCGCTGTGGTTAGGAGGGTGCGTCCCTTTTCAGTCGGACTTATGTACATTTCCTGGCAAAATACATGGGAAAATCCTATTGGGGAAAATTCCACTTAGGGTTAGGGTTAGCTCTCCATGAACTCGCAGAGCAAAACGGACATCGCCATTGGATTCGGAGCCCATCGCTATGGTTAGGAGGATGCGGCCCTTTTCAGTCGGACTTATGTACATTTCCTGGCAAAATACATGGGAAATTCCCATTGGGGAAAATTCCACTTAAGGTTAGGGTGAGCTCTCCATGAACTCGCAGAGCAAAACGGACATCGCCATTGGATTCGGAGCCCGTCGCTATGGTTAGGAGGGTGCGTCGCTTTTCAGTCGGACTTATGTACATTTCCTGGCAAAATACATGGGAAAATCCCATTGGGGAAAATTCCACTTAGGGTTAGGGTGAGCTCTCCATGAACTCGCAGAGCAAAACGGACATCGCCATTGGATTCGGAGCCCATCGCTATGGTTAGGAGGGTGCGTCCCTTTTCAGTCGGACTTATGTACATTTCCTGGCAAAATACATGGGAAAATCCCATTGAGGAAAATTCCACTTAGGGTTAGGGTTAGCTCTCCATGAACTCGCAGAGCAAAACGGACATCGCCATTGGATTCGGAGCCCATCGCTATGGTTAGGAGGGTGCGTCCCTTTTCAGTCGGACTTATGTACATTTCCTGGCAAAATACATGGGAAAATCCCATTGGGGAAAATTCCACTTAGGGTTAGGGTTAGCTCTCCATGAACTCGCAGAGCAAAACGGACATCGCCATTGGATTCGGAGCCCGTCGCTGTGGTTAGGAGGGTGCGTCCCTTTTCAGTCGGACTTATGTACATTTCCTGGCAAAATACATGGGAAAATCCCATTGAGGAAAATTCCACTTAGGGTTAGGGTTAGCTCTCCATGAACTCGCAGAGCAAAACGGACATCGCCATTGGATTCGGAGCCCATCGCTATGGTTAGGAGGGTGCGTCCTTTTCAGTCGGACTTATGTACATTTCCTGGCAAAATACATGGGAAAATCCCATTGGGGAAAATTCCACTTAGGGTTAGGGTGAGCTCTCCATGAACTCTCAGAGCAAAACGGACATCGCCATTGGATTCGGAGCCCATCGCTATGGTTAGGAGGGTGCGTCCCTTTTCAGTCGGACTTATGTACATTTCCTGGCAAAATACATGGGAAAATCCCATTGGGGAAAATTCCACTTAGGGTTAGGGTTAGCTCTCCATGAACTCGCAGAGCAAAACGGACATCGCCATTGGATTCGGAGCCCATCGCTATGGTTAGGAGGGTGCGTCCCTTTTCAGTCGGACTTATGTACATTTCCTGGCAAAATACATGGGAAAATCCCATTGGGGAAAATTCCACTTAGGGTTAGGGTTAGCTCTCCATAAACTCGTAGAGCAAAACGGACATCGCCATTGGATTCGGAGCCCGTCGCTATGGTTAGGAGGGTGCGTCGCTTTTCAGTCGGACTTATGTACATTTCCTGGCAAAATACATGGGAAAATCCCATTGGGGAAAATTCCACTTAGGGTTAGGGTGAGCTCTCCATGAACTCGCAGAGCAAAACGGACATCGCCATTGGATTCGGAGCCCATCGCTATGGTTAGGAGGGTGCGTCCTTTTCAGTCGGACTTATGTACATTTCCTGGCAAAATACATGGGAAAATCCCATTGGGGAAAATTCCACTTAGGGTTAGGGTTAGCTCTCCATGAACTCGCAGAGCAAAACGGACATCGCCATTGGATTCGGAGCCCATCGCTATGGTTAGGAGGGTGCGTCCCTTTTCAGTCGGACTTATGTACATTTCCTGGCAAAATACATGGGAAAATCCCATTGGGGAAAATTCCACTTAGGGTTAGGGTTAGCTCTCCATGAACTCGCAGAGCAAAACGGACATCGCCATTGGATTCGGAGCCCATCGCTATGGTTAGGAGGGTGCGTCCCTTTTCAGTCGGACTTATGTACATTTCCTGGCAAAATACATGGGAAAATCCCATTGGGGAAAATTCCACTTAGGGTTAGGGTTAGCTCTCCATGAACTCGCAGAGCAAAACGGACATCGCCATTGGATTCGGAGCCCATCGCTATGGTTAGGAGGGTGCGTCCTTTTCAGTCGGACTTATGTACATTTCCTGGCAAAATACATGGGAAAATCCCATTGGGGAAAATTCCACTTAGGGTTAGGGTTAGCTCTCCATGAACTCGCAGAGCAAAACGGACATCGCCATTGGATTCGGAGCCCATCGCTATGGTTAGGAGGGTGCGTCCCTTTTCAGTCGGACTTATGTACATTTCCTGGCAAAATACATGGGAAAATCACATTGGGGAAAATTCCACTTAGGGTTAGGGTTAGCTCCCCATGAACTCGCAGAGCAAAACGGACATCGCCATTGGATTCGGAGCCCGTCGCTATGGTTAGGAGGGTGCGTCGCTTTTCAGTCGGACTTATGTACATTTCCTGGCAAAATACATGGGAAAATCCCATTGGGGAAAATTCCACTTAGGGTTAGGGTGAGCTCTCCATGAACTCGCAGAGCAAAACGGACATCGCCATTGGATTCGGAGCCCATCGCTATGGTTAGGAGGGTGCGTCCTTTTCAGTCGGACTTATGTACATTTCCTGGCAAAATACATGGGAAAATCCCATTGGGGAAAATTCCACTTAGGGTTAGGGTTAGCTCTCCATGAACTCGCAGAGCAAAACGGACATCGCCATTGGATTCGGAGCCCATCGCTATGGTTAGGAGGGTGCGTCCCTTTTCAGTCGGACTTATGTACATTTCCTGGCAAAATACATGGGAAAATCCCATTGGGGAAAATTCCACTTAGGGTTAGGGTTATCTCTCCATGAACTCGCAGAGCAAAACGGACATCGCCATTGGATTCGGAGCCCGTCGCTATGGTTAGGAGGATGCGTCGCTTTTCAGTCGGACTTATGTACATTTCCTGGCAAAATACATGGGAAAATCCCATTGGGGAAAATTCCACTTAGGGTTAGGGTGAGCTCTCCATGAACTCGCAGAGCAAAACGGACATCGCCATTGGATTCGGAGCCCATCGCTATGGTTAGGAGGGTGCGTCCCTTTTCAGTCGGACTTATGTACATTTCCTGGCAAAATACATGGGAAAATTCCACTTAGGGTTAGGGTTAGCTCTCCATGAACTCGCAGAGCAAAACGGACATCGCCATTGGATTCGGAGCCCGTCGCTGTGGTTAGGAGGGTGCGTCCCTTTTCAGTCGGACTTATGTACATTTCCTGGCAAAATACATGGGAAAATCCTATTGGGGAAAATTCCACTTAGGGTTAGGGTTAGCTCTCCATGAACTCGCAGAGCAAAACGGACATCGCCATTGGATTCGGAGCCCATCGCTATGGTTAGGAGGATGCGGCCCTTTTCAGTCGGACTTATGTACATTTCCTGGCAAAATACATGGGAAAATCCCATTGGGGAAAATTCCACTTAGGGTTAGGGTGAGCTCTCCATGAACTCTCAGAGCAAAACGGACATCGCCATTGGATTCGGAGCCCATCGCTATGGTTAGGAGGGTGCGTCCCTTTTCAGTCGGACTTATGTACATTTCCTGGCAAAATACATGGGAAAATCCCATTGGGGAAAATTCCACTTAGGGTTAGGGTTAGCTCTCCATGAACTCGCAGAGCAAAACGGACATCGCCATTGGATTCGGAGCCCATCGCTATGGTTAGGAGGGTGCGTCCCTTTTCAGTCGGACTTATGTACATTTCCTGGCAAAATACATGGGAAAATCCCATTGGGGAAAATTCCACTTAGGGTTAGGGTTAGCTCTCCATAAACTCGTAGAGCAAAACGGACATCGCCATTGGATTCGGAGCCCGTCGCTATGGTTAGGAGGGTGCGTCGCTTTTCAGTCGGACTTATGTACATTTCCTGGCAAAATACATGGGAAAATCCCATTGGGGAAAATTCCACTTAGGGTTAGGGTGAGCTCTCCATGAACTCGCAGAGCAAAACGGACATCGCCATTGGATTCGGAGCCCATCGCTATGGTTAGGAGGGTGCGTCCTTTTCAGTCGGACTTATGTACATTTCCTGGCAAAATACATGGGAAAATCCCATTGGGGAAAATTCCACTTAGGGTTAGGGTTAGCTCTCCATGAACTCGCAGAGCAAAACGGACATCGCCATTGGATTCGGAGCCCATCGCTATGGTTAGGAGGGTGCGTCCCTTTTCAGTCGGACTTATGTACATTTCCTGGCAAAATACATGGGAAAATCCCATTGGGGAAAATTCCACTTAGGGTTAGGGTTAGCTCTCCATGAACTCGCAGAGCAAAACGGACATCGCCATTGGATTCGGAGCCCATCGCTATGGTTAGGAGGGTGCGTCCCTTTTCAGTCGGACTTATGTACATTTCCTGGCAAAATACATGGGAAAATCCCATTGGGGAAAATTCCACTTAGGGTTAGGGTTAGCTCTCCATGAACTCGCAGAGCAAAACGGACATCGCCATTGGATTCGGAGCCCATCGCTATGGTTAGGAGGGTGCGTCCTTTTCAGTCGGACTTATGTACATTTCCTGGCAAAATACATGGGAAAATCCCATTGGGGAAAATTCCACTTAGGGTTAGGGTGAGCTCTCCATGAACTCGCAGAGCAAAACGGACATCGCCATTGGATTCGGAGCCCATCGCTATGGTTAGGAGGGTGCGTCCCTTTTCAGTCGGACTTATGTACATTTCCTGGCAAAATACATGGGAAAATCCCATTGGGGAAAATTCCACTTAGGGTTAGGGTGAGCTCTCCATGAACTCGCAGAGCAAAACGGACATCGCCATTGGATTCGGAGCCCATCGCTATGGTTAGGAGGGTGCGTCCTTTTCAGTCGGACTTATGTACATTTCCTGGCAAAATACATGGGAAAATCCCATTGGGGAAAATTCCACTTAGGGTTAGGGTGAGCTCTCCATGAACTCTCAGAGCAAAACGGACATCGCCATTGGATTCGGAGCCCATCGCTATGGTTAGGAGGGTGCGTCCCTTTTCAGTCGGACTTATGTACATTTCCTGGCAAAATACATGGGAAAATCCCATTGGGGAAAATTCCACTTAGGGTTAGGGTTAGCTCTCCATGAACTCGCAGAGCAAAACGGACATCGCCATTGGATTCGGAGCCCATCGCTATGGTTAGGAGGGTGCGTCCCTTTTCAGTCGGACTTATGTACATTTCCTGGCAAAATACATGGGAAAATCCCATTGGGGAAAATTCCACTTAGGGTTAGGGTTAGCTCTCCATGAACTCGCAGAGCAAAACGGACATCGCCATTGGATTCGGAGCCCATCGCTATGGTTAGGAGGGTGCGTCCCTTTTCAGTCGGACTTATGTACATTTCCTGGCAAAATACATGGGAAAATCCCATTGGGGAAAATTCCACTTAGGGTTAGGGTTAGCTCTCCATGAACTCGCAGAGCAAAACGGACATCGCCATTGGATTCGGAGCCCATCGCTATGGTTAGGAGGGTGCGTCCCTTTTCAGTCGGACTTATGTACATTTCCTGGCAAAATACATGGGAAAATCCCATTGGGGAAAATTCCACTTAGGGTTAGGGTTAGCTCTCCATGAACTCGCAGAGCAAAACGGACATCGCCATTGGATTCGGAGCCCATCGCTATGGTTAGGAGGGTGCGTCCCTTTTCAGTCGGACTTATGTACATTTCCTGGCAAAATACATGGGAAAATCCCATTGGGGAAAATTCCACTTAGGGTTAGGGTTAGCTCTCCATGAACTCGCAGAGCAAAACGGACATCGCCATTGGATTCGGAGCCCATCGCTATGGTTAGGAGGGTGCGTCCTTTTCAGTCGGACTTATGTACATTTCCTGGCAAAATACATGGGAAAATCCCATTGGGGAAAATTCCACTTAGGGTTAGGGTGAGCTCTCCATGAACTCGCAGAGCAAAACGGACATCGCCATTGGATTCGGAGCCCATCGCTATGGTTAGGAGGGTGCGTCCCTTTTCAGTCGGACTTATGTACATTTCCTGGCAAAATACATGGGAAAATCCCATTGGGGAAAATTCCACTTAGGGTTAGGGTGAGCTCTCCATGAACTCGCAGAGCAAAACGGACATCGCCATTGGATTCGGAGCCCATCGCTATGGTTAGGAGGGTGCGTCCTTTTCAGTCGGACTTATGTACATTTCCTGGCAAAATACATGGGAAAATCCCATTGGGGAAAATTCCACTTAGGGTTAGGGTGAGCTCTCCATGAACTCGCAGAGCAAAACGGACATCGCCATTGGATTCGGAGCCCATCGCTATGGTTAGGAGGGTGCGTCCTTTTCAGTCGGACTTATGTACATTTCCTGGCAAAATACATGGGAAAATCCCATTGGGGAAAATTCCACTTAGGGTTAGGGTTAGCTCTCCATGAACTCGCAGAGCAAAACGGACATCGCCATTGGATTCGGAGCCCATCGCTATGGTTAGGAGGGTGCGTCCCTTTTCAGTCGGACTTATGTACATTTCCTGACAAAATACATGGGAAAATCACATTGGGGAAAATTCCACTTAGGGTTAGGGTTAGCTCCCCATGAACTCGCAGAGCAAAACGGACATCGCCATTGGATTCGGAGCCCGTCGCTATGGTTAGGAGGGTGCGTCGCTTTTCAGTCGGACTTATGTACATTTCCTGGCAAAATACATGGGAAAATCCCATTGGGGAAAATTCCACTTAGGGTTAGGGTGAGCTCTCCATGAACTCGCAGAGCAAAACGGACATCGCCATTGGATTCGGAGCCCATCGCTATGGTTAGGAGGGTGCGTCCTTTTCAGTCGGACTTATGTACATTTCCTGGCAAAATACATGGGAAAATCCCATTGGGGAAAATTCCACTTAGGGTTAGGGTTAGCTCTCCATGAACTCGCAGAGCAAAACGGACATCGCCATTGGATTCGGAGCCCATCGCTATGGTTAGGAGGGTGCGTCCCTTTTCAGTCGGACTTATGTACATTTCCTGGCAAAATACATGGGAAAATCCCATTGGGGAAAATTCCACTTAGGGTTAGGGTTATCTCTCCATGAACTCGCAGAGCAAAACGGACATCGCCATTGGATTCGGAGTCCGTCGCTATGGTTAGGAGGGTGCGTCCCTTTTCAGTCGGACTTATGTACATTTCCTGGCAAAATACATGGGAAAATCCCATTGGGGAAAATTCCACTTAGGGTTAGGGTTAGCTCTCCATGAACTCGCAGAGCAAAACGGACATCGCCATTGGATTCGGAGCCCATCGCTATGGTTAGGAGGGTGCGTCCCTTTTCAGTCGGACTTATGTACATTTCCTGGCAAAATACATGGGAAAATCCCATTGGGGAAAATTCCACTTAGGGTTAGGGTTAGCACTCCATGAACTCGCAGAGCAAAACGGACATCGCCATTGGATTCGGAGCCCATCGCTATGGTTAGGAGGGTGCGTCCCTTTTCAGTCGGACCTATGTACATTTCCTGGCAAAATACATGGGAAAATCCCATTGGGGAAAATTCCACTTAGGGTTAGGGTTAGCTCTCCATGAACTCGCAGAGCAAAACGGACATCGCCATTGGATTCGGAGCCCATCGCTATGGTTAGGAGGGTGCGTCCCTTTTCAGTCGGACTTATGTACATTTCCTGGCAAAATACATGGGAAAATCCCATTGGGGAAAATTCCACTTAGGTTTAGGGTTAGCTCTCCATGAACTCGCAGAGCAAAATGGACATCGCCATTGGATTCGGAGCCCATCGCTATGGTTAGGAGGGTGCGTCCCTTTTCAGTTGGACTTATGTACATTTCCTGGCAAAATACATGGGAAAATCCCATTGGGGAAAATTCCACTTAGGGTTAGGGTTAGCTCTCCATGAACTCGCAGAGCAAAACGGACATCGCCATTGGATTCGGAGCCCATCGCTATGGTTAGGAGGGTGCGTCCCTTTTCAGTCGGACTTATGTACATTTCCTGGCAAAATACATGGGAAAATCCCATTGGGGAAAATTCCACTTAGGGTTAGGGTTAGCTCTCCATGAACTCGCAGAGCAAAACGGACATCGCCATTGGATTCGGAGCCCATCGCTATGGTTAGGAGGGTGCGTCCCTTTTCAGTCGGACTTATGTACATTTCCTGGCAAAATACATGGGAAAATCCCATTGCGGAAAATTCCACTTAGGGTTAGGGTTAGCTCTCCATGAACTCGCAGAGCAAAACGGACATCGCCATTGGATTCGGAGCCCGTCGCTGTGGTTAGGAGGGTGCGTCCCTTTTCAGTCGGACTTATGTACATTTCCTGGCAAAATACATGGGAAAATCCCATTGGGGAAAATTCCACTTAGGGTTAGGGTTAGCTCTCCATGAACTCGCAGAGCAAAACGGACATCGCCCTTGGATTCGGAGCCCATCGCTATGGTTAGGAGGGTGCGTCCCTTTTCAGTCGGACTTATGTACATTTCCTGGCAAAATACATGGGAAAATCCCATTGGGGAAAATTCCACTTAGGGTTAGGGTTAGCTCTCCATGAATCCGCAGAGCAAAACGGGCATCACCATTGGAGTCGGAGCCCATCGGTGTGGTTAGGAGGGGGCACGTCTTTCGAGACGGCCTTATGTACGTTTCGTGGCAAAATACATGGGAAAATTCCATTGGGGAAAATTCCACTTAGGGTTAGTGTTAGCTCTCCATGAATTCGCAGAGCAAAACGGACATCACCATTGGAGTCGGAGCCCATCGGTGTGGTTAGGAGGGGGCACGCATTTCGAGCCGGCCTTATGTACGTTTCGTGGCAAAATACATGGGAAAATCCCATTGGGGAAAATTCCACTTAGGGTTAGGGTTAGCTCTCCATGAATCCGCAGAGCAAAACGGACATCACCATTGGAGTCGGAGCCCATCGGTATGGTTAGGAGGGGGCACGCCTTTCGAGCCGGCCTTATGTACCTTTCGTGGCAAAATACATGGGAAATTCCCATTGGAGAAAATTCCACTTAGGGTTAGGGTTAGCTCTCCATGAATCCACAGAGCAAAACGGACATCACCATTGGAGTCGGAGCCCATCGGTGTGGTTAGGAGGGGGCACGTCTTTCGAGCCGGCCTTATGTACCTTTCGTGGCAAAATACATGGGAAATTCCCATTGGAGAAAATTCCACTTAGGGTTAGGGTTAGCTCTCCATGAATCCACAGAGCAAAACGGACATCACCATTGAAGTCGGAGCCCATCGTTGTGGTTAGGAGGGGGCACGCCTTTCGAGCCGGCCTTATGTACGTTTCGTGGCAAAATACATGGGAAAATCCCATTGGGGAAAATTCCACTTAGGGTTAGGGTTAGCTCTCCATGAACTCGCAGAGCAAAACGGACATCGCCATTGGATTCGGAGCCCATCGCTATGGTTAGGAGGGTGCGTCCCTTTTCAGTCGGACTTATATATATTTCCTGGCAAAATACATGGGAAAATCCCATTGGGGAAAATTCCACTTAGGGTTAGGGTTAGCTCTCCATGAACTCGCAGAGCAAAACGGACATCGCCATTGGATTCGGAGTCCGTCGCTATGGTTAGGAGGGTGCGTCCCTTTTCAGTCGGACTTATGTACATTTCCTGGCAAAATACATGGGAAAATCCCAGTGGGGAAAATTCCACTTAGGGTTAGGGTTAGCTCTCCATGAACTCGCAGAGAAAAACGGACATCGCCATTGGATTCGGAGGCCATCGCTATGGTTAGGAGGGTGTGTCCCTTTTCAGTCGGACTTATGTACATTTCCTGGCAAAATACATGGGAAAATCCCATTGGGGAAAATTCCACTTAGGGTTAGGGTTAGCTCTCCATGAACTCGCAGAGCAAAACGGACATCGCCATTGGATTCGGAGCCCATCGCTATGGTTAGGAGGGTGCGTCCCTTTTCAGTCGGACTTATGTACATTTCCTGGCAAAATACATGGGAAAATCCCATTGGGGAAAATTCCACTTAGGGTTAGGGTTAGCTCTCCATGAACTCGTAGAGCAAAACGGACATCGCCATTCGATTCGGAGACCGTCGCTATGGTTAGGAGGGTGCGTCGCTTTTCAGTCGGACTTATGTACATTTCCTGGCAAAATACATGGGAAAATCCCATTGGGGAAAATTCCACTTAGGGTTAGGGTTAGCTCTCCATGAACTCGCAGAGCAAAACGGACATCGCCATTGGATTCGGAGCCCATCGCTATGGTTAGGAGGGTGCGTCCCTTTTCAGTCGGACTTATGTACATTTCCTGGCAAAATACATGGGAAAATCCCATTGGGGAAAATTCCACTTAGGGTTAGGGTTAGCTCTCCATGAACTCGCAGAGCAAAACGGACATCGCCATTGGATTCGGAGCCCATCGCTAGGGTTAGGAGGGTGCGTCCCTTTTCAGTCGGACTTATGTACATTTCCTGGCAAAATACATGGGAAAATCCCATTGGGGAAAATTCCACTTAGGGTTAGGGTTAGCTCTCCATGAACTCGTAGAGCAAAACGGACATCGCCATTGGATTCGGAGACCGTCGCTATGGTTAGGAGGGTGCGTCGCTTTTCAGTCGGACTTATGTACATTTCCTGGCAAAATACATGGGAAAATCCCATTGGGGAAAATTCCACTTAGGGTTAGGGTTAGCTCTCCATGAACTCGCAGAGCAAAACGGACATCGCCATTGGATTCGGAGCCCATCGCTATGGTTAGGAGGGTGCGTCCCTTTTCAGTCGGACTTATGTACATTTCCTGGCAAAATACATGGGAAAATCCCATTGGGGAAAATTCCACTTAGGGTTAGGGTTAGCTCTCCATGAACTCGCAGAGCAAAACGGACATCATCATTGGATTCGGAGCCCATCGCTATGGTTAGGAGGGTGCGTCCCTTTTCAGTCGGACTTATGTACATTTCCTGGCAAAATACATGGGAAAATCCCAGTGGGGAAAATTCCACTTAGGGTTAGGGTTGGCTCTCCATGAACTGGCAGAGCAAAACGGACATCGCCATTGGATTCGGAGCCCATCGCTATGGTTAGGAGGGTGCGTCCCTTTTCAGTCGGACTTATGTACATTTCCTGGCAAAATACATGGGAAAATCCCGTTGGGGAAAATTCCACTTAGGGTTAGGGTTAGCTCTCCATGAACTCGCAGAGCAAAACGGACATCACCATTGGATTCGGAGCCCATCGCTATGGTTAGGAGGGTGCGTCCCTTTTCAGTCGGACTTATATACATTTCCTGGCAAAATACATGGGAAAATCCCATTGGGGAAAATTCCACTTAGGGTTAGGGTTAGTTCTCCATGAACTCGCAGAGCAAAACGGACATCGCCATTGGATTCGGAGCCCATCGCTATGGTTAGGAGGGTGCGTCCCTTTTCAGTCGGACTTATGTACATTTCCTGGCAAAATACATGGGAAAATCCCATTGGGGAAAATTCCACTTAGGGTTAGGGTTAGTTCTCCATGAACTCGCAGAGCAAAATGGACATTGCCATTGGATTCGGCGCCCATCGCTATGGTTAGGAGGGTGCGTCCCTTTTCAGTCGGACTTATATACATTTCCTGGCAAAATACATGGGAAAATCCCATTGGGGAAAATTCCACTTAGGGTTAGGGTTAGTTCTCCATGAACTCGCAGAGCAAAACGGACATCGCCATTGGATTCGGAGCCCATCGCTATGGTTAGGAGGGTGCGTCCCTTTTCAGTCGGACTTATGTACATTTCCTGGCAAAATACATGGGAAAATCCCATTGGGGAAAATTCCACTTAGGGTTAGGGTTAGTTCTCCATGAACTCGCAGAGCAAAATGGACATTGCCATTGGATTCGGAGCCCATCGCTATGGTTAGGAGGGTGCGTCCCTTTTCAGTCGGACTTATATACATTTCCTGGCAAAATACATGGGAAAATCCCATTGGGGAAAATTCCACTTAGGGTTAGGGTTAGTTCTCCATGAACTCGCAGAGCAAAACGTACATCGCCATTGGATTCGGAGCCCATCGCTATGGTTAGGAGGGTGCGTCCCTTTTCAGTCGGACTTATATACATTTCCTGGCAAAATACATGGGAAAATCCCATTGGGGAAAATTCCACTTAGGGTTAGGGTTAGCTCTCCATGAACTCGCAGAGCAAAACGGACATCGCCATTGGATTCGGAGCCCATCGCTGTGGTTAGGAGGGTGCGTCCCTTTTCAGTCGGACTTATGTACATTTCCTGGCAAAATACATGGGAAAATCCCATTGGGGAAAATTCCACTTAGGGTTAGGGTTAGCTCTCCATGAACTTGCAGAGCAAAACGGACATCGCCATTGGATTCGGAGCCCGTCGCTGTGGTTAGGAGGGTGCGTCCCTTTTCAGTCGGACTTATGTACATTTCCTGGCAAAATACATGGGAAAATCCCATTGGGGAAAATTCCACTTAGGGTTAGGGTTAGCTCTCCATGAACTCGCAGAGCAAAACGGACATCGCCCTTGGATTCGGAGCCCATCGCTATGGTTAGGAGGGTGTGTCCCTTTTCAGTCGGACTTATGTACATTTCCTGGCAAAATACATGGGAAAATCCCATTGGGGAAAATTCCACTTAGGGTTAGGGTTAGCTCTCCATGAACTCGCAGAGCAAAACGGACATCGCCATTGGATTCGGAGCCCATCGCTATGGTTAGGAGGGTGCGTCCCTTTTCAGTCGGACTTATGTACATTTCCTGGCAAAATACATGGGAAAATCCCATTGGGGAAAATTCCACTTAGGGTTAGGGTTAGCTCTCCATGAACTCGCAGAGCAAAACGGACATCGCCATTGGATTCGGAGCCCATCGCTATGGTTAGGAGGGTGCGTCCCTTTTCAGTCGGACTTATGTACATTTCCTGGCAAAATACATGGGAAAATCCCATTGGGGAAAATTCCACTTAGGGTTAGGGTTAGCTCTCCATGAACTCGCAGAGCAAAACGGACATCGCCATTGGATTCGGAGTCCGTCGCTATGGTTAGGAGGGTGCGTCCCTTTTCAGTCGGACTTATGTACATTTCCTGGCAAAATACATGGGAAAATCCCAGTGGGGAAAATTCCACTTAGGGTTAGGGTTAGCTCTCCATGAACTCGCAGAGCAAAACGGACATCGCCATTGGATTCGGAGCCCATCGCTATGGTTAGGAGGGTGTGTCCCTTTTCAGTCGGACTTATGTACATTTCCTGGCAAAATACATGGGAAAATCCCATTGGGGAAAATTCCACTTAGGGTTAGGGTTAGCTCTCCATGAACTCGCAGAGCAAAACGGACATCGCCATTGGATTCGGAGCCCATCGCTATGGTTAGGAGGGTGCGTCCCTTTTCAGTCGGACTTATGTACATTTCCTGGCAAAATACATGGGAAAATCCCATTGGGGAAAATTCCACTTAGGGTTAGGGTTAGCTCTCCATGAACTCGCAGAGCAAAACGGACATCACCATTGGATTCGGAGCCCATCGCTATGGTTAGGAGGGTGCGTCCCTTTTCAGTCGGACTTATATACATTTCCTGGCAAAATACATGGGAAAATCCCATTGGGGAAAATTCCACTTAGGGTTAGGGTTAGTTCTCCATGAACTCGCAGAGCAAAACGGACATCGCCATTGGATTCGGAGCCCATCGCTATGGTTAGGAGGGTGCGTCCCTTTTCAGTCGGACTTATGTACATTTCCTGGCAAAATACATGGGAAAATCCCATTGGGGAAAATTCCACTTAGGGTTAGGGTTAGTTCTCCATGAACTCGCAGAGCAAAATGGACATTGCCATTGGATTCGGCGCCCATCGCTATGGTTAGGAGGGTGCGTCCCTTTTCAGTCGGACTTATATACATTTCCTGGCAAAATACATGGGAAAATCCCATTGGGGAAAATTCCACTTAGGGTTAGGGTTAGTTCTCCATGAACTCGCAGAGCAAAACGGACATCGCCATTGGATTCGGAGCCCATCGCTATGGTTAGGAGGGTGCGTCCCTTTTCAGTCGGACTTATGTACATTTCCTGGCAAAATACATGGGAAAATCCCATTGGGGAAAATTCCACTTAGGGTTAGGGTTAGTTCTCCATGAACTCGCAGAGCAAAATGGACATTGCCATTGGATTCGGAGCCCATCGCTATGGTTAGGAGGGTGCGTCCCTTTTCAGTCGGACTTATATACATTTCCTGGCAAAATACATGGGAAAATCCCATTGGGGAAAATTCCACTTAGGGTTAGGGTTAGTTCTCCATGAACTCGCAGAGCAAAACGTACATCGCCATTGGATTCGGAGCCCATCGCTATGGTTAGGAGGGTGCGTCCCTTTTCAGTCGGACTTATATACATTTCCTGGCAAAATACATGGGAAAATCCCATTGGGGAAAATTCCACTTAGGGTTAGGGTTAGCTCTCCATGAACTCGCAGAGCAAAACGGACATCGCCATTGGATTCGGAGCCCATCGCTGTGGTTAGGAGGGTGCGTCCCTTTTCAGTCGGACTTATGTACATTTCCTGGCAAAATACATGGGAAAATCCCATTGGGGAAAATTCCACTTAGGGTTAGGGTTAGCTCTCCATGAACTCGCAGAGCAAAACGGACATCGCCATTGGATTCGGAGCCCGTCGCTGTGGTTAGGAGGGTGCGTCCCTTTTCAGTCGGACTTATGTACATTTCCTGGCAAAATACATGGGAAAATCCCATTGGGGAAAATTCCACTTAGGGTTAGGGTTAGCTCTCCATGAACTCGCAGAGCAAAACGGACATCGCCCTTGGATTCGGAGCCCATCGCTATGGTTAGGAGGGTGTGTCCCTTTTCAGTCGGACTTATGTACATTTCCTGGCAAAATACATGGGAAAATCCCATTGGGGAAAATTCCACTTAGGGTTAGGGTTAGCTCTCCATGAACTCGCAGAGCAAAACGGACATCGCCATTGGATTCGGAGCCCATCGCTATGGTTAGGAGGGTGCGTCCCTTTTCAGTCGGACTTATGTACATTTCCTGGCAAAATACATGGGAAAATCCCATTGGGGAAAATTCCACTTAGGGTTAGGGTTAGCTCTCCATGAACTCGCAGAGCAAAACGGACATCGCCATTGGATTCGGAGCCCATCGCTATGGTTAGGAGGGTGCGTCCCTTTTCAGTCGGACTTATGTACATTTCCTGGCAAAATACATGGGAAAATCCCATTGGGGAAAATTCCACTTAGGGTTAGGGTTAGCTCTCCATGAACTCGCAGAGCAAAACGGACATCGCCATTGGATTCGGAGTCCGTCGCTATGGTTAGGAGGGTGCGTCCCTTTTCAGTCGGACTTATGTACATTTCCTGGCAAAATACATGGGAAAATCCCAGTGGGGAAAATTCCACTTAGGGTTAGGGTTAGCTCTCCATGAACTCGCAGAGCAAAACGGACATCGCCATTGGATTCGGAGCCCATCGCTATGGTTAGGAGGGTGTGTCCCTTTTCAGTCGGACTTATGTACATTTCCTGGCAAAATACATGGGAAAATCCCATTGGGGAAAATTCCACTTAGGGTTAGGGTTAGCTCTCCATGAACTCGCAGAGCAAAACGGACATCGCCATTGGATTCGGAGCCCATCGCTATGGTTAGGAGGGTGCGTCCCTTTTCAGTCGGACTTATGTACATTTCCTGGCAAAATACATGGGAAAATCCCATTGGGGAAAATTCCACTTAGGGTTAGGGTTAGCTCTCCATGAACTCGCAGAGCAAAACGGACATCGCCATTGGATTCGGAGCCCGTCGCTATGGTTAGGAGGGTGCGTCGCTTTTCAGTCGGACTTATGTACATTTCCTGGCAAAATACATGGGAAAATCCCATTGGGGAAAATTCCACTTAGGGTTAGGGTGAGCTCTCCATGAACTCGCAGAGCAAAACGGACATCGCCATTGGATTCGGAGCCCATCGCTATGGTTAGGAGGGTGCGTCCCTTTTCAGTCGGACTTATATACATTTCCTGGCAAAATACATGGGAAAATCCCATTGGGGAAAATTCCACTTAGGGTTAGGGTTGGCTCTCCATGAACTGGCAGAGCAAAACGGACATCGCCATTGGATTCGGAGCCCATCGCTATGGTTAGGAGGGTGCGTCCCTTTTCAGTCGGACTTATGTACATTTCCTGGCAAAATACATGGGAAAATCCCATTGGGGAAAATTCCACTTAGGGTTAGGGTTAGCTCTCCATGAACTCGCAGAGCAAAACGGACATCACCATTGGATTCGGAGCCCATCGCTATGGTTAGGAGGGTGCGTCCCTTTTCAGTCGGACTTATATACATTTCCTGGCAAAATACATGGGAAAATCCCATTGGGGAAAATTCCACTTAGGGTTAGGGTTAGTTCTCCATGAACTCGCAGAGCAAAACGGACATCGCCATTGGATTCGGAGCCCATCGCTATGGTTAGGAGGGTGCGTCCCTTTTCAGTCGGACTTATGTACATTTCCTGGCAAAATACATGGGAAAATCCCATTGGGGAAAATTCCACTTAGGGTTAGGGTTAGTTCTCCATGAACTCGCAGAGCAAAATGGACATTGCCATTGGATTCGGAGCCCATCGCTATGGTTAGGAGGGTGCGTCCCTTTTCAGTCGGACTTATATACATTTCCTGGCAAAATACATGGGAAAATCCCATTGGGGAAAATTCCACTTAGGGTTAGGGTTAGTTCTCCATGAACTCGCAGAGCAAAACGGACATCGCCATTGGATTCGGAGCCCATCGCTATGGTTAGGAGGGTGCGTCCCTTTTCAGTCGGACTTATGTACATTTCCTGGCAAAATACATGGGAAAATCCCATTGGGGAAAATTCCACTTAGGGTTAGGGTTAGTTCTCCATGAACTCGCAGAGCAAAATGGACATTGCCATTGGATTCGGAGCCCATCGCTATGGTTAGGAGGGTGCGTCCCTTTTCAGTCGGACTTATATACATTTCCTGGCAAAATACATGGGAAAATCCCATTGGGGAAAATTCCACTTAGGGTTAGGGTTAGTTCTCCATGAACTCGCAGAGCAAAACGGACATCGCCATTGGATTCGGAGCCCATCGCTATGGTTAGGAGGGTGCGTCCCTTTTCAGTCGGACTTATATACATTTCCTGGTAAAATACATGGGAAAATCCCATTGGGGAAAATTCCACTTAGGGTTAGGGTTAGCTCTCCATGAACTCGCAGAGCAAAACGGACATCGCCATTGGATTCGGAGCCCATCGCTGTGGTTAGGAGGGTGCGTCCCTTTTCAGTCGGACTTATGTACATTTCCTGGCAAAATACATGGGAAAATCCCATTGGGGAAAATTCCACTTAGGGTTAGGGTTAGCTCTCCATGAACTCGCAGAGCAAAACGGACATCGCCATTGGATTCGGAGCCCGTCGCTGTGGTTAGGAGGGTGCGTCCCTTTTCAGTCGGACTTATGTACATTTCCTGGCAAAATACATGGGAAAATCCCATTGGGGAAAATTCCACTTAGGGTTAGGGTTAGCTCTCCATGAACTCGCAGAGCAAAACGGACATCGCCCTTGGATTCGGAGCCCATCGCTATGGTTAGGAGGGTGCGTCCCTTTTCAGTCGGACTTATGTACATTTCCTGGCAAAATACATGGGAAAATCCCATTGGGGAAAATTCCACTTAGGGTTAGGGTTAGCTCTCCATGAATCCACAGAGCACATCGGACATCACCATTGGAGTCGGAGCCCATCGGTGTGGTTAGGAGGGGGCACGTGTTTCGAGACGGCCTTATGTACGTTTCGTGGCAAAATACATGGGAAAATTCCATTGGGGAAAATTCCACTTAGGGTTAGGGTTAGCTCTCCATGAATCCGCAGAGCAAAACGGGCATCACCATTGGAGTCGGAGCCCATCGGTGTGGTTAGGAGGGGGCACGCCTTTCGAGCCGGCCTTATGTACCTTTCGTGGCAAAATACATGGGAAATTCCCATTGGAGAAAATTCCACTTAGGGTTAGGGTTAGCTCTCCATGAATCCACAGAGCAAAACGGACATCACCATTGGAGTCGGAGCCCATCGGTGTGGTTAGGAGGGGGCACGCCTTTCGAGACGGCCTTATGTACGTTTCGTGGCAAAATACATGGGAAATTCCCATTGGAGAAAATTCCACTTAGGGTTAGGGTTAGCTCTCCATGAATCCACAGAGCACATCGGACATCACCATTGGAGTCGGAGCCCATCGGTGTGGTTAGGAGGGGGCACGTCTTTCGAGACGGCCTTATGTACGTTTCGTGGCAAAATACATGGGAAATTCCCATTGGAGAAAATTCCACTTAGGGTTAGGGTTAGCTCTCCATGAATCCACAGAGCAAAACGGACATCACCATTGAAGTCGGAGCCCATCGTTGTGGTTAGGAGGGGGCACGCCTTTCGAGCCGGCCTTATGTACGTTTCGTGGCAAAATACATGGGAAAATCCCATTGGGGAAAATTCCACTTAGGGTTAGGGTTAGTTCTCCATGAACTCGCAGAGCAAAATGGACATCGCCATTGGATTCGGAGCCCATCGCTATGGTTAGGAGGGTGCGTCCCTTTTCAGTCGGACTTATGTACATTTCCTGGCAAAATACATGGGAAAATCCCATTGGGGAAAATTCCACTTAGGGTTAGGGTTAGTTCTCCATGAACTCGCAGAGCAAAATGGACATTGCCATTGGATTCGGAGCCCATCGCTATGGTTAGGAGGGTGCGTCCCTTTTCAGTCGGACTTATATACATTTCCTGGCAAAATACATGGGAAAATCCCATTGGGGAAAATTCCACTTAGGGTTAGGGTTAGTTCTCCATGAACTCGCAGAGCAAAACGGACATCGCCATTGGATTCGGAGCCCATCGCTATGGTTAGGAGGGTGCGTCCCTTTTCAGTCGGACTTATATACATTTCCTGGTAAAATACATGGGAAAATCCCATTGGGGAAAATTCCACTTAGGGTTAGGGTTAGCTCTCCATGAACTCGCAGAGCAAAACGGACATCGCCATTGGATTCGGAGCCCATCGCTGTGGTTAGGAGGGTGCGTCCCTTTTCAGTCGGACTTATGTACATTTCCTGGCAAAATACATGGGAAAATCCCATTGGGGAAAATTCCACTTAGGGTTAGGGTTAGCTCTCCATGAACTCGCAGAGCAAAACGGACATCGCCATTGGATTCGGAGCCCGTCGCTGTGGTTAGGAGGGTGCGTCCCTTTTCAGTCGGACTTATGTACATTTCCTGGCAAAATACATGGGAAAATCCCATTGGGGAAAATTCCACTTAGGGTTAGGGTTAGCTCTCCATGAACTCGCAGAGCAAAACGGACATCGCCCTTGGATTCGGAGCCCATCGCTATGGTTAGGAGGGTGCGTCCCTTTTCAGTCGGACTTATGTACATTTCCTGGCAAAATACATGGGAAAATCCCATTGGGGAAAATTCCACTTAGGGTTAGGGTTAGCTCTCCATGAATCCACAGAGCACATCGGACATCACCATTGGAGTCGGAGCCCATCGGTGTGGTTAGGAGGGGGCACGTGTTTCGAGACGGCCTTATGTACGTTTCGTGGCAAAATACATGGGAAAATTCCATTGGGGAAAATTCCACTTAGGGTTAGGGTTAGCTCTCCATGAATCCGCAGAGCAAAACGGGCATCACCATTGGAGTCGGAGCCCATCGGTGTGGTTAGGAGGGGGCACGCCTTTCGAGCCGGCCTTATGTACCTTTCGTGGCAAAATACATGGGAAATTCCCATTGGAGAAAATTCCACTTAGGGTTAGGGTTAGCTCTCCATGAATCCACAGAGCAAAACGGACATCACCATTGGAGTCGGAGCCCATCGGTGTGGTTAGGAGGGGGCACGCCTTTCGAGACGGCCTTATGTACGTTTCGTGGCAAAATACATGGGAAATTCCCATTGGAGAAAATTCCACTTAGGGTTAGGGTTAGCTCTCCATGAATCCACAGAGCACATCGGACATCACCATTGGAGTCGGAGCCCATCGGTGTGGTTAGGAGGGGGCACGTCTTTCGAGACGGCCTTATGTACGTTTCGTGGCAAAATACATGGGAAATTCCCATTGGAGAAAATTCCACTTAGGGTTAGGGTTAGCTCTCCATGAATCCACAGAGCAAAACGGACATCACCATTGAAGTCGGAGCCCATCGTTGTGGTTAGGAGGGGGCACGCCTTTCGAGCCGGCCTTATGTACGTTTCGTGGCAAAATACATGGGAAAATCCCATTGGGGAAAATTCCACTTAGGGTTAGGGTTAGTTCTCCATGAACTCGCAGAGCAAAATGGACATTGCCATTGGATTCGGAGCCCATCGCTATGGTTAGGAGGGTGCGTCCCTTTTCAGTCGGACTTATATACATTTCCTGGCAAAATACATGGGAAAATCCCATTGGGGAAAATTCCACTTAGGGTTAGGGTTAGTTCTCCATGAACTCGCAGAGCAAAACGGACATCGCCATTGGATTCGGAGCCCATCGCTATGGTTAGGAGGGTGCGTCCCTTTTCAGTCGGACTTATGTACATTTCCTGGCAAAATACATGGGAAAATCCCATTGGGGAAAATTCCACTTAGGGTTAGGGTTAGTTCTCCATGAACTCGCAGAGCAAAATGGACATTGCCATTGGATTCGGAGCCCATCGCTATGGTTAGGAGGGTGCGTCCCTTTTCAGTCGGACTTATATACATTTCCTGGCAAAATACATGGGAAAATCCCATTGGGGAAAATTCCACTTAGGGTTAGGGTTAGTTCTCCATGAACTCGCAGAGCAAAATGGACATTGCCATTGGATTCGGAGCCCATCGCTATGGTTAGGAGGGTGCGTCCCTTTTCAGTCGGACTTATATACATTTCCTGGCAAAATACATGGGAAAATCCCATTGGGGAAAATTCCACTTAGGGTTAGGGTTAGTTCTCCATGAACTCGCAGAGCAAAACGGACATCGCCATTGGATTCGGAGCCCATCGCTATGGTTAGGAGGGTGCGTCCCTTTTCAGTCGGACTTATATACATTTCCTGGTAAAATACATGGGAAAATCCCATTGGGGAAAATTCCACTTAGGGTTAGGGTTAGCTCTCCATGAACTCGCAGAGCAAAACGGACATCGCCATTGGATTCGGAGCCCATCGCTGTGGTTAGGAGGGTGCGTCCCTTTTCAGTCGGACTTATGTACATTTCCTGGCAAAATACATGGGAAAATCCCATTGGGGAAAATTCCACTTAGGGTTAGGGTTAGCTCTCCATGAACTCGCAGAGCAAAACGGACATCGCCATTGGATTCGGAGCCCGTCGCTGTTGTTAGGAGGGTGCGTCCCTTTTCAGTCGGACTTATGTACATTTCCTGGCAAAATACATGGGAAAATCCCATTGGGGAAAATTCCACTTAGGGTTAGGGTTAGCTCTCCATGAACTCGCAGAGCAAAACGGACATCGCCCTTGGATTCGGAGCCCATCGCTATGGTTAGGAGGGTGCGTCCCTTTTCAGTCGGACTTATGTACATTTCCTGGCAAAATACATGGGAAAATCCCATTGGGGAAAATTCCACTTAGGGTTAGGGTTAGCTCTCCATGAATCCACAGAGCACATCGGACATCACCATTGGAGTCGGAGCCCATCGGTGTGGTTAGGAGGGGGCACGTGTTTCGAGACGGCCTTATGTACGTTTCGTGGCAAAATACATGGGAAAATTCCATTGGGGAAAATTCCACTTAGGGTTAGGGTTAGCTCTCCATGAATCCGCAGAGCAAAACGGGCATCACCATTGGAGTCGGAGCCCATCGGTGTGGTTAGGAGGGGGCACGCCTTTCGAGCCGGCCTTATGTACCTTTCGTGGCAAAATACATGGGAAATTCCCATTGGAGAAAATTCCACTTAGGGTTAGGGTTAGCTCTCCATGAATCCACAGAGCAAAACGGACATCACCATTGGAGTCGGAGCCCATCGGTGTGGTTAGGAGGGGGCACGCCTTTCGAGACGGCCTTATGTACGTTTCGTGGCAAAATACATGGGAAATTCCCATTGGAGAAAATTCCACTTAGGGTTAGGGTTAGCTCTCCATGAATCCACAGAGCACATCGGACATCACCATTGGAGTCGGAGCCCATCGGTGTGGTTAGGAGGGGGCACGTCTTTCGAGACGGCCTTATGTACGTTTCGTGGCAAAATACATGGGAAAATTCCATTGGGGAAAATTCCACTTAGGGTTAGGGTTAGCTCTCCATGAATTCGCAGAGCAAAACGGACATCACCATTGGAGTCGGAGCCCATCGGTATGGTTAGGAGGGGGCACGCCTTTCGAGCCGGCCTTATGTACCTTTCGTGGCAAAATACATGGGAAATTCCCATTGGAGAAAATTCCACTTAGGGTTAGGGTTAGCTCTCCATGAATCCACAGAGCAAAACGGACATCACCATTGAAGTCGGAGCCCATCGTTGTGGTTAGGAGGGGGCACGCCTTTCGAGCCGGCCTTATGTACGTTTCGTGGCAAAATACATGGGAAAATCCCATTGGGGAAAATTCCACTTAGGGTTAGGGTTAGCTCTCCATGAACTCGCAGAGCAAAACGGACATCGCCATTGGATTCGGAGCCCATCGCTATGGTTAGGAGGGTGCGTCCCTTTTCAGTCGGACTTATGTACATTTCCTGGCAAAATACATGGGAAAATCCCATTGGGGAAAATTCCACTTAGGGTTAGGGTTAGTTCTCCATGAACTCGCAGAGCAAAATGGACATTGCCATTGGATTCGGAGCCCATCGCTATGGTTAGGAGGGTGCGTCCCTTTTCAGTCGGACTTATATACATTTCCTGGCAAAATACATGGGAAAATCCCATTGGGGAAAATTCCACTTAGGGTTAGGGTTAGTTCTCCATGAACTCGCAGAGCAAAACGGACATCGCCATTGGATTCGGAGCCCATCGCTATGGTTAGGAGGGTGCGTCCCTTTTCAGTCGGACTTATGTACATTTCCTGGCAAAATACATGGGAAAATCCCATTGGGGAAAATTCCACTTAGGGTTAGGGTTAGTTCTCCATGAACTCGCAGAGCAAAATGGACATTGCCATTGGATTCGGAGCCCATCGCTATGGTTAGGAGGGTGCGTCCCTTTTCAGTCGGACTTATATACATTTCCTGGCAAAATACATGGGAAAATCCCATTGGGGAAAATTCCACTTAGGGTTAGGGTTAGTTCTCCATGAACTCGCAGAGCAAAACGGACATCGCCATTGGATTCGGAGCCCATCGCTATGGTTAGGAGGGTGCGTCCCTTTTCAGTCGGACTTATATACATTTCCTGGTAAAATACATGGGAAAATCCCATTGGGGAAAATTCCACTTAGGGTTAGGGTTAGCTCTCCATGAACTCGCAGAGCAAAACGGACATCGCCATTGGATTCGGAGCCCATCGCTGTGGTTAGGAGGGTGCGTCCCTTTTCAGTCGGACTTATGTACATTTCCTGGCAAAATACATGGGAAAATCCCATTGGGGAAAATTCCACTTAGGGTTAGGGTTAGCTCTCCATGAACTCGCAGAGCAAAACGGACATCGCCATTGGATTCGGAGCCCGTCGCTGTGGTTAGGAGGGTGCGTCCCTTTTCAGTCGGACTTATGTACATTTCCTGGCAAAATACATGGGAAAATCCCATTGGGGAAAATTCCACTTAGGGTTAGGGTTAGCTCTCCATGAACTCGCAGAGCAAAACGGACATCGCCCTTGGATTCGGAGCCCATCGCTATGGTTAGGAGGGTGCGTCCCTTTTCAGTCGGACTTATGTACATTTCCTGGCAAAATACATGGGAAAATCCCATTGGGGAAAATTCCACTTAGGGTTAGGGTTAGCTCTCCATGAATCCACAGAGCACATCGGACATCACCATTGGAGTCGGAGCCCATCGGTGTGGTTAGGAGGGGGCACGTGTTTCGAGACGGCCTTATGTACGTTTCGTGGCAAAATACATGGGAAAATTCCATTGGGGAAAATTCCACTTAGGGTTAGGGTTAGCTCTCCATGAATCCGCAGAGCAAAACGGGCATCACCATTGGAGTCGGAGCCCATCGGTGTGGTTAGGAGGGGGCACGTCTTTCGAGACGGCCTTATGTACGTTTCGTGGCAAAATACATGGGAAATTCCCATTGGAGAAAATTCCACTTAGGGTTAGGGTTAGCTCTCCATGAATCCACAGAGCAAAACGGACATCACCATTGAAGTCGGAGCCCATCGTTGTGGTTAGGAGGGGGCACGCCTTTCGAGCCGGCCTTATGTACCTTTCGTGGCAAAATACATGGGAAAATCCCATTGGAGAAAATTCCACTTAGGGTTAGGGTTAGCTCTCCATGAATCCACAGAGCAAAACGGACATCACCATTGGAGTCGGAGCCCATCGGTGTGTTTAGGAGGGGGCACGTCTTTCGAGCCGGCCTTATGTACCTTTCGTGGCAAAATACATGGTAAATTCCCATTGGAGAAAATTCCACTTAGGGTTAGGGTTAGCTCTCCATGAATCCACAGAGCAAAACGGACATCACCATTGAAGTCGGAGCCCATCGTTGTGGTTAGGAGGGGGCACGCCTTTCGAGCCGGCCTTATGTACGTTTCGTGGCAAAATACATGGGAAAATCCCATTGGGGAAAATTCCACTTAGGGTTAGGGTTAGCTCTCCATGAACTCGCAGAGCAAAACGGACATCGCCATTGGATTCGGAGCCCGTCGCTATGGTTAGGAGGGTGCGTCCCTTTTCAGTCGGACTTATGTACATTTCCTGGCAAAATACATGGGAAAATCCCATTGGGGAAAATTCCACTTAGGGTTAGGGTTAGCTCTCCATGAACTCGCAGAGCAAAACGGACATCACCATTGGATTCGGAGCCCATCGCTATGGTTAGGAGGGTGCGTCCCTTTTCAGTCGGACTTATATACATTTCCTGGCAAAATACATGGGAAAATCCCATTGGGGAAAATTCCACTTAGGGTTAGGGTTAGTTCTCCATGAACTCGCAGAGCAAAACGGACATCGCCATTGGATTCGGAGCCCATCGCTATGGTTAGGAGGGTGCGTCCCTTTTCAGTCGGACTTATGTACATTTCCTGGCAAAATACATGGGAAAATCCCATTGGGGAAAATTCCACTTAGGGTTAGGGTTAGTTCTCCATGAACTCGCAGAGCAAAATGGACATTGCCATTGGATTCGGAGCCCATCGCTATGGTTAGGAGGGTGCGTCCCTTTTCAGTCGGACTTATATACATTTCCTGGCAAAATACATGGGAAAATCCCATTGGGGAAAATTCCACTTAGGGTTAGGGTTAGTTCTCCATGAACTCGCAGAGCAAAACGGACATCGCCATTGGATTCGGAGCCCATCGCTATGGTTAGGAGGGTGCGTCCCTTTTCAGTCGGACTTATGTACATTTCCTGGCAAAATACATGGGAAAATCCCATTGGGGAAAATTCCACTTAGGGTTAGGGTTAGTTCTCCATGAACTCGCAGAGCAAAATGGACATTGCCATTGGATTCGGAGCCCATCGCTATGGTTAGGAGGGTGCGTCCCTTTTCAGTCGGACTTATATACATTTCCTGGCAAAATACATGGGAAAATCCCATTGGGGAAAATTCCACTTAGGGTTAGGGTTAGTTCTCCATGAACTCGCAGAGCAAAACGGACATCGCCATTGGATTCGGAGCCCATCGCTATGGTTAGGAGGGTGCGTCCCTTTTCAGTCGGACTTATATACATTTCCTGGTAAAATACATGGGAAAATCCCATTGGGGAAAATTCCACTTAGGGTTAGGGTTAGCTCTCCATGAACTCGCAGAGCAAAACGGACATCGCCATTGGATTCGGAGCCCATCGCTGTGGTTAGGAGGGTGCGTCCCTTTTCAGTCGGACTTATGTACATTTCCTGGCAAAATACATGGGAAAATCCCATTGGGGAAAATTCCACTTAGGGTTAGGGTTAGCTCTCCATGAACTCGCAGAGCAAAACGGACATCGCCATCGGATTCGGAGCCCGTCGCTGTGGTTAGGAGGGTGCGTCCCTTTTCAGTCGGACTTATGTACATTTCCTGGCAAAATACATGGGAAAATCCCATTGGGGAAAATTCCACTTAGGGTTAGGGTTAGCTCTCCATGAATCCACAGAGCACATCGGACATCACCATTGGAGTCGGAGCCCATCGGTGTGGTTAGGAGGGTGCGTCCCTTTTCAGTCGGACTTATGTACATTTCCTGGCAAAATACATGGGAAAATTCCATTGGGGAAAATTCCACTTAGGGTTAGCGTTAGCTCTCCATGAATCCGCAGAGCAAAACGGGCATCACCATTGGAGTCGGAGCCCATCGGTGTGGTTAGGAGGGGGCACGTCTTTCGAGACGGCCTTATGTACCTTTCGTGGCAAAATACATGGGAAATTCCCATTGGAGAAAATTCCACTTAGGGTTAGGGTTAGCTCTCCATGAATCCACAGAGCAAAACGGACATCACCATTGGAGTCGGAGCCCATCGGTGTGTTTAGGAGGGGGTACGTCTTTCGAGCCGGCCTTATGTACCTTTCGTGGCAAAATACATGGGAAATTCCCATTGGAGAAAATTCCACTTAGGGTTAGGGTTAGCTCTCCATGAATCCACAGAGCAAAACGGACATCACCATTGAAGTCGGAGCCCATCGTTGTGGTTAGGAGGGGGCACGCCTTTCGAGCCGGCCTTATGTACGTTTCGTGGCAAAATACATGGGAAAATCCCATTGGGGAAAATTCCACTTAGGGTTAGGGTTAGCTCTCCATGAACTCGCAGAGCAAAACGGACATCGCCATTGGATTCGGAGTCCGTCGCTATGGTTAGGAGGGTGCGTCCCTTTTCAGTCGGACTTATGTACATTTCCTGGCAAAATACATGGGAAAATCCCATTGGGGAAAATTCCACTTAGGGTTAGGGTTAGCTCTCCATGAACTCGCAGAGCAAAACGGACATCGCCATTGGATTCGGAGCCCATCGCTATGGTTAGGAGGGTGCGTCCCTTTTCAGTCGGACTTATGTACATTTCCTGGCAAAATACATGGGAAAATCCCATTGGGGAAAATTCCACTTAGGGTTAGGGTTAGCTCTCCTTGAAATCGCAGAGCAAAACGGACATCGCCATTGGATTCGGAGCCCATCGCTATGGTTAGGAGGGTGCGTCCCTTTTCAGTCGGACTTATGTACATTTCCTGGCAAAATACATGGGAAAATCCCATTGGGAAAAATTCCACTTAGGGTTAGGGTTAGCTCTCCATGAACTCGCAGAGCAAAACGGACATCGCCATTGGATTCGGAGCCCATCGCTATGGTTAGGAGGGTGCGTCCCTTTTCAGTCGGACTTATGTACATTTCCTGGCAAAATACATGGGAAAATCCCATTGGGGAAAATTCCACTTAGGGTTAGGGTTAGCTCTCCATAAACTCGTAGAGCAAAACGGACATCGCCATTGGATTCGGAGCCTGTCGCTATGGTTAGGAGGGTGCGTCGCTTTTCAGTCGGACTTATGTACATTTCCTGGCAAAATACATGGGAAAATCCCATTGGGGAAAATTCCACTTAGGGTTAGGGTGAGCTCTCCATGAACTCGCAGAGCAAAACGGACATCGCCATTGGATTCGGAGCCCATCGCTATTGTTAGGAGGGTGCGTCCCTTTTCAGTCGGACTTATATACATTTCCTGGCAAAATACATGGGAAAATCCCATTGGGGAAAATTCCACTTAGGGTTAGGGTTAGTTCTCCATGAACTCGCAGAGCAAAACGGACATCGCCATTGGATTCGGAGCCCATCGCTATGGTTAGGAGGGTGCGTCCCTTTTCAGTCGGACTTATGTACATTTCCTGGCAAAATACATGGGAAAATCCCATTGGGGAAAATTCCACTTAGGGTTAGCGTTAGCTCTCCATGAATCCGCAGAGCAAAACGGGCATCACCATTGGAGTCGGAGCCCATCGGTGTGGTTAGGAGGGGGCACGTCTTTCGAGACGGCCTTATGTACCTTTCGTGGCAAAATACATGGGAAATTCCCATTGGAGAAAATTCCACTTAGGGTTAGGGTTAGCTCTCCATGAATCCACAGAGCAAAACGGACATCACCATTGGAGTCGGAGCCCATCGGTGTGTTTAGGAGGGGGCACGTCTTTCGAGCCGGCCTTATGTACCTTTCGTGGCAAAATACATGGGAAATTCCCATTGGAGAAAATTCCACTTAGGGTTAGGGTTAGCTCTCCATGAATCCACAGAGCAAAACGGACATCACCATTGAAGTCGGAGCCCATCGTTGTGGTTAGGAGGGGGCACGCCTTTCGAGCCGGCCTTATGTACGTTTCGTGGCAAAATACATGGGAAAATCCCATTGGGGAAAATTCCACTTAGGGTTAGGGTTAGCTCTCCATGAACTCGCAGAGCAAAACGGACATTGCCATTGGATTCGGAGCCCATCGCTATGGTTAGGAGGGTGCGTCCCTTTTCAGTCGGACTTATGTACATTTCCTGGCAAAATACATGGGAAAATCCCATTGGGGAAAATTCCACTTAGGGTTAGCGTTAGCTCTCCATGAATCCGCAGAGCAAAACGGGCATCACCATTGGAGTCGGAGCCCATCGGTGTGGTTAGGAGGGGGCACGTCTTTCGAGACGGCCTTATGTACCTTTCGTGGCAAAATACATGGGAAATTCCCATTGGAGAAAATTCCACTTAGGGTTAGGGTTAGCTCTCCATGAATCCACAGAGCAAAACGGACATCACCATTGGAGTCGGAGCCCATCGGTGTGTTTAGGAGGGGGCACGTCTTTCGAGCCGGCCTTATGTACCTTTCGTGGCAAAATACATGGGAAATTCCCATTGGAGAAAATTCCACTTAGGGTTAGGGTTAGCTCTCCATGAATCCACAGAGCAAAACGGACATCACCATTGAAGTCGGAGCCCATCGTTGTGGTTAGGAGGGGGCACGCCTTTCGAGCCGGCCTTATGTACGTTTCGTGGCAAAATACATGGGAAAATCCCATTGGGGAAAATTCCACTTAGGGTTAGGGTTAGCTCTCCATGAACTCGCAGAGCAAAACGGACATTGCCATTGGATTCGGAGCCCATCGCTATGGTTAGGAGGGTGCGTCCCTTTTCAGTCGGACTTATGTATATTTCCTGGCAAAATACATGGGAAAATCCCATTGGGGAAAATTCCACTTAGGGTTAGGTTTAGCTCTCCATGAACTCGCAGAGCAAAACGGACATCGCCATTGGATTCGGAGTCCGTCGCTATGGTTAGGAGGGTGCGTCCCTTTTCAGTCGGACTTATGTACATTTCCTGGCAAAATACATGGGAAAATCCCATTGGGGAAAATTCCACTTAGGGTTAGGGTTAGCTCTCCATGAACTCGCAGAGCAAAACGGACATCGCCATTGGATTCGGAGCCCATCGCTATGGTTAGGAGGGTGCGTCCCTTTTCAGTCGGACTTATGTACATTTCCTGGCAAAATACATGGGAAAATCCCATTGGGGAAAATTCCACTTAGGGTTAGGGTTAGCTCTCCTTGAAATCGCAGAGCAAAACGGACATCGCCATTGGATTCGGAGCCCATCGCTATGGTTAGGAGGGTGCGTCCCTTTTCAGTCGGACTTATGTACATTTCCTGGCAAAATACATGGGAAAATCCCATTGGGAAAAATTCCACTTAGGGTTAGGGTTAGCTCTCCATGAACTCGCAGAGCAAAACGGACATCGCCATTGGATTCGGAGCCCATCGCTATGGTTAGGAGGGTGCGTCCCTTTTCAGTCGGACTTATGTACATTTCCTGGCAAAATACATGGGAAAATCCCATTGGGGAAAATTCCACTTAGGGTTAGGGTTAGCTCTCCATAAACTCGTAGAGCAAAACGGACATCGCCATTGGATTCGGAGCCTGTCGCTATGGTTAGGAGGGTGCGTCGCTTTTCAGTCGGACTTATGTACATTTCCTGGCAAAATACATGGGAAAATCCCATTGGGGAAAATTCCACTTAGGGTTAGGGTGAGCTCTCCATGAACTCGCAGAGCAAAACGGACATCGCCATTGGATTCGGAGCCCATCGCTATTGTTAGGAGGGTGCGTCCCTTTTCAGTCGGACTTATATACATTTCCTGGCAAAATACATGGGAAAATCCCATTGGGGAAAATTCCACTTAGGGTTAGGGTTGGCTCTCCATGAACTGGCAGAGCAAAACGGACATCGCCATTGGATTCGGAGCCCATCGCTATGGTTAGGAGGGTGCGTCCCTTTTCAGTCGGACTTATGTACATTTCCTGGCAAAATACATGGGAAAATCCCATTGGGGAAAATTCCACTTAGGGTTAGGGTTAGTTCTCCATGAACTCGCAGAGCAAAATGGACATTGCCATTGGATTCGGAGCCCATCGCTATGGTTAGGAGGGTGCGTCCCTTTTCAGTCGGACTTATATACATTTCCTGGCAAAATACATGGGAAAATCCCATTGGGGAAAATTCCACTTAGGGTTAGGGTTAGCTCTCCATGAACTCGCAGAGCAAAACGGACATCGCCATTGGATTCGGAGCCCGTCGCTGTGGTTAGGAGGGTGCGTCCCTTTTCAGTCGGACTTATGTACATTTCCTGGCAAAATACATGGGAAAATCCCATTGGGGAAAATTCCACTTAGGGTTAGGGTTAGCTCTCCATGAACTCACAGAGCAAAACGGACATCGCCATTGGATTCGGAGCCCATCGCTATGGTTAGGAGGGTGCGTCCCTTTTCAGTCGGACTTATGTACATTTCCTGGCAAAATACATGGGAAAATCCCATTGGGGAAAATTCCACTTAGGGTTAGGGTTAGCTCTCCATGAATCCACAGAGCACAACGGACATCACCATTGGAGTCCGAGCCCATCGGTGTGGTTAGGAGGGGGCACCTGTTTCGAGACGGCCTTATGTACGTTTCGTGGCAAAATACATGGGAAAATCCCTTTGGGGAAAATTCCACTTAGGGTTAGGGTTAGCTCTCCATGAATCCACAGAGCAAAACGGGCATCACCATTGGAGTCGGAGGCCATCGGTGTGGTTAGGAGGGGGCACTTCTTTCGAGACGGCCTTATGTACGTTTCGTGGCAAAATACATGGGAAAATTCCATTGGGGAAAATTCCACTTAGGGTTAGGGTTAGCTCTCCATGAATTCGCAGAGCAAAACGGACATCACCATTGGAGTCGGAGCCCATCGGTGTGGTTAGGAGGGGGCACGCATTTCGAGCCGGCCTTATGTACGTTTCGTGGCAAAATACATGGGAAAATCCCATTGGGGAAAATTCCACTTAGGGTTAGGGTTAGCTCTCCATGAATCCGCAGAGCAAAACGGACATCACCATTGGAGTCGGAGCCCATCGGTATGGTTAGGAGGGGGCACGCCTTTCGAGCCGGCCTTATGTACCTTTCGTGGCAAAATACATGGGAAATTCCCATTGGAGAAAATTCCACTTAGGGTTAGGGTTAGCTCTCCATGAATCCACAGAGCAAAACGGACATCACCATTGGAGTCGGAGCCCATCGGTGTGGTTAGGAGGGGGCACGTCTTTCGAGCCGGCCTTATGTACCTTTCGTGGCAAAATACATGGGAAAATCCCATTGGGGAAAATTCCACTTAGGGTTAGGGTTAGCTCTCCATGAATCCACAGAGCAAAACGGACATCGCCATTGGATTCGGAGCCCATCGCTATGGTTAGGAGGGTGCGTCCCTTTTCAGTCGGACTTATGTACATTTCCTGTCAAAATACATGGGAAAATCCCATTGGGGAAAATTCCACTTAGGGTTAGGGTTAGCTCTCCATGAACTCGTAGAGCAAAACGGACATCGCCATTGGATTCGGAGCCTGTCGCTATGGTTAGGAGGGTGCGTCGCTTTTCAGTTGGACTTATGTACATTTCCTGGCAAAATACATGGGAAAATCCCATTGGGGAAAATTCCACTTAGGGTTAGGGTGAGCTCTCCATGAACTCGCAGAGCAAAACGGACATCGCCATTGGATTCGGAGCCCATCGCTATGGTTAGGAGGGTGCGTCCCTTTTCAGTCGGACTTATATACATTTCCTGGCAAAATACATGGGAAAATCCCATTGGGGAAAATTCCACTTAGGGTTAGGGTTGGCTCTCCATGAACTGGCAGAGCAAAACGGACATCGCCATTGGATTCGGAGCCCATCGCTATGGTTAGGAGGGTGCGTCCCTTTTCAGTCGGACTTATGTACATTTCCTGGCAAAATACATGGGAAAATCCCATTGGGGAAAATTCCACTTAGGGTTAGGGTTAGTTCTCCATGAACTCGCAGAGCAAAATGGACATTGCCATTGGATTCGGAGCCCATCGCTATGGTTAGGAGGGTGCGTCCCTTTTCAGTCGGACTTATATACATTTCCTGGCAAATACATGGGAAAATCCCTTTGGGGAAAATTCCACTTAGGGTTAGGGTTAGCTCTCCATGAACTCACAGAGCAAAACGGACATCGCCATTAGATTCGGAGCCCATCGCTGTGGTTAGGAGGGTGCGTCCCTTTTCAGTCGGACTTATGTACATTTCCTGGCAAAATACATGGGAAAATCCCATTGGGGAAAATTCCACTTAGGGTTAGGGTTAGCTCTCCATGAACTCGCAGAGCAAAACGGACATCGCCATTGGATTCGGAGCCCGTCGCTGTGGTTAGGAGGGTGCGTCCCTTTTCAGTCGGACTTATGTACATTTCCTGGCAAAATACATGGGAAAATCCCATTGGGGAAAATTCCTCTTAGGGTTAGGGTTAGCTCTCCATGAACTCGCAGAGCAAAACGGACATCGCCATTGGATTCGGAGCCCATCGCTATGGTTAGGAGGGTGCGTCCCTTTTCAGTCGGACTTATGTACATTTCCTGGCAAAATACATGGGAAAATCCCATTGGGGAAAATTCCACTTAGGGTTAGGGTTAGCTCTCCATGAATCCACAGAGCAAAACGGGCATCACCATTGGAGTCGGAGCCCATCGCTATGGTTAGGAGGGTGCGTCCCGTTTCAGTCGGACTTATGTACGTTTCGTGGCAAAATACATGGGAAAATCCCATTGGGGAAAATTCCACTTAGGGTTAGTGTTAGCTCTCCATGAATCCGCAGAGCAAAACGGACATCACCATTGGAGTCGGAGCCCATCGGTGTGGTTAGGAGGGGGCACGTGTTTCGAGACGGCCTTATGTACGTTTCGTGGCAAAATACATGGGAAAATCCCTTTGGGGAAAATTCCACTTAGGGTTAGGGTTAGCTCTCCATGAATCCACAGAGCAAAACGGGCATCACCATTGGAGTCGGAGCCCATCGGTGTGGTTAGGAGGGGGCACGTCTTTCGAGACGGCCTTATGTACGTTTCGTGGCAAAATACATGGGAAAATTCCATTGGGGAAAATTCCACTTAGGGTTAGGGTTAGCTCTCCATGAATCCGCAGAGCAAAACGTACATCACCATTGGAGTCGGAGCCCATCGGTGTGGTTAGGAGGGGGCACGCATTTCGAGCCGGCCTTATGTACGTTTCGTGGCAAAATACATGGGAAAATCCCTTTGGGGAAAATTCCACTTAGGGTTAGGGTTAGCTCTCCATGAATCCGCAGAGCAAAACGGACATCACCATAGGAGTCGGAGCCCATCGGTATGGTTAGGAGGGGGCACGCCTTTCGAGCCGGCCTTATGTACCTTTCGTGGCAAAATACATGGGAAATTCCCATTGGAGAAAATTCCACTTAGGGTTAGGGTTAGCTCTCCATGAATCCACAGAGCAAAACGGACATCACCATTGGAGTCGGAGCCCATCGGTGTGGTTAGGAGGGGGCACGTCTTTCGAGCCGGCCTTATGTACCTTTCGTGGCAAAATACATGGGAAATTCCCATTGGAGAAAATTCCACTTAGGGTTAGGGTTAGCTCTCCATGAATCCACAGAGCAAAACGGACATCGCCATTGGATTCGGAGCCCATCGCTATGGTTAGGAGGGTGCGTCCCTTTTCAGTCGGACTTATGTACATTTCCTGTCAAAATACATGGGAAAATCCCATTGGGGAAAATTCCACTTAGGGTTAGGGTTAGCTCTCCATAAACCCGTAGAGCAAAACGGACATCGCCATTGGATTCGGAGCCTGTCGCTATGGTTAGGAGGGTGCGTCCCTTTTCAGTTGGACTTATGTACATTTCCTGGCAAAATACATGGGAAAATCCCATTGGGGAAAATTCCACTTAGGGTTAGGGTTAGCTCTCCATAAACTCGTAGAGCAAAACGGACATCGCCATTGGATTCGGAGCCCATCGCTATGGTTAGGAGGGTGCGTCCCTTTTCAGTTGGACTTATGTACATTTCCTGGCAAAATACATGGGAAAATCCCATTGGGGAAAATTCCACTTAGGGTTAGGGTGAGCTCTCCATGAACTCGCAGAGCAAAACGGACATCGCCATTGGATTCGGAGCCCATCGCTATGGTTAGGAGGGTGCGTCCCTTTTCAGTCGGACTTATATACATTTCCTGGCAAAATACATGGGAAAATCCCATTGGGGAAAATTCCACTTAGGGTTAGGGTTGGCTCTCCATGAACTGGCAGAGCAAAACGGACATCGCCATTGGATTAGGAGCCCATCGCTATGGTTAGGAGGGTGCGTCCCTTTTCAGTCGGACTTATGTACATTTCCTGGCAAAATACATGGGAAAATCCCATTGGGGAAAATTCCACTTAGGGTTAGGGTTAGTTCTCCATGAACTCGCAGAGCAAAATGGACATCGCCATTGGATTCGGAGCCCATCGCTGTGGTTAGGAGGGTGCGTCCCTTTTCAGTCGGACTTATATACATTTCCTGGCAAAATACATGGGAAAATCCCATTGGGGAAAATTCCACTTAGGGTTAGGGTTAGTTCTCCATGAACTCGCAGAGCAAAATGGACATCGCCATTGGATTCGGAGCCCATCGCTATGGTTAGGAGGGTGCGTCCCTTTTCAGTCGGACTTATATACATTTCCTGGCAAAATACATGGGAAAATCCCATTGGGGAAAATTCCACTTAGGGTTAGGGTTAGCTCTCCATGAACTCGCAGAGCAAAACGGACATCGCCATTGGATTCGGAGCCCATCGCTGTGGTTAGGAGGGTGCGTCCCTTTTCAGTCGGACTTATGTACATTTCCTGGCAAAATACATGGGAAAATCCCATTGGGGAAAATTCCACTTAGGGTTAGGGTTAGCTCTCCATGAACTCGCAGAGCAAAACGGACATCGCCATTGGATTCGGAGCCCATCGCTATGGTTAGGAGGGTGCGTCCCTTTTCAGTCGGACTTATGTACATTTCCTGGCAAAATACATGGGAAAATCCCATTGGGGAAAATTCCACTTAGGGTTAGGGTTAGCTCTCCATGAATCCACAGAGCACAACGGACATCACCATTGGAGTCGGAGCCCATCGGTGTGGTTAGGAGGGGGCATGCATTTCGAGCCGGCCTTATGTACGTTTCGTGGCAAAATACATGGGAAAATCCCATTGGGGAAAATTCCACTTAGGGTTAGGGTTAGCTCTCCATGAATCCACAGAGCAAAACGGACATCACCATTGGAGTCGGAGCCCATCGGTATGGTTAGGAGGGGGCACGCCTTTCGAGCCGGCCTTATGTACCTTTCGTGGCAAAATACATGGGAAATTCCCATTGGAGAAAATTCCACTTAGGGTTAGGGTTAGCTCTCCATGAATCCACAGAGCAAAACGGACATCACCATTGGAGTCGGAGCCCATCGGTGTGGTTAGGAGGGGGCACGCCTTTCGAGCCGGCCTTATGTACGTTTCGTGGCAAAATACATGGGAAAATCCCATTGGGGAAAATACCACTTAGGTTTAGGGTTAGCTCTCCATGAATCCGCAGAGGAAAACGGACATCACCATTGGAGTCGGAGCCCATCGGTATGGTTAGGAGGGGGCACGCCTTTCGACCCGGCCTTATGTACCTTTCGTGGCAAAATACATGGGAAATTCCCATTGGAGAAAATTCCACTTAGGGTTAGGGTTAGCTCTCCATGAATCCACAGAGCAAAACGGACATCACCATTGGAGTCGGAGCCCATCGGTTTGGTTAGGAGGGGGCACGTCTTTCGAGACGGCCTTATGTACGTTTCGTGGCAAAATACATGGGAAAATCCCATTGGGGAAAATTCCACTCAGGTTTAGGGTTAGCTCTCCATATTGGTTGAAGTTTTCACAAGTCACACTGCCAAACTCTTTGGGCCATAATTCTGTGCCTTGATGAATCTATAGAGCACCAGAATTCTGACCTGAGAACTGGTGCCTTTGTTTTGGGATACTTTTCGAGTGGCGCGAAATTTTTATCGCCTTCATTCTTAATGCTGCGCTCTTGCTAAGCACAAAGAAAATCTATTTTGGCAGGTGCCTAAATAGGGATAAACGCACAATGAGGCTCTTTGTCCCTTAACTGCAGAAAACGTTAATTCCCTTTTGTGCCAGTCATTCAGTCCTGCCCAGACACCGCTTGAAAATTCCTCCCTGTTTTGTTTGAGTTTCCATTTAACGGGTGCTGCGTTTCTCTTCTTTCTCCCGATGAAATAGCATGTTATTTGTGGTGCCGGGTTTTTTGGGGGGAGGGGGCTGCTGGGCCTGCAAATGCTAGTTGTGGCATTGTTTTGTGATTATTTCAAGTGTTTCAAAGGCCCTTCAGTAGATTAGAGTAGAAAAATCTTGATCTCCGCTGCGTAAGGCCAATGGGTGGACCGTAACCCACTCAATGGAAGGGCTTAAAGGTAAGCGAGCATCAAGAGCGCAGGAGATTTCGGGTGAGGTAAAACTGTGAGGAGATCTTGGCCTGCTGTTTTCTGGATGTTTTGTGGCGAAGTCAGCTGTGCATGGGTGTTGTTCAAATGGAGTGAAATCGCTCTCACAGCTTTCCCATGTGCTGTGTTAACAAAGCCTCCGTGTTTGATGGCGCTCGCTGCTTGGCTGCATTAATTACAAACCAAAGTTGACACAAAGGAAAAGCCAAATTACACACTCAGATTCCTCAGTAAAAATATCTCTGCCAAGCAGAGTTATTGGGGAAGGGACCATGTCTCTGAATGGTTACAGCTGAACCAATATTTTTGAAAATATCCTAATGAAAGAATGTCCTTCTTTCCTTCCTTCTTTCCTTCCTTCCTTCCTTCCTTCCTTCCTTCCTTCCTTCCCCGTATCTACCTTCCTTCCTCCTTCCCTTCCTGCTCCTCCCTCCCTCTTTCCTTCCCTAATATTCCTTCCTTCCTTTCCTGTACATTCCTTTCTTCCTTCCCTGTATATTCCTCCCTCTTCCCTTCTCTTCCGATCTCCTCCCTCCCTCTGTCCCTCCTTCCTTCCTTTCCTGTATCTACCTTCCTTCCTCCTTCCCTTCCCCCTCCCTCCCTTCTTCCTTCCTCCCTCCCTCCTTTCCCTCCCTCCCTCCCTCCCTGGCTGGCTGGGGAATTCTGGGAATTGAAGTCCATCAGTCTTAAAAGAGCTAACTTTGCAGACCCCTTGGAGTCCAGACCTTCCTCTACCATCCCCCAGAGTCCATTGAAGCTCACACTGACTGCTTTGGCGACTCCATCCAGCCACCTCCTTCTCTGTCGTCCCCTTCTTCTTTTGCCCTCAATTGTTCCCAGGCTCTTCTCCAGGGAGACCTTCCTTCTCATTAGGTGGCCAAAGTATTTGAGTTTTCTCTTCAGGATCTGTCCTTCTAAAGAGCAGCCAGGGTTGATCTCCTCTGGGGCTGACTGCTTGGATCGCTTTCCAGTCCATGGGACTTGCAGGAACACAAACCTAGAACACAAAAAGAGTATGCAGGGGTTGTGAGGCATCCAGAGTAGCATTTGTTCAGATTTTTTTTTGGAGGGGGGGATATAAGTATTTTAAATAAATAATACATTTTGTGAAATGTCCCTTCCGTTACCTTCAAAAGAATGACATAAAGCTCCCACTTAAATCAATGCCTTTCTTTGTGAGGTGTGTTATTAAAAAAAAAATATTTTGAAGTACCATCAGGCATGCTGATAAAAACCTTGTCGGGGGGTGGGGTGGGGATGATATTTTAGCCCTTTTATTTTGTACATCCAACTCTATTCTGCTTCACTTTGCTAATGCCTTTTTCAAAGTCCAGCATGAATAAGGGGTTGATTGAGCGTCTGCAATAAACCGAATCAGTGGTGATTTGTTTCTTCCAAAAAGTGGAGAATTTATCAGCGAGCTGGGCTAAGAATTCCCCGTCAATTGCTAGTTTCATTCAACGTTTACACCTGGAAAAGTCTCATTCAGGCTTCTGTTGAAGCTCAACTAAACTTTAACTCAGTGCTGAAATTTAATTTTTTTTACTACTGGTTCGGGGGCGTGGCTTGGTGGGCATGGCAAGGGAAGGATACTGCAAAATCTCCATTGCATCTCCACTCCTGGGGAAGGATACTGCAAAATCCCCATTCCCTTCCCACTCTGGGGCCAGCCAGAGGTGACATTTTCTGGTTCTCCGAAATACTCAAATTTTTCGCTACCAGCTCTCCAGAACCTGTCAGAACCTGCTGAATTTCACCCCTGCTTTAGTGGGAGAAATGTTTTTGCCAGGGAGGGTGGGATACCCAGCATTGATTTCAGCAAGCTGGACTGGATGGCTTCTTTCTTTCTTTCTTTCTTTCTTTCTTTCTTTCTTTCTTTCTTTCTTTCTTTCTTTCTTTCTTTCTTTCTTTCTTTCTTTCTTTCTTCTTTTAGTTTGTCAAACATGTACAAGATAGTAGATATAAGTATGGACATGAATGAAGGAAATGAATACAAATAAATGGGGACAGTAGGATAGGGATGGTAGGCACGCTGGTGTGCTTATGCACGCCCCCTTTATGGACCTCTTAGGAATGGGGTGAGGTCCACGGTAGACAGTTTGAGGTTGAAGTTGTGGGGCTTAGAGGCTGTAACAACGGAGTCAGGTAGAGCATTCTAGGCATTGACCACTCTGTTGCTGAAGTCGTATTTTCTGCAATTGAGTTTATACTGCTATAAATCAACTTATACAGATGTGTTCTTGTAGGCGCCAATCTGGATATCATTCAAGAGAAGGCTAATCACCTTGGCTTTTGAATAGCTTAACCGCTGTTGGCAGGATACAATTATTACCCTTGTGCCTGGCAAAATGATTACAGCATTAGTAGCCCTTTGCACCTGTACTGAGTGGTCATCAATTTGATATTTCTAGACAGGAAAAGCTAGGAAATGAAGGCCTCGATATTTAAAAGGCTTGACACAATTTGGTTATCACTGATTTTCCCGTAAGAGACAACTTGATAGATACAGCCACCTTGTCTGGGAAAGAATAATTCCCAGTTTTTCATATTCATTTGATTAGCAGGCTGATGATTTCCTGAAAGCCAAACGTTTTAAAACCACTGACTTAAACCTTAACAAGTCCAAGGTAGTTGTGTTTGAATGATAACACGAGTCTTGAAGAAAGTAAGTTCCCATCTGTTCTGGAATGAGATCAATGCCTCTTGAAAAAGACACCCAAGTCATTCATCAGAAGTTCTTGGCAAATGCATTAACCATTGTTGTGAAAAGCTATCCTTCGTTATTAATATCCTTTGTCTTCTGAAACAAGATATCTCTGTTTCCTGCCTTGTAAGCCAAGTCCAAGGTACTGGAGGAAGCAAACGTACAGCATGCTCAAAGGGTCAATTTAACTAGCTGGCTTTCTTCCTTATATGACTTGAACAACTGCCTTAAATCTCTATCTCTCTCCCCACCCATCATCCATCCATCCATCCATCTGTAAACCATGCCTTTGTGTTATGAACATTTCTCATTAAGTTCGTTGACAACATTGTGCTTTGTGTTACATGGAGTTCTTGGCCTCCTTAGCATCAACTTTTCTTATAAACGCAAGAACACAATTCTGAGGCTCAAATTCAACCACTCCATTGAAATGTATTTCAGCACAAGAAGTAACATTTGGTGGCTGGGTCTAACTGTTATATAATCTCACAGGATTCTCCTGATGCAGCATTACTATACAGTGGTACCTCAGATCACGAACTTAATTCGTGAAATGACTCTGGTCGCGATCCGATTTGGTTGTGATGCGAGGCACAATTTCCCATAGGGTTCAATGTAAATCTGATTAATCCGTTCCGACCTTGTTTTTTGGTTGTGATGCGAGGCACAGTTTCCCATAGGGTTCAATGTAAATCCGGTTAATCCGTTCTGACCTTGTTTTTAAAATGTCCGCGGCTCCGGTTCGTGAAGCGAAACGGAGGTCGTGAATCCGGGCATTTTTGTGAACTTTTCCGTTCGTGATGCGAGGGCAGAGTTCGTGATGCGAGGCGGAGTTCGTGAAGTGAGGCGGAGTTCGTGCAGCGGAGCATTTTTTACGAACTTTTCCGTTCGTGCAGCGAAACGGTGTTCGTGAACCGGGGCACATTTTTTGGGAAATTTTTGGTCGTGAAGCGAATTGGACGTGATGAGAGGCGTTCGTGGTCCGAGGTACCACTGTATAGTTCTTAGGCTGAACTATGGATTGTAGCTTGCAGTATTGCTCAGAGTTATTCTTTTCCTTACCTTTAGAAGTAAAGATCAACAGAAGAGAAGACCTTTTAATCTTCCAGTCAGTGACTCAGTTTGTCATTGTTTGATGTTTACTTTCCCATTAAGGTAAAGGTAAAGGCTCCCTTTGCAGATATGTGCTAGTCATTCCTGACTCTAGGGGGCAGTGCTCATCTCTGTTTCAAAGTCGAAGAGCCAGCGCTGTCCAAAGACATCTCTGTGGTCATGTAGCCAGAATGACTAAATGCGGAAGGTTCATAGAACACTGTTATCTTCTCACCAAAGATGGTTCCTATTTTTCTACTTGCATTTTTACATGTTTCTGCTAGGTTGGCAGAAGCTGGGACAAGTAACAGGAGCTCACTCCCTTACGCAGTGCTAGGGATTCGAACCACCAAACTGCCGACCATTCTGATCAACAAGCTCAGTGTCTTAGCCTCTGAGCCACCGTGTCCCCCTACTTTCCCATTACTTTCAGGCAAAATAAGATTGAGCACACATGGCCAAATATCCACTATGTGCCGAATTGGGCATCATTCCATTAATTCAACTTTGTGAACCCCCTTCTTGTGTGAACAACACAATTTCAGCATTCTATTTCTCTAATGAAGAAGACAACTGTTGATTTCTGGTTGATGTTCTACCCAGAATTTACCTCCATGGGGTCTTGAGAGACAGTGATCGATTGTCAAGCCGCAGAACATCTTCAGGCGATTAGATTATTGTCTCCAAGAATATTAATATTCACGAGCATGAAGGCAGTGAGTATTAATATTTATACTACTGTAAATAAGGACTTTATATCAAAAAAGAGCTCCGTTTCTAACCAAATAGCATCAGGGCAATTAAGAAAACATATTAAGAACTGATGGAAAATGATATAGCCTATATTATGACTGCACTAAAATCTGGTTTAAATGCCTATAAATACAAATTAGTAGTGACATTAATTACTGAAGCAGAAATTAGAGGAAGCAATAATAGGTTGAATCAAGAACCCTCCGGAAAGAAAAGGGCAACCAACTTTCAGAAGACTTATGCAGGAGAAGGGTAAACTGAGCTGGAGGGGGCAGAGTTAAGTGCATCATCAGCTTAGAGTCACAGTGTTTATACAAGTACACCAAGTCCAATACCTCCTGAATTCTGCCGACCCTCATCTGGTGCCAATGGAGCTTTTACTAACCATTTACTAATGTTCAGGTGACAGAGCTCCTCTCTTGTTTAAAAAATTTACTACAGAAGTAACATCCACCCATCTCCTTTGCCCAGAATTCCTCTGGGTTGTAATGTAGTGAAGTTCAGATGCATTATGGGAAAATAATGGAAAATTAAAGGTAAATGTTTCCCATGTCCAGTCATTTCTGACTCTAAAAGGCATGGTGCTTATATCTGTTTCTTAACTGAGGAAGCCAGCATTGTCTGAAGATATTTCTGTGGTCATGTGGTCAGCATGACTATATGCCAAAGGCACAAGGAACACTGTTTCCTTCCTACTAAAGTGGTACCTATTTATCTAATCACATTTGCATGATAGGTGAACAGAAGTTGGGGCAAGTAACCAGAACTCACCTCTATCTCCATTTTTTCTTCCACATTTGGTTTTTTTTTTAGAAAGCTAAGCATCTTAATGACCCATCCATAACTTAGTTGAGACAACAGTGTTGCCAAGTTTCATGTCAAGCCTCTCTGTGTGTGTCTGTTTCGCTCTCTCCGTCTCTGTCTCTCCCTGTCAGCCTTTCTCTCTACATCTCTCTCTCTCTCTCTCTCTCTCTCTCTCTCTCTCTCTCTCTCTCTCTCTTTTTCTGTCTCTCTTTCTCTTTCTCTATCTCTCTGCCTCTCATTGTCTCTCTGTGTCTCTGTCTGTCTGTCTGTCTCTCTCTCTCTCTGTCTCTCTGTCTCTCTCTCTGTCTCTCTCTCTCTCTCTGTCACTTCCTGCCCTTCTCCCCCTTTCACATTCCTGGTAATGAAATGAAGAAGGCTGCCAGTGTGCTTATCTGTAATGGAATTGAATATCTAGCCTTTATTAGAACAGATACACAAATAGACTTTGATTCAGCTGCTTGCACACAAACAAATGAGATCAATTTTCATCCTGCTCACAGAGACAATATGACTTTTGGCAAACTGAGAGGAATGATGACAATGCTATTTTGAAGGAAAGTGGAGTTAAATATCTGAGCCTGACAAATAAGAGAGTTATTTCACCCTCAACCAGGCCTAGAGGAGAGGAAGGAATATTATAAGTGTTTGCTGCCTTGAGTTACTTGTAAAATAATCAAGGAGGGGTAAAACTAGCCAGTCAGAACACTTCCTTCCTTCCTTCCTTCCTTCCTTCCTTCCTTCCTTCCTTCCTTCCTTCCCTCCCTCCCTCCCTCCCTCCCTCCCTCCCTCCCTCCCTCATTTCTTTGAGAATATTTATTTAAACAGCATCTCTTTTTGGAATGTACATCCTATGTCATCTCCCTGGGTAAGCTTCTCTCAAGACCTGTGAACCAGTGGAGAGTAAAAAGGCCAACAGAATCTTAAAATAAAACATAGCTTCAGAGTGTTAATGAAAACATAAATGCTCTAATAAACACTTTAATCCTATTTTCTATAGAATGTTCCTTGCCAGATGGGAGAGAGTGGGCCCTCCCTGATTGAAACTGGCAAAATGCTAGTTATGGCATTAGAGGATGCCTTCCACAGAGGAAGGAAATGAGAAAATGGAGAGGGGAAGGAAGGGAAGGGAAGGGAAGGGAAGGGAAGGAGGAAAGGAAGGGAAGGGAGATAGAAGAGGGGAAGGAAAGGAAAGGAAGGGAAGTGAAAGGAAAGGAACGGAGAAAAGAAAACAAAGGAAAGGAAGATAGAAGAAGGGAAGCGAAGGGAAGGAAAGGAAGGGAAAGGAAAGGAAAGGAAAGGAAAAGAAAAAGGGAAAGAAAGGAAAAGAAAGGAAAAGAAAGGAAAGGAAGATAGAAGAATGGAAGGGAAGGGAAGGAAAGGAAGTTCTTGACCATTCAATCAACTTATTTTTTTCCTAAAGGTTTCCAGAACAAGTGACTCTCGGTCACCCTCACCTCATAAGGATATTTAACAAAAGGGCTGCTTCTTTTTCCATCCTTTCCACCCCTCGCTTTGCCACTAAAATCAGCCCTGCAATTTCACATCTTGTCAATTTTCCTTCTGTTCTTCCCTTCTGCATATGCATGCGTGCGTGCGTGCCCACACACACACACACACACACACACACAAATGTTGAAGCATCACACTTGGCACTGCTGTCACTGTTTCTCAGCTTTATGTGCCACGGTGATAAAATTATTCCAACGTTCATCATAAGACACCGTTCATATTCTAGCTGCTTTTTTTTTCCTCCTTAAGGCACTCCCAGTAGAGTTTCGTATTTCATCCGATTACATCCTGCACTGGGACTCCTGGGGAACACCCAGCTAGCTTCCATGTTGAGATTCTTCTTTAACCGAGATCGTAACATGGATGGCCAAAAGAAGGGCTTGCGGTTGAGTTTAATTCAGAGGCACACATGACCTTGGTTCCCAGGTTATAGCACCCCAGTTATAGCACCCCAGTTATCTCTACACCCCACTCCCTATCCCTCATCTCCAGTCTGTGTCAGCACTGAAGCTTTGAAGAAAGGGAAAACCCCAGTAGAACAGGAAGATGGCCACCATCCAGCCGGCTTCAGGATTGACACCTTATTCAAATAATGCTGCTAGACTTTCTTTTAAAACCAGTTGGTTTATTGAAGGACTTGCTAGCGAACAAGTTGCATCTTGAGAAAATGGGCTGATTGTACATCAAATCTATGGCTACGTCTGTGGATCTGCTTTGTATGCTTCCTGGGGTTTATTTGCTGTTTATTTGTCTTCGGTACACCACAGGTGGTATCATCTTTGAGAAGAGGCGTCTATTACTCTACTTGTCTAGTTCCTGACTACTTTCTTCTTCCAAGGATTAAGTCACCTTGCAGATTCTTACTGTTATACACGTGTGCTTCCATCTGCAAGCATTTCTTCTTACGTCTTTGAGATTTACAACTGAAATTGATAAGAAGATTGCCATATTAAACTTCCGAAGAGAGAGAGGGGGGGGGGGGAGGCTTTATTGTTTTAAGTCAATTGTGTTGGCTTGTAAACCACCCAATAAATTTAATTTCTATAAATACAAAGTGTCGCGGTAAATCATGGTCTAGTGCATTAGAAAGCATTTGCTACATTTTTTAAGGACAAAGATGATTAAAATCAAGTTAGCAGGATAAATCATGAGAGTGCCTAATGCACTATGCCAAGCATTAAGTGAAACTTTCTGCCCAGGGAAGTGGTTTGAGAGAATGCCATCAATATTGCTGGATTTTGTTTAGTAATTGCTAAGGGTTACAAAAAAACCTCTGAAGTTTCTTCTTTTCTTTAGACTGGCCAGACCCAAAATCTGCATCTGTTCTTCCTATGATTATGTATAGTTAACACGTTGGAATATACTCATTCACACATCTTGCTAAATCAGGATTTTTTATCTTTGTTATCATAAGAATATGGTCTGCCTATCCTTCTGAGTCATTAGAAATAGGCTTGTCCATCATGCTAAGTTGAAAAATAAGTCCCATTATTGCCTAGCAGTATGTTCTGAGCGGTGGCTTAGTGGCTAAGATGCTGTTTGTCAATCAGAAAGGTCGGCAGTTCAGCAGTTCGAATCCCTAGCGCCATGTAATGGAGTGAGCTCCCATTACTTGTCCCAGCTTCTGCCAACCTAGCAGTTCGAAAGCACGTAAAAATGCAAGTAGAAAAATAGGGACCACCATTGAGTCATGCCGACCACATGACACGGAGACGTCTTCGGTTCTTCAGCTTTGAAACAGAGATGAGCACTGCCCCCTAGAGTCAAGAATGACTAGCACATATGTGCGAGGGGGACCTTTAGCTTTAGCTTAGGTCCGAGCCAAGCTATGCTGCAGTATTTTTGATTTAAGAAGTGATCTTCCCACCCTGAAAATATAAAGTTTCCTTTGAACCGCTGAAGTTAGTACACTTATTTCAAGAGGAGGAAAAATCAATGCCTCCACTATTTTCTACTATTTGAAAAATACGTTCTTTCTTTTCCTATTTTATTCTTGGTAGCCATAAGCAACCTTGCCAACACCTTTATAAAAAAAACACCTTCGCTAGTATTAAATATAATGTTAGCAGATCAGTGTCATGAAGGCCAAAAGGAGGTCGTGCAGAAAGAAAATGTAGCTTTTTACATGGAGCTTCCTTGAAGCGGTAACACCTTTTCAAAAAGATTTGGCTGTGCAGGTCACACGGGAGACAAGCTGTATCCAGTGATTTTCTCTCTCTCTCTCTCTCTTTTCATTCGGGAAATTACAATTTCATTTTAATTTAATATTGGAGAAAGAGAGAGAGAGAGAAACTATAATTCTGTGATGCAGCATCTAGGGACAGAAGCATTAGCTCAATTATTAAATATAGAAAGAAAATGGAGTAACTATTAAGAGTCTCCCCATGTCTTTTAGTACTTTTAGAGGCAACAAATATATTTGAGGTTGGTTATATGACTTTACTAACCTCAAATTGCTTTCCAGTTCTGCAATTATAAAGATCTGCAGTATTATTACCGTGTTTCCCTGAAAATAAGACAGGGTCTTATTTTCTTTTGACCCCCAAAATAAGGTCTTGGGGAGGTCATTTTTGGGGAGGTCTTATTATTTTTGAGGTGCAGGAGGCGGCGAGCATGGTCACCTCATGGCTGCTGCTGTGTTGCAAAATTTTGGAGGGAAGGCTTATTTTAGCGCATGCGCTCAAAAGTCTGATTGGACTTATTATCCAGGGAGGTCTTATTTTGAGGGGAAACAGAGTATACTTTAATTATGCTTTCTGCCAGCCTAGGAGCTGGTAAGCTTCACTTACCACAGGGTAAGCTAAAGTGGTAAGCTTCACTTACCACTTTAAGACTTGTGGACTTCAACTCCCAGAATTCCCCAGCCAGCATAGCTATGCTGGCTGGGGAATTCTGGGAGTTGAAGTCCACAAGTCTTAAAGTTCCCGAGTTTGGACATCCCTGACTTACCACACCCTTGGATTATCATTGTTTCAGAGTAACCATTTACTTGAAACCATAGGTGTAACCTGATACTGCTGAACCCTTCTACTAACTGATGAATTTGTGCTAGTCGTTCCTGACTCTAGGGGGTGGTGCTCATCTCCATTTCAAAGCTGAAGAGATGTTCGAATACATCTCCGTGGTCATGTGGCCAGCATGACTAAATGCTGAAGGTGCAAGGAACGCTGTTACCTTCCCACCAAAGGTAGTCCCTATTTTTCTATTTGCATTTTTACATGTTTTCGAACTGCTAGGTTGGCAGAAGCTGGGACAAGTAATGGGAGCTCACTCCGTTACATCGCACTAGGGATTCAAACTGCCAAACTGCTGACCTTTCTGATTGACAAGCTCAGCATCTTAGCCACTGAGGCACCTCAAGTAATTTGTCACCTTTTCTTCTGTTGGCGTCTTCTTCTATTGCCTTTAATATTTCCAAACATTTTCTTTCCCTCTTGCTCTCTTATTATGTTCACCCCAAGCTTTGCAAGCTTTGGCTTCTTCATTACCGGTAGTTCTTATTTAGTCACCATAGTTGGGACGTAATTGGTGAAGTGGTCACATTTGTGCTTATGATCCTAATTCACTTTTCCTTTGCTGGACAGGCCTACAAAGGTTGCAAAAGTAAGGATTGGTTCATAAAGTTACTTTTTCATCAGCAGTGTAACTGCAAAAGACCGCTAGATAAGGAAGTCATTAAACAAGGACTCCAATGAACTCGCTGCTGTTGTTTTTTTTTTAAGTCTTCTTTATCGACTTTAAAATATTAATGCCTTTTCATTTGGCCCTGGTGTTAAGCATGAATAGAATTATGTAAATCAACTGTCCCACCTTAATTTGTACAGTTAGGAAATTTCCGTTGGGAAATATTAGAAAGATTTTTGCCCGGTAATACCAGCAAAGATATCCCTGCTTATTTCATTTCATGCCATAAAGTTTCTCTGGGGTTTTTAAAGGCTTAATAGGTGAAAGGGGCTACCTGTAGTTGCCACTGCAAGCTTTCAAAAGCTGACAGAATGGAGATGTGATGGGGAAAGCTCTCTGTCAGTGAATTAGTAAAAAAAGAAGAAGAAGAAGAAGAAATAACTTGGAAATGTCTTTTTAGATCACTCCTGAAAGAGTCACTCAAGAGGTCTTTATCTTCCTTTGCTAACCCAAGGATCCAGGTTTATGATTTGCCTCTTGCCACACAATAATTCCATGATGAAGTCCTGAATAGAATTCAGGTGCTTGGCTTCATGTTGAGCTCCTGCCTTCAAACTGCTGGATGAATGCAAGCAAAGAAAGAGGTGAAGTACACACGATATTGACGAGCCAATCAATAAATATTCATGGGGGCTGCCATAGCAAACTTGGCACACGCTGTTTTTATTTCTCGAAAAAAAAACCTGAAAACGCTCTCTCTTTTTTCCCCCCCTAAAGCAAAGTGCACTTCACACATTCATCTCCTACAGTTCAGTTTGCAAAGACTCTACGCTTCTATGAATACGTCTTTAAACCCTTTTCTTACTTTTTTTTTAAAGATGACATAGGAAACATCCAAATCAATTGTCGTTGCCTTCTCCTCCTCCTTCTTTTCTTCTTCTTCTTCTTTGGTTGCTTTGATACAGAGACAAGTTAGCCCAGGCAGTGAACATTTTGCCAAATGCACAAAAACTGGTTCGCAAAAGCCATGGAATTACCACCCTTGTTTTCGCTCATTATATCTCCTGTTTATCCTCAAATGTCAAAACATTACCCGGCGAACTTGCAACGTCGCCAGGTCTTTCAATAATAAATTGCTTCCATTTACTTTGGTTCTGTAGCAAGCAAATTAGTAAGACCGGCAAGCATTTTATTTATTTTTGCACCTGAAGGTAATTATGACTGGTTGGCTACTCAACCTCTGTGTGCTGAAACACAGCAATATTTCTAAAAGTTTCTTCCCAGTGTTACAAACAACTCGGTTTACCAACTTCAGAGTTTGTTCTTCCCAACATCCTTCGGCCAACATTTTGCCTCATTCTCATGCAACTAATCTCTAGATTGGGGAGTTTCACTACATGCGAATCGCATCGGTTTTTTCGTCATATACATAAAGAGCCAGGAGCTGCTCAAAAATGGGAGAATATAACAAGATGTTCATGTTGCATTGATCCAGTTAAGGTGGAGGTGAATCCTACCCACATTAGGCAGGATTCATTGTGGCCTGTTGGCTCCTGGCCCCTCCAGCTGAATCCGAGGGAGAAGAGGGAATGGAGCTGGCAGAATGAGAGACAGAGGCAGAGACTGCACTGTTTGTCAGCCCTCAGATGGAGAGTCAACAGCCCCCAGGTCTGGAGGTGGCTGATGAGGAAGAGGAGGAACAGCTGGGTCCAGTGCCTGACACATGCATCTGCAGAAGGCAGAGGAGAGGAGAGCAGTGGAAATCTATGGGCTGATCCTTGGGAAGGAAGAGCCACTGCTGCTAGTGAAGCCTCTCCCTAACTTCGGATAAAAGGCAGGGGTTGGAGATGAATAGATATGGCAGACAACTATTCATTTCCCTCCTGGATAGATTTGTTAGCCTGCTATGAGAGATAAATGTTTGCTGGGGCTCCCAATAAAGGAATCATTGAATTAACGTCAAGAGGATTTGTCGTGTTTGGGAAGCTGAGTCAGAACACTTAGCTGGACTACCAAAACATGAGTGTTATATTCTCCCATTTTTGAGCAGGTACTGGCTCTTTATGTATATGGAAGAAATATTACTATTTTCCGGGGAAGACAAAACATTTTTCACAACTCTGATGCTGGGTATCCTATACCTATTACCCCACCATGTTCCCAACAGGTATTCATTGCGAGAAATAGGGAACGTGTCTTTCTGCTTTTCTTTTTTCAGAAATTCCTTTGCAATTTTGTCACCGAAAGTGTGGGAAAAGGGCACTCAAGCTTTTGAATTTCCAAGATGATTAAAAATCCAGAGAGGGATGGGGTGGAGTTGCAATCATACTGTAGGAGTTGACCAGGCTGTGCCCAAGGGCAGGGTCAAATGCAACATCAGTCTGGAGTTACTAGGTTCCCTCAAGAGACCTAAATCCAGCATGGTAGAAAATTCTATTCTTGTTGCTAGTTGCAAAATCGTGTCCAACCCATCGTGACTCCATGGACAATGTTCCTCCAGGCCTTCCTGTCCTCTACCATCCCCTGGAGTCCATTTCAGCTCATGCCGACTGCTTCGGTGACTCCATCCAGCCACCTCGTTCTCTGTCGTCCCCTTCTTCTTCTTCTTTTGCCCTCAATCGTTCCCAGCATGAGCCTCTTCTCCAGTGAGTCCTTCCTTCTCATTAGGTGGCCAAAGTATTTGAGCCTGGCCTTCTAAAGAGCAGTCAGGATTGATCTCCTCCAGGTTGGACCGGTTTGATTGCCTTGCAGTCCAAGGGACTCACAGGAGTCTTCTCCAGCACCATCGTTCAAAGGCCTCAATTCTTTGGCGCCCATTAAAAATGGCATTTTACTCATCCTATAAACAGGACATACCTTGAAGAGCACTGACTAGTCCTACTGAACAAGTTACTAATTGTATTCCAAGTCAGGAAAGTCTGCTACCTTCTCCTTTTTCTCCCCTTCTCCCTCCCCTCCTCCCCTTTCATGTCGATTCCTGCCAATTACCTGGATGAGTCCCTGCAGCATTCTTGGCAAGATTTCAGAAGTGGTTTTCCATTGCTTGCTTCCAAGGGCCAAGAGAGAGAGGGAGGGATCGGTCCAAGGTCACCCAGCCAGCTTCGTGCCCAAGGCCACAGAGTAGCCTAAAGCCTTAACCACCAAACCAGTTCTCATTTCATTTGTAACTATCCCAAGTCTCTCAGCCATTGCTCGCAATAAGAAATTCTGTCTTAAAAAGCAATTCAGCTTTTTAGGAGCTAGCCTTAATTAAAGGTATCCTCAAGACAGACAGTTATATTTCCAGAGTTTATAGGTTTCAAATGCCAAGAGCATTCTTAATCTAAAGAATAAGAAGCAGAAAAGTAGAAGAGACATAACTCGTGGCAAAAATTAAAGCCCAACTGGATATGATGCGATTTATTTTTCTGTCTATCATAGGCACGGCGATGCATACTATAAGATGAGAAAAAGCAAGAGCAACACATATAAAAAAATAACTTTGGGGAGTATCATCCTCATAAGAAAATATTAAAGTACAATTTCTTAATAATTTCAATCTCGGTGGAAGAAGGTACATAGCAATAGCAATTAGATTTATACACTGCCCCATAGTGCTTTAAAGCTCTCTCTGGGCAGTTTACAATGTCAGCCTATTGCCCCCAACAATCTGAGTCCTCATTTTACTGATGGAAGTCTCAGTCAATCTTGAGTCCCGTCAGGATCGAACTGCAGCCTGGGGGCAGACTTAGCCTGCAGTGCTATGTTCTAACCATTGCGTCTCCAGGGCTCTTCCAATTGGGTTAAAATGCCCAGCCCTTTTCACAGCCACATATATGGATTATGGAAACAAGGGAGGCATTTTAGAGATCTTTCAAAGCTGGAAACAAAGAACAGTCGGGGAGGAGGCCTGAATGAGCATTCAGCTTCTGCAAAATATATATATATATATATATATATATATATATATATATATATATATATATATATATATATATATATATATATATATATATATATATATATATATATATATATATATATATATATATATATATATATATATATATAATTTTCATCTCCTGAACAAATGCTCAGACCACTCTTTTCAGATTTAGCAATGCAATTTGCAACTCAAAACACACAATAGCAATCACCACCATCTGTTGTGACCTGCCAGCAGCTAGCAGAGCTTGTGGCAGACTCAAATAGTGAGGAGGTTGGGGAGGAACATGGACCAGAGTTTGACGAGTGCTCTGTGTCAGAGGCAGAGAGGGGGCCAGGGCCATCTGACAGTTATCAGTTGACTTCAGAGTCAGATATCAGTGGGGCAGAAGGACAGCTGGAGCCTGTTTCCGATGTGCTCATGTGCGAAGCTGCCAGGAGATGGGAACAGTTAAGGAACAAGGGCCGACTCAGGAGTAAATGCACAGGTGGATGGTGGATGGCCCCTCCCAGAGGAAATAAAAGAGGAGCAAAAGGGGAGTGGAGTTTGCAGGAGACAATTAGTTCAATTCATTAGGGTGAAAATCTGTTCCTGACTTCTTGCCAAGCAATTGCTGCTACAGATATCAGCCTGGCAGCTCTCCAAGCCTGATAAAGGTCCGTAGTTGCGAAATCTCATGAAAGACTGTTGGCTGGGACTTTGCTGGAAAGGAATTCCCTTTAACCTAAATAAAAGAGGCTTTATCACGAGCCTGTTTCATGATCTTGTGAAGCCTGGGTCAGGACACCACCAATGAAGCAAATGGCAGATGGAAGTATATGGAAGGTGCCTGTTATTGGGAAGCATGGGGGAAAGGAAGTGAAGGATGATTGCACAGTGTGTGGTTGCCATCGTGGCCTGTTGTGGGTTTTCTCCCGCCCGCTCCTTCAGAAATTCCTGGTAACAACTTTGCTCTGGGGAGTATTTCAAATTGAATACATCAAAGTGAACAAATGTATCTATCCCTAGTGAATAGGTTGAACTTTGTAGAAGAGATAAAGGTCCTTGTGGCTTTAAATTTTACAAATTTCAAGCTTAATCAGTTTCTTCCCATGACGGGCGCAGCACATATCAAGAATATGACTTACTAGACACAAAGGTCACTTCCAAATAGTTTAGCACCAGCTCAGAATTTGCTGTTGAGTTTGTCCAAGCCCAACCATCAGCTGTCTCTAAGATCTCTGAGTCAAGTACTGCTAGTTCAGTACGTCACTGATTGATCGATTGCTTATGTCCCGTCAAATTGTTTTGACTCCTAGCAACTAACTTAGACAGTGGTGAGAATTTTGAATTTCACCGCTGGGTTTTGTCAAGAGAATAATAGTAATTTGGCATTGTTGATAGATAGATAGATGATAGATAGATAGATAGATAGATAGATAGATAGATAGATAGATAGATAGATAGATAGATAGATAGATAGATAGATAGTTCTCAGTGCACTTTCTAATCAGAGTCCAGCCAAGGCTAATGAAGCTTAGCATCAGGGCTTAGTCAAGGTCAATCTAGAGGGTTGTCCTCTTCTTACGTGCCGTTCTTCAGCCAAGCTTGGTCCAAGAATACAGGAGATACAGAAGTGAGCCTGGGCTTCCTGTTCCATGTGTGCCTTTGCCGTATTAAAACTTACGACAGCAGTTCATATATTATAGGCAACCCAGCAGGGAAAGAAATAGGAGTCCTTACCCTATAATGTATATTGTGATTTAAGAATTATTGAAGTGAATCATAATGTGTTGAAAGAGCTGCAGCCAGGAGAATATGAAATAGGGCACTGAAAGATTTAAACATCCTTAAAAATACAGAATTCTCTGATAATTTCTGATCATTCTGAACTCCACTTCAGAGGCCAGATCTGGTTTTACTGACAATCTTTTATAGCAAAAAGAAATGTAAAAATGGACACTCAGGATGCTTATAGGCTCAGAGAGATGGCGGAGGTCCTTTTTTTCTGTTGGCCTACCCCATTTTAAAACAAATCCATCATGCTGCATTATGCAAGCTACAAAGCCGCACAGCTGGAAGCTGGACACATCTGGAGGGCAATTGGTTGAGGAGGGAGAAGAATTCCTTGTGTGTCCAATCACGCTTGGCCAATAAAGAACATTATTATTATCATTCATATCTCATATGAGAAAAGGAAACTTCAAGGCAAGAAGGCAGGGACTTGTGAGAACGAAGCAATGGGATCAATGGTGCGATTCAAACAGTTTTACTACCAGTTCTGTAGGCATTGCTTTGTGGGTGTGGCTTGATAGGCATAGCAGAATCCCCTTTTATTGCTTTATTGTGAATTCTGCTCATTCACATCCAGCAAAGTCTTTCAAAGGAGGATTTAGAGTCACAGACCTTATCTGGCAACTCTGCACATGCACACACTGGGAACAGGCTCCAGCTGTTTGTCTGCCTCACTGATGTCTGACTCTGAAAGCAGCTGATAACTGGCACATGGCTCTGGCTCCCTCTCTGCCTCCGACACAGCGCCCTCATCAGAGCCTTCCCCAGACTCCAGGACTGGCCCATGTTCCTCCCCAACACTGTCAGAATCTGTTGCCAGCTTTGCTGGCTGCTGGCAGGCCATAGCAAAGATATGCATTTTTAAGGAAAGCATGTTTTTAAAATAAACATCCAGCCTCTGAATACCATTTTTTCAGTACTGTAAAAAAAACAACAACCCACCAAACTCTTTTGCAGAAAGCTGCAGAGCTGAGAGTATTGATTGGGGAAAGTTGTGTAGAAGGGAAGTGTAAATGGCCATTTCCTTGCTTGTGATTTATAGCATCTTACAGCTTCAGCCAGCCATAGCTGGAGCAGTACAAAGCCTGTCTTCATTACTGATATATCAGCACCAGCTATAGCTAAAAGTGGATATAAATCACGAAGGAGAAAATAGCCAATAACTGGGTAAATAAGATATAGTGCAACATGGACCCTGACACAAAGCTAATTGATTAGGCAAAGCAAATATAAATTATGAAAAGAAACATTCGAAATCTTGACAATGACTGTGGAGGTATGTGTGGATTTCAACCGGCTCAGAAGAAATCTGGTTTCCTGGGTAGATTTCTCTTGGATAAGATCTTCTTGTTTGTATCTCCAGCCTCTCTTGATTCTTATGGAATCAATTTGCCTCTCGACCCTCCCCACTCCAAATAGGTTTAATAATGACTGTAAATAGGAGTGTCAATCAAGCCACTCAGATCCGGACAACTGTGACATGGCTGCAGATAGTTCGTTTTCTTGCCTGTCATTAGCAACTTAGCAATCCAAGCGTGGTCATTTAGTGGTATTCCAACTGTGGTCTCGCAAAGCCTTAGTAAGACAGCACTTGAAATACCACATCCAGGTTTGGTCATCATGGTATAAAAAAGAAACGGAGACTCTGGAAAGAGTGCAGAACAGAGCAGCAAAGATGATTAGAGGCACGAAGGCTAAAACATTTGAAGAACAGATGCAAGAATTTGGTATGTTCTTTTCTAATGAAAAGAAGGGCTAATGGAGACATGATAAGGGTGTTTCAATATTTGAAGGGCTATCAGTAGGAAGAAGGGGTCAACCTATTTCCCAAAGGACTAGAAGGCAGAAGGACAAGAAGCAACAGAGGGAAACTAATCAAGTTTGATCAACTAATCTAAGAGAGAACCAACCTAGAACTACAAAGAAATTTCTGGAGAGTTAGAACAATTAATCCGTGGAACAACTTGCCTCCAGAAGTTGTGAATGCTCCAGCACTCAATTATTTCCTATCTATTAGCTGCCGTGGAGGAAGGAATGATGCACTATCCATTAGCCACCTCTCAAACAAAGGGAACAATCCATTGATGCTCCTAGTAATCAATCTGTGTGTGTGTGTCAGCATAACTCTGGAATGCCTTGAGCAAATACAATCAAACTTGGTACACAGATGACTTCCTCTGTGGAAACAAATACTGTGGTGGTAAAACACACCAACACCTCTTGGGGGGGGGGGTTGTTGTTAAGATGCAGCCTGTTGTACCTTCAAATGGATTCTATTGTACTGTTCTAAAATGGATTCTACTGTACAGCGCAGTTGCCATAGTACTCCACAAGGGGGAGCCCTCTAGTAAGGGGGAAAATCCAATATTAGAAATTACATTTGGTCCAGACATCCCCCCCCCCCCATAAATAAATAAATACCCAGGCAATGCTGGGTTAACAGCACTAGTGTATTATAAAACCGCTGCTTCATTATGAGCTGAAATTTCAGTTCAATGGTTCTTATCCACAGTTACAAAATGGGATAAGCGTAGGCCACTTCGCTTGCCTCTCTAAAGAACTCGAATCTGGATGTCCATTTGTTGGGTTGCAAGATGGCAACATCCGAGGTTGAAATATTGAAAATAACGCTAAGCATCACTGCAGTATTCATCACAGGCCATCATTCTTGGGCCTCTGGTTAGAATCGAAGACTCTTAGAACTCAAGACTTGCAAAGTATTGATTACTTTACTGCTCACTGTACATTTAAATAATAGATCCTGTACTAAAGCTTTGGAGAAGAGAAACGTGGCGCTTGATACTTCATCAATGCCAAGCGTATAGATTCTTTTCATTTCGCCTTCCGTGTATTTGCTTTGTGCAATGTTACAGTAGACGAAGACCAAGGTTTGATTTATAGCAGTCAATGGGCAAAGTATTTCATTGTTTATATTTAGCCGTTTACATAGATGAATAGCCGTGCCAATGATCCTGGCTAAATGTCCACTAATAGCTTTTCCATTAAGTATTACAGACTTTATTGCAATATGTGGGAGGGGTAATCATGGCTTTCTCTCCAGTCTACACCAGTGTTTTGTAACCTTAAGCATTCTAAGAGGTGTGGACTTCAACTGGAATTATTTATTTAATTAATTTTGTCAAACATGTACGAGATAACAGGCATAAGTATAAACACGGACATGAACACAGGACATGGGTACGAATAAATGGGGACAGTAGGACAGGGATAGTAGGCATACTGGTGCACTTATACACGCCCCCTTTACGGACCTCTTAGGAATGGGGTGAGGTCCAGTTTAAGCTTGAAGTTATGGGGGTTTGCGGATATAACAACAGAGTCAGGTAGAGCCTTCCAGGCGTTGACCCCTCTGTTGCTGAAGTCGTATTTTCTGCTATCGAGTTTGGAGCGGTTGACCTTGAGTTTTCATCTATTGTTGTATATTATTGCAGTAGTCATTGACAGGTAGGATGTGGTAGTGTACAATTTTGTGTACTACGCTTAGGTCAGACCTTAGTCGGCGTGGTTCTAGGTTGTCCAAGAATTGGTCTGGCAAAAGTTTTGTATGCTCTAGTTTGCAGTATAATGTTACTGGAGAAGAAGCTTCGCAAAATTAGCTTAACAACTTTTTGGCAATGCTGTTACAGTGAGTATCCAAACACAATATTCTCTCCCTGAGTTGGATAGCAAAACTGTTCACTCCCAGCCAGCCATCTTCACTAAAGTTGGGGAAAAATCCTCACTCAGATGGCTGACTGGCTGGGAGTGAAGAGTTTTGACATCCAACTCAGGTAGAGAGTATCGTGTTGGAATTTCAAATCCCACCATGCCCAGATGTTACACAGGTGCTCTCTTTAGCAGAAGGAACTATTTTGGCAACAGAAAACAGCTTGGTTTGACTCAAGGGCTATGCATCATCGTTTGTCAGGCAAAAGTATATAAAAGAATAGACTAAGGGCCTTTCTATTTTGCCGGATCGTCAATTACTCAGACAGTTTTCTCCATACTCATCCAGGTGTGGGCTCACCTGTCTGGCAAGCAGCTTCCTACCAGATCCATGCCTGACAGTGTCACAGTGCAAATCAGAAATCGAGATTGTCCAGCACCATTGGTCCTAGAAGCTGCTGTCAGAAGAGTTCTGAAAATAACTACTTCTTGACTTGGGAAGTATTCAATATTTGGACTTTGGGAAGATTCACAACTCATATTTAAACAGCAGGTGGTGCCCTGGCCTAGAACAGCCTGGAGTTAGTGATTCATCACCAAATCACCAATCACCAAAATGCTTGCTGTATGTAGACAGGGGACATGGTAGCTCAGTGAGTAAGATGCTGAGCTTGTCGACCCGAAAGATTGGCAGTTCAGTGGTTCGAAACCCTAGCACTGCATGTCATAGTTGGGAGAAAATATTAAATACTTGGGAAGTAAATTATGGCTACTGTGTTTAAATTAATGCAAAGGTAGTTCTAGAGGGACATGGTGGCTCAGGGATTAAGAGGCTGAGCTTGTCGATCAGAAGGTCGGCAGTTTCGTGGTTCGAATCCCTAGCGCCACATAATGGAGTGAGCTCCCATTACTTGTCCCAGCTTCTGCCAACTTAGCAGTTCGAAAGCACGTAAAAATGCAAGTAGAAAAATAGGGACCACCTTTGGTGGGAAGGTAACAGCGTTCCATGCACCTTCAGCATTTAGTCATGCCGGCCACATGACCACAGAGACGTTTTTGGACACCGCTGGCTCTTCAACTTTGAAACGGAGATGAGCACCGTCCCCTAGAGCTGGGAACAACTAGCACATATGTGTGATGGAAACGTTTATCTATGCATAAAGGTTCCCCTCACACAAGACCATAAGACCCATTACAGTACTGTAGAATTATTGCCATTTTTTGAGATGGCTGCACTGGCTGTCAACGTACAATGTGACACCAGAATATAACAGATGATACTTTGCAAAACTGGTTTACTGATTAGGGTCAACCACAAATAACTGCACGTTTAACACTAAACAAACTAAGAATGGTGCACACAAACAGGTTTTGGTGTGTGTGTGTATGAGAGAGAGAGTGAGTGAGAGAGAGAGAAATCTGTTTAAAGACTGTGGGCATAGTGCAGTGGTGGGTTTCTGCAGGCTCGCACCTACTCTTGAGAGCCGGTTGGTGAAATCTAGAGAACCGGTGAGAGGGGGTTCCACCGGCGTACCTGGAAGTAAATCTGGCCCGCCGCTGCCAGTGACCCAATGGGAAGGAAAGGAAAGGAAGGAAGAAAGGAAAGAAAGAAAGGAAAGAAAGAAAGGAAAGAAAGAAAGAAAGAAAGAAAGAAAGAATTTATCATCACAATTGTGTCCAAAATTTTGGTTGCTAAGCAAGAGCGTTGTTAAATGAGCTTCACCACATTTTAAAAGGTGACCACTCCCACCCTGTCACATGACTGCCAAGCCACGCCCACAAAATAGGCCACACCTACAGAGTAGGTTCTAAAAAAAATTGAAACCCACCACTGGCATAGTGCCATGTTTAAGCTTTAGTGTAACGCACTTCAGCTTCTATTCAATTGTTTGGTCACCTCACCACAAGACAAACTGTACTTGAAACCTCTACAAGTAAAAAAAAACACCTCCTTGTTTCTCCTCTTTCTCATTTTAATTTTTGTGCATTATTGATCTATTTCCTTTTTAAAGGATTTCTGAAAAATTATGTGTAAGAGTGTACCTTACAAGAAATATGCAGTGTAACTTAAGTGCTGAACAGGGGAGGAATCAGATTTGTCTGGTTTCTGCTCAAACAGGGAAGGGAGGAGAAGGGAGGGGAAGGAAAGGGAAAAAATAGGAAAGGAAAAGAAAGGAAAGGAAGATAGAAGAAGAGAAGGGAAGGAAAAGAAAAGAAAGAAAGGAAAGGAAGATAGAGGAAGGGAAGGGAAAGGAAGGGAAAAGGAAGGGAAGGGAAAGGAAAGGAAGATAGAAGAAGGGAAGGGAAAGGAAGGGAAAAGGAAGGGAAGGGAAAGGAAAGGAAGGGAAAAGGAAGGGAAGGGAAAGGAAAGGAAGATAGAGGAAGGGAAGGGAAAGGAAAGGAAGATAGAGGAAGGGAAGGGAAAGGAAAGGAAGATAGAAGAAGGGAAGGGAAAGGAAGGGAAAAGGAAGGGAAGGGAAAGGAAAGGAAGATAGAGGAAGGGAAGGGAAAGGAAAGGACTTTTCTAGCAAGTTAAGATTAGGACAAAGATGGAAATTAAGCTAATATGACAGTTTATCTAAGAAACAGATGCCCATTCTACTTCGAGCACAACATATGAAACTCGCTTGGTATTCAGAGAATAGAATATATAAAATCTGTATTTATGCTTAGCTCGAATCAATTGATTTAGGGTTTCCATTTCCCCCCCTCCCCCAGACAACCTAATTTATATTTTAATTCTCAAGAAGTAATTGATTATCACACAGTAAATCTGCTGTAATGAAAACACTATTAAATCACAGCCTTAATGGGAAAGGGGAAGATTTTCTCCCTATTGTGTGTGTCCGTGCGTGCCTGTGTGTCAGCACAGAGCAGCAAAGAGGAGGAGGAGGGAGGAGGGGAATAAGGTTTTGCATTCCCAAGTATTTTTAAACCCATGTATCAAGGTCTAAATATTTTATGATCCAGTATTAAGCCCTGTTTGGGATCCGTGTCTCTCTAATAGCTAATCCACGGATTAGAGCATCTAGAGCAATTTGACCAGAGTAATGATATTGGAGGTAGCTACATGAAAACCATTACAGAGTAGAGGTACTGCAGGCAAATGTTAGATCAGATATAAAGGATGGTGCTTCCCTTACCCTGTTCTGACTTGTTTGTAAAATAATTGAGTTTTCTATAAGGTGGTTTATTTTCTATGAGTTGGAAACTTACCAGGAGAGAAGCAGGAGAAAATTCCTAATGGAGAGAGCAGTCAACCAATGGAATGGCTTGTCTTCAGAAGTTGTGGGTGGTCCATCACTGGAGGCTTTCAAAAAGAGCCTGAAATGAGATAGGGTCTCCTGTTTGAGCAGGGGGGGGACTAGAAGACTTCCAAGGTCCATTCCAACTCTATTATTCTACATTGTTTGAGGTTGTGGCTCACTTTCAGAGACTCACAATGGAATATCCACGATGGCTTCTATTTTATTTATTTTTCACGTGTGTTTTGTCACAATGAATGGCAATGAACCTGCTGCTAAAGAGTCACACTTTTGAAAGGTTAAAAGGTCTTGTTTGAATTGGGGAATAGCTATGTCCCTTTTCCTCCATGTTGAAATCAGGGTCTACCTTCCCACCAAAGGTGGTTCCTATTTTTCTATTTGCATTTTTACGTGCTTTAGAACTGCTAAGTTGGCAGAAGCTGAGACAAGTAATGGGAGCTCACACCGTTATGCGGCGCTAGGGTTCAAACTGCCGAATTGGGGACCTTTCTGATCGACAAGCTCAGTATCTTAGCCACTGAGCCACTGTGTCCCTAATTTTGGATTTATCCTTCTATTATATGCTCCATGTTCTGCAATGTTGCCTTTTCCATGAAGTTTCTCGGCCCAATATGAAGAGACAATATACACCCAGAAGAGAGAGGATTTTAAATAATAAAAAATATGGATTTTTTGTATTGATTAAACAATAAGCAAAGATTAGAGAGCATAAAGAAAGGTCTGGAGAGGCAGAAAGAAAGGATCAAAAGATCTAGGTGGCATTGAGAAGCCGTCTTTAAAAGAAATATTCAAAAACCTGATGGGACCTCATGACAAGACTTTAATAACTAAAACAAAAAACTCAAACATGATTTAAAAAAAAGTTGAGTTGCTTCTAGATTCGGATTTTAGAAGTTGATTCGAAGACCTTTTGAAATACAGATAGTCCTTGACATACAAGAGTTCATTTAGTGACTGTTCAAAGTTACACAGCATTGAAAAAAGTGACTTAATGAATGTTTTTCAGACTGATGACCGTGGGGTCATGTGATCAAAATTCAGGCTCTAGGCAACTGACTCATATTTATGACGATTGCAGTGTCCCAGGATCATGTGATCCCATTTTGTGACCTTCTGACAAGCAAAATCAATGGAGAAGCTTAACACTTAACAACTACACCACTAACGTAACAACTGCAGTAATTCACTTAACAACTGGGGCAAGGAAGGTCATAAAATGAGGCAAAATTCACACTTACTTAACATAAATGGGCTCAATCTAGTCTTAAATTGAAGACTACCTGATTGGGAATGGTCAAGTTGAGTTCCATTCCCAATCTTGGGTGTTCTAAGGAATCCTGTGACCATTGTTCCCTTTTCAGTCCCTTCCTTTTCTCCTCTTTTCTTAATCTTTTTGAAAATACCTCCTCGACTATAATCCTTGCCCCAGTGAATTAAGAGGCAACTTCATCAGCCACGGTGAGTTGTCCCATAACCATGTCAGCAAGAGATCAGAGATGTATCACTTTAGGACTGAGTTTCCAAGGGGAATTTTAGAGCAGGCAAGGGCATAAACACCACCGAGTTGGCAACTTTTTAAAGCAACTGCATCCTTTTTCCAGGATTGAGTTCACATTCCCTTCATGCTACAAAGCAACTTTTGGAGACTGAATTGGCAGAACAGCAAAGACACTCTGAAAGATCTCTGGGGATTAGAAATGGAACATTTACAGCTGACACTATTGCTTCTCAGCAAACTCTGTTCTCAGCATCTTTTTTTCTGGTGATTTAACCTCCATCTCTGATTGCCATTAACAGATATGAATGCATTTTAACACCCTTTCTCGAGGGTCTATTACTGTTATATATATATATATTTCATATTCTCTCTATTGTATCTGGAAAATGTTGTTTATGCCCAAGGACAAAACTCAGTCTGTTTTCCAGCTAAGCAAAACATCTACCTATTTATTGCCACTGCAAATGGAGCTTATCTTTGACACTCAGTCTAACAAAACATTAGAAACCCGCATTTAACTGCTGCTGTTAAAGTGCAAGCTCCATCAGATTTAATTTAAGATTGACTGGTTCGTCTTCACCATTGCTAACAGCCCAGAAGACTTTATCCTTCGTAGCTTCATGAAAACCTTAGCCCCTTGTTCAAATATCTCAGCTTGTTCCTAACCATGCACTTTGTGGCAGGTGCTCCCAAACTTTTTTTATTCCAGTTTCCATGACAGCGTGATGGCAATTAATTTCACAAGGGTGTAATGATCTGTCAAAGTAAAAATTCAAACATATCAACAACAAAAAATGTCACATATCTGGATCCATGTTATTGATGTTTACTTCATCCCAACAGGAGGACTCTTTGATGTGGTTGCAGGAAGTTCAAGCCAGCTTCAATCCTCAGCGTGTCCAGAGCTGAAAATAAATCTGCGTGAAATCTTGAAAAGACAGATCCAGATGTCCATCTTAAGGAATCATCTTAGTTTCCTAAGAGGAGATTTAGAATAACAGAGTTGGAAGGGACATTGGAGGTCTTCTAATCCAACCCCCTGCCTAGGCAGGAAACCATTTCAGACAAATGGCTATCCAACATCTTCTTCAAGACTTCCAGTGTTGGGCATTCACAACTTCTGGAGGCAACTTCTGTTCCACTGATTAATTGTTCTCACTGTCAGGAAATTTCTCCTCAGTTCTAAGTTGCTTCTCTCCTTGATTAGTTTCCACCCATTGCTTGCCTGGATGATTCCATGATCTCCATAGACCTTCTTGCTTTGGTTCATAATCACTATTAGTCATAGGATATTGATAAAAGAGCTTATCTTAAGACTTTAGCTTTGCTAAATCTTAAGACTCCTCCTTTTTGATGCTTTGGCCAAAGCTTTCCTTTTCTCCCCTCAAAATTCAACCTTTCCTTCGTCCCTTTCAGTTGCTTGTCCTTTTCTTCTTCTAAAGCTCAAACAACCAAGAATCTAAGTTCTTCCCACTGAAAAGAGCAGATCCACTAGAAAATTGGTAGGGGAAACCTACAGAAGTACAGAAGTGAGGGATCTTGGAATCCTAGTGGACAACCATTTAAATATGAGCCAGCAGTGTGCAGCAGCTGCCAAAAAAGCCAACACAGTTCTAGGTTGCATAAACAGAGGGATAGAATCTAGATCACGTGAAGTGTTAATGCCACTGTATAGTGCCTTGGTAAGGCCACACTTGGAATACTGCATACAGTTTTGGTCGCCACGATGTAGAAAAGACGTGGAGACTCTGGAAAGAGTGCAGAGAAGAGCAACCAAGATGATTAGGGAACTGGAGACTAAAACATATGAAGAACGGCTGCAGGAGCTGGGTATGTCTAGTTTGATGAAGAGAAGGACCAGGGGAGACATGATCGCAGTGTTCCGATATCTCAGAGGGTGCCACAAAGAAGAGGGAGCCAAACTATTCTCCAAGGCACCTGGGGGCAGGACAAGAAGCAATGGGTGGAAACTAATCAAGGAGAGAAGCAACTTAGAACTAAGGAGAAATTTCCTGACAGTTAGAACAATTAACCTCTGGAACAGCTTGCCTCCAGAAGTTGTGAATGCCCCAACCCTGGAAGCCTTTAAAAAGATGTTAGATAGCCATTTGTCTGAAATGGTATAAGGTTCCTGCCCACGCAGGGGGTTGGACTAGAAGACCTACAAGGTCCCTTCCAACTCTGCTATTGTATTGTATTGTATTGTATTGTATTGTAAAGTCCTTTTGGAAACCAGCATATTTTTCTCAGTGCCACATCTGCCACTGTCTGGACTTCTTCTTTTTCTTCTTGGCAGCATCAGAGGGGTCTCTCTTGAAGATTAAAAACCCATTCTCCTCTCCCTCATCCCCCTCTCCCCAAGACTGTAGCAGCCTATCAAAGGCCAAGATAAATCAAGAAGGAAGTGGAAGCTGCAAGAAGACTAAGGAATATGGTGGCCTTCTTTTTTGCCCAGAAACCGTCTCTCTGATCCATCAGACAGGGACTGTTGTGAACCAGGAGATGGAAACAGAGAGAAAAGGGCAGTTGGGGGGGGGGGGGAATCAGAGTGCGTGGGAGGAATGTTAACTGCTGGATCGTTATTCAGTGAGTCTCCGTTTTGATTTGTTCTGGAGTCACATGAAACCCTTGAGAGACAAAGAGGAGACTTTGTTCATAAGATCAAGGCTGTCTGCTTGCAGCAAGCCTGGATAATTTAGAAAACTCTTCCACATTCCTGGACAGATTTTTTTATTTATTTATTTATTTTTGTCTGCATCGTTTTCACCATTTTGGTTTTGATTACGTTCCTCTTCACAGCGGGCATTTTGTAGGGACAATTTTCACTCAGGTCATTACCATTTTATTCACACACAAACACATTGGAGGTGGTATTCAGCTAGTTCTGAACAGTTCTGGAGAACCGATAGAGAACATTTTGAGTAGTTTGGAGAACCGGCAAATAGGCTGGCCCCGGCCCTGCTGCTTCCCAGTTGATCTTCTTTTGTTGCCCTGCACAGGAGAACGGAGCTGGAAAGCAGGTTAGTGGGATGAGGAGGGAAATGGGGATTTTGCAGTATCCTTCCCCTGCCACGCCCCACAAAGCCATGCCATGCCCACCAAGCCACGCCCACAGAACCGGTGATAAAAAAAATTGAATCCCACCACTGATATACACCTTGCAATATTGGGGGGGGGGGGGCATTTCTAATCAAACATTATATTGACTCTTTAGCCATTACAATCCCTTTCCTTTGTTTGGTAACAGAACCATTATCTTCAATTAAGCACTTAAATAGTAGAAGCCGCCCTGGGTCCTTCGTGGAGAAGGGTGGGATATGAATCGAATTAAAATAAATAAATAAATAAATAAATAAATAGAAGGGGAGATTGCAATACAATAAGTTGATTCCCTTGAAATGTTTTTAAAATGTCCCTTTTTTTTAAAACACTACAGATTTTTTTAAAAATTCTATAATTTTTGTTTAAAATTTTTTTTGGGGGGGGACTATCACGGAAAATTAGGTGGGTGAGTCAAGACAAGAAGTGAAACTACCTTTAAGATAATGGTTCCCCTCGCACATACTGTATATGCTAGTTGTTCCTGACTCTAGGGGGTGGTGCTCATCTCCATTTCAAAGCTGAAGAGCCAGCACTGTCTGAAGACATCTCTGTGGTCATGTGGCCAGCATGACTAAACACCGAAGGTGTACGGAATACTGCTATCTTCCCACAAAAGGTGGTCCCTATTTTTCTACTTGTATTTTGACGTGGTTTCGAACTTCTAGGTTGGCAGAAGCCGGGACGAGTAATGGGAGCTTACACCATTATGCGGAGCTAGGGATTCGAACTGCTGAACTGCCGACCTTCTGATCGACAAGCTCAGCCTCTTAATCCCTGAGGCACCGTGTCCCTCTGGAACTACCTTTGCATTAATTTAAACACAGTAGCCATAATTTATTTCCCAAGTATTTAATATTTTCTCTCAACTGTGACATTAAAAATTACAGCTTGGTGAACATATTGGAAGCACTCTGAGGACCACAGCCAGAGTTGTGACCTTGGGATCTCATTTATTCCACTACCAATGTACGGGGGGAAAATATAGCACCATAATGTAAAGTTTTAAGAACATCTTCAGAGATGTAAAGCTTATATTCTGTCTTCCGGTTCCGGCTCCTGCGGCGACGGGCGAGCCTAGCGCTCGCTCGCCGCTTTGTTTCTTCTTCTGCCCCCCAACGGGGGCGAGACTCCTCTTGTTTGAGGGTCTCCCGTAGGGCCGGCTCGTCGGGGGGCGCCCCCCCCCCACGGCGGTGGAGGAAGTGGCTCCCGGCGCGGCTCAGGTGAGGGAGAACATGCTAGCGGGGGGTTCTCCCTTCGCCTAAGGAAGACGGCGCCATTCACAACAATGAGGAGGGCTGATCGGCTCAGTTGGAAGGGCTCCCGAGGCTTCAGCTGCGAGGAGAGAGTGAGTTTTAAAAAAACTTTTTTTTCTGCTGCCAGCCAGGCTGAACGGACTGGGAGGGGGGTGTTTATTTTTTAAAAAAAACCCCTCGGATTTAAGCGGCACGTTAAAATGGCTTCTCTGCAAAGAGAAAGCGGAAACTTTCACTCCGGACGGTCTTTAACAAGGGAAAGTGGATTGTGACTTTCTGCAACATTGTTTCTAGGTCTGGCTGAGTTTAAAAAATTCTTTTTTTGCTACTCTCTCCCTCTGGCTCTGAGATGAGCGGTGGAAGTGGCTTCTCTTTGTCCCTGCCTGACTATTTCAACTAAGGAAAATTTCCAGCGTCTCTTTGAAAGCAGGACTCTCTCTGGATTTTTGAAAAAAAAATTTCTTTTGATGGATTTGTGATTTCTTCTTTGGAATACCTTCATTATTACTATTTGCTGATTTGGGAAATTGTGTCTCTTTTGGTTTCTGAATTGTTTGCAACTTCACAGCCCTGAATTGAACTGAGCTCCTGATCTGCCCCACCAGCCCCACCCGGAAAACGCCATCTTGGTGGCAGTGACTCTAACTTTTAACCATGGCACAAGAAGCAGCACTTGTAAATTTGGAACAAAGGATGGCTTCTCTTGAAACCTCTATGCAAACTTTGATATCAGAAATAAAGGCCCAGAGGGCTGAAAATAGTACTTTCAAAAAGGAGCTATTGGATACCCGGAAGTAAGTGTTGGAGAATACACAGAAGAATGAAGAATTGGAAGGAGGGTTGGAGGGGGCTAAGGGAGAGATTAAAAATGTTTCTAATGAGGTGGGGGAAATAAATGGGCATGTGTCTAGGATAGATATGGAAAGAATGACATATTTTTTGAGATTTCAGAATGTTCTTGAGGAATCTGGTGAATGCCTACCTGATCTTATGAGTACAATTTTAGCAGACTATTTACAAAAACCTAAGGATGAGATCAGGGGGGACATTGACCTAGCCTATAGAATTAATTCTGCATATGCCAGGATGAATGAAGTGCCTAGAGAGATACATGTGAAATTTGTTAGAAGGTCAACCAGAGAGGAAATCCTGAAAGCGCAGAGAGAGAAACCTTTAACTTATCAACGAGAAACGGTCACTATCTTGAAGCAGATCCCTAGAAAAATTAGAGATTCAAGAAGGAAATTTTCCTTCTTGTCTAAAACCTTGTTTGATCACGGGATTTGGTTCAAGTGGATGACACCTGAAGGGATGCTGGTGTTCTGGGAAGGAGGAAGAGTGAGGATTAAAACAGTTGCTGAGGCGGAAGCCTTTCTTAAAAAACATTCCTCTGCCCTGGGGGAAGATCCAGGGGGGACGGAGGGGGCCACGGCCCCGCCCGCGGGGGGCCAGGGAGGAGAGAAAGAAGATACAATAGCCAAAAGACTTAGATCAAAAAAATAACTTTGCCTTGATTTTTCTTGAACAATTTTGCATAATATTTCTATCCGGACTCTTTGTAAATGTCTGACAGCATGGAAGGGAGAATTTAGGTAAATGTACTTGCTTTCATCTTGTAGTGGTATGGAAAATGTTTTCTATGTTAACTTTTTTAATGTGTATTTTGAGGTCTTGGAAGGTCCGACGACTCTGACGTGAATGCTCTCAAAATTTCTTTGTAACCATTACCCTACCCTGTTAAAAAATGTAAAACCAATAAAACTTTTTCAATATAAAAAAAAAAGCTTATATTCTATCAGAGAAGAAGAAACAACCATCTATAGGTTACAATCCAGAGGTAGTATTCAGCAGGTTCTGACCAGTTCTGGAAAACCAGTAGCAGAAATTTTGAGTAGTTTGGAGAACCGGTAAATACCACCTCTGACTGGCTCCGCCCCTCAGCTCATCGAGAGGAAATGGGAATTTTGCAGTATCCTTCCCCTATCCTGCCGACCAAGCCACGCCCACAGAACTGGTAGTAAAAAAATTGAATCCCATTACTGCTGCATCTAACTTTTTACAACCCAAGAATCCCTTAATTGGGGATAGAGTCAGGGTGACTGGATAGAGCGGAGAGTTTACTGGCCAGATGCCCTTCTAGATGCCACTCAGAGTTCACAGCAGATAGTTTTTTCTTTGCTCCCTAGGAGAGAAACATATATCAGCTACAATGCAGTCCCCATTTCAGCAAAAGTTACAGGCCCCAAGAAGTGAGGATTATGTAAAGGAAATAAATAATGCATATGATCGAAGTGTGCATCTTCTGCATACATTTATGCCCTTTGTTTTTCTTGGTGGATAATTCCTATGTGGTCTGAGGGACAACATGGGCTTAGATAATTCCTTTGGGAGGCTTGCACCGAAAGCTTTGTGGTAAAAGAGAAAGGATGTAGAGAATGAAGATGATGATCTTGATGGAGACAGGCAAACTCTGTTGCCAAGGCAACAAGAGGCAAAACATTTTTTTTTAGGTCCAGAACTTCCAGATAGCATCCAGAAGTGGCCTAGATAAGCACTTTTGTAATTCAGTGAACTATAAGAAGGAGAAGAAGGCAAAGCATAACCAGATTTACAAGATTCTGTTTTATTTAGCCTTTTGGTATTAGTCTTTTATGGAGTTGATTTCATGGCCTGGTTTACCTAATGGAGCTAATGAGATGTAACTCTATTACATCTATAGAGTAACTCTATCTGCCCAAATAATGTATATTTTAAATGAAAGGGAGGGCAGAAATAGAGAGCAAAAGGGAAGGATCCATGACATGGATCTGTTGGTGGGAGTATGATTTTCTCTTTGGTTAAGATATTGCTTTCAGTACCCTTGTTAGGCATTGTTTGTCTGGTATCAATCCCCGTTTATCTGGGAGTTGATTGCTTGAGAGGATGTGTTCTGGTTTTTGTGTTTCCTTCTTAGCTTTTCTGTTGATTCTTTTGAATGGAGTCTAAATGTAGTTTATCTCCATGTGCCTGGTGATGGCTGATTTGTCTGAATTTCCTAGCATTTTTGGATTTACCTTATTCTAGGATGCTCACAGTTTCCCAGTTGAAATTATGGTTCAGTCTGTCCCTGTGTTGTGAGTTTAAGGAGCTTACATAATAGCTTCTGAGTGCTAGCTGATGTCCACGGATCTGGTCTCCTAGTCTTCTGCCTGTATCCTACATAATGGCTGTTATAGTCCTTATACTGTATGTTGTAGATGACTCTTTAGTTGGGCTACTTGGTCTACTGATATAAGACACTTCAGAGGGCTTTAATTGATGTGTTTGTTACAGTGATCCAAAACATGCTGACCTTATCTCACTAAAGTTACCTTCCACTTCTCCTTATGGCAATCTTGTCTCCCATTAGAAGAACTTCTACTCTTCTGTTAAAATAAAAAAAAATGGAGTCAATGCTATTGAATATTCATCTCTCCTTTCCTGAACAGATGCTTCCTTCACAGGATAATAATGAACACATACATTCCTATTATGGGAACTGAGGCTTGCACCTCCTTAGGAAGGGCTTGCACACCAAAGTTATGAATGTATATCACAGTAAGGGAGTGACTGGAAGAATCATTCCTTGCAATTAAGCTCGGGCTCTCCAGAATAAAATATTTCATGATTAACATAGGTAAATGTTGCAAAAATGCTCATTCCAAGAGAAGTCTGAACAATCTTCCCTATTAATTGATTTTGCAAGCAGTCTATTACTGCAGCGGGATGCTAAAAGCAGGCGTTTGATGGATACACAGGGCAGATGGACTTGGCTGAGGAAGCTATCTTCCCACAAAAAAAATTAATGGCACCCTTCACTCCTGAAATTGAGATAGTATTACCAGGAAGGTTTGACCTTAAAAGAGAATTTCATCATTCCACTTCCCTGATCTCCCCACCTCATGGGCGAACTGCTTCCTTATCTGTCTTTGCAGATTGTGTAGAAGTTAAAGGGCCGTAGCCAAGAATTGGGGGAGATAACTTTTTGACAAAGCTCAGGAATTGCATGAGGTTGTTTTTTTTTTTAATCTACATTATCCCCAGAGATGTATATCTAGATAGGGAAGAGAAGCTTATTTGGTTCTACAACAATCGAGAGAATGGCAACAAAGATGATACAGGGACTTATGGACATGACATCTGGGAAGACTTGGGGTGTTGTAGAACAGTCCAAAGGGAGACGTGATGTGAATGTTGAGATACACCAATGGTGCCCAGGCAAAGAAAACCAGGAACCCTCCTCTCTTGCCACAGAAACTAAGATCCAAAGTAATGGTCCCAAGTTGAGGTTACTATCCTAATAGACAACAGGTAGAGGTGGGATATGAATGATCTGAAGCATGAAAGAAAAGAGACCATGAAACTCATTTGCATTTGCCTTTGATCAAAGGGATTTCCACTTAGGAAGGTCCACCAACAAGCTAACCAGGGCTGTTGTGGCCCACCAGCAGCCAATGCAGCTGGCAGCAGATTTGGACAGTGAGGAGGGTGGGGAGGAATAGGGGTCAGTACTGGAGTCTGATGAGGGCTCTATGTCAGAGGCAGAGAGGGGGCCAGGGCCACCTGACAGTTATCAGCTGCTTTCGGAGTCAGACATCAGTGAGGCAGATGAACAACTGGAGACTGTTCCCAGTGTGCGTATGCACAGAGTTGCCAGACGAAGGGAACAGCTAAGGAACAAGGGTCATCTTGGAAGTAAGACTCCTGGGAGGGGCGGGGTAGGCCGGGAGGGAACAGCCAGGAGTGGGATTTGGGGATTTTCTGAACTGCAGAGGTTCAGAACCTTAGCTACAGGTTCTCCCGAACCCCTGCGAACCCCCAACAATCCACTCTTGTCTGATAGGACAAGTACTATTAGAAGTAGAGTTGTTTTTTCTGCGTAACAGCCGCAGTGTTCCTTGACCAGGCGAAATTCATAGTAAACTTACTCAGAGAGTTCTGAAGGGATTTCCCCCCCCCCTTTCATGTTTTATTAAATTTTAAGGGTTTCCATAAACTAGCCAACAGAAAAATGCTCCCTGCTACAATCTGGTCCGTCCCAGTGCTACGTCCCTTTGAAATTTGTGTTTATATGCATGAGAGATCTACTCTGTAACAAAAATGCATACCTTTGCATTTGCCATTCAGCAACCCAGCTCCCGTGTCTTGTATAATATTGCAAAAAATATTGCTTGAAAACCTTTCTGCCAGCCTCCTTACAGTTATCTGACAAGTTAATTGTATGGAAATACTGTTTTGTGCCTGCTATTCGTGTCTTCGACAGAACCGGCAATAGCAACAGCCAAGATCTATTTGCTTTGCGGTAAATGAAATGAAATAAATTGGTAAATGTGTTATTTTGGGGAAGCCGTTAAAAATAATACTTCAAAGTGTGTATCCACAGGTTTAGATTGATGGGCACGAATACAAAGAGACTATTTCCCAGTGGTGGAATTCAACTATTTTTACTACCGATTCTGTGGGCAGGGCAGGGCATGGTGCATGTGGCAGGGCAAGGATACTGTAAAATCCCCATTCCCTCTGCACCCCGTTAATCTGCTTTCCAGCTCCATTCTCCTGTGCAGGGCAACAGAAGAAGAGCCAGCCAATCAGCTGAAACGCCGATCTGCTGGAACTTGGGAAGCAGCAAATAAATGGGGGCGTGGCCAGCCAGAGGTGGTATTTGCTGGTTCTCCAAACTACTCAAACTTTCCACTGCCAGTTCACCAGAACCAGTCAGAACTCGCTGAATACCGCCTCCGCGTATACCTGAAAGGGGAAAATTAATATTAACAATTTATTTTTCTCCAGAACATATTCTTAGAATTTTTCATAACTAAGTCCAGATCAGTGTAAATTCTTATAGACTGGATAAATCACTTTTTATCATACTCATTTCCTTTTTTCCATTGCAAAAATAATTTCCATTTTGCTTAGATTTCAAAGTCTAAAACAAAGTTCAGGTAGACCTTGCCATACAACAGCTCATTTCGTGACCGTTCAAAGTTACAACAGCACTGAAAAAAGGGAGATGTGACCATTTTTCACACTTTCAACCGTTGGCGGCATCCCCATAGTCATGTGATCAAAATTCAGATGTTTGGCAACTGACTCCTACTTAGGACTGTTGCAGTGTCCCTGGGTCATGTGATCCCCTCTGATCACTTTTATTTGATTCAAACAACTTATAAAAAAATTGATCTCTCTCCAAACCTAACACAATTTTGCTACGTTATGTGTAAGCTTCGCCCACCAACGGTCTTCCTGTTAGAGCATGGTGTTGCGTTGTCCACTTTATTGAATTTCCTCAGTCCATGACTGACCTAAAGTTTCTTTTTGATTATCAACATTGCAAAGTGCTGAATTTAAAAAAAACTGAGAAAGAAAAGAAGGAAAATCACAACTACTCAAAAGCGCAAGAAACAAAATTCATGGTACGATCCGCATTCTCTATGGCCAGAAATCTGGGACAGTCAAAATTGGTCTCCAGTTGCCTTGTCTCTTTGGTGAGCCTATGGATGGATGAGTGAGCCCCAGGCCAAAAGTCATTATGTTGCCCAATTTCCTGCCCTGTCTCTTTCAAGGGTGATTGATTTTTGTAGGGATTGGTTCTCTATAAATTAGCCACCACTGCATAGGACAGAGAATAATCAGACTGCATAGTAGTAGTAGTTGATTGATTGATTAGTCTTGTGACCTTTCCAATAAAAAAATAATAATGCAGCATATAGTCTAATTTTGGAATAAGATAGATAGGAAGAAATAAAGTGATAAAATACAAATGTGTTAATACAAAGAGACAACATAGAAGATAAGTGATTGTAACCATGGTACAATGTCCTGGTTACAGCTATATTTATATATACAGCACAAAATCGTGTTCTACATCAGGGATCCCCAACCTGGCTGAGTGAGTGTGGGTAGGTAGTCATGTGACTGCGTGAGTGTGGTTAACTGGATGTCACTCTCGCCAAGGGGTGCCTCATTGATTTAGTGCAATATAAAATGTGCAAATAATTTTTCTGCGGACCACCCAAATTTTCTCACAGACTACCAGTGGTCCATGGACCCCAACTTGGTGATCTTTGTTCTGTACTGTATATTTGTACATAACTAAGTTTTTTTTAAATATAAAAAAATCAATTTATTGAAAACATTTGTATCTAGGCTTGCAGCTAGATTATTTTATGCAGAAAGATGGAAAAACTCGGCACTACCAACAATGGAGGAATGGTTGCTGAAGATAATAGAACTTGTCGAGAAAACTAAATCTTCTTCTTTGATCAGAAAACAGACAGCATTTATATTTATTGCTGATTGGAAGCCTTAGGGACCTATAGACAGGAAACATTATAGAAATCTATACGTGGTGGCTCAGTGGCTAAGATGTTGAGCTTGTTGATCAGAAAGGTCAGCAGTTCGAATCCCTAGCGCTGCATAATAAAGTGAGCTCCAGTTACTTGTCCCAGCTTCTGCCAACCTAGCAGTTCGAAAGCACATAAAAATGCAAGTAGAAAAATAGGGACCCCCTTTGGTGGGAAGCTAACAGCGTTCCTTGCACCTTTGGCATTGAGTCATGCTGGCCACATGACCATGGAGATGTCTTTGGACAGTGCTGGCTCTTCGGTTTTGAAACAGAGATGAGCATTGCCCCCTAGAGTCAGGAACAACTAGCACATATGTGCAATGGGAACCTTTACCTGTGAGGGTGGAAAAGAGAGAGAACTAACTCCCAGAGCAGTACAGAATTATAGGCTTTGCACAATCCTGCATTAAAGCAGGGATAGTGGGAACAACATTTCTGGGAGCTTCAGTTTTCTACTTCAATTTAAAATATAAAGTTTTCTGGGAGATTGTGAAGATAATTGTCAAAGGGTTGTGGGACGTGCCTAGTGCCACAAAAAATGTTGGGGGGAAAAAAAATCCCCGTTGCCTGGATTTGATGATCTGCCTTATTATTGCCAGTCTCCTGTAGCAAATGCGAGGAGAAGGAATGGCGCTTGCATTCGCTCAAAGCTAGAAGAGACGGTGGATAAAAGTGACAAGTGCGATTTTGCGCCGATCCCCATATCTATGACCTTGAATTTGTTCTGAACTATTCCTGAACCAGTTTTATTCTTTTCAAAGGCACGGCTGTCTCTAAAAGAAACAGAAACTTCAGACACAGCATTTTCTTAGCATCCACAGCATTTTCTCCATATTTTTCCTAATGTAGACATGTTTGCTAATCAAGCAACTCAATTATTAATAATGACCATCAAGCAACTCAATAACAAGAACTATATCACCGCAAAGCTATTCGTCTTCTGAGTTGTGGTTTTCCCTTTCCTCCTATGTGAAAAGGAATCCTGGACTCTGTACCAAAACCAGATCAGAGAACTGGAGAAATTTCAGTGATGTTTAGAGGCAGGTCTTTATGATGACAGAGATATATTTTGCAGAACTGGTAAAACCCAAAGGGAATGGAAGTGTAAACCATATCTTGTGGAATTCTCATTAATGACACGGTAGAGTTATTGACTTCCCATTTCTGGGATTTCAGATAAAATATGAGATACAAGCACCCACAGTCCTGTGAACAGCCAAAGAAATGGAATTGTATTTTCTTGGTCAAGAGCAGAAAACAAAAGCAAAGAATATATCACGAGAAGCTAAGTTTTGAGTTTGTTTCTACAAAGAAACAAAAATTAGGAATATGATAAAATATAAAAATATAAAATATGTTTATAGACATATGAGGGCTAAGATGCTGAGCTTGTTGATCAGAAAGGACAGCCGTTTGGCAGTTTGAATCCCTAGCGCCGTGTAACAGAGTGAGCTCCCATTACTTGTCCCAGCTCCTGCCAACCTAGCAGTTCAAAAGCACGTAAAAATGCAAGTAGAAAAATAGGAACCACGTTTGGTGGGAAGGTAACAGTGTTCCGTTTGCTTTCAGCATTGAATCATGTCGGCCACATGACCACCGAGATGTCTTCAGACAGCTCTGGCTCTTCGGATTTAAAACAGAGATGAGCACCGCCCCCTAGACTCAGGAAGGATTAGCACATCTGTGCAAGGAGAAACTTTACCTTTATGTTTATAGATCTATAAACATGCATCATAGTACAATAAATATTTCTATGAATGTCTAAAGATCGGATCGTGGCAACTGGACAATATTTTGCAATCTGAGACGTTTTGTAATATGAGACATTTTTGCTCATCCAAGCAACTTCAGGGGTTTCTCCCCAAAATGGCTTGCAATATGTCAATGAAGACTCAACCATGTAGACCCAAGGTGTGGGATGCTGGGGGTCTTCAGGGGTTTGGGAGAACCTATAGCTAAGATTCTGTGCAGTTCGGAGAACCCCAAAACTCAAATCCCACTGCTGGCTGGTCCAGCATGCCCAGCCCTGCTCAGGTGTTCCCACGTGGCCCATTTTGTATGCAGGTGAGTGCAGGACACACACAGAGGAGGGCAAAAAATGGGCCACCGGAAGTTCAGGAAGGCCAGAAAGTGCCCCATTTCTGGCCTCCAGATACCCTCCAGAGCCTGGGGAAGTGTTTTCACCCACCCGGGGGCACCAAGAAAACCTCTGAAGCCCGGGGAGCGCAAACACACACACACACCCCAATGTGGTGCAGGAGGCTGACTAGGCCACGCCCACCATGGCCATGCCCACCCAGCAACCAGGCAGAGAACCGCTTGGTAAAATTTTTGAAGCCCACCCCTAAAGATTGATGAAGTTGCTTGGATAAGCAATGAAACGTTTCAGATTAACAAAGCTTTGCCATGATCCAACCTTCGGCCTGAATAATGGAGTCTTCATTGACATTTCAATTCAATGAATGAAAGCCGTAAATCATTATAATCATCAGTAGCTAATCTGTACTTATGCGTTCTTACTTTTTAAGGTGGCCGTAACATTAATTCTGCAGTCCACTGGGTATTTCAGGCCATATGTTTATACTTCCAATGCTGAACGAATTGCCCTTCAGTTGTAGGTAGAATACAAAGCGTTCACTTTCTTTGTCCAGATGACAAACTTCTATCTGTTAAGAATAAACCTCAAAAGAATACAAATATCTGAAAATATTGGCTCTCAAAATGAAGTTAATGCATGTCATTATTGGACACTGTAAAAACAAAAATGTTTTTCATAAGAACATATACAGTACCAGAAGTGAACCAGAATTCTATCGAAGGCAATTTTTAGTGATTCTAAGATTCTTCCTGTTCTCTTCTGTGCATTTTTGCTTCATCTAAATAAGGGGTTGCCTTTTCTTCCTCCACTGTGCTCAAAGAACTGTAAACAAAGAACTATCAACCATGCAGAAATTGTGGTTAGATTCCCAATCCCATTTCTTTGAGGACTTTTCAGAGTCTCAACTGTGGAATTTCTTCTTCCTCCTGGACATTGACTTGGCCTTCATGCTGTCCCCTTTTAAAAAAAAATATTGATGACATACCTAATGACCACAGATTCACTACACTGCCATCTAAAAGAATAATCTTAGAATAGAGTAATAGAATAACAGAACTGGAAGGTGCCTTAAAGGTCTTCTAGTCCAACCCCCTGCTTAGGCAGGAAACCCTACACCATTAGAGATAATTGGTTATCCAACATCTTAAAAACTCCCAGTATTGGAGCAAATGTTCTTTGTTCTAGAAAAGTTTAAGAATTATGTTAGCCTCGGTTAGTCCTTGTTGGCTGGTTTGTCTACTCAGAGTCTTTTAAGCCTGACCTACTATTAGATAAAGTAGAAAATTGTGGGTTAGACAGCACCACCACCAAATGGATTCGCAACTGGCTGACCAACCACACTCAACGTGTAGTCCTCAATGGAACTGCATCTACATGGAAGGAAGTATGCAGTGGAGTCCCCCAAGGCTCTGTTTTAGGCCCAGTACTCTTTAACATCTTCATCAACGATTTGGATGAGGGTATAAATGGGGAACTCATCAAATTTGCAGACGACACCAAGCTGGCAGGAATAGCCAACACTCCAGAAGATAGGCTTAAGATACAGAAGGATCTAGACAAACTTGAACATTGGGCACTATCTAATAAAATGAAATTCAATTGTGAAGAAAGTAAGGTCCTACATATAGGCAAGAAAAACCAAATGCATAAGTACAGTATAGGTGGTACCTTGCTCAATAGTAGCAACTGTGAGAGGGATCTTGGAATCCTAGTGGACAACCATTTAAATATGAGCCAGCAGTGTGCAGCAGCTGCCAAAAAAGCCAACACAGTTCTAGGCTGCATAAACAGAGGGATAGAATCTAGATCACGTGAAGTGTTAATGCCACTGTATGGTGCCTTGGTAAGGCCACACTTGAACAATTAACCTCTGGAACAGCTTGCCTCCAGAAGTTGTGAATGCCCCAACCCTGGAAGTCTTTAAGAAGATGTTGGATAGCCATTTGTCTGAAGTGGTATAAGGTTCCTGCCCACGCAGGGGGTTGGACTAGAAGACCTACAAGGTCTCTTCCAACTCTGCTATTGTATTGTATTGTATTGTATTGTATTGTATTGACAAAGTACCCTAAGCCTGGTCCAATTGTCACATGATTTATTTGATGTAACAGTGTAAGCAGCACAAGAGGACTAACATTGTTTTCTGACAAATTATCCAGCCTTGGGCAAATCTGGCTAGCCTAGGCCCATCACTTATTAGTTGTGCTATATTTTAGGGGCTGTCTGGGTTCGTTTCAGACCATGCCTTCGTTCACATGTGACCTCCTTTGTTAGATTTAATATGGAAAGACACAGGTTGGGTTTTTCCCCCCTTCCAAATGGGCCATGATGTCTTCATGGGGATATATTTTGGGAGAGTTCAAAGCAGTGGTGGGTTCCTACCAGTTCAGACCAGTTTGGCTGAACCGGTAGTAGTTTGGTGGCCTGGGTCGGTAAAACCGGCAGTGAACCAGTTGTACGGCTGGCGCCATAGATGCTGCCATCTTGTCTTTTGCTTCTGCGCATGCGCAGAACCATTTTTATTACACTGCACATGTGCGTGCATCAAGTCTGTATGTGTGGCACACCCACAAGCTATCTGGCAGTAGTGACTGCCAGAACCCACCCCTGCTTCACAGAGGTAATACAAACAGGCTTTTTAGAAAATGGGGTGGGATCAGGGGTGGACAGCTGGGGGTTTGCAGGGGTTCAGGAGAACCTCTAGCTAAGATTCTGTGCAGTTTAGAGAACCCCCCAAATCCCACACCTGGCTAGCCCCACCCATCAGGCCCATCTTCGGCCTTCCCAAACTTCCGGTCAGCCCATTTTCCGCCCTCCCCGAGCCTCTGTGTGCACCCTGCACTAATCTGCATCCAAAATGGGCTGCGTGGGGACTCCTGGGATGAGCAGTGTGGGTTGGGCGGGGCCAGCCAGGAGTGGGATTTGGGGAACTCTCCAAACTGCCCAGAATCTTAGCTAGAGGTTCTCCTGACCCCCTGCAAACCCCCAGCAGCCCACCCCTGTTAATTTCTTTCCTTGGAAACCTTTCATTTCTACTACAAGAAGCTCCTTCAGAACTGGAGGAGGATGAGGAGGGAACGGAAGAAAGAGGAAGTAAAGGAGGGGAAGTAAGAGTAGGAGAGAGGGGAAGAAGGAGGAGGAGAGAGGAGGACTGGGGGAAAGAGAGGGGAAGAAGAAGGCAGAGGAAGGAGGTTGAGAAGATGGAAGAAGTAAGGTCGTTGCAAAATAAAATGGAGATTTGCAAGAAGATATTGATAAATGTTAATGGTCAATAGATAAATGTTAACAGTATTTTACTTGTGAATGTATTTAAAAGGACAAAATTTTTAAAAAAACTTTGTGCTAAAAAAAGAGAAGCTCCTTCAGAACTGAAGGAATTGCAGATGGCAACTCTGTCACCTTTTGAGTCTCTACTTGTAGCTGGTAGAGAAGACAAGTTAAAGCAGCACTTGACAAAAAAGATAAGAGGAAGAAAGAGAGCTTAAGGACTGGAACAGCCCGATGGGGCTCTATGGGACTCAAGAAAACATCTGATCTAAATAATAAAATAATAAAGACGATTTTTCTATGAATATTCTCTGCCACTTACTCCTCATGCCCTGGGAATGACATCAAGTCTCAAGCTTGCTGGAAGAAGTAAAGCACCTCCAGCAAAAATTAAATTGAAAGCCACTAAAGGAGTGTGACGAAAAGCAGAATAATTCTTGGCACTAATTTCACTCTTGATGTTATTCCCCCTCCACGGTGTTCCACGAGTATTTTTATTGATTGAATTTCTTTGTTTAGTAATTTGATTCATCCCCTTCTCAATACTCAAGGCAATGCCAAGGTTTCAACTCTGTGAATTCGGATGATTGTTAAAACTAAAGCTAATATTAATTAGCAATTGTATTCCTGATAAAGGGAAAGAGTGGCTAAGAGCTGAGAGAAAAAGAGCTTAAACGCAGCTCCATAAGGAGCATATTCCAGAATATTCCAGGACCAGAGAGAAAGGCAGATAAGGATGTTCGCAAAGTATGATTTAAAAAGTCAAGATGGCACTTGGAAAGTGCAATATAAGTTCTGCCTGTTGTCATGGATGTCAGATGCAACATCTTGACACACAAAAATAAGGCAGAGCACTGATCACACTATCAACATCTGCCATCATGACCAGTGGTGGGATTCAAAACCTTTTACCACTTCTGTGGGCGTGGCTTGGTGGGTGTGACAGGAGAAGGATACTGTAAAATCTCAGTTCCCTCCCCACTCCACTAACCTGCTTTCCACCTCTGTTCTCCTATGCAGGGCAACAAAAGAAGACCCAGCCGCTGGAACGCCGATCAGCTGGGACTCAGGAGGCAGTGAATAGCCACGGCCAGCCAGAGGTGGTATTTGCTGTTTCTTCTAACTACCGGTTCTCCAAAACTGGTCAGAATCTGCTGAATACCACCTCTGATCATGACTCATTAGATGATCTTCTGTAGGCAACCATAAATTTAGGAGAAAGCTGTCTCCTGTTACCTTAAAAGATGATGATCTCCTCCTCCTCCTCCTCCTCCTTCTTTTTCTCCTTCTTCCAGAGCCCAGGGAAGGCCAAAAAATGGGCCTCTCAGAAGTTCCAGAAGGCCGGAAACGAGCTCCAGAGGCTCTCTGGAGGGAGGATGAAAATGCCCCCCTGCTATGGTGCAGGAGGCTGACTAGGCCATACCCACCATGACAACACCCACCCAGCAACCAGCCAGAGAACACATTGCTAAAATTCTTGAAGCCCACCCCTGCACAGCCTCTGCATGCAGAACCCATGGTGGCTCTCCAAGACTGTAAATGTGCTGCTTCAGGGGGGATGAAGTCCCACTCTAAGCAAGCTGCACCTTGTCTGGATGTAATTTCGGCTCGTGCTTCCCCATTGAGCCCATGATCGATGGTGGCCCATGTTCTGTCATGCCACAGTTTCAGCTGCTTTTCTTCTTCTCCCCAATCCATCAATCGGGCATGATAGCCTGTGATTTATGGCACGTATCACTTTCAACCCAGCCCTGTACATCTTTTTAAGAGGCCAAAAGAACAGGTCCATTGGAAGAAGAAGAAGAAAAAAATATGTTGCCATTTCATGCCTTTGCTAACAAAAGGGTATTTGCATTATTTACACTTAGCTGAAGTCTCATCCATTATGGCTTTTGTTTCTGAAATGGCACTTTCATGTTCCAGCGTTGCTTGAAGAATTGACAGATGAAAACAGATGCACTTGTTCTGCATTAAGCCAAGTGGGGTGGGAGGTGTGTGTGGGGGGGGGGAGTCGGGGAAGAGAACTTGCCAGCAAGTGAAACAGATGAATGGCTTCTGCAATGGAGAAAGAAGGCAGTTCATTACCAAAGACGGATTAAGGAAACGACTTCTTTCTTCTCATATCTGCTACTGCGATCCTTATTCTAGCTTGATATTTTAGATCTTGGATACATTCTTGTCCATAGATAGCAATAGCACATAGACTTATATACCGCTTTACACCGCAGTGGGATTCACATAGGTTTACTGCGGGTTTGCAAATGTGAACGTGCACGCACACTTCTGTGCCTCCGTGCAGCCTTCTGTTCATGCACTTGGCATTGAAAATGAGGCTACATGGCGTGTTTCTAGTCCAACCCCCTGCTTAGGAAGGAAGCCCTACACCATTTCAGACAAATGGATATCCAACATCTTAAAAATGTCCAGTGTTAGAGCATTCACAACTTCTGGAGGCAAACTGTTTCATTGATTAATTGTTCTATCTGCCAGAAAATTTATCCTTAGTTCTAAACTGCTTCTCTCCTTGATTAGTTTCCACCCATTGCTTCTTGTTCTGCCCTCAGGTGCTTTGGAGAATAGTTTGACTCCCTCTTCTTTGTGGCAGCACCTGAGATATGGGAAGACTGCTATCATGTCTCCCCTGGTCCTTCTTTTCATTAAACTAGACATACCCAGCACCTGCAACCGTTCTTCATATGTTTTAGTCTCCAGGCCCCTAATCCTCTTTGTTGCTCTTCTCTGCACTCTTTCTAGAGTCTCCACATCTTTTCTGCATCGTGGCAACCAAAGCTGAATGCCGTGTACCAAGTGTGGCCTTACCAAGGCCTTATAAAGTGGTATTAACACTTCACGTGATCTTGATTCTATCCCTCTGTTTATAATATATAGCAGATGAAGTTCAATTTCCCAAAGGGCTTCAGGAAAAAAAAAACCAGGAGCATCAAATCTCAGCATTTCTCACGGTTGCTTTAAAGCCGCAGATAGGAGCCTGCATTTTCCCGTGTTGCAAAGCATTGTGTTGCGAGGGAGATTCACAAGACTGCCTGATCTTCTAAATCAGAGACACAACCTTCGGCCTATGATAGTTTTCCTTATATTATTATTATTATTATTTTGCCAGTGGTGCCGAATCTTTTCTAGCCACATCTAACCAACATCTCTTTTCCTTAAATTGGATAAAAACTGACAGGAGCGACAGCAGAGACTTTTTGAGGCATGTCACACGCTAAACAGCCGGCTTTTCTCCAAGGACTTCAAGGTGATATTCATTACATTCCCTCCTCCCTCTTTTCTCTGGGACAAGCCTGCGAAAAAAGGTTGTGTTGAAGGTCTTGCCTGGTTCAATGAACTGATGGGGGGGAAGGAAGGGTTGAACTCCGTCGTGGTCCTTAAGGCATCGCATCAGCTGATAACAGCAATTCATGCTAACTGTGCGAACAGCATCCCGTCTAACCGAACCGTCGATAAAACTCAATTTTATTGAGAAGTGTCATTCCGTTCCGAGACACTTGATCTCCTGGGAATCCTTTTGCAGGCCTTTTGCTGCAGAAATGCAGGCTTTTAATGGGGCATTTAAGGCGCACTTGGATCACACATTCAAGTGTCTTAGAAACAGCACCATTTTTTTTTGTGTTTTGGTTTTTCTCACCCTTATAAATGTGTCTCCCATCCACGCCTAGGTTGCAAGGACAGATTCTGAATTGAAGCAATAACTCAGATGGGGGAGGCGGGGGGGGAGCAAAAGATTAATTTACGGGAACATCATTAAAGGATCCGACCCTAATTTCTTTGCCTTTTTTAAATCATCTTTGGGGAAAGAAAAATGGTTCCAGTTCAGCAACTGTTCTGCTTTCGCTTTTTCTGAGTTTGAGCAGCTTCGGTGGGAAAGATGTGGACCAGCAGCAACTTCTCTGCTTCCCACTGAAAGGAAGAGGGGAAAGAAGAATAACCTTTGCTTGCTCGTTTGTTTGTCTTGTCAAACACGTAAACAGGTATAAGTATAAACATAAAAATGAACACAGTAAATGGGTACCAATAAATGGGGACAGTAGGACAGGGACATTAGGCACACTGGTGCCCTTATGCATACCTCCTTTAACAGACCTCTTAGGAAAGGTGAGGTCCATGCTAGACAGTTTAAGGTTAAAGCTATGGGGCTTTGAGGATGTAACAACAGAGTCAGGTAGAGCATTCCAGGTACTGAACCACTCTGTTGCTGAAATTATATTTCCTGCAATTGAGTTTGGAGCGGTTGACTTTGAGTTTGTATCTATTGTTTGCCCGTCTATTATTGTGGTTGAAGCTGAAGTAACCATTGACAGGTAGGATGTTGTAGTGCAGGGGTCCCCAACCTTTGCAACTTTAAGTCTGAAGGACTTCAGCTCCCAGAATTCTCCAGCCAGCTTTGCTGAAGAGAGCTGAAGTCCTTCAGACTTAAAGTTGCAAAGGTTGAAGACCCCTGTTGTAGTGGATAATTTTGTGTATTACGCTTAGGTTAGACCGTAGGCAGTATAGTTCTAGGTTACCCAAGGCCAACATTTTAAGCCTGGTGGCATAAGATATTCTGTTGCGAGCAGAGGAGTGGAGGACTCTTCTCGTGAAATACCTCTGGACTCGCTCAGTTGTATTAATATCCGATACACCGTGTGGGTTTCTTACAGGCTGACTCTGTAAACTGCTTAAAGTGGGCTGCAAAAGTACTGTGAAGCAGTATGTAAGTCTAAATGCTATTGCTAATAATAATGGGCTGCCAAACTTTCTGATCGACAAGCTCAACGTCTTAGCCACTGAGCCACTGCATCCCATACAATGGTCATAAAGCAAGGCAAAATATGCCCATCACATTCTTTTCTCTGCTTTCCTTCAGAAATCCAAATAACTGCTAGAGGGCAGCACAAAAAAATTTCTGCATTTAGGAGAAAAAAGAATTAAGGAGGAAGGATAGCATGAATTACTTCTGAAGACTCGCAGTGCCGTGTATGTTTGTTTTTATAGCCGAGGGCACATCGATGTTGCAGTAGATTGGATGTTGGTTTAGCTAGTAAATTCAGCCCTCAAGCTTGCTCTTTGTCTGGCTTTTCAAGCAGACTGTTTGCTCTATAAGACGGAATGAGACAGGTGTGTTGTGTTATATTGCTTGTCTCATTCTCTCCCTTCACCTAATAATAACAGTGGAAACAAGACGGATGGGGACAATAACAGAATAACAGAGTTGGAAGGGACCGTGGAGGTCTTCTAGTCCAACCCCCTGCTCAAGCAGGAGAGCCTATACAGTTTCAGACAAACGGTTGTCCAATTTCTTCTTAAAAGATTTCAGTGATTGAGCACCCACAACTTTTGAAGGCAAGTCATTCCAGTGATTAATTGTTCTGTCAGGAAATTTCTTCTTAGTTCTAGGTTGCTTCTTCCTTGATTAGTTTCCAGCCATTTGCTTTGGAGCACCTCCTCCTCCTCCTCCTCTTCCTCCTCCTCCTTTTCCTCCTTCTTTGTCTTCTCCTCCTTCTTTGACTTCTTCTTTGACTTCTTCTTTATCTTTGCCTCCTCCTCCTTCTTTGCCTCCTCCTTCTTTGTCTTCTCCTCCTCCTTCTTTGACTTCTTCTTTGACTTCTTCTTTATCTTCTCCTCCTCCTCCTCCTCCTCCTTCTTTTCCTCCTCCTTCTTTGACTTCTTCTTTGACTTCTTCTTTATCTTCTCCTCCTCCTCCTCCTCCTCCTCCTTCTTTTCCTCCTCCTTCTTTGACTTCTTCTTTGACTTCTTCTTTATCTTCTCCTCCTCCTCCTCCTCCTCCTCCTCCTCCTCCTTCTTTTCCTCCTCCTTCTTTGACTTCTTCTTTGACTTCTTCTTTATCTTCGCCTCCTCCTCCTTCTTTGTCTCTTCCTCCTCCTTCCCCTCCTCCTTTTCTCACTTTCTCTCTCCCTCCTCTCTCTCTCTCTCACACACACACACACACAGTCTCACACACAAAGTTCTCCCAACCGGTGGCAAGAAGACACCATTCAAAAAACGTTTGAAACCAGCCATGAATATACATGAGGCTATCGTTTTTCACATCGATGTAGGATAAGCAAGGATGCCCTGCTGAGAACAGAATAGCTGGGTGCCCAGTTTGCTGTACGATCAATGTTAAAAAAAACAACAACACTAAGTTTGGAAAGTTTACCGTGCAGCTCTGCAGCTCTGATGGGAGTACTCTAACCTAAAATGAGCTCCCTCCCCCACAACCAGGAGACTTTTCAAAAGTACTAAAACACAAGGTGTGATAAAATTAAAAGTAACATTTTCTCATCAGAGCCTCCTTCTGTATGGCTGAAAAAGCTGACAGGGGGCTTGATCTGCAGCCTCAGGCGTTACAAAGGAAGAAGTAGTTGTAAAAAAACGAAGGAAAGAAACCGTGTTGGGCGATTAAATAACGGTAGGGCAATTCTTTCATGGGAATCAACAAAGGATTACAAACTAGAGAGCAGAGGCCTTTGAATTGAGCAGGGGGCTCGTTTGGAATTACTGATAAGCAACAATGAAGGGAGGGATAAGGGGGGGAATGGTACTGCTAAGGCAGCTGCAAAGGGAAGCTAAAGTAAAAGGTAAAGGTTCCCTTTGCACCAATGTGCTAGTCATTCCAGATTCTAGGGAGAGGTGCCCATTTCCGTTTCAAAGCCAAAGAGCCAGCGCTGTCCGAAGACGTCTCCGTGGTCATGTGGTTGGCATGACTCAACGCTGAAGTCGCACGGAACGCTGTTACCTTCCCACCAAAGGTGCTTCCTATTTTTCTACTTGCCATTTTTTAAGTGCTTTCGAACTGCTAGGTTGGCAGAAGCTGCGACAAGTCACGGGAGCTCACTCCATTATGCGGCGCTAGGGATTCGAGCCACCGAACTGCCGACTTCCTGATCGACAAGCTCAGCGTCTTAGCCGCTGAGCTAGCGCATTCCTTGTGAAGGGAGGCTGGCTATTTTTAATACAGAGGAGGGAAGAGGATTTTCCAGCCGTAGTTGGGTTAGCAAAACTGCAAAAAGTTTCCTCCCACACAAACACACACACACACACAGAATTTTGAATAGAACCAAAGAGAGATAAAATAGCAAATAGGAGGGGAAGGTTGGCCTCCGGAAGTTGTAGGTGTTTCATCACTGGAAGTTTTCAAGAAGAGATTGGGCAGCCATTTCTCCAGAATAATATAGGACAAAGTAGTCCTTGATTTAAGACCACAATTGAGCCCAACATTTTTGTTGTTAAGTGTGGCATGTGTTAAGTAAATGCATCCAATAGGTCTTTAAATGAACTGCATTTAGCATATTGTGTGATTGGTGACTGTGGAAATCAACTACGAAATAGGGATTTAAGGGAATATGTTTAGTTAATAGGGACGTGATTTTTTTTAAAATGTTAAATTGTTAAACGCCTACACAAAACGAGCTCACCCATCTTTTGAAACTCGCCCTTCTCTAAATGTGGTCACCAATTTTTAAGAGAAAAAGAGAACAGCTGTATTCATGAAACTACTGCACAAAATGCATTCTTATTAGAGAACAACCTTTGCCAAATTGGTGTGTAATTAAACAAAATGGTGAACAAATAAGACTTTGTAAAACAACAACAAAAAATAGACAGGCATGTGCATTTTATTACAGTATTGTTTAAAAAAAATCTCAGTTATGGGCATGGAGCAAATAGGTGGTTATACATGAAAAAAATGAGAAACAGAAGTTGAGATGTAAAGATAATGTACACAAAAATGAAACATTTGAAAAATTAATAGATTCCCTTCTACACGTATAAAGCTGCTTGGATAGTTAGCCATTTCAAACCGATGCAGTTTGATATACTTTCAAATGGAGAAATAATTACTTGTTAATATACATTTCATGTAGCTTCAGATACAGATAGTCCTCAACTTATGACATACCTCCCCAGAACTATTTATGTTTAAATATGTTTATGTTTATATCTGTTTTTGGAATTATAGTGGCCACACATATATACATATGTAAATGTAATGGAGGTTTTTAAGACGAGATTGGTCAACAATTTGTCTGAAGTGGTATAGGGTTTCCTGCCTAAGTAGGGGGTTGGACTAGAAGACCTCCAAGGTCTCTTCCAACTCTGTTATTCTATTCTATTCTATTCTATTCTATTCTATTCCATTCCATTCCATTCCATTCCATATTCTATTCTATTCTACTCTACTCCACTCCACTCCACTCCACTCCACTCCACTCCACTCCACTCCACTCCACTCCACTCCACTCCACTCCACTCCACTCCATTCCATTCCTTATTTCTATTCTATTTTATTTTATTCTATTCCATCTTGTCTTATCCTTTCTTATCCCATCCCATCCCTTTGTATTTGGGACACTCAGCAACCGTCTCACTTCTACAGATACTTGAAGGGTCCAGTCAGTGCATCATCTCTCTGAACCAGTCTCACCCACTCACTTTCAAAAAGAGACTGGACAATCATATATCTGAAATGGTATAGAGTCTCCTGCTCAATCAGGGGGTTGGACTAGAAGACCTCCAAAGTTTTCTAATTCCAATTAGAATACAATTCTATTATTCTATGTTCTGTGTTCAAAGCACTCATATGGCCTGCTATCCCAGCCTCATTTTAAAATATGATTTTGTTTCCAGGACTTGGGCTTGATGGGTGGCAGGCCACTTATGAGAGTTTGAATATTAAGTTGGATAATTTATTGCTGTCTTGGATGTGCATCATTCTTTCTCCGCAGTTGTTGTTTTCATCTGTTGTTGTTTTTTTATGATCCAGAGCTGCCTAGAATCATTAAGGAGTGGATATCTTTATGAAGCTGATGAATAAATGCATACAAAAATAAATCCTACCAATGTTCAGATCAGCTCTTGGAGAAAGTAATGAAGCAACCTGGTAGGCCGATCTGTCTTCCTGCTGAATTCATCATTCGGATGGACCCTTTCCAAACGGGTTGGATGGTTTGAAGGAAATCTCATCGACTTTGGCCAACGTCCGACGTCTTCACCACATTTATAAGCCAAGCATAAAATCGAGAACTTCCAAGGACTTCTGAGGTCAGTTTTCATATTCAACATACAATCGAAAGAATAGGATTGTTAGGGATATGAGCCTTGGTGGCACAGTGGTTACAGTGTAGTACTGCAGACTGCTTCTTCTGACTGCCAGCTGACTGCAATTTGGCAGTTCAGATCCCACCAGGCTCAAGGTTGACCCAGCCTTCCATCCTTCTGAGGTGTGTAAAATGAGGACCCAGATTGATGGGGGCAATACACTGACTCTGCAAACCGCTTAGAGGGGGCTGTAAAAGCACTATGAAGCGGTATGTAAGTCTAAGTGCTATTGCTATTGTTGAGGTTGGTTGAGGTTGGTTTAAATGATGAACATCTAAATCTTGATCTTCTGGAATGTTCATCCATTTCTGCCTGTAGAAGTAACAACAACAAAAAGTAATTCAAATAAATTACAGGCTTTGTTCTATTATGGTTAACTTCCTAATGCATTGCTCTTCCAGGCCAACAATAGAAGTTGGGATAACCAGTGTCCCTCTTCTTACTGTCTCCATCCTTATCCCTTCGTTAAGTTTTACTGTCAAAATGATAGCAGTTCTAGCCCTGAAATTCAACCAGGGGAGACACTTCATAAATCCCACCCACCCAAGACACCCTCCTTTTCCAGATGTCTGCCTTGCACGCACTGTCCTTGTAGAGAGAGAGACGTGCCCTCGACACGCTGTTTGATCTCATCTCAATCCCCCCCCCTCCATTCATGGCAGAAGCTTGGAGGGGCTCCCTTTCAAGTGCGGCTCCATTTGGACTGCTGTGGATCAGGGCTGCTAATCTTTAATTGAAAGCCAGAACTGCCGGTTCCCCCTTTAGGATACAAGTGACAGCTTCATTCTGGTCCCAGCTGGCACTTTTGAGCTGTGTGCACAAACACTTGCTCGTTTCCTCTCCAGCCGAAAAAGAAATTCATGCAAGATCGAAATGGATGACAACTCTTGTATCTCTCTCTCTCTCTCTCTCTCTCTCTCTCTCTCTCTCTCTCTCTCTCTCTCTCTCTCTCTCTCTCTCTCTCTCTCTCTCTCTCGTTTTTTGCTGGAAGGGGCAAAGGCAAGCTTAAGCGTTGATGCCTTGTCAAGCCTAGATTTGCCAAGGGGGTCATCAAACAACTTAGAAATAACAAAAGGGGAATTAAAACACCACAGAAACATCAACGGATGCTGAGAAGCCACACCTCTGAAATTCGGCAGTTTGTTTTTGACACATGCTAGATTCCCTCTCTTAAGCACTGTGGCCTGACAGCGAAAATGTGGACCCTTTGAGGTAGTCAGGAGAAGAGATGTAACTACGAATACTAGTTCTGTCTTTATGTAAGGATTTGGTAATAGAATCCTGCATAAAAATCTTTTCTTTTTACTCTTCTGAAAACTAGGGATGGTCCCTTCTGAGATGGTTTCCACATCTGTCTCTCCAGATGTGGGCTGAGGTACCTTTACATAAAGTTTGTCTAGTCTGTGGTTTTTCCCCTCCTCTCACAAGGTCATTCCCACATTCCACCACAGGAAAGGAATCCCATCATTCTATCATCTATCTATCTATCTATCTATCTATCTATCTATCTATCTATCTATCTATCTATCTATCTATCTATCTATCATCTATCTATCTATCTATCTATCATCTATCTATCTATCTACCTATCTATCCATCCATCCATCCAGATCTGTCTGTCTGTCTGTCTATCTATCTATCTATCCATCCATCCATCCATCTAGATCTGTCTGTCTGTCTGTCTGTCTGTCTATCTATCTATCTATCTATCTATCTATCTATCTATCTATCTATCTATCTATCTATCTTCTAGGTATCTCTATCTATATCCATCCATCCATCCATTCATCCACCCACTATCTATCCATCTACTATCTATCATATATCTGTCTATCTATCATTTATCTTCAATTATCACTTTCTATATCTCTGTCTCTATCTCCTGTCTGTCTGTATCTCTCCATCCATCCTTCCATACAGCCATCCAACCATTTACAGCATCCTTTTCCTACTCATTTTTTTTTATCTCAGTCCCAAAGTGAAGAGAATAATAGTAATTGCCATGTCAAAGGACATCTCAAAAAAGTATGTAGGAAAATTATACAGAGCTTCATTAAAATAAAAGTCACTAAAGAAGTAAAAGATTTACACGTTTACATATTGAAAATGTTCATTCCAAAAAGGAATTGCATTCATATGCAGCACTGGTGCAAGGAAGGCATTTCCTCCCAAGTGATCAATAGTTTAATTATTCATCTTAATCTAAGACAGCCAGTTTTGTGTTGCGATTAACCGTTATATCATTGGGCTAGAAACCGGGAGACTGTGAGTTGCCTTGGGCACAGAATTAGTTGAGTTGCCTTCTGCCAGCCACACTTTCTCAATCCTAGGAAGGAGGCAATGGCAAACTAGTTCCAAAATCATGCCAAGAAAACTGCAGGGACTTTTCCAGACGGTCACTTAGAATCCATGGAACCATTTTCAAAATGAAATATTACTAAACAAAGCTTTGAGAGGCTTGTTCATTAGAACAGATCTGTTGTCTACGGACCAGACGTCTGCAAGAGATTGACAGTTTTGAAGTATCTGATATTACTATCCTATTCTGCCCTCCACAAAGAATTGCCTTAGAGCTAGGTATGAAGTGAAATACTGAAGCTAGAAGCCATCTGTGACTAGACACATATCCATATTTAACAATAGATAGGATCAGATTAAAATGGGGCAATTGAAATGCTCTGGTACTGGTGGGCATTTCAATTCTGATGTTTCTCCACAAGCTTTAGATTTACAGACAATCTAAGGATTTTACAGACATATAAAAACGCCTCTGCTTATAATATCCTGCTGTCCAAGAAATCAAACATTTTGCCTCCCTCTAAGAGGCATTTTAAATCAGAGTCAAGGGTTTGGAGACAAAAAGTCTGGTCAGCTGGAAGAATGTAAAGCTTTGTTTATCAGGATGATAATGAATTTGCTGAAAACAGAAATAAAAATGGGAGGAAATGTTTTGCAGTAGATATTTTTTCCCCCCTTTAATTTCTTTAACATCTAGGTACATAAAATAAAGCAGAAGTTTCCCAAAGTCCTCAAACGCAATGGTAATTATTTTACGAGCTGGGTTAACAGCAAAATTGGAGATTACGTTAGTAGAGTACTTTCTTTATCAAATATGTTTTCCCGACAATTAATAGGGCTTAAAGGTATTTAATATTTGCTGAGCCAATTTTAGTCTCCTGAACGCATTGAAGATAGCACTTAGAAAGTGGTGTAGCCCAGTGGCCAGTGGAGTGAGGAGCTTGGGGAGGAACATGGGCCAGTCCTGGGGGCTGTGAAGAAGGCAGAAACTCATTCTCTCCCTCCCAGCTTTGTCAATGGGCCATTAAGGCCTGAGCCCGTCTATTCTACATAATAAAGATCTAACTCCTTCAGGCAGAGCCATAATAGGAATTGCCCAAAGCCCTTTCATTGCATCATCACCCAGCAAGAGTCAACCAAGCCTGGGACTCAGGACAGCCTACAGAGTTGCCCCTGCATGACCACATGGGAGTCTGACAACCAATCAGAATACAAGCTCAAATTCAAATGCCCAGAGAGGGCATAAAAACCCAGGCAGTCTCAGCATCCTTTCCTTTTTTGCCCAGGATCTCAAACCATGTGATCCTGTCCACCAATAAAACCATCTGTCCAAGCAGCCACCATGTTTCCAGTATCTTTTTCCCCACTTGGAACTGAACCCAGATGGACATTTCTTCCAACAATAGGATGCAAGCTATTGTATTTCCCATGGATTCAAAAGAAGAAGGGGGGGGGGGGGACGACACCCAGTATTTTCACAGAGTACAGTTTAAAAGAAATGGGCCTTTGGAAATTGATTCTTCTCTTGAGACAAATTACTCTGTGTACTGAAATCAACACTTTTGCAGAAAGTAATGGACCATTGCAGTATATGAAAAACACAATTAACATAGGAAAAAATACATTGACATAAGAGAGTTGCGAAAAAGCTATTTGTTTTCAAACGCCGATCCTTCGTCTTCCCCACTCGCCCATCAAATAAATAAATGGGGAGTATTAATTGCTAAAAGGTTTCTCAAGCTTTAAAAAAATTGGAAATTGAGTGGCGAATCAATACCTGTCGTCTTCCGGGTGCGCTTCAAGGTGTTAGTTACCATCTTCAAAGCGCTCCATGGCTCGGGACCTAGCTACCTGCGGGATCGGATCCTGCCCCATACATCCTCACGGCCGATTCGCTCCCACAGAGAGGGACTGCTCCGGGTGCCGTCCACTAGACTTTGTCAGCGGGCGACGCCCAGGGGAAGGGCCTTCTCTGTGGCGGGCCCAGCCCTCTGGAATGACCTTCCCCCCGATATCAGGACAACCACGGACCTCCACTCCTTCCGCTTAAAATTAAAGACGCACTTTTTTCGTCTGGCCGGCCTTGGGTAGTCTCTTTTTAGGTCAGGGTTTTTTAGGGGTAATTTTTAGTTTAGTTATGGGTTTTAGCGCAGGATTTATTTAATTTATTTTTAACTTTGTATTTTGTATTTGTTTGTGGTCTATTTGTATTTTTAATTGCCTGTGCCCCGCCTCGAGTCCCCTTGGGGAGAGAGAGCGGGATAGAAATTAAAATTATTATTTATTATTATTATTATTATAATGAACCCTGCTGAGGAAGAAGGTGTTGGAAGCAGGCGGAAACTAAAAAAAGGCTACGTATGAAACATTCCTTTAAGTGTAATTTGCAAATGATAACACCCTGAATATTCTCACCTGGATGGATGGTGTGAGTAGGACAACTGGATCTCAGTTATATACGGTTCAAAAGTCATCAGTATCTTTCCACCAACCAAAATGCATCGGGGGCAAACAAGAAACAGCTCTATTCCTGGAATATAAATGTGCAATATTTCAAGCCAATTAGAAGTCTGCTAACAAGCATGAAGGTTTGTCAAAATAACTCTTGTCTGTTAACTTAAAATAGACACATTTCTAAACGGCATAAACCAAGGGGTTGGTCATGTTTTCAGATGCAGGGATCAACATAAAATAATATAAGGGGAAAAAATCTTATAAGCATTTTTGGAACGACTTTGTTGTGTTAAAAGTATTATTTATGTTGCGCATCACTGAATATGTTTTGTAGCACAGATGGCACAGAATTCTTTCAAACAAGCAAACAAACCTGTTTCACTATTAGTTTTTGTGCAAAACTATCAGAACAGAAGAAACAATTAAATAAAGGCCTCTAAGATCCATGTTATATATGTATATACTGTATACTGTATATGCAATGTATGGCATATACAATATACCATAAGAAAGGCTGAGCGCCAAAGAATGGAGACCTTTGAACTCTTGTGCTGGAGAAGACTCCTGCGAGTCCCTTGGACTGCAAGGCCATCCAACCAGTCAGTCCTAGAGGAGATCAACCCTGACTGCTCTTTAGAAGGCCAGATCCTAAAGAGGAAACTCAAATACTTTGGCCACCTAATGAGAAGGAAGGACTCACTGGAGAAGAGCCTCATGATGGGCAAGATGGAGGGCAAAAGAAGAAGGGGACGACCGAAAAAGAGGTGGCTGGATGGAGTCATTGAAGCAGTAGGCATGAGTTTAAATGGACTCCAGAGGATGGTAGAGGACAGGAAGGCCTGGAGGAAGGTTGTCTATGGGGTCGCGATAGGTCAGACACAACTTCGCAACCAACAACAACAAAAAAGGATCTATGTTTATTTGGGAAGAGAACTTGTAACAAGACACCATTTTTATGTTTTTGCCTCTAAATGAACTCTTCTAATTTCCTAACTTTTGGTTGACTTTCTGCGATAAATTATCACTTCCTTTCTCAATTCTACAGTTTAATTGTGCCTGCTCATTAAACGACTCTTCGGTCACTTGCCGTTTTCAAGTAGTGGTTAGAGTTTCTACCATTCTGTGACTCCAGACAGCAGCCAAGTGGTGATTAACCCTCTGATCCTAGTTGAACTCACTTTGATAGGCCATGGTGGCACTTAAAATGAAGGACAATCAAAAAGAGGCTAAGTGGAAAAGTCAGGCGTGAAAGTTCAGAGTTGCAGTGGGTTTTGCAGAAAAGTATCTTGGATGGTGTGTGTGTGAGGCTGTTAAATTGGAATTTTACATCTCATGTCCCCATTGTGAACATTGACCATTTAATCTGGGAAGGACAGAGCCTTTTCAAAGACAATCCTCTGCACCCCTTCAGGAACAGACCTTAGCACAATGTTATTTCCCCCCTTCAAAAGCTCAAACTCAAGGCTCTGCCGACATGCGTCTACATCACATACCGTATTATGTGTTTTAAAAAGATTTCTTTTGGCTCCTACGGGATCATGCTATGTTTAGTTCTTCTTTCTTCCTTCTGTGAAACGATGCAAACGCCATAATCATGCAGCGGACTCTGCGAAAGATGTTTGATCATTGTTGGGGGAAAGAAATATACGGCGAGGGATTGTTCAGTTTGTAAAAGAGAAGTGCCACCCTTAAGGTGGAGGGCAGTTGGCTCTTGTGTCCCAGCTATCCTGGAAACATTATTGGATGCTTTGTGAAATGTGATGGTACATCAAACGCCATCTGCATTTTTCTTCTTCTTGCATACGAAGACTGTACCTAAGCGTGTACTACAGCTTCAACACTTCTGAAGCTGACCTAATTCAGGGAGTAGCTATGAAGATAATTCCATGCTGGGAGAGAAACATGTATGCCATCTTCATATCAGAAGTAAAGGGAGAAGATGAACACAATAATTCAATTAAATATGCACTGATGAATCTTACTAAGCTGGACCATTCAAGGACCACCATTGAGCCTACCAAACTGGACCCATCTTACTAGTTGGCTACCTTCAGCTCTGATAAAAGAAGAGTTGCCAGGAACTGAATCTGTGACCAGATAAACAGATTAAGAGAGTTGGAAGGAACCTTATAGGTCATCTAGTCCAACCCCCCTCTCAAACAGGAGACCCTACACCATTTCTGACAAATGGTAGTCCAATCTCTCCTTGAAAGCCTCCAGTGACGAAGCTCCCATAACTTCTGAAGGCAACTTCTGTTCCATTGGTTGATTTTTCTCACTGTCAGAAAGTTCGTCCCTGTTTCTAGGTTGAATCTCTCCTTGGTCAGTTTCAATCCATTATTCCTTGTCTGGCCTTCAGGGGCTTTGGAAAATAGCCTGACCCCTTCCTCTCTGTGGCAGCCCTTCAAATATTGGAGCACTGCTGTCCTGTCTCCCCTAGTCCTTCTTTCTATTAAACTAGACATGCCCAGTTCCTGCAACCGTTCTTCATATGTTTTAGTCTCCAGTCCCCTAATCATCCTGGTTGCTCTTCTCTGCTCTTTTTCTAGAGTCTCAACATCTTTTTTATAGTGTGGTGACCAAAACTGGATGCAGTTCTCTAGGTGTGGAAGACATCTTCCTTTTATTGATGTGTAGGAACGATATGAAAGAAACTCTACATTTCTCAAATTGACAGTAAAAATGCTTTTGGATTCAGGAGAGTAATTAACAGCCTGGAGCACAAATCTTTGAAAACCAAAACATCATTTCAGGTAAACATAAGCTGATTCAAAGTGATATTGATCCCTGGGCATTGGATCTTCTGCTTAGCACTTTTCTGTTACTGCTCTGGGCCCATTTTAAACCTATAGTTGCATAGCCTTAATTCCCATCAGTAAACAGATAAATATGTAGGATAGGCTGTTGCTGGGAATAATAACAGCCATTATTTGTTTACTTGCAAAGCAGGTTAACAGATCACTTGCAATTCATTTTGTTACACTATCCTGTGCAAGGGTGTGTTGTAAACCCATAAGTGGATATTCCAGCTTCTGGGACCTTCAGTTTTAATACACAAGCAGAAATGATCTCATGAAAAAAGCTACCAAGAAGGACCTAATTAGGACATGAATGAGCGATTGCCAGAACATCCTGAAGATATAATAATAATTTTTTAAAAAGTAGAAGATGGCAAAAAGCTTGGTTATATAACAATTGTCAAATAAATTAATTTTTGTCCAGCCCAGTTCGAGAATGGCATAGAACAATCCAGCCACATTCAGTTCTTTATTTGCTGATACCCAAAAGACGGACTCTTGCCAGAATAAAGCAACTCTTCTCTCACCTTAATGGATACACTCTGGCAGGTTGTAGGGAGTGGCTATAGAAAAGAAAAAGGCATTAGTAGATCAAGAAACAGTTGATGGGGGAATCTATCAGCATTGAATTGTTTTTCATTTCCATTTTTTCCCCAGTTGCTGCATCCTTCAAAATTTTCCAAATTTCAAATAAATCCTCAGGAGATTAGTCCTCTCACAAAAGATACACACACAAGAATACTGCATTCAGTTTTAATTTAATTCATTTTTATTTACTGTATTTATTCTTGTGTGTATTTTATAGTGTTTTAATTTTTCCCTGTGCACCACTCCGAGTCCCCTTGGGGAGAGGACGTGGTATATAAAATAAATTATTATTATTATTATTATTATTATTATTATTATTATTATTATTATTATTATTATTATTATTATTATTATTATTATTATTATTATTATTTGGTTGCCACAATGTAAAAAAGATGTGGAGACTCTAGAAAGAGAAGAGCAGCAAAGATGATTAGGGGACTGGAGGCTAAAACATATGAAGAACAGTTGCAGGAACTGGGTAGGTCTAGTGTAATGAAAAGAAGGACTAGGGGAGACACGATAGCAGTGTTCCTATATCTCAGGGGTTGCCACAAAGAAGAGGGAGCATCAAGCTATTCTCCAAAGCACCTGAGGGTAGAACAAGAAGCAACGGGTGGAAACTAATCAAGGAGAGGAGCAACTTAGAACTACGGAGAAATTTCCCAACAGTTATAACAATTAATCAAAGGAACAACTTGCCTCCAGAATTGTGAATGCTTCAATACTGGATGTTTTTAAGAAGATGTTGGACAACCATTTGTCTGAAGTGGTGTAGGGTTTCCTGCCTAAGCAGGCGGTTGGACTAGAAGATTCTAAGGTCCCTTCCAATTCCATTATCCTATTCTAAATTTTCATCCTTTTCCTGGGGGGAAAAAAGCAAATCAGGAGAAGGTATTCACTCAATTTCTCTGCACACACCATAGATTTGGTGGCCCTTTCTTCCCATCTCTAAGGTCAACCTTACCTTGATTTCTCTAATTTTGGCTTTACAGTTCCTTATTTTTCTATTTAGATGGGGTGGGGGATCTGAATTTTCTAAATATACATTAGGGAAGGAAAATATTGCTTCTGCTCTTGGAAGCAGCCCATAACCTCTCTATCAATGTGATAAACGCAAATGATGTGTCAGTTATCTGCTATTAATTCAGCCTCTTTGAAATGTTCTTGAAATAACCTGGTTTAATTTGCTTCTGCAAGTTACATTTTGTTTTGGATGAAGACCCCGGACTGCCCCTCCTTACCACTACCTTTGAATGTGATTTTCTTATCCTTTGCATTTATTACATTCTCTGCCTGATCTTCATTACCATTTTTTTTAATTTATACACTGCTAATGGAGTGCTCTGCTTGAAAACTGCCAAACAATCATGCATAATGTTGCTAGGCCCTATGAAGAAATTCTAGTGATGGAATCACCCATAATCTGTAATCTGTCCTTTAAGGCTTTAATCTGGAAATAGAAATGGGAGAGGCAAGGGATGAGAGGAATGGAGAGAAAGAGAGGAAGACAACTCATCTTGATGAGCAAATAAGAGAGGAAAAACAGTGGGTATATTCTGATTAGCATTAAAATTTTAAAAATAGGGTCATTAGCATAAACTGTGAGACGGATTTTGGAATATTAGTGGATAACCAGCTACTGTAAATATGAGCCAGCAGTGTGTGGCAGCAGCCAAAAAAGTCAACGCAATCCTAAATTGCATTAACAGAGGGATACAATCAAGATCAACTGAGGTACTAATATCACTCTATAAAGCCTTAGTAAGACCATATCTAGAATCCAGCATCCAGTTTTGGTCAAAAAAGATGTTGAGACCCCCAAAAAAGGGCAGAGGAGAGCAACAAAGATGATTAGAAGATAATTAGAAGCTAAAACATATGAAGAATGGTTGCAGGAACTGGGCATGGCAAGTCTAGTAAAGAGAAGGACCAGGGGAGAAATGATAGCTAAGCAATTTCAAGAAGGCGCATCGTGAAGATTTCTCAGTGTACCCTTAGATGGATGCACTGAAATCTATTCAGGTTCCCCTTGCACATATGTGCTAGTCGTTCCCGACTCTAGAGGGTGGGGTTCATCTCTCTTTCGAAGCCAAAGAGCCAGCGCTGTCCAAAGACGTCTCTGTGGTCATGTGTCTGGCATGACTAAATGCGCACAGAAGGCGCACAGAATGCTGTTACCTTCCCACCAAAGGTGGTTCCTATTTTTCTACTTGCATTTTTACATGCTTTCGAACTGCCGACCTTTCTGATCGACAAGCTCAGCGTCTTAGCCACTGAGCGACCACATATACCCTCCTAAATGTTGCTAAACTACAAATACTGACCACTGGCCAGGCAGTCCGAAGATGATGGGATCCCTTAGCAACATTTGGCTGTCATCCCGCTGCTCTAAACATTATCCCCTCCCCAACTTAAAGCAAACATGCTAACATGGTATAATATTACCTATAATGTATCTTTCAGTGCAACTAAAAAAGCTTGGTAAATGAGCAAACACTATTTCTTGTTCTCCATTGGCATGCTGGTGAAAGGCCAAATGATGGTAAATGTCTCTGAAAACATTTAGAAACATTCCTGAGTTTAATAATAAATGTTGTGGAGTCTGGCCAGGTGCATCTCCATTTCCTTTACTGACCATTTGCCATTAAATGTCACCATTTTTCAAGAAGCAAACCTGGTGATAAAGCAAATTCTGTTCAACCCTAAAAATAGAACAAAAGAGAACACTGACTCTAGTCCAGGAAGAGTTTCCTTGAAATCAGACTATCTACAAGGAAATATAAACATCTGCATTCAACACAAAGTAAAAAGCAAGAGGTTTCCCTGTCTGTTGTGGCCGGTCATCTCCAATTTTTAGCTGAGGAAGCCAGTGTTGTCCAAAGATATTTCAGTGGTCATGTGGCCAGTATGGCTATGCACCAAAGGTGCATGGAACACTGTTAACTTCCTGATGAAGTGGTACCTATATATCTACTCACATTTGCATGCTTTCGAACTGCTAGATGGGCAGTAGCTGGAGCAAGGAACGGGAGCTCACCCAATCATTTGACCACTGGCACTTGGGTCTTGAACCCGATCTGTCTCCAGCTGACAAGCTGAGTTTCTTTAACTGCTGAGCCATTGTGCACCGATGCTATCAACAATGTTATCGTTGCACAAAGTGTTGGCATAGCTCATATTCCATTCTCCTTCCCAAGGAGGGTTCTTCATCTTGATTGCATTGAGCGTGGTTAAATGTTTGGCTGCATGGCTCTGTCATAACCTTTGGGGTATCTCTCCCCATTCCTCCCCAAGTTGATGTTTAATTCACTTTCCGGCTCTGAAACATAGTCCGTGTCTCCAATAAATATTCATGCTTATTAGAACATTGTAAGAGGGTTCTTTTTAATATTCAGAGTTACTCTCCTTGGGCACTGTAGTTTAATGAAACGGCACTAGGAGGGGGAAAACATGTACTGGGCTATCAATTGAGGGTCTTGCAAAGAAAAGATTGCCACTCGCCCCGCTCTCCTTTGAGGAGTTGTAATCTGTGATTAACCTTTCCGCTAAGCATGCTACAGCAATCAGACTATTTCTGTTTTGTGATGTCGCATTCTTCTCTTCCATAATTGCTGCCATCTTCTACAGTCGCTCCACGAATTCTGCAGTGGGATGCAAGAACTGTACGGAGAAGCTATTGCTTGTGGCTGACACAAGGGTACGGTGATTTATAAAGAGAGAGAGAAAACTGGCCAAATAGGGAAGGCAGTTTACACTGTTAACGCTTGAAAAGTGCTTTACTCAACTATGTCAGCCTGCTTCCTAGGAAAGAACAACCCTTGGCTCCGTAGGTGTTACAGAAAACGTACTTTTACTAGAGATGCTGAGTGCATCATGAGCAAGGCAAGCTCTGAAGAAAAACCACAGAAAAACCATATATTGAAAGCAATCCCCAACATTCAAAAACCCCTCCGGGCAGAGTAGTCCAATCAGATTCTGTTCTGATGTTTTGGGAACCCGATGTCTCAGGTGCCACTGTAAATTCCTTTCCCAGGGCTGGCGTCCTTGAAATCAAACTAGAGACTTCCTCTGTTTAACTTTCTGCGTAGTATTACTTTCTTGCTATCAGTTTTAGTAAAGGTAAAGGTTCCCCTCGTACATATGTGCTAGTCGTTCCTGATTCTAGGGGGCAATGCTCATTTCCATTTCAAAGCCGAAGAGCCAGCACTGTCTGAAGAGGTTTCCGTGGTCATGTGGCCGGCATGACTAAACACCCAAGGTGCACGGAACGATGTTACCTTCCCACTAAAGCTGGTTCCTATTTTTCTACCTGCATTCTTTACATGCTTTCAAACTGCTAGGTTGGCAGAAGCTGGGACAGGCAATCACTCCGTTAAGTGGTGCTAGGGATTCAAACCGGCAAACTGCTGACCTTCTGATTGACAAGCTCAGCATCTTAACCACTGAGCCGCCATGTCCCTAGCTATCAGTTTTAGTTTGCAATAATTTAGATCAGGGGTGTCAAACTCACGTCATCATGGTGGCATCACATGATATATCAGGACTTTTTCCCCATTCATTAAACCGGGCATGGGCATGGCCAGCACATGACACACCTGGCCTGCAGGCTGTGAGTTTTACAACCCTGAGTTAGACTGTTGGAATAGTGGTAATACAAATTATACTATTGATAATTATATTTGCAAATGTTTATAGTATTTTTATTGTGTTTAACAACACTACCATTTTTCTAATTCTATATTAAGAGTTTGGCTATGCTACAAAAGAAAGTCAGCTCTGTTTCCAATAGGTTCACCGTATCCTAGCAACATGACACTGGAACATTTGGGGGGAGAAAAGTTCTCAAAATATATTTTTTTAAATACCTTTTTTTCCCTTATAAAAAATGGATGCATCATCATGCAATATTCACATTCATGGCTCCGAAGCCAAGAAAATCATATAGATTTTCCTAAGCAATCTTGATGTGATTCTTTTCAAAAAGCTGAGAAAATAAAGAAATAATTATTGCATAGCAAAAATGCTAAATGATATATAAAACAGTGATAAAATTGGGCGGGGTACACATTGACGATCACTCTGGGGACAAATAGGTCCCCTTTAGTTGGGAGACGAGGTGGTGCTCCATGCAGGCAGTCAGCTCTGAGCCTTCCCAAGGAAGGCAGGGGCCCCTGGTGATCCTGCTGGAAGAGCCGCTCCTCTGTTGTGAAGCTATCTTGTCCTCCTGTGGTGCACCATGGAAAGCACGAAAGCGTGTTGTACAACAGGGGCTGGTACCTTGGCAAGTCAAACTACTACTCTACAATAGTGTTATGGTCTCCTGGCTGTGGTATAACAACATCATACACTGATAGTAATGAATATTAATCAGAGATAATTCAAGAATTTCTAACTATGATTTGGACAAGGCAATGGGATTAATGAGAAGTGCGATGGCCTAGAGGTGGCACTCTCGCCTCACAATCAGGAGACTGGGAGTTTGATCCTAGGTAGAGGCATATATTTCTCTCTCTTGGCACGATGAGAATATATCTGCTGCAGTGATCACTTCTTGTTTTGCCTTCTGGTTTTTAGAGAATAGGTCTACCTCCTCTTCTCTGTGACAGCCCCTCAATATTGGAAGATAGCTATCGTCTTCGTTAGACGAGACTTACTTAGTTTCCTCCATTGTTCATCGTATGGTTTAACCACCAGGCCTCTTATCCTCTTCGTTGTTCTTTGATCTGTTGCGATTTTTTTTTCTTCAGGGGCTCCAAGAGCTTATATGGAAGATTTCCATATAAGCTCTTGGAGCCCCCTCACCACAATTCAATGAAGTCAGGTTGTAGGAAATGCCTTGGCAGAAGTCATCCTAGGAGTTACTAAAGCTAATAGTAATCATAAATCCAGATTCCCTCCACTAAATTTTACGGCTTGGGTGCATTGTGCAAACCTGCCAATTGTAGTTTATTGTTTTTTCTATAGTCTCTCCAGTGACTGGCAGGTTTCTCTGGCTTCCCATTCTTCAATTCTATAGCCCAAGGAAAGAAGAAATCAGGAGAATATTTATCCTGGGGGGGTTTCTTCAGATGTAGTGCTACTGCCACTGCTAAAGAGGAGTCCTATCTTTGAGGGATGGGCAGAATTTTCCCCCTTGTTCTTTGGGGAAATTCAGAGACACTCTCCATCCATTTTCTTCCTCGACGAAGGATTAAAGCAGTCCACTTCTAGTAGTGTTAGAATTATAGGATTATGGAATTGGGAAGTAATCCCAAGGAATATCTAATCCAATTCCTTTGCACTGGGAAGGAAAACCAATTAAAGTATCCTCAAAACCATCCTCAAGTGGTAATTATCCAGCCTCCTCTTCAAAACCTCCAATTATTTTATGGCCCACAACCATAAAGAGTTGGCCTGTGGTGAATGAAAGACGCTACTGTGGTGGCTCGCCAGCAGCTAGAAGAGCTGGCCACAGACTCGGACAGTGAGGAGGTCGAACATGGGCCAGTCCCAGTGGTGGGATTCACATTTTTTTACTACGGGGTCTGTGCGCATGGCTTGGTGGGAGTGGCATGGCTTGGTAGGCATGGCTTGGTGGGTGGATATTGTAAAATCTCCATTCCCTCCCCACTCTAGGGGAAGGATACTGCAAAATCCCCATTTCCTCCTGATCAGCTGGGACTTGGGAGGCAGAAAATAGATGGGGATAGGGCCAGTTAGAGATGGTTTTTACTGGTTCCCCAAACTACTCAATATTTCAGTTACCGGTCCTCCAGAACTGGTCAGAACCTGCTGAATACCACCTCTGGCCAGTCCTGGAGTCTGGGGAAGGCTCTGATGAGTGCTCTGCATCAGAGACAGAGATGGGGCTAAGGCCATCCAATAGTTCCCAGCTATCTTCGGAGTTGGAGATAAGTGAGGCAGAAGAACAGCTGGAGCCTGTTCCTGATGTGCGCGTGCACAGAGCTGTCAGGAGATAATTAAGGAACAGAGGTCGACTCAGGAGTAAAGGCACAAGGTGATCCTGAATGGCCCCCTCCCATAAGGAATAAATAGGAGTGAAAGGGGAGTGGAGTTTGCAGGAGACAATTAGTTCATATTATTAGTGGGAAGATTTGCTTATTTGAGAGACTCCTTGCCAAGTATTTTCTGGTGCAGTGTTGCGTCTGAAAGCTTTCAGCCTGGCAACTATCCAAGGACTGATAAGGTCTGTGTTGAAAGACTGTTGAAAGACCTTGAAAGACTGTGTTGAAAGACCTTGAAAGACTGTGTTGAAAGACCTTGAAAGACTGTGTTGAAAGACCTTGAAAGACTGTGTTGAAAGACCTTGAAAGACTGTGTTGAAAGACCTTGAAAGACTGTGTTGAAAGACCTTGAAAGACTGTGTTGAAAGACCTTGAAAGACTGTGTTGAAAGACCTTGAAAGACTGTTTGCTGGGACTTTGCTGGATGTGAATGCTAGGAATTCACATTACCCAAATAAAAAGGAGGGTTTTTTTCAGGACAAGGAGTTTGTTTTGTGATTTGGTGAAGCCTAGGTCAGAACAGCTACAAAGCAACAACCAAGATACTTTGAATGGTCACTGAAATAGATGTGATTTTTTTTCCCAATCCTTCTGTCCTCAAATATATTTGATCTGACCAGGTAGCTGTAACTGCTAGTGAAATACCATCCATGTAACCTGATGATTCAGTAAAGAACTTGTGTCAGTTGTATACAAAGGATTCATAAAATAGCTGATTTATTTGCTAATGGATCAAGGTTCTCTTTTGAAGACCTCCACTTTAAATCTAATTTATCTGGCAGGAAAGTTTATGTATCTCTTTGCAGAGTAAATTGATCATCTTTTTTCCCCCCGAGCATAATAGGTAAGAGAACTTAACATTAGAGTTCAATGTTATAAATTGGGTCTGAGTAGAAGTATTGCTTTGTAAATATTGGATAAACATATGGTAGATGTCTTCCTGCTTTTCCTATTTGGCAAGATTAATGGACTGCAGGAGACAATAACTCTGTTGTTTTTTTAGGTTTGCAAAATTAAATACCACCACAACAAAATTTCTGCTGGCTGAAAATCAGTGTGTCAGTGCAGCTCTGTAATGACAAAATTAGCCATGCTTGGTTCAATATTTGTTGCTAAACAAATGCTGGATGTGATTCAGGAGCTATCTCAAGATCCACGTACTGCAGTCTTACCACTCAGACCGTAGTTTAACTTTCACCAGAAGGAATCACTGCTTTGGGAAGTCTAACTGTCAAGCTTGGTTTTGAAAGTTCGGCTGTTGGTTGCCGGCCAAATCTAAAGTTAACTGCATTGAATTGCATTGGGTTGGGTTGGGTTGAATTCAATCAATCAATCAGAATAGAGCTGGAAGGGACCTTCGAGGTCTTCTAGTCTAATTCCCTGCTCAAGCAGGAGACCCTATACCATTTGGTTGTTTGATTTGATTTGATTCAGTTTGGTTGATTGATTGTTAACTACAATTAAAATGAAACAAATGATGATATGATTAAGAAGTGTGTTGGTAAACATTATTTTATATATATATATATAAATGGCTGTGTGTGTGTATGTATGTTCCAGCATAACTCTGGAATGCCTCAAGCAATTTCACCCAAACATGGTACACAAATTACTGTGGGGGGTAAGACACCCCTAACACCCCTCGGTATGTGTGTTCTGTTACAATACAGCCTGTTGTGCCTTCAAATGGCTTCTACTGTGCAGCACAGTGGAGTTGCCATGGTAATTGCTTCACAGTACTCCACAAGGGGCTCCTTCTGGAAAGGGGGGAAATTAACATTAGAAATTATGGTTGGTCCTGACATTTTCCCCCTATAAATAAATACCTGGACAACACCAGGTTATCAGCTACTTTGTTTTAAAAAGAACTTGAACTGATTCTTGAACTATGACCCATACACATTTTTGTTACCAAGAATATGGGATGTTGACAGAGGGGTTGCAAGTTTCAAACACATACAAACCCCCAAATCTATTCTCCTATCTTTATCTTCAGAGGTGGAGAAGTTTGCGTTATGCTAATCAGGCTAATAAGAAATTTGTGCAATTTGGGATAATTGGATGATAATAAAACAAATTGCAGATGATTAAGAACTAGCTCCTTCTGACTTCAGCTTCTGCGAAAAGATCAATTTGATTAAGTCATCCATTCAACCTCTTCCTCAAAATTTATTTGCATCCCAACTGAAGCTTTATTCTGGCATTCACAACCTCCTCAACCAAGGGAGTGAAATATTATCATAATTCTGCGCACACGCCGTCCTCTTTCAGTTTGATACCTGGCCACACCAGCTGGTGATTCTGGGAATCACACCAACTCACTTGGAGGGCGCCAAGTTGGGGAAGAGTGAGCTACATGACAATGTCACAAGGCTTCACTCTTGCAGAGAAATGGTGCATATGGCGGACAGATGTCTAGTAAATTAGTTAGCAACCAGCCATGCTGAATGACAATTATTGAATGCACCGTGTGTGCATGGGGGTGGTGGTAATGATGTTTGTTCAATTATTTATTTAAATTACGCTTACATTTGCCCCAACATTTGGGATTGGTCCCATAGGTGGGGTGCTAAGCCCAAAAAAGATTGTGCACTGGTTTTTGCCACAACATTTTTCCTTCTTTCAAAGAGGGATACAATCAAGATCAAGTGAGGTTCTAATACCATTCTATAAAGCCTTGGTAAGACCACACCTAGAACACTGCATTCAGTTTTGGTCACCACACTATAAAAAAGAAGAGACTAGAAAAAGTGAAGAGAATATCAGCCAGGATGATTAGGGGACTGGAGACTAAAACATATGAAGAAGACCAGTTACAGGAACTGGTCATGACTAGTCTAGTGAAAAGAAGGACCAGGGGAGACATGATAGCAATGTTCTAGTATTTGAGGAGCTGCCGTAGAGAGGAAGGAGTCAAGCTATTTTCCAAAGCACCCGAAGGCCAGACAAGGAATAATGGATGGAAAGTGAACAAGGAGAGATTCAAGCTGGAAATAGACTGCATTAGTCAAAACGTGAGTGAGAGAGGAAGAAAGTCAGTGGGGCATCTATCAGTGGTAAATAAAACATTCAGCACAGATATCTTCTTTCTCGTTGAGCTTACCTCAGTCTTCACCAGACTTCAGGGATCACAGCAAAAAAGAAATATGACCATTTCTTGCACTTGTAGTCCAGTGCTTTCTATAAGTCAAGCAAACTGTCAACAAAAAAAGATGCTACGTTTTTTTTTTCTCCCCTAAATTAGTCACACTCTGGAGGTTGTTGTTGGCTGTCTGGGAGAGTTTGAAATCAGACTGCACCATTATTAAACATTCTGGTGTGGTTTATAGAAAGAAAGACATTTTCAGAAAAATGATAACTCCTACATACATGCTACTTGTGGAAAGAATAGAATAGAATAGAATAGAATAGAATAGAATAGAATAGTGGGAAGGGACCTTGGAGGTCTTCTAGTCCAACCCCCTGCCTAGGCAGCAAATCCTATACCCGTGATTCTCCAAGGCACCTGGGGGCAGGACAAGAAGCAATGGGTGGAAACTAATCAAGGAGAGAAGCAACTTAGAACTAAGGAGAAATTTCCCGACAGTTAGAACAATTAACCTCTGGAACAGCTTGCCTCCAGAAGTTGTGAGTGCCCCAACCCTGGAAGTCTTTAAAAAGATGTTAGACAGCCATTTGTCTGAAATGGTATAAGGTTCCTGCCCACGCAGGGGGTTGGACTAGAAGACCTACAAGGTCCCTTCCAACTCTGCTATTGTATTGTATTGTATTGTATTGTATTGCATTGCATTGCATTGCATTGCATTGCATTGCATTGCATAGAATAGAATAGAATAGAATAGAATAGAATAGAATAGAATAGAATAGAATAGAATAGAATAGAATAGAGGGAAGGGACCTTGGAGGTCTTCTAGTCCAACCCCCTGCCTAGGGAGCAAACCCTATACCCGTGATGGCGAACCTATGGCGTGGGTGCCACAGGTGGCACGCAGAGCCATTTGTTAGGGCACGCAAGGCATTGCCCTGTCAGCTCCAGGGCGCATGTCCAGCTCACTTCAGCCTTCCTTTGAGACCGTTTTTCACCCTCCAGAGGCTTCCCTGAAGGCTCCGGAGGGCAGAAAATGACCCTACGAGGGGGAGAAGCGCATGTACGTGTGGCACGCCCGCGCACACACACACCCTGCACTCCCCCCGCTTTTGGCACGTGAGGTAAAAAAGGTTCGCCATCACTGCCCTATACCATTTCAGACTAATGGCTGTCCAACATCTTCTTCAAAACTTCCAGTGTTGGAGCATCCACAACTTCTGGAGGCAAATTGTTCCATTGATTAATTGTTCTCACTGTCAGGAAATTTCTCCTCAGTTCTAAGTTGCTTCTCAGCCACTGAGCCACCTTGTTTACTCCTTGGTACCTCCTTAATTAGGGGTTTTGTTTTCTGGTGGATTGTTTGGTTTTAATCCCCCCTCCACTCTCAAGCTTTGATGATGTTACCTAGTTAATGAAATGTCTACAAGCAAACAAGCCAGCTCAGGGAGATCCAAGATTTCATATTTCAACCCTGTTGAAAATATTATCTTCCATTACTCCTACTTTTTTTTAATCTTCAGTATTTGACTTCAGGAAAGAAGCAAAGAATGTGCAGTCTTATACATGTGTTGGATTCAATTCCCCTTAATCTTGGTCAGCATAGCCAATAAGCAGTCATATCAACCTGCTCCTCTTTCCCATAAATCCTATTAATTGCCCATCCATAATGTTTATAGGAGTGGAATTTAAAGTCAACAAATTGTATATCGGAGCATTTAGCAACTTGTAATGATAATGGGAGGATATGGCCTTGGACAGTTAATTTTGATATTAAATGGATAATGTACCAACATCCATTTTAGCTGCAGCTGGACACTTCATCTATCAGGGCCAAGTTGTCAGTGGTACTTCAACACTCTGGCCCCTTTTAATGGTACATAAGGAGGACTCTGGGTGCTAACCTTCCCTTAGCTAGCTTGCTAACATTCTCTCCCACTTTATCATCATCAAGAAATCCAATATAGGTCAAATTTCTGCCTGGCAATTTAATTCAGGTCACATCTTGCATCTTTTGCAGCATCCCTTGCATCCCAAGGACCAGGGTACAAGGGGGAGAGAGACAAAGACAGAGACAGAGAGATAGAATCAGAGACAGAGAGAAAGAGAAAAACAGAGAGAGCGAGACAAAAACAGAGAGAGACAGAGAGAGAAAGAGAAAAACAGAGACACACACACACAGAGACAGAGAGAGAGAAACAGAGACAGAGAGACAGAGAGAGAAAGAGAAAAATAGAGACAGAGAGACAGAGACAGACAGAGAGCGAGTCAGAGGGAGAGGGAGAGAATGAGAATGAGAATAGAGCTGGAAGGGACCTTGGAGCTCTTCTAGTCCAACCCCCTGCTCAAGCAGGAGACCCTATACCATTTCAGACAGGTGGCTGTCCAGCCCAGCACCCGCAACTTCTGGAGGCAAGCCATTCCACTGGTTAATTGTTCTTACTGTTAGGAAGTTTCTCTATAATTCCAGGTTGTTTCTCTCCTTGATTAGTTTGCATCCATTGTTTCTTGTTCTGCTTTCAGGTGCTTTGGAAAATAAGTTGATCCCCTTTTCTTTGTGGCAGCCCCTCAAATACTGGAAGATTTCTATCTCTAGATAAACATCCCTGATTCCTGCAACCTTTCTTCATATGTTTTCATCTCCAGTCCTTTAATCATCTTAGTTGCTCTTCTCTGCGCTTTTACCAAGCTCTCAATATCTATATAATGGGGTGACCATTGAGGACCTGTATACTGCACGAGTCAAAAAGAGGGCTGTGAAAATATTTACAGACCCCTCACATCCTGGACATAAATTGTTTCAACAATTAAACAACCCTTAAAATGACACTATAGACTGGGTTGTGGCACCTGGTTTATAGTGCCATGTCCATTGATCAGTATACTTTCTCCTGTATAAATAAACTAAAGCTCACCCCTCCAGGAAATGAAAAATAAACATTCACTTTCAACCTATAGGATTTCAACTGCAGTATGCTGGTCACCCTCTCCAATCCTCAGCCCCTCGAGCATCTTGTGAGTGTTTTATAAAGATCTCTTTTTGCAAACATCAAGAAATAATAGCATGACTTATAATAATGCAATAAATCATGGGTCGTTCTGCTCCAGGAAAATCTGAGAAGGTCTGTTTGCTTTCGAGCCCAAGGAAATGTGTGAATAATACCCATCAGCTAAGCTATCAGAGATGGGAACATATAGGGGCCAGGGGACAAGCGAGTGCTTATAAACATGAGCATCTACTGTCATAAGTAGAATTTATTTCTTTGTTGCACAGCTTTCCCGAATGCTGACAGCAGCCCTTCCAAGTTTCCACATGTTTTGCATTCACAAAGTTCCCCAGCCTATGTGCCGTATCTCTTAGACCAGAGTTCCCCAACTTTTCCAGGTTGGTGACCCAAATCGTGAGGGGGGAGGGGAGGAAAGAGGGGATGGTTTTGTGGGATGAGAAGGTGCATACACATACACACTTGTTGCTTGGGTGAGTGAATGGCCCCTCCCAGAGGGAATAAAGAGGAGTGAAAGGGGAGTGGAGTTTGCCGGAGACAATTAGTTCAATTCATTAGAGTGAAGATTTGTTCCTGACTTCTTGCCAAGTAATTGCCGCCATAGCTTGGTGTTTAGAAGATATCAGCCTACCAAGCCTGATAAAGATCTATAGTTGTGGAATCTCATGAAAGACTGTTGGTCGGGACTTTGCTGGAAAGGAATTCCCTTTCATTTAATTAAAAGAGATTGGGATGAGGAGTCTGCTTCATGATCTTGGCAAGGCTAGGTCAGAACAGAGGCACTGGCCCAAGGCCATCCGGCTGACTTTACAACTAAGACAATGGCCATGATGGGTCCTGTGTCCTCCTCCCAGTTGGTAGTCAGAAGATCATTCTAGCTAGAATGTAGTTCTAAACCGAAAAGAAGAAGTCACCCCAGTGGTGGGTTGCAACCGGTTCGGACTGGTTCAGCCGAACCAGTAGTGGTTTGGCAGCTTGGGTCACTGGAACCAGCAGCAACTCAGGCCTGTCACACCCCCAAACCAGTTCCCTGGTCGGCATCCATCTTCTTGTTTTTCACTTGTGCGCATGCACAGAACAATTTTAATTGCACAGCACGCATCAAGTGCGCACAAGAGCAAACCGGCAGTAGTGCCTGCCAGAGCCATCCCTGAGTCATCCCACCTTCTGTCCAACTGTACCAGGTTTCACTAAATTCATGCAAAACACGAAAGGTTCAAAACAGGCTAAGCAATTTCAGGAAGGCGCATCGTGAAGATTTCTCAGGGTACCCTTAGATGGGTGCATTGAAATCTATTCAGATGTCTCAATGAAAATGAAGCCAATTTGACTGCAGCACTATTGTTGTGTCTCAGATCAATACAGATACTCCCCCTCCGTTGCTTAAAGTGCCTGGGCACTTCTGCAACGAATTATAAAATTTGCAACAAAAAAAATAAATGAATAGATGTTTCAGGCTTGGTGTTTCTATCAGGATTGTTCACTTTAGAGCACATCCTTCAATTATATTAAGGAAAATAGAACTCTGGGTTCTATCTTTTTTCCTCTCTCTTCTTTTCCAATTGATGGAGAATAGATATCTGAAGTTTCTATCTATCCAAGCTCATCATTTACAGAAAGACATGACAGAAAACCACAGGAACAGCAATCTCTTATAGACATATTGACGAGGAACAGATAGCATGCCTTTGTTATAGACAATAATAGCCAACGTGACAATCAGCTCTGCCAATTTAGCAATCTCGCTACATTTTAGGCTTCTTGAGCTGTGAAATGCTAACCACTTCATTAGTCAGGCAGATCTCAGCAATTTGCACATGCTAAAAACACCAGTTGCATCAGCTCCGTGGAAAGTGTAATTGGCCACTCAACAAATAGTTGGTGGTTTTTTTTTTGTTTTAATTAAAAATCAAACTAGAAATTTACCAGTTTGCAGAGCTGTTCCTAAAATCAGGCTGCAAAATATAACAGACTTTGCCTGGTTGATTAGCCTCTAGCTAGGAGTCGGTCCTACCCACAAGGCCTTGTTTGAAATAATGGAACTCACAAGCAGCCTGTTTTTTTAAAAAATGTTTTCATTAAAAGAGTTTATGTAGGTAATAAGAAATACAGGGGGGGAGAAAAGATAAATATGGCAAAGTAAATGTGTAAAAGAAAAAAAGAGGAAAACAAAAAGAAGATAGAAAACAAAAATAAAACAAAAACAGATTGAACGGTGGGTGGGAAAGAGATGATAGATTAGATAGGAGAGAGAGAAGTTAGATGATAGATGATAGATAGTAGGTGATAGATAGTAAATGATAGACAGATAGATACACAGCTAGACAGATGATAGATATAGATAGATGAATGATAGATGGTAGAGATAGATAAATAGATAGATAGATAGATAGATAGATAGATAGATAGATAGATAGATAGATAGATAGATAGATAGATAGATAGATAGATAGATAGATAGATAGATAGATAGATAGATAGATAAGAGATGAAAGACAGAGACGGAGAGATATCAATAGATTGATGATGGATGGATGGATGGATGGATGGATGGATGGATGGATGGATGGATGGATGGATGGATAGATAGATAGATAGATAGATAGATAGATAGATAGATAGATAGATAGATAGATAGATAGATAGATGATAGATATGGTTTCCCATCTCCCTATTCCTTATATATACAACCCTAATCAAAACTCTCTCTCATTCTCTCCGATTTCATCACAAGTAACCTATTCAGTCCCTCCCCGCCTGGATAACAAAATGAATATATGTACACAAGAATAACCTTTAACCGGGAACTTATAAAGCCAATATATTTGTTTAGCTATTTCTACACATAATGAAACAGTCAGACATCAGCTGCCGTCTGGTATAAAAGCTTTTTAAGGATAGTGTAGCAGTGGTGTGACAGAGGGAAAAGAATAGAGTAGGAAAAAAAATGTCCCTGAGCATTTTTGGATGTGCCCTTGTTATTGTTGTGCCTTGCAGCAAATATTACTGGCAAATGTCCTTTCAATTCTTCGGTTCACAGCAGTGTTGGGTTTGGGGGTTTGTTTTTCTGTTTGTTTTGCTTTTCTTTTCTTGAACTACTTACTCAGATGAACCATCCATTTCTGGAAAGGGATTCTCAGTCCTCCTGGAGATACTCATCCCTAGAAAGAGCCCAGGATGGACAATATAATCTGCCCACAAAGAGTCACAGCAAAAAATTTAAATGGAGCCGAAAGAGAGAGACAGTTTGGTCCAGTGCAAGGAGCAGCAACCTGCGGCTCTGGGGCCGCATGTGGCTCTTTCATCCCTTTGCTGCAGCTCCCTGTAGCTGGTCAGCTCCACAATTGATAGGGCTTTCGGTTAGGACAGGTAGAGGAAAAAGGACGCCGTGCTAGGAGGAGACTCGATGGTGAGGCAACCAGACTTCCGGTCGGCTTCAGAATTGAACGGGGGGCTTCCAGTTAGCACCTTTGTAGCTCTTTGAGTGTTTAAGGATACTGACTCATGGTCTAGTGGTTAAGGTGCTGGCCTACAAACCAAGAGATTGGGAGTTCTAGTCCCTCTTTAGGCATGGAAACCGGCTGAGAGGTCCAATCCCTAGGAGATGGTGAATTCTAGTCCTGCCTCAGACATGAAAGCCGGTTGGGTGACTTTGGCCCAATCAGTAAAAGATGGTGAGTTCTAATCCTGCCACAGGCCCAAAAGTGGCTAGGTGATTTTGGGACAGTCAAGAAGAGATGGTGAATTCTAATCCCACCATAGATATGAAAGCTGGCTGGATGATTTTGGGCTAATCCCTAGGATGTGGTGAGTTCTAGTCTCACCACAGGTATGAAAGCCAGCTGAGTGACTGGATCGATCACCAGGAGACGGTGAGTTCTAGTCCCATCTTAAGCACGAAAGCTGTTACTTTGGCCCCGTAACTCCTTCTTAGGACAATTCAACTCACAGAGTTGTTGTTGTTATGGGGAAAATAGGAGGAGGAAGTTTACATACAAAGTAATAAAGGCAGAATAAAAATAATCTAATAAATAAATAAACCAGTAAAAACTGTAATAATAATTACTGCCCTGTCCTGCCAGAAACAGGGGACAGATGGCAATTTATGGAAATACCAGAAGAGGCTTTTCCATGATATTCCCAGACACCACACAATGACACTTCCTCTCCTGTGGCTGATTGAGCAGTAGGTGGGAAAGTAACTCAAGCTGTCTGGCTAAACACCTGTTTCCATTATTCTGCAAATGGCTTGATTATTTTTTAAAAGCATCTTCTGCCTTTACATTTCAAAAGCGAACCTTTTTTTTATTACACACCGGGATCCAGCTGTTGGTTGTCAGCTGCCTGAGGTGGGGGAGAGAGAGGGGAGGAGGGGGAAATCGGCCTCCGTCCCCCTCTAAGGCCAGGATCACAAGCCTTACGAAGCCACAATCCCTTTCAACAGCGATTTATTAAAGGCGACATCATGGGCCCGGTTCAGAAGAAACACTGAACTCTGAGTCATTGTTCAGAAAATGTAATGGGTGACTTGGCACATCGTGCAAAGACAAATAAACTTTATTAGGCTGAGCATAAGGTTGGGCGGGGGAGTGGATCAAGGGACATTATAAGAGTCATTTGGCCTAAAATATATGAAAGAAATAAATGCACCATGGAAATGAAAAGGAACAGTATTCTCCCCCCCTCTCTCTCCCCCTTTCCTTCTCTCCCTCTCCCTCTCTCTTTTTCCCTGTCTCCCTCCCTCCCTCTCCTTCTTTCTCCTCCTCCTTCTCCCTCTCCCTCTTTCCTTCCCCCCTTCCACCTCTCACCTTTCTCTCCCCATCCTTCTCCTTCCCTCCCTATCCCTGTCCCTCTTTCCTTCTCTCTTTCTCCCTCCCTCTCCACCTCTCCCTCTCTTTCTCCCTCTCTCTCCCTTAGAAGTCCCTTTATTCAGTGCTGTTAAACTTCGAACAGTCACGAAATGAACTGTTATAAATTGACATCTAGTGCACGAATGAAGGTGAATATACGTGTCCCAGGATAATATTCCTTGATCCAAGCTGGATCGGTCACCAGGACCGGAGGTTTTTGTCTTCCGAGCTTTTGGAGTTGTGCTGGAGCCCGTCTTCAGGGAACCTCTCTCTAACTGACTCCAGTGACCAGACTGGATCCTGAGGATCTACCTCTTATAATGATGGAAAGCCAAGAGAAACAATTGGACAAGTAGAACCTGATCTGGATTCTTATTCACAACCAGACAATTAGGAGCCTCAGAGATGGGGCTAGTTTGCCATCAGCCTGGCTCTCTGTGTTCTGACCCAGCTCCCCAGACACGACAAACCCTCTGAAGTTAACTCAAAGATTTTTTTATTAGGTGCATCAGCAGTCCTGGCAAAATGTTTCTCTCTCACCATAGGCTAACAAGTCTGCCCAGCAGGGAGATGAATAGTTGTCAGCCACATTTATTCATCTCCTGCCTTTTATCCCCAGAGCTAGGGTGGGACTTTGCTAGCAGCAGTTTCTCTTCCTTCCCAAGGACCGGCCCATAGATTTCCACTGCTCTCCTCTCCTCTGCCTTCTGTGCATCTGCGTGTCAGCTGTTCCTCCTCTTCCTTATCCAGACCTGAGGACTGTTGACTCTCCATTTGAGGGCTGATGGATGATCCAGACTCCGCCCCCCCCTCTCTCTCTCTCTTTCTCTCTCTCTTTCTCTCTCTCTCACTCTCTCTCTCTCTCTCTCTGCCAGCTCCATTCCCTCTTCCCCCTCAGAGCTCTCAGGCTGCCTTGATGCTAACCCTGACTCCCACGCCCCCTCCTCTTCCTCTGAGTAGGCTGCTGGAGAGGCCCGCGGCCGATAGGCCACAACACTCTGCCATAAAAAAATCCAGGGAGTTCCTTCAGACTTATCTTCTCCCTTGATTTTTTTTTTTTGTTAAAAGTGACTTCTATATTTAAAATTCCCAACGCATCTCTCCGCAGTGGGCTATTGTATGCATTTTTCTTTATTACAGGAAGAAAGTAAAGTGCTCGATTTGTTTTCCGAGTGGGGGGGAAAAAGAGAGAACATTAAGGCAGCACTTACAGATGGCTGAACAATTCAATGAGGAAAAAAAGGCATGTCACCCAGTGGTGTGTGTGTGAGAGAGAGGGGGGGAGGGGAGGGGGGAGGGATTTCTGAAAATTACCATGCAAGCCATTCCAGTTCTTAAAAAATCGAAGCGATGGAGACAAATCATTGAACTGCAATTTTTGTGTTCATAAGTATTCCCCATTTAGTTATGACCTTTTTATCTTTTAGGTGGAATAATGAAACACCTGAAGCCCACATTCATACACCGAGACATTCACAATTGCTGAGACCGAGCGGTATTCGATGATTTAGGGGGGTTTCTTTCTTTTTTTTTCTACCAAGGAAGCCTCTAAAATGAGGATATCTGTATTTGTCTAGAGTCAATTATTCAGCTACCCCTCCCTTTTACACAATAGACAGTTCAGAAGGGTGAATGAATCACTACAGAAATGATCCATTGGTCTGAAGTAAGGAGAAGAAGCAGAAAACGGAAAGTGATCGGTTTTTAACTATTACAGGTAGTTCGTAGTTAACTATTACAGGTAGGACAAAGTAGAAAAGGAAAAACTGTTTTCCCTATCGCACAACACTAGAATTAGGGGGCACCCCATGAAACTTTTGATAGCTAGACCTCAAACAAATAAGAGGAAGTACTTTTTCACCCAGAGGACCACTGATCTATGGAACTCCCTGTTAGAAGAAGTGGTGACAGCTGTCAGCCTCGACACCTTTAAGAAAGGATGAGAGGAGTTCATGGAGAACAAGAGTATCCATGGCTATCATTATGGATGCCTAAGGACACCCTCCGGGTTGGAGAGATAGGCAGGATATTTCTCAATGCCATTTGCAGGGAATCATAAGCAGGTGAAGACATCTGCTTGGGAAGACCCTGAAGCAAATGGGGAGCCACTGTGTGAGACAGAAGGCTGGACTGGATGGGCTGTGGCCTGTTCCAGCAAGGCTGTTCTTATGTTCTTATGTTCCTTGACTTATGACCACAAACGCACTCCAAATTGCCATTGCTAAGTGAGACAGTTGCTACGTGAGCTTGGCCCCCCTTTTACGACTTTTCGTGCCACGGTTGTTAAGTGAATCACGGCAGCTGTTGAGTTCGTATCATGGTTGTTAAGTGATTCTGGATTCCCCACTGACTTTGCTTGTCAGAAGGTCGCATAAGGGGATCACGTGACCCCAGGACACTGCCACTGTCATATTTTAGAGTCGACATTGAATAACAGAATAACAGAGTCGGAAGGGACCTTGGAGGTCTTTTAGTCCATCCCCTCTGTTCAAGCAGGAAGGTTGAATTGATGCAGGGGGTTGGACTAGATGAACTGCAAGGTTCCTTCCAACTCTGTTAATCTGTTAAAGGATGGTATGTAATCAAATCAATAAGTGGCTGATGTGTTAGAAAAGATTAGAAGATTAATTAGATATATGGATATTCTATTCCGATAAGTAGAATAGAAGAGAGCATTTGTAGCTCAGGGTTGAACTGTGGGGCCCTTGCTGCTCTCTGAGCTTGGTTGTTTTCTTGCAGACTTTCATTATCCAGCTAGGTAACATTATCAGTGCTAGAAGGAGTCGAGTTTATGGAGAGGAAGGGGGAGGAGAAGGAGGGACGACTGTGGGGGTCCTTGCTGCTCTCTGGGCTTGCTTGTTTTCCTGCAGATGTTTCATTATCAAAATAGGTAACATCTTCAATGCTAGAAAGGAATGGAGTTTGTATATAAACAGAGAACAAGCAACAATTCCCTTCTAGTACTGATGTTGTTACCGAGTTGGGTAATGAAACGTCTGCAAGCGTGTTCATGTGATTAAATCGGCTGTGAAAAGTAAGAAATGGCATACACAGGAATTCTAATTCATGGTTGATGGATCTTAAGAGTAACAAAAAGTATAAACTTCCTTGCAATCTTTGTGAACCTACCATATTTTTTGGAGTATAAGACGCATCTTTTTCCCTCAAAAAAGAGGCTGAAAATCTGGGTGAGTCTTATACATCGAATACAACATTTTTTGCCTCTCAAAACCCTGCTCCCTTAACCAAAATGGCCGTGCAGAGCCTTTAGGAGGCTTATAGAGTGCTCCTGGGGGCCGGGGAAGGCAGAAATAAGCAGGAAAACGGGCCATTTTTGGGAGGTCTGCAGAGTGCAAAACCTTTTTTTTAAATTTGCCTCTTCAAAACCTTGGTGCGTCTTACACTTCCAAAAATACGCTAAGTGTCCATATAGGATGGATGGATCCAAAGAAATCACCGACACCCGTTCTAACCCAGGCCCCTATTTATTCAAGCACTCCCAGACACCTGCAGGTCCTCACACATCGCCCCTGTGTATTAAACCACTTCCAGGGAGTCTCACATAGCCTCAATGTCTAACTTTCGTGGAGGAGAAAATTGACACTTTGAAAGATAGCAAAAGATTGAAGTAGAAGCTCCCCAGGTTTTTCATCATCATGAAAATTGCATTGAGCTACCAGAGGGACATAAAACATTTTTTTCCCCTTTATGCATTGAAGGGAAGGTTTATTCTTAAACATGCTAGGGAAAAACAGTGAGCTAACTGTAGGGGGGGGGGGGGAAACAAAGCAGAGAGGAGGAAGATTCAACAGCAGATTAACAGAGTTGGAAGGGACCTTATAGGTCATCTAGTCCAACCCCCTCTCACTCAAGCAGGAGACCCTACACCATTTCTGACAAATGGCAGTCCAGTCTCTTCTTGAAAGCCTCCAATGATGAAGCCCCCACAACTTCCGAAAGCAACTTCTGTTCCATGGGTTGATTGTTCTCACTGTCAGAAAGTTCCTCCTTATTTCTAGGTTGAATCTCTCCTTGGTCAGTTTCTATCTGTTCTGTTCTGTTCTGTTCTGTTGTTTTATTTTTCTGTTTATTAAACATTTTTTTTAATCACATTGACTGTACTGCTTTCAGTATTATAGGCTGCCCAGAGTCACTACGAAGTTGTTTGTGCTTCTAAATTGGATAGATTAATAAATAAATAAAACAGTGGGATAAGCCAGATGTTGATAGCCAGATGTTCCACCCTTTGAATGGGAAACCTGGTGCATTTATACTAACATGGAATTAGATAATGAATCGCTTACCTGGATTTCATGAATAAGTTACCCAAAGGGGCAACATTATCTTTTGACAAGAAAATAAATGTTGAACTAACGGGAAGAAATTTCAATCCACTCTAACCATAAAGCACGTAGAAATCAATATTCTAAATCTTATCAACAGAAAGAAAAGGAAAAGTCAGCACTCCATTGTTAATGAAGAATGTTTAATGAAAAGAACATGTAGGGGAGACATGATAGCAGTATTCCCATATTTGAGGGGCTGCCAAAAAGAAGAGGGAGTCAAACTATTCTCCAAAGCACCTGAGGGCAGGACAAGAAGCAATGGGTGGAAACTCATCAAGGAGAGAAGCAACCGGGAGTGGATTGCTATGTGTTCAGACAGGTTTGGGAGAACCCGTAGCTAACGTTATGGACAGTTTGGAGAACCTCCAAATGATCCCACTCCTGGCTGGCCCCGCCCACCTTGCCCTTCTCAGGAGTCCCCATGCAGCCCATTTTGGATGCGAGGGAAGTGCAGGGCCAGGAGTGGGTTTCTGCCGGCATTACTGCCGGTTCGGTGCATGCGCAATTTTGCTCTATGCCTATATAGAGGTCTGCGCATGTGTAGAACATTTTAAAAGGTCAGAAAAAGACGTCATGGTGAGCGGGGAACTAGTTCAGAGGTGTGGCTAGTATGCCATCCATACCGGTTCAGACACCCGGTTGCCATTTCCACTACCTGCTCCACCAAACTGGTGCAAACTGGTAGGAATCCACCCCTGTGCAGGGACAGCACAGAGGCTCAGTTAGGGAGGAAAATGGGCCTCCCAGAAGGCCTCGGAGCCTGGGGGAGGCAGTTTTTGCCCTCCCAGGGGCTCAAGGAAAGACTCCAGAGCCTAAGGAAGGTGAAAGGTCCCCCTCCCATTATGGTGCAGGAGGATGACTATGTCATGCCCACGGTGGCCACGCCCACCCAGAAACCAGGCAGAGAAGCCATTGCTGAGATTTTTGAAGTCCTGGAAGCAACCTAGAACTAAAGAGGAATTTCCTGACAGTTAGAATAATGAATTGGTGGAACAACTTGCCTGCAGAAGTTGTGAATGCTCCAAAACTGGATGTTTTTAAGAGATTGGACAACCATTTGTCTGAAGTGGTGTAGGGTTTTCTGCTTAAGCAGGGGGGTTGGACTAGAAGACCTCCAAGGTCTCTTCCAACTCTGTTAGTCTGTTATTCTTCACTTCTTTGTATTAAGAGGTGAGAGCTCTGAAAATCAGAGTTCCCAGGCAGGCAAAATTCACCTCTTGCACTAATCTAAATGTGGTTTCAGATATATTGCAGAGCTTCCCACGAGGACCGGGACGACGTGGGAGGGTATCCATATCCATCTTTCCTCCAGAAACAGACTGTTAAGAGCACCTAAAGGGTGTTAAAGTGCATCTATTCAACTGTTAACGTCTAATGGCAGCCCTAAGAGACAACAAGTTGTGTCAAGTATCTCTAACATTTAGTGCCACTTAGTGGGCTACAGAGGCAATTTTATGCAATTGTCTAGAATCTCACATTTAGACAGATTAATCCAGTATCAGTTTAATGGAAACTTATGTTCATAAGAACTATTGACGAAGTAACACTCAAGATGTACAAAGCAGAGAAAATCACGGCGCAGCCTAGGGACGGAAAGAGAACACAAGATGACATGTCAACAAAAGAAGCGAATCAGCGTGTGTCCTACACGGCTTGCAGTGCACATGACACAAGGACATAAACATGCTTACATGTTTATGAAACCCAAAGTGGCTTCCTAGAAAGAATTGCTAAACAGATAATTTGTTAGATAGATGCTGGTGATCAGAAAAAAAATAGTATTTATTGATGTGAAATATTTATATAGGTAATCGTCTTATATATAACTCTGGACAGCTCCTAATCAAACAAGCAAAACAGCATCAAAAATAAAATAACCAGATACTGTATGTATATCTTAACAAAGCCACCAACTTTTCTTGATATGGATCAAGAGAAGAGCATTTAAGATTAGGAATAATTCTTTATTGACCAAGTGTGATTGGACACACACAAAGAATTTGTCTCCAGTGCATAAGCTCTCAGCGTACATATAAACAACAAAGGAGTCAGATCGTAAATCACAAGATGCAATCATACATCATAAGATACAAACAACAAGTTATAACTCAAGATACCAATAGGAGAAGTTTGAAGATGAGAAGGACAATAGCAATAGAGGCCTACTACATGGGTAAATATCTTTAAAGGTAAGACAGGGGTCTGCAACCTTAAACACTCAAGGAGCTACAAAGGTCCTAACTGGAAGCCCCCCATTCAATTCTGGAGCTGACCAGAAGTCTGGTTGGCTCATCCTTTTTCCTCTACTTGTCCTCTTGCATTCTTTTCCCTCTATCCATCCTAACCAAAAGCCCTATCAATTGTGGAACCGGGAGTCGCAGCAGAGGGATGAAAGAGCCACATGCAGCTCCAGAGCCACAGGTTGACGACACCTGACCTAAGACAACGCTGTGGGGATTACTGTTTAGCCCAATTCCCACATGATGGCATGGGGGGGAAAACTATGTGTCTACTTGCTTTGGCATGGGAGTCTAGTTGTGTTTAGTTGCTTTGGCATGTAGCCTACTGCCTTATGGATATTCCATCTCCTTCAGCTAGCATTCACCTATAGATTTCTGTAACATTTATTAATTCTTTGGGGGCATTTAACCTTGAAGCTAGATGCAAAGCATGGGGATACGAAGATTGCCCTTCTGTCCACAGCCTTAGCTCTCGCTTCAATACCCCCTGCTCCAGAGAACTAAATCAAAGCTTGGAGAAATAAAATATCGCCAATGGCACCAGGACTAACAGTTTGATGGGGCTTTAATTTTTCCCTTACAAGTCCTTATATTTTAATCCAGTTAAAGTTAATGACCTACTGATTAACAACAGAGGAGACATTACCTTTGAATTATCCGTGACTATGGTGGCGATTTCAGGAATACCTTTGAAGAACTGTCTTTTTAAAAAAAAAAACATTGAGCATCATTCTGAAGCCATATTTCCAAAATGTCTTGGCAAGGATGATAAAATCAAAGTTATTCATCTCTGGAGTGGTGTGTGTGTGTGTGTGTGTGTGTGTGTGTGAGAGAGAGAGAGAGAGAGAGAGAGAGAGAGAGAGAGAGAGGGAGGGAGGGAGGGAGGGAGGGAGATGTGCATTCCATTTAGTGGTGGGATTCAAAAAAAATTATTACAAGTTCCGTAGGCATGGCTTGGTGGGTGTGATGTGACTTGGTGGGCATGGCAGAGGAAGGATACTGTAAAATCCCCATTCCCTCCCCACCCCACTAATCTGCTTTCCAGCTCCATTCTCCTATTCGGGGCAACAGAAGAAGATCCAGCCTAGCAGCTGGGTCTCAGTTTGAATCCCTAGCACCATATAACGGAGTGAGCTCCCGTTACTTGTCCCAGCTTCTGCCAACCAAGCAGTTCGAAAGCATGTAAAAATGCAAGTAGAAAAATAGGAACCACCTTTGGTGGGAAGGTAACAGCGTTCCATGCACCTTTGGTGTTTAGTCATGCCGGCCACATGACCATGGAGACATCTTCAGACAACGCTGGCTCCTTGGCTTAGAAATGGAAATGAGCACCGCCCCCTAGAGTTGGGAACGAGTAGCATGCATGTGCAGGGAAGCCTTTACTTTACCCTTTAATTCTAAGATATGTGGTGGACCTCCCAGCCTACCCTACAATCCTAGTAGTCTCCCTTCAAGAAAATCTAGTCTTGCTTAGTTTTTCCAGCTCAGTCAAGAATTACTAGTTGTTGCTAGAGACTTAGCAAAATGTTCGGAGTTTTCCCAAGCTGGAAATAAGCACCCTGGCCCATAATGAATTGGGGATGAATGTTTGAGTCGAGGTTATTTATATGGTCGTTATGCAGTAGTGAGAGTGTTTATCCCCTTTCTATTACTCCACTTCATATATTTTATTAAATTTGTTACAATTGTCCACTACAAGATATTTGGGGTGGGCTTAGTTGGAAATTTATGTATCTGGGTTACAGCAAATACATTAAGAAGGATTGGGGTAGGAGTAAGACTGGCTTACAGTTGAATGAGTAAAGATCAAGACAGACAGTTATAAGTAAAAGTATGGGAGGTTTTTACTAACCAATTCCCGTTTTGAAATTGCTTGTGGAAATGAAATTGGAGGCAACCATTTAAGGCCAATGAGTTGAGCAACCGGCTCAGTTCAGGAATCTAATTTAAAGCATCTTCTGCAGAGAGACACTTGGCCTTAAGTTGAATACATCCAATTATTCTTTTCTCCCCACCCACACAGGGCTTAACTTCATGCAATTTGGCAGATCGAATCTCACCAGGTTCAAGGTTGACTCAGCTTCCAATCCTTCCGAAGTGGGTAAAATGGAGGCCCAGATTGTTGGGGGCAAGAGGCCGACTCTGTAAACTGCTTAGAGAGGGCTGTAAAAGCACTGTGAAGCGGTATATAAGTCTAAGTGCTGTTGTTATTGCTATTGGGCAGGGGGCTGGACTAGAAGACCTCCAAGATCCTTTCCAGCTCTGTTCTGTTCTATCTGCTTTAGTTAAATACCAATTGCGTAGATTTTCGGTCTGCAGGTGGGAAATTTCTCCTTTTCACAGAGGCCTTTTCATTATCTTTCCGAGATTTCTCAGGCAACAAGGGCTCAATTTTGCAAAAGTTCAAAATGCTAACCCATGAGCTGTGACTCTGCAGTAGGTCAATACTAATGAAAAATTAATTGCCCCATGAATTATACATTTCATACACCCTCTTGCAAATCTGTCTCAGAGTCACTTCCCTTCACATAATCCCTCTGATGTCAGCAGAACTGGGTGTTAAATGAATTGGTTTCAAGATTGCTGGTCTTGTACTTGCTTGTTTCAACCATTTGCCTTGGCTGCTTTGCTCAATTTTTTTCATATTCTTCTTAATTGCTTTACTAACTCCTGTCTAGTAAAACCAGTAATATCATTTTTTTTCATCTAATAACCCTCTCCACTTGCTACGGAATTCTAATAATTTGACGAATCATTGTAACTTTACAAAAATTCTATTCACTCTCTAAAATCTTACACATAATGTTGGGTTTTGGCTTAAGATCAACCCCAAGCAAGCTATTTAATTTTTTTAGCAATTTATTTATATATTTTCCTTAACATACATCTTTTAACTTTTAACAACAACCATTTCTGAGCAATCTAGTATTTTTAATTACATCTTCTTCTATGGATGATTCCTCATTTTTCCCATGCTGTGTATATATTCCTTTGTTGATATTAGTTGCGTAGTTGTGTCCAACCCATCATAACCCAAAGGACAATGTTCCTCCAGGCCTTCCTGTCCTCTATCATCCTCTGGAGTCTATTTAAGCTCATGCCTACTGCTTCGGTGACTCCATCCAGCCACTTCATTCTCTGTCATCCTGTTCTTCTTTTGCCCTCAGTCTTTCCCAGCATGGGTGTCTTCTCCAGTGAGTCCTTCCTTCTCATTAGGTGGCCAGAGTCTTTGAGTTTCATCTTCAGGATCTGGCCTTCTAAAGAGCAGTCAGGGTTGATCTCCTCTAGGACTGACTGGTTTGATCGCCTTGCAGTCCAAGGGACTCGCAGGAGGCTTCTCCAGCACCAGTCTTTTTGCCTTTTGGTACTGTCCACGGGGTTTTCATGGCAAAGATACTGGAATGGGTTGTCCTTTCCTTCTCCAATGGATCACGTTTTCTCAGAGCCCTCTGCTGTGACCTGCCCATCTTGAGTGGCCCTGCATGGCATAGCTCATAGCTTCATTGAGTTACACAATCCCCTTCATCATGACAAGGCAATTATCCATGAAGAGGATAAATCCCTAAGTAAGCTATTTATTAATGACATGACAAGCTGCTCCTCTTTTTTCTAGCTAGTATTTTATAATGGTTGATCCGAAGGCACTTCCTTTAAAATAAAAGTGGTTGGTGATTCAGCTCGGGTCAGAGACACAAAAATGAATTGGACAAAAGCCATTTTTTCTCCCTAAACCTTTCCTTAAAAGGAACTCACTCTAAGGCTGCAAAGGACCCTGGAGCATTAGAGATGGCTTTAAAAGAACGTCTCCTCTTTGTGGTCACTCTTGCACCCAATTTCATTTTCCTGGATGATTAAAGGCTACTTAACCCCAAACTGGCCATTCATCCATATTCAGACTCACGTTCAGAGTGCATTATAAATCAGACACAATTCCTTTTATCATTATTTAGAATAATTGTTTAGGAAACAATCCTAACGAAAGACTTTTAAAAACCTATCAGCTTTTGGAAGGGGCTGTACGATAATTATGAATTATTACACAACTGAGCTCAAATGCCATGATTTAATTTTGGAAATGGGGATGCGGAGAGAGCCCTGGAGTTTGTAGGTCATGGGTGTGAGGAAATGGATCGTTAAATATATGTATTTCACTCTACCTATTAATTAAAAGAGAAAGCTTTATGGGATGATACCTTCACCCAAATGGAAGTCAAGTCCAAAGATCTTTTTTTCTTCTTCTTCAGATTCTTCAGGCATAGTACAAATTGCTTCTCAACTCCACCAGTGGTGGGATTCAAACAATTTTACTACCGGTTCTGGGGGCATGGCTTTCTGGGCGTGGTGTGGCATGGTAGGGGAAGGTTATCAGGGGTGGGTTACTCCTGGAATTACTGCCGGTTTAGGGTGCACAAAATGTTTGCGTTTGATCACGCGCATGCGCATTTACACAAAATAGGTGCATCTGCAAAACATTAAAAAAGAAAGTTTAAAAAATGGCGCAATTACAATTGTTCTGTGCAAAAAACCAAAAATTCAGCAGTTCGAATCTCACCAGGCTCAAGGTTGGCTCAGCCTTCCATCCTTCCGAGGTGGGTAAAATGAGGATCCGGATTGTTGGGGACAATTGGCTGACTCTGTAAACCGCTTAGAGAGGGCTGTAAAGCACCGTAAAGCAGTGTATAAGTCTAAGTGCTATTGCTTTGCTAGATAGCATCACCATCGACCCAGTAAGCATGAGCTTGGGCAGACTAGCAGACACAGTGGGGGACATAGGGACCTGGCATTCTGTGGTCCACAAGTCGTGAAGAATCAGGCATGACTTAGCATCTGAACCGCAGCAACAAGAACTTAAACAGAAAATGCAAGGAGAAACTCTGAGAAACTGTAATGATTTAGGAGAAAGGTCTTAATTAACCTTCTACTGGAACTTGTGCTATTTTCTCCCCTTTGGCAGTTAAGATAGCAACTATATTATACTTTCCCAACCTTTCTCAGTGCTAGGGAGGAAAAAATAATATACTTAGAAGGAAGATCATTAATAGTCTAGGCATTTTGAAAAGGAACAGATACAAATAATTTTTGGAAGTGCTATCAAAACATGAAGTGGAGTAGAAGTTAAGAGCAGAAAAAATATGGACACAAATTTCTATCCGACCACTAAATGTACTGGAGAATCCCAATAAACCCCATTTAAATAATGTGTTTAGTGATTGTTATTGTTAGCGCTATCCAAGAAAGTCCTTTTTTGATAAGCATTTTTTTTCTAATAAATTGCTTTCTTTTATTGCGATTACAGGCCAAGTTGAGTAATCTATTATGCACAGCAACTCATTTTTACCATCCTTTCATGTCTATGCTTCATTATATTTTAAAATTAACATTCTCTCCTCATCTTTTTATTATAATTATCAATCTATCTGTGAGGTACGATGCTTTGAGATGTACAAGCAGGTGATTCTATTTCTTCTTTATCACATTAAACTCAAGAGCCACATCTTCAGATTCAAAGAGGTTATGGACTCTGAAACATAATTGCATTGTGATCACCTTCCATGCCCGTAAATCAATTCACTGGAAAATAAAGACCAAAAAAGGTTCATTGGCATCTCTCTTTGGAAGAAAGAATTGAGGTGAAATACAATATATCTACTTTTTCCTGCTTTCATCTTTTGGGATCAAATCACAAACAATGAAATATTAATTATCCCTGCAGAGTGTAGCTTTTGTGATGTAGCTCTTCTATTTAAAAATGCAGATATTAGTTGCCCTTAATGGTGGCGTGATTGGTTTCATAACATCTGTATTTAGGTTACTCCTTTGTTCTGGGCACATAAAACTGGATATTTTGCTGTTGCTGTTGTTGAAATGTTAATCCTGAGCATTAGAAACTGGGCAAAATCGAAACATAGGCTAACTGAATTACAGAAAAACAGAGTTGGAAGGGACCTTGGAGGTCTTCTAGCCCAACCCCCTGCTCAGACAGGAAACCCTGGCCTATACCATTTCAGACAAATGGTTGACTGATCCCTTCTTAAAAACCTCCAGTGATTTATTTTATTTATTTATTTATTTTATTTTATTATATTTATATCCCGCCCTTCTCCACAGAGGACCAGGGCGGCGCACAGGAATTTAAAAACATACAAAAAATAAATACATAATTTAAAAATATATTAAACTATTCTAATCCTATGCTAAAACCAAATTTTAAAATACCCAATTTAAAACTCTCTAAAATAGTCCCCATGGGAGGTTAGGCAAGGCCAGCTTGCTGGAAAAGATGTGTCTTTAGACATTGGCGGAAGAGGCGGAGGTCAGTGATGGTGCGTAATTCAGGGGGTAGGTCGTTCCAAAGGGCACGGCCCGCCACAGAGAAGGCTCTTCCCCTGGGTGTCGCCAGTCGGCATTGTCCGGCCGACGGCACCCTGAGAAGACCCTCTCTGTGGGAGTGGATCGACCGAAGGGATGTATGGGGCAGAAGGCGGTCTCGCATATAACTAGTGATGGAGCACCTACAACTTCTGGAGGCAAGTCATTTCATTGATTGATCGTTCTCAATAATAGGAAATTTCTCCTTAATTCTGGGTTGGTTTTCTCCTTGATTAGCTTCCACCCATTGCTACTTGTCCTGCCTTCAGGTGCTTTGTAGAATAGGTTGACCCCTGCTTCTTTGTGGCAGCTCCTTAGATATTGGACACTGTTGTGATGTCTCCCCTAGTCCTTCTTTTCATTAAACTAGACATACCCAATTTATGGAACTGTTTCTTCATATGGTTTAGCCTTCAGTCCTCTAATCGAATACGAATACGAATACGAATATATTTATTTGTATAACCGCGTCCTCTCCCCTAGGGGACTCGGAGCGGTGTACAGGGAGAAAATTAAAACAGCATAAAAAATATACATAAATACACTAAAAACAAATTAAATTTAACTATCCCTGCACTAAAATTCCCATTTAAAATTAACAATCCCTAATCCCTGGGTAGAGACTAACCTAGGCCGGCCAAGCAGAAAAAATGAGTTTTTAATTTCTGACGGAAGGAGCGGAGGTCCGTAGTTATTCTAATGTCGGGGGGAAGGTCGTTCCAGAGGGCTGGGCCCGCCACAGAGAAGGCCCTTCCCCTGGGCGTCGCCCGCTGACAAAGTCTAGTGGACGGCACCCGGAGAAGTCCCTCTCTGTGGGAGCGAATCGGCCGGGAGGATGTATGAGGCAGAATCCGATCCCGCAGATAGCTAGATCCCGAATCATCTTTGTTGCTCTTCTAGAGTCCCACATCTTTTTTTATATATATCATGGTTGCAATATTCCAAGTGTGGTCTTACCAAGGCATTATAATGTGGTACAAACAGGAAGGATGAGGACTTGGTCCACTTGATTCTGATGTCAACTGAGCCAAGCTATTTAAATTTCCTTGATACCGAATTTAACAAAATGTAAAGAAAAGGAGGAAGAGGAGGAGGAAGTCCAAACTTACTGAATAACTCTATTAAAAATAGATCTCAACTTTGTGATACAGGACTTAGCAGCCTTCCACTAAGACAAACATGCTGAGGAAAAGGAGGAAGAAGAAAAGAAGATTACAAACAACATTTCTCTGAACTTTTTCAAAAGCTCCAGTAAGTTAATTCAGCAGCCCTGTACTTTCTGACAAGTATTTATCTGGTCTGATGTAGTGAGAAAGAATGATGGATGCTTGATGGACATTGACCCAAGCGAGCATTTCACTGACTTCCTCAAATTACTTTCTGTTCTAGTGGAGATTATTCTGTATCATTTCTAGGAGTGCCCAGTAAACCATCAAAGGAGAAGTCGAAGAAGAAATTGGATGCTGAGTTACTGTATTGTAATATTTCAAGTGGACGGCGTGAGTTTTTACAGCTCTTCCCTTGGAGAGAAGCAAAGGACATTGACCCATTCTCTTCTCAATTACATCTAGCTGATACTTCACACTGCAATTCTGTGTACCTTCTACTCAAAAGTAAGCTTCATAAAAGTGCCACCCTAGTCATGCTTTATGGTAGCATAGGCATCTGTTCCTACACAATAGAGGTGGGATTCATCAGGTTCTGACCAGTTCTGGAGAACCAGTAGCGGAAATTTTGAGTAGTTCAGAGAATCGGTAAATACCACCTCTGACTGGCCCCGCCTCCATCTGTTCTCTGCCCAGGAGGAAATGGGGATTTTGCAGGAACCTTCCCCTGCCCACTAAGCCATGCCCACCAAGCCACACCATGCCCACCAAGCCATGCCTACTGAACCGGTAGTAAAATTTTTGAATCCCACCACTCCTACACAATAACACCAAGGTAATGAACCATGTCATGGGCAGGAGGTTGGATTAAAACACCTCCAATATCCCTTCCAACCCTATTATTCTACATAATACATACATTTATCTCAGATAGATAGATAGATAGATAGATAGATAGATAGATAGATAGATAGATAGATAGATAGATAGATAGATAGATAGATAGATAGATAGATAGATATTTAAGGAAGTCTTATTGAAAAAATCAAGGGTCTATGTTAGTCAAACCCTCTTGGACCATCATGGAGATGGTCAAGTCATATTTGTTTCTCTCTGTGCCATAGTGGTGCAGTGGTTAGAATGTAGTATTGCAGACTGACTCTTCCCACTGCCAGCAGTTCGACCCTGACCAGTTTAAGGTTGATTTAGCCTTGAATGGAATGGAATGGAATGAAATGGAATAGAATGGAATGGAATGGAATAGAATAGAATAGAATAGAATAGAATAGAATAGAATAGAATAGAATAGAATAGAATAGAATAGAATAGAATAGAATAGAATAGAATTCTTTATTGGCCAAGTGTGATAGGACACACAAGGAATTTGCCTTTGTTGCATATGCTCTCGGTGTATATAAAAAGACAAGATACATTTGTCAAGAATCATAAGGTACAACATTTAATGATAGTCATAGGATACAAATAAGCAATCAGGAAACAATCCATATCAATCTAATTCGTAAGGATACAAGCCACAAAGTTACAGTCCTGCAGTCATAAGTGGGAGGAGATGGGTGATAGGAACAATGAGAAGACTAATAGAAATAGTAATGCAGCCTTAGTGAATAGTTTGACAGTAGTGAGCAAATTATTTGTTTAGCAGAGTGATGGCTTTTGGGGGGGGGGGAAACTGTTCTTGTGTCTAGTTGTCTTGGTTAGTGTCCGTCTTGTCATCCCTCCGTGGTCAGTGAAATGAGGAGCTAGATTGTTGGGGGGCAATAGGCTGACTCTGTGAACCACTTAGAGGGGGCTGTAAAGCCCTATGAAGTGGTATATAAATCTAAGTGCAATTGGTATTTGGAAAGACATGGCTGCATTGCCATGGCAGTCCCTTAAAGCCACCAGAAGGACCTTTGCCTTAAGGTTGTGAGAATCTCATCATTCTCCAAATTGATCAAAATGCAATTCACACTGGAAGGTGGTGAGAAGAAGGGGGGGGGGGAAATCTCGGGGGTGTTAAATAATTCCTACTAAAAGGCAATTACAACTTACGCCAAAGCCTTCTGCATTTCACTGGGAACCATCGTTAATCTTCACTTTCTATTTTTTAAAAAAGCTCTTTTTTCTTGTCATATGTACAGGATTGGTATTTATTTATAGATGGGCCGGGCATCCTCTTGATTTCAACCACAAAAGGGCTCTTAAGTAAAGTCATTGTTGAAAAGGAAACGTTGTAAAAATGATCCTTGGGTTGCCAAGGAGAAATGCATGCGATTTGGAAAGAGAAGGTTATTCCATGCTTGGGGTGTTATTTTTCCTTTTAATTGCTGCATAGATCTGAGTCTACTTTTATCCCAAGGATGAAGTCTTGTATCCCTATGTACCCGATTGCAGAGGGAAATCCGAATTAAATTGCAACAGCATATTTTGGATAGCTGTAAAAAAAAATAAAGGGAAGCAGAGGGAGTTTTGTAAGTTCAATCTTTTCTGTTGCCAAGACTGGCTGTGGTCCAATAATGATGAAGGTAAGCAGTCTATCTCTTGTCTATCTAGCCAATCAGGAAGAGTTAACTCTGTTGTTGTGGCCACCAGCAACAATTATGCAAATCTGGAAGGATAATAGTAGATCCCATTTGAAAGTTTATCACATAAAGGCATGATCCATACAATATGTATAATTCAACCATCGACTTATCCTGTTATTACATCTCACATTTGGATATGTCAGAGCACAGTTAAGCAAACCAAGTTAAGGATCATAAGAGAGAGAAAGAGAGAAAGAGAGAGAGAGAGAGACACACAGACAGACGATAGACGACAGACGATAGACAGATAGGCAGATAGATAGATATAGATAGAAAGATAGATGAGAGATGAGAGAGAGAGAGAGTAAGTAGATAGACAGATGAGAGAGAGAGAGATGAGACCGTTTTAAAGCAATATTACAGGAAAGTTTTATTTTAATGATAAGATCCTAAGAAAACATATAGAAAAGACTAGATCAAATTTATTGATTCTAGAACCTCTTTGAGTCTTGCAAAAGCAAGGAACTGAACTTAAATATCGATCAGTTCACAACTTGCTTTGTAGGGTGCAGGGAAGATCTTCTTTATAAAAAATCGCTTTCCACAAAAATGATACTTTTTAGTTCTGAGTAATCTACGTAGAAGGGCGGTCATAAAAAGCCCATTACAGCAGGGCTCCAAGGGAGAAAAATAGAACTTACATCTGTGATACCTATGGATTTATCATTTGAACACATCTTTGGATCTCAGGAAAAAAATTGTTCGACAAGTCCCACTGACTTTCACAATACAGGAAGGGTAATTTGGTGTTTCTATTTTGCAGGTTTGCTTTGATGACCTATTGATCTACTCAAGTTGCTTCCTGAAACATCTGGGGCATATAGATACGGCCCTGAACTATCCGAGCAAAAATAGGATTAAAGCTGAAATTCTCCAAGTGACATTTTGCTCAGCAAAAGATCTTGGGGAAAATAAACAGGCACTTTGCTTTCAAGAAAGGCACCAGCACAAATCTGCCAGAGTTGATGATGAATTTTAGGAAAGGCATGGAGCTATTCTGACTTGGTTGGAGGAAAAAAGAGAAGGGAAGGGTGTTACATGTGTATAAAATTAAGGAGTAGATTACCAAGTCTTTCCTTCTGGGTGATCCAAAGATGCATAATAACAAAGTAGTCGGAGCAGAGAAATACAAGAAATTAAGTGATCCCTGCTGAGAGAAAGCAAATGAGATGCAGAAAACATCTCCAACATAAGGTAACGATAAAGGTTCCCCTCGCACATATGTGTTAGCCATTCCCGACTATAAGGGGCGGTGCTCATCTCTGTTTCAAAGCCGAAGAGCCAGCACTGTCCAAAGACGTCTCCTTGGTCATGTGGCCAGCGTAACTAAATGTGCACAGAACACTATTACCTTTCCACCAAAGGTGGTTCCTATTTTTCTACTTGCAGTTTTACATGCTTTCGAACTGCTTGGTGGGCAGAAGCTGGGATAAGTCACAGGACCTCACTCCGTTACACAGCGCTAGGGATTCGAACCACTAAACTGCCAACCTTTCTGATCAACAAGCTTAGCCACTGAGCCACCACCTTCCTTGTAGATAGACGTGACTTACTCTCTTTCTTTCCTTCTTTCTTTCTTTCAATATTGGTGAGCTGCTGATAATCATTTTGATTCTTCTTCTTCTTCTCCTCCCCTTCCTTCCTTCTCTCCTTCCTTCTTCTCTCTCTTCTGATCTCTCTTTCTTCTCTCTTCTCACCCTTTGGCCTCCAGAAGTTGTGAATGCTCCAACACCGGAGATTAAGAAACGATTGGACAACCACTTGTCTCAAATGGTAGAGGGTCTGCTACTTGAGCAGGGGGTTGGACTAGAAGACCTCCAAGGTCCCTTCCAACTCTTATGTTCCCTCTTCAAGGACAATCTTAAGGAGTATAAACGCTGTATGTTGGAGGCAGGGAAATCAGCTGAATGGGGGCAACAGGGAACACAAAGAAATAACAGTTCTCTTGGAGGAAATCAGGTGCCTGAAAGTAACAGGGAATCCAAGCGGTGTACCCCAAAATCCATGTGGTAATATCTTTCTATTGGCCAAGTAATGGAGGGCTAGCACCTTAATTCAGTGGCAGGAAAAAGCTCTTTCGGAGCATTATTTTTTTGTTATCCATTTACATTGCTCTCTGATGTGGTCTCGCTTGTGATTGATTTTATCTATTCTTGTGTAATCAACTCTAATTGACCATGAATCAGCATGATATCATCTTTGTGACAATAATATCTCTGATTAGATTGCATCCCCCACAAGACTTTCAGGAAGGAGAAACAATGTCCAGCGCAAATGATGCGGAAAGTTTTGAAAGAGGATTTTGAAAGGAACGCAGACTTGCATGAACCATAATTATGGCGATATTGCTCCACTAATGGAAACCTTATACACACACACACACACACACACACACACATCAGTGGATGGTTTCTACTAGTTTTACTACTGGTTTGCATGTGCGTGCGCGCACATGCGCCGAAGTGTCCGGGCAGTTGGGCAAAGCGTCCCACCGTAGCCACTACAGGCTCGGCCGAACCTGGCCGAACCGTGAGCAACCCACCTCTGATATACATATACACATCCTATACATGTAAAAAGGTAAAGGTTCCCCTTGCACACATGTCATTCCCAACTACGGGGGGCAGTATTCATCTCCGTTTCAAAGCCAAAGAGCCAGCGCTGTCCGAAGATGTCTCTATGGTCATGTGGCTTGACATGATTAAATGCCGAAGGTGCATGGAACGCTGTTACCTTCCCACCAAAGGTGGTCCCTATTTTTCTACTCGCATTTTTATGTGCTTCCGAACTGCTAGGTTGGCAGAAGCTGGGACAAGTAACAGGAACTCACTCCGTTACGTGGCGCTAGGGATTTGAACTGCCGACCTTTTATCAATAAGATCAGCGTCTTAGCCACTGAGCCATCGCTTCCCTTACATATATAATACATGTACATACATACTCATAGCTTGAAATTTGAGAATATTCAGGGTGGCATAAGAACAGGCTTTTAGGTTTTGCAATTTTATTAATTAGACTCTTTCTTTCCCTTTGCTCTTTAGCTGTTGCCTCTAAATAGAAACTAATCCTTTCATAAATTAATCCCCTGGACTTCCTGTTCATCTTTTCACAAATTCTGACCTGCTCTTTTCACTCGCCCCTCGCAAATTGCAAAACAAGTTAGGCATGGGTTAATGGATGTCACACATCAAGAACAATTTACCATTTTTAGATTTTTTTTCCTCCCTCTCTATTATTTTTAGTTATATCAAGGCTTTCCGGGCGCTATAGAAATCTTATTTTTTCCATGAAATTAAGAGCATAATTGATGTCAGTCTGGTCTCCCAAGAAATTAATCAGTGTGATGCGAAAGCTGGTGTTGTTAGCTGTGAAGAAAGCGAAAAACTGAAAGAATTGTGGAGCTGTGGTTTTTATTATTTATTTCGACTTTACTCTAGCCCCAGTTTCTATCCTTTTTAAAAAAAAAATATCCTGCAAGTTAAAATTTTGATTTGCACTTTCTTAAGATGTTCCCCTTGCACCCTGTTTTGAAAATGCATGGTATTTGATGGAATAATATAATTATAATATGGGTCAGAGAACAATGGGACTGAGCGTTTCCAAAGCAGCTAATTCTTTATTGTAACGTGCTTTCAAAGAAAATAAATAATAGTCTTTTTCAGAATAATTTTCCTGCATTTCAGGAGAAAGTTGCTTGACATTTCTTTTGCGCAAATACAAGAGAACCAACCCACACATGTACTTAACTATCAGGACTGGTGGGAGAGCTCAGGCCTGAAGAATAATAATCTGTGAACCATTTATGTTAACCTTGTTTTAACAGACAATCTTCTATTGAACACAACCCCCCCCCAAAAAATGGAAACACCAAATGTAAGGAAATGTCCACTGTCTAAAGAAAACGGAGATGGCTGGAGCGATAGGTTTGGAAAGAGTGTTCAATCGATTTGATTCCAAGTCTGACTTGAAACTTTAATTTTAAGCATTAACTCAAACAGCTTCTGGGGTTTTAATTGGGAAAGATTCAAGAACACAATTCAATGCAAAATCTCTACTGTTTCCCGCCCCCCAGATTGATTCAAAGAAGCTAAACAATTCAAACTGAATCGGTTTGAAAGTCCAAATCAGATTAGTTATTTTTTTTCCCAAAATGGACTTGAAAGTCCAGACTGAATCCACTGTCCAATTCTGTTGCCAGCTCTGCCACAACATAAGGGGAATAATTTTTCACTGGGAAATTCATAATGATCTGCGGTGATATTTCTCTATCATAGTTGTAGCTACCAATATTCCATTACTTTCTTTTTACATGGACAAATGGAGAGGTGGAGGGTTTTTTTTAAACAGTTTGTAAGCAATTTATTGTCACCCTTAGGGAATCCCTTAATAAAGTTCCCACGTTTACTCAGCTATTTCGACCAATAAACGTTTTTAACTCTTGGCAACTTAAACGTTGTAACTGTTTCCAAGCACCATCTCTTGTCCACCATCTCTGGATTGCTTAGAGCAATCGCTTGGATGGCTGAGGAAAAACAACAACTAAATAAAAATAGAAATAACAATTGGATCATCACTGGAATACCATCAGCATTGACAAAATCACCCTCAGACAATTGCAAAAGGCAGCTTTACTCGTAACAGCTTGCATCCTGCGCTGATGCCTCGAACATCATCAACCATCAATCAACCTTGGAAAGGTCCTGGGATAGGCATATTTATGACGGATGTAATGTCCCAGGGTCACATGATCCCCTTTTGATCATGTGACCCTGATCGCCAGCGGGCGACGCCCAGGGGAAGGGCCGTCTCTGTGGCGGGCCCGACCCTCTGGAACGACCTTCCCCCCGAAATTAGAACAACTGCAGATCTCCGCTCCTTCCGTCACAAACTAAAAAGTCATTTCTTCTGCTTGCCCGGCCTGGGGTAATTGAACTGTTTTTTAGGGTTTTTAGGGGTTTAGTTTTAGTTTGGGATTTTAGCGCAGGGTTTTAGTTTAATTCATTTTAATATTGTATTATGCTTGTGGTTTTATACATGTATTTTTAAATTCCCTGTGCACCGCCTCGAGTCCCTTCGGGGAGAGAGAGCAGTTTATAAATTAAAATTATTATTATTATTATTATTATTATTATTATTATTATTATTATTATTATTATTATTATTATTTTGTGACCTTCTGATAATGAGGAAGCCAGATTTACTTAACAACCGTCTTCCTAATCTCAGTGATTCACTTAACAACAGTGGCAAGAAAGGTCATCAACCAAAGGCAAAACTCACTTCACAAATGTCTCGCTTAACAAATGGAAATTTTGGCTCTCCATTGGGGTCGTTAAGACTGAGGCCGACCTGTATTTCAACCACAAAGCTGGAATGAAAAATGCCCGTCAGAATCACCAGAGTGATTTCCTTCTGTTTGGGCCCATTCTTTTCATCAACGGTTTACACATCCCCTATTTGTGGGAAACCCTTGCGGGGAAAACTATACAAGGAATTAAAGCCACTGATTTGGCAATCGGGTTTATGGGATGCCATGATACGGAGTTCTTAGTCAAGCTGCATTACACTTGGGTCTAAGAGATCTATTTACCCATCTCTTTGCAATGAAACAAAATGAAAAGTCACGGCTGAGCAGTGGCTACTTGGATTCCAATCTCTCAAGAATATAGGATCAAGAAATCAGGCTTGCAATGGAAAAGACACCTGTCAGAAAAAGTTTCTCTCTTCTCTGACATCAGTTTAACATGGCTGACATCTACCCTCTTGCTGGTGAAGGCCAGCCTGCTTAACAACGCAGTGAGTCTGAACACATCTCATGCCTACTTTTCCTGCTCTGCCATATTTTCTTTGGTGCAGCGTATACTAGAAGGGACTTACATACTGGAATAACAGAGTTGGAAGGGACCTTGGAGGTCTTCTAGTCCAACCCCCTGCTTGGGAAGGAAACACTACACCACTTCAGATAAATAAACATCTTCTTAAAGATTTCCAGTGTTGGAGCATTCACAACTTCTGGAGGCAAGTTGTTCCACTGATTAATGGTTCTCACTGTCAGGAAATGTCGTGGCTGAGACCTTGGGCAGAGATATGGTGAGAGTGCCATGAAGATGGAGAGAATAATCACCTAATTTCCAAATGGATGCAGTTCTCGCTTTGCAGGCTAAAAAGGTGCTGATTTCAATGTAGACTTCTTCTGTAGGAAATGACCAGGCTGAGCCCAAAGGAGGGTCAAGCATGTCATAAGTCTCATGAGTTTAGTTATGACCTACCTGCCAATGAGAAATTTTTACTCTGAGAAGATGCGACACATAATCCATATCCCACAAACTTCTGCCAGTCAAAATACTTCTTCATGATTAGATGGGATACAGCCTCCCTAAAGTACCCTGCTTTTGATGGGCAGCTTCAAACATGGGATATAAATCACAAAAGTTTTCATATGCAACTGACACACAGCAGGAACCGTCCTTTGGAAAGCCTGTGGAGATTTTCCCTTTATTCACACAACAGCAAAGTCCCTTAATGGAACGAAACATCCAGCCAGAAATTTGGCCAGCCATAAGCTTCAGGCATTATTCTTTTATACGAAGGGAAGCTTTTATAGCCATGTGCCTCTTCCGATACAATAAAAAGGAAACAGAGCCAGGACTGCTGCCAAAAATAAACTAGGGAGAGATAACGTCGTGTAGGGTTTTCTCTGCTCTCATCTTCTCCTTGGTCCACATTTGTTTCATAGGCTTTTTCTTAAAAAAAAAATAAGTGAAGAAACATCTACGTGCATTTTTTGCATTTTAGTTAGGCAGATGGATAACTGGATGGATGGATGGATGGATGGTTGGATAGATAGATAGATAGATAGATAGATAGATAGATAGATAGATAGATAGATAGATAGATAGATAGATAGATAGATAGATAGATAGATAGATAGATAGATGATAATGGATAGAGTAGTTATAGTTAATAGATGATGGATGGATGGATGGATGATGGATGGATGGATGGATGGATGGATGGATGGATGGATGGATGGATGGATGGGTGGGTGGGTGGATGGATGGATGGATAGATAGATAGATAGACAGATAGATAATAGATGATGAATGGATAGAGTAGTTATAGATAATAGATGGATGGATGGATGGATGGATGGATGGATGGATGGATGGATGGGCGGGCGGGCGGGCGGGCGGGCGGGCGGACGGACGGACGGACGGACTGACTGACAGATATGAGAGAAGATGATAGATAGATAGATAGATAGATAGATAGATAGATAGATAGATAGACAGACAGACAGACAGACTGACAGACAGACAGACAGACAGACAGACAGACAGATAAAAGATGATGAATGGATAGAGTAGATATAGATAATAGATGGATGGATGGATGGATGGATGGATGGATGGATGGATGGATGGATGGATGGATGGATGGATGGACGGACGGACTGAGTGACTGACTGACTGACTGACTGACAGATATGAGAGAAAGATAGATAGATAGATAGATAGATAGATAGATAGATAGATAGATAGATAGATAGATAGATAGATAGATAGAGAGGCAGGCAGGCAGGCAGGCAGGCAGGCAGTATATAGATGACAGATGGACAGATGAGAGAGAGATGTGATAGAGATAATCAGAATAGATACAATGTGTCTATCATTATTTGGTGTTCCATTTCAAATTAATGTGTTAACGCAGCTTCATCTGTATTTCCAGCCACTCCCCACCTCAGAACATCAGCCATTAGATTCTCATAGGAACACAAACCCTGCTGTAAACTGCGTACGCACTCATTTCTTATGTGCCTCTCACCCATGATACACAAATAAAAACAAAATAATTAAGAAGCTTTGAAGCCACAAACTCAACTGTATTTTTCCCCCTATTTCACCCTGCAGATACCCCTGAATTAGATTTTTAAAAGAATGCATTTTGCTGAACGTAAAAGGAATGACATCACAGTTGACTTTACCCGCCAAGAACAGGGAGCAGATACCCATTCTTCCCCCAGGGAGTTTCAGCATTTAGCAACTCTAATCCATTGCTGCCTCTGGCTCGTTGTCTGTCCTCAGGAGGCAGGCAAGTGCTGACAAAACAACATTAAATATGTTCAACCTCCTTGCCATCTGGTCCTCTTAAGTGGGAGAGATCAAATCCACGGAGAAGGGGGAGGGATGTGGATGAACGAGAGCCCCATTGAGGTCATCTTGTTTGAGGACTCCCGAAACCTTGGACTGAAACTAGCAAGGGGCAAACGCTATCTTAGGAAAGGCACTCTGGCATAATGGTAATTACATTTTCATGGGTCTATTCCTTTCTTGGATATTAAAGATGCTTTTAAAATGTCCTTACAGATTATAGATTAACAGAGTCGGAAGGGACCTTGTAGATCATCTAGTCCAACACACACACATCCTCGCCCAAGCAGGAGACCCTACAACATTTCTGACAGATGGCAGTCCAATCTCTTCTTGAAAGTCTCCAGTGATGAAGCTTCCACAAGTTCTGAAGGCAACTTCTGTTCCATGGGTGGATTGTTCTCACTGTCAGAATAATTTCTTCTTATTTCCAGGTTGAATTTCTCCCTGGTCAGTTTCCATCCATTATTCCTTCTCTGGCCTTTGGGGGCTTTGGAGAATAGCTTGACCCCCTTCCTCCTCTCTGTGGCAGCTCCTCAAACATTGGAAGACTGTTATCATGTCTCCCCTGGTCCTTCTCTTCACTAGACTAGATATACCCAATTCCTGCAACCGTTCACCGTATGTTTTAGCCTTCAGTCCCCTAATCATCTTGGTTGCTCTTTTCTGCACTCTGCCAGCTGCCTTAACTCTTGATCTTAGTGGCAAGGCAGGATGGACAGCTAAGAAAATCCAGGAAGTCTTCGACTTAGAAGCATTCATTCAGTGACCGTTCAAATTTACAACATCACGCGCCCAAGTCACCAAATCATCCCAGCTCAGGAGATGTATCCGGCATTCAGACATTACTATAAACATTCAAGAGTGGGACCAAGCCATCTTGGCAGTGAAATGTACCCATCTGTCTATCATCTGCCAATTCCGTGGGGAATTAGCAAGAGATACAGAGCTGCTAATAAGACAAAGTGTCAAGAAGAGACATTAATGTAAGTGTTGGCATGACAAGAAAAATACGTTACCACACGGAAAACTAATAGCATCTCCTTCCCGGCTCATTCATTTCCTTCTGCTGAGTTCCTTAAGGTAAAGTAAAATCTTGCAAAGCACTCAGCAGTAGGGATCCACAAATGTATGCAAATGTGAGCGTCTGTGCATAATGAAGTTTTCCACCTGTCTGAAGATAACTCACGATTTTTGTGATTTTTTTCCCCTCCCTCTGCACAGTGTTTTTCTCAAAATGCTGTTTGGGCATCCACTTGCCTCGAGTTCCGTGATGGCAAATCTATGGCACACATGCCACAGGTATCACATGGAGCCCTCTCAGTGGGCATGGAAGCCGTTACCCCAGCTCAGATCCACTGTGCATGCATGCGCGCCTCCCGCTGGCCAGCTGATTTTGGGGTCTCCGCCGTGCATGCGAAACACACATGCGGGGGGTGACTGGGGAGCAGTGCATCCTATTTTTGGTCCCAGGAGGGTTCAGGGAGGCCTGCTAGGCCCAAAATGGGAGTGCAGAGGAGTAGTGCACACATGCCTGGGGGGTTGCACACACATGCATGGGGGTTGCATGCACATGCGTGGGGGCGGGGTAGCGTGGGGGAGTGTGGGGGAGCATGCATGCACATGCAGGGGGTGGGGCATGTGCATTGCATTAGGTGGGCATGTGTGCGCAGTGTCATGCATGTGCTTTTGGCATGCGAGGAGAAAAAGGTCAGCCCTCACTGCTTTACTTTGACAAAGTCAGGAAGAGAAGAGAAATTTGAGAAAGAGAAAGGCAGGACAGGAAGCAATGGGTGGAAACTAAGCAAGGAGAGAAGCAACCTAGGACTAAGGAGACATTTCGTGATGAGAACAATTAGCCAGTGGAAGTACTTGCCTCCAGATGTTGTGGGTGCTCCATCACTGGAGATTTTCAAAGAAGAAACTGGACTTGTCTGAAATGTTGCAGGGTCTCCTGCATGAACAGAGGGTTGGACTAGAGGACCTCCAAGGTCCCTTCCAACTCTGTTATTCTGTTACTCTGAAAACTCTCAGACTCCATCCATTCTTTTAGGGGTTAGAGGGCCGTTGCTATGTTTTATTCCTTCTATTATTTCTGCAAATCTATCCCCGTCTAGAAGAAAGAGATAATGGAGGGGAAAAGAATAGAGGCTTATTACATTTTATTGATTATGTGCCTCGAAGTCAGAATCAAGTCTTAGGGACCAAACAGATAGATTTTCCCCAAGAGAATCTGTCCCAGTCTCCCAATACGGATTCTTGACTCACAACCATTTGTTTAAGGACCAATTGAAGCACTGAAAAAAAAACGACTCACACATAGGACCATTGCAGCAAAGGTCCTCACACATACGACCTTTGCAGCATCTCCATTGTCCTGGGAATCAGAATTTGGGCACTGTGCAACCAGCATGTATTTACAATGGTTGCAGCATCCTGGAGTCACGTGATTGCTAATTCTGACCTTCCCAACGGGAAGTCAATGAGGGAAGCCAGTTTCTCTGGGCGACCACATGATTCGGCATGGAAATTCTGCTCTCAGTTGTGATTGCACATTGAGGATTTTTTGTAGTGCATTGGTTGCAACTAATTGAGTCCATTCTCTTGCTGCTTGTTTACTTCTTTCCTTCCAACTTTCCCAGCGTTAGGAGAACATTTGCATAATGTGTCCGCAATATAATCATCGAAGTCTGGTCCCTTTTCCATTGAGTCAGAACTCAGATGGATTGACTTCCTTTTCTTCATTCTTCACCGTATTCTCGGGAGCTTTCTTTATTGTTGCTTGCTGTATGACTTGCTTACAAAATGACGTTCGGTTGCATGCCATGCGAGAACGAGTTGCAATGCTTTTCTGGTTTATTCCAAGACAGAAATGAAGGATGCTACAGGCTTCCCAAGAAGGGACAGGCCCATTATCCAAATGCTTGCTCAGATTAACAAGGCCATTTCCCTCAACCTTCTTCCGAGAAGGAGTGAAGGATGAAATGCCAAACGAAAGAGAGAACTGTGAAAACAGAGTCAGGGCTAGGATTCTCATCCCATTGGGAGGCTGAGTTATGTTGCTCTGCCTAGCAGTAGCAGTAGCACTCACACTTATATATTGTTTCATAGTACTTTACGGCCCCCTCTCTAAGCGGTTTACAGAGTCAGCATCTTTCCCCCAACAATCTGGCTTCTCAATTTACCCACCTCGGAAGGATGGAAGGCTGAGTCAACCTTGAGCCGGTCAGGATTGAACTTCTGGGTGTGGGAAGAGTTAGCCCGCCAGACTGCATTCTAACCATTGTACCATGAAGGGAGGGAGGAATAGCAATAGATTTGCATACCGCTTCACAGTGTTTCACAGCCCTCTTTAAGAAGTTTACAGAGTCAGCATCTTGCCCCCAACAATCTGGCTCCCCATTTTATCTCAGAACGATGGAAGGTTGAGTGGACCTTGAGCCGGTTAGAATCAAACTCCTGACAGCGAACAGTCAGTTAGCTTCAGGTGTAATCAAGGGTGGACTGCTACAGGTTTGCTCAGGTTTGGGAGAACCCATAGGTAACATTACGGCCGGTTCGGCGAACCTCCAAATCCCACCTCTGGCTGGCCCCGCCCCACCCCTCCCAGGAGTCTCTACATGGTCCATTTTGGATGTGAGGTAAATGTGGGGCCCACGTGAAGGCTCAGGGAGGGGGAAAAACAGGTCCCCCGGAAGACCTCCGGAATCCAGGGGAGGCAGTTTTCACCTTCCCAGAGGCTCAAGGAAAGCCTCCACAGCCCCCTCCCCTCCACCATGGTGCAGATCAACTAGACCACACCCACCATGGCCACGCCCATTCAGCAACCAGGCAGCGAACCTGTTTCTGAAATTTTTGAAGCCCGCCCCTGGGTCTATTTATTTATTTATTTATTTATTTATTTATTTATTTATTTATTTAAATTTATATCCCGCCCTTCTCCACAGAGGACCCAGGGCGGCGCACAGGAAATTTAAAAACATACAAAATACAATAAATATAATTTAAAAACTATTAAATAAACCTATCCTGCGCTAAAACCAAATTTTAAAAACCCAATTTAAAACTATCTAAAAGTCCCCATGGGAGGTTAGGCTAGGCCGGCTTGTTGAAACAAATATGTCTTAAGATATTGGCGGAAGAGGCGGAGGTCGGTGATGGTACGTAATTCAGGGGGTAGGTCATTCCAGAGGGCTGGCCCCGCCACAGAGAAGGCTCTCCCCCTGGGTGTCGCCAGTCGGCATTGTCCGGCCGACAGCACCCTGAGGAGGCCCTCTCTGTGGGAGCGTATCGGTCTAAGGGATGTATGGGGCAGGAGGCGGTCTCGCATATAACTAGGCTCCGAGCCATGGAGCGCTTTAAAGATGGTTGTCAAAACCTTGAAGCGCACTCGAAAGGCCACAGGAAGCCAATGCAGCTCGCGCAGGATCGGTGTTATGTGGGAGCACCTAGTGGCTCCCATAATCACCCGTGCGGCTGCGTTTTGGACTAGCTGTAGCTTTCGAGTGCACCTCAAGGGAAGCCCCATGTAGAGAGCATTACAATAGTCGAGTCGGGACGTCACGAGAGCTTGAGTGACTGTGCGAAGGGCAGCCAGGTCCAGTAAGGGGCGCAATTGGCGCATCAGGCGTACCTGATGAAACGCCCCCCTGGCCACGGCTGCCACATGGTCCTCCATGGACAGCCGGGAATCCAGGAGGACACCCAAATTGCGCACCCTCTCCACGGGGGCCAGTGTTTCGCCCCCAATGGCCAGAGTTGGAATAATCTGGCTGAACCGGGGTGCCGGAAACCACAGCCACTCAGTCTTGGCAGGGTTGAGCCTGAGTTTGTTACCACCCATCCAGATCTAATGGAGAATAATAGTTTAAAATTAACCCCATCGACCATCACATCAGTTTTAGGACATGGATGGAGCCCAGGTTCCATTTTGTCATTCATCCCAAGCAGCAAGGCATTATGGGATGGCTCCAACCGTGCCAGTCGGTCACAGGGTTGAAGCCCCCATTCGCAGCTAACACAAGAGCCACCCTGACCCACGACCTTCGAAGTCTGGAGACATCTCTTATAAACAGTAGGCAAGTTACTCGAAAATAGATTAATTTTGCTCATCCAAATGCTGTCTCAGGACGAGTCAGCATTACTTTTCTGGAAGTGCAGCCCCCTTCTTTCCGAGAAAGAAAACAGTCATGTTTCTTGCCTCCCTAGAACTCCTTTGAAGTCAAAAGGAATTGGAAGTTTGGATGCTCCAGGACCCAAACAGTTCAGGGCTGCCCTTGGTCTTCACATTGCCCTTTCCATTCTTCTCCCCGAGATGGTAACCCCATGTGATATGTATCTTGCAATAACCCAGCCTGAAGGTGACTAGTATATTTTTGTTTCAGAACCAATTTGCATTTCGATGCCATTTAGGAAATATTTTTAGCCCAGACATGTTTATCATTTGACCTTGCGTGTGACCTAGCTGTCTGCTTCCCACACATCACAATCCAGAGCCAGCAAAAAGCAAGGCACCCAAAAATAAGCAGTAATAATAATAATAAAAGGAGTGGGGGGAGGAAAAAAAAAGAACCACAGATATAATAAGTGTTCCATTCTGAAGACAACAGTCAAATCAAACCAATAGCACTCTGTCATTATGAATATGTATTTATGTACACCGGTGGGGATATTAATTATTTGAATGTTTTCTTGGGAATAACAAGTTGAAATTCATCACCTGCCCCAGTATGTCATCCATATTAACAAAGACAAATTTAAAACTCATTTGAATATTTTGCAATTTTGCTTTTAAGAAGACTTTTGTTTCAGAGATAATGGCATGAGGGGGGGAGGGAAGGGGGGCAAATCACAGCAATGACAAAGAGAATGAAAAATTCTCTTTTTAAAAAAAAACAAAACACTAAGCCATGGCGAGAGGGTCATTTCAGATTTCAGGAGAAGCCCAGAGATGTCAAAGGATTTGATGTAAGGGAGAAGGTCACCAAGATTTGCTCTCGCAGAGAGTCACAATTAAATGTCAACCGACTCTCAGCACACGCACTGGCTGGACACACTCTCACACACACAAACACACACAAACACACACCTACGGATCAGATTTCAACAGCGATGACTCTGCCTTAATGACAAGCATAAAAAGACGAGCAGGAAAGGGCAATGGTCCAGAGAGAGAGAGAGAGAGAGACGGTTTTAGCATTGAACTGTTCGCATCTTTGCAAAAGGCCAATTTTTTTAAAGTCAAATCTGTCTCAGTTTGGAATTAGCTCAAGGCCCTGGTGACATCATCGCTGGGGTGTTGGTAGGGAAGATCTGTATCAAAAGCTGGAGATGATCATGCTCTGTGCAACCAATGTCTTACAATTTTGACAACTTCTCGTCCTCAATATGCACCACTGCTTCGAAGACATGCCCAGAACATTTTTTTGATAGGAATACATTGTTTTGCTCCTGTCTTCTTCCTCTCAGGTTATTTCCTTATTTCCATGTCCTATTGTTGGTCTACCACCATCATAAAGTTCTATTCTGTTCCTATTTCCATGTCTAGTCTACACCTATAGAAATTCCTGGTGATTTTTCTAACCCCAGATCTTTAGATTGAAATCTCAACTATAAAAGCTTACTATAAAGGTTCCCCTTGCACATATGTGCTAGTCGTTCCTGACTCTAGGGACGGTGCTCATCTCCATTTCAAAGCCAAAGAGCCAGTGCTGTCCAAAGATGTCTCCGTGGTCATGTGGCCGGCATGACTAAATGCCAAAGGCGTATGGAACACTGTTACCTTCCCACCAAAGGTGGTTCCTATTTTTTTTACTCACATTTTTACATGCTTTCTAACTGCTAGGTTGGCGGAAGCTGGGACAAGGAACGAGAGCTCACTCCGTTACGTGGAGTTAGGGATTAGAACCACCGAACTGCCGACCTTTCTGATCGACAAGCTCAGCATCTTAGCCACTGAGCCACCATGTCCCTAAAAAGCATACTCTATAGGCCTTTAATAACTGGCTGGGTTTGTATAAATTATTAATCTCATAGCTTGTTTAGTCTGTACACATGACTAGGCTTGTCTAAGATATAAACCACATTTATGCACTATATGCCCTAAAGCTATGGCACTATGTGAGTTCCAACATAGCTTTGCAACTAAAACAAAGATCAGAAATAATCATTATGGGGCCAAGAAACCCTCCATTAATTTTTTTTTCTTATTACTTCTTATTGAAATGCATGAAGGGAATTTTGCTTTAGAATTCCTTGTGATGGGGAGAAGAATTTTGGGAGAAAGCTTACTGGTGGAGCACCAGGATTTTTGCACTGGTTTTTGATATTTGTTACCAGCTGGCTGAAGTTTTGCAGTTTTAATTGTTTGCGGGCTTCTCTTAAGTTCCAAGGGAAGACATGATGACAGGCCTTTTTGGGGCAGGGTGGACCTACAAAATTATTTGCACAATTGATTTTCCAAAAAGACCTAGTGAAGTGATTTCAATTTGCCCATGGAAAAGGAAGCTTAGAAGGGATCAGTTTTATTCCTGATCTGTCTAAAAGGAATGGATGGCCACAGCCGAAAGAGAAATTCAGAACTATAATATCTATGATCCTGGGTAGACTTCAAGACAAAAAGGCAATTTCTTCTCCCAAACCATTTATAACTTGGAAAGTCAAGAAGCATTTTGAACTTGGCTCAGAAACAAATGTGTAAGGGCCTGCACAGATTAAAATGAATAGATTATTACTTTTAGTCAATTAGTTTATTCCCCATCCTCGGAACAGGCTTCACTAGAGAGAGTCTCGGTTCATTGAGGTTCTGTTTGGAGAGCTCAAGAAAAGAAAATACCACCACTTCACATGACAGATGTTTCAATGGTTGACAATTCCTACAGCCAAGAAATCCCTCTTGATCCCCAAGTCTACTATCCCAGCTGCCTTCTGAATCCAGAGGGGGATTTACAGCATCATCTTCAAAAGCATGCCCAGCCTAGCTTGTATCTTCTTTAGCACCATCTATCTGATTGACAGTGTTGACCGATGGTCTCCATCCTACAACAATTGAGAAAGTATCTAGAAGAGTCAGATCTAGGAACAGCTTTATGACAAGAACAAACATTCCTGGGGGTACCCAAGAACAAAAATCGAATTTAAAGACGGAGGAAGGAGACCATGAAGAAAAAAATAACATCAAAGGAAGATGTGGATGAAGGATTTGACCTCCCTTATACTACTTGGTAGGGACACGGTGGCTCAGGGGTTAAGATGCTGAGCTTGTTGATCAGAAAGGTCAGCAGTTTGGTGGTTCAAATCCCTAGCGCAGCTCCCATTAATTATCCCAACTTCTATTTGAAAACACATAAAAATGCAAGTAGAAAAATAGGGACCACCTTTGGTGGGGAGGTAACAGCGTTCCGTGCACCTTCAGTGTTTAGTCATGCCGGCCACATGACCATGGAGATGTCTTCAGACAGCGCTGGCCGAAGATGTCTCCGTGGTCATGTGGCCGGCATGACTCAATGCCGAAGGCACATGGAACACTGTTACCTCCCCACCAAAGGTGATTCCTATTTTTTCTACTTGCATTTTTACAAGCTTTATTGGCAGAAGCTGGGACAAGTAATGGGAGTTCACTCCATTACACAGCACTAGGGATTCAAACCACCGAACAGCCACCCTTTCTGATCAACAAGCTCAGTGTCTTAGCCACTGATCTAGACAAGGTCAGAGTTTGATCGAGGCCCAGAGGAAGAAGTGGTTCTCTAGAACTTCAGGCAGAGATGATTTGCCAGCATACCAAACTAAAAAAATGCTTATATTTAAGTACCCCTCCTCAGGTGCTTTCAACTCAGGGTCTTCTTATGCGATGCATGTGCCTTCTTTTCAGCAATGCTCTTCTCCTGCTATCCTCCCTTTCATCTTCCTTCTCTTTGTGGCTTTTGCCAACTTTGAAATGTAGGGCATAAATCCCTCAAGGCAGAGGCCTGTTCCTTTTGTGGACGTCGCTCTGCAAAGCACCACGTGGATCCCGATTGATGTGATCTCCGAAAATAAAAATAACCGATTCAATCGCAGCGCAGGGCCTCTTTTTGAAAATGCAGCCCAAAAAAAAAAAAAAAACCCTGCCTCTACGCCTTTAAGTGTGCATTTACTAAAGAAGCGAGTAGATGGGGATTTCAATACCATTTTCATTTGCGGCTATTATTCCCTTTAGTCAAAATTCTAAATGAGGAAATCAGAAAGACAAGTGTTCATCAAGCAAAGATCATGCTTTGACATTTCTCTAACTGCTTTGCTGAATTTGACAACCCTTGGAGGCTTTTGCTGCAGCGTATGGAGCCATATAATAAGTATCGAACAAGGACGCCAAAACTCACACGGCAGTTTATTTCAATCAATATTTCTCCCTCCCTCGCTGACTTTATCTTTGGATGCCAAAGGGCCTGATGTTGCATCCGTCTTGGGCATCTTCTGACGTGAACGGCATTTTATAAATGTTGGCAGTTGGCAACAAGGATTCTCTTAGCCCACGCAGACGTACCAGTTAGATGGAGACGGATTCATTTTGTTCTTCCACCCAAAAGCCTGATTTACGGGCTGCTATTTTGATCTGGCTTTCAAGACGTTCCCCTGTATGGGAGATGAAAAGGATCCAAGCCCACCAAATTAATATGGTTCTCCCACCTTCAAGGCCATGGCTTGAGAAGAAGTCGGCCATCTTGTTCTGACTCAGGCTTCCTTAGAAAGCAAGAGGCAAAATCTTGGTCCCTGCAAAACCCCGTTTAATTACACAACTGTGAATTCCTTTCATTCCCAATCAACAAGGGTTTTAGCAAACAGCCTTTCAGAGGAATGTTTATCCAGACGCACCTTATCTCATTTAAAGCGCTGCCAGATAACTAGTTTCCAAACACAGGGAAAAGCAAAACGTGGCACAGAGTCTCTTATGATCACAAACAGAATTTTTCAGATGGAATGAACGATTTGTTTCCTGCAAAAGCCCCCTCCCCGTCCGTTCCTCTATTGTTTCCTCTGGGAGGGACCAATCACCTCCAAGGTGTGGCTTTACTCTTGAGTCGACCCTGTTTTCTTAGTTGTCCTTGTCTTCTGAAAGCTCTGTGCATGCGCACACCGGGAACAGGCTCCAGCTGTTCTTCTGCCTCACTGCTGCCTAACTCCTTCTCTGCCTCTGATGCAGAGTCCTCATCTGACCTTTCCTCAACCCCCAGGACTGGTTCATGTTCCTCCCGCACCTCTTCACTGTCCGACTCTGTTGCCAGCTCCTCTGGCTGCTAGCAGGCCACAACACATCTGATATCTCCCAGATCTTTCGGATTTCAGAACCCACCAACCCCTGCCAGCCTCAAGATGTCAACCAGACCAAGAAAGAAATCCACATTAAGAGTGAAACTGCTACCTTAACAGAATCTTGCTGATCTGGTCTTGTTGGCCAGTCTAGAGAAAAGAAGGACTAGGGGCGACATGATAGGAGTATTCCAGTATTGGAGGGGGCTTCCACAAAGAAGAGGGGGATCAACTCATTTTCCAAAGCACCTGAGGGCAGGTCAAGAAGCAATGGATGGAAACTGATCAAGGAGAGAAGCAACTTAGAACTAAGGAGAAATTTCCTGGCAGTGAAGACAATTAACCAGTGGAACAGCTTGTCTTCAGAAGTTGTGGGTGCTCCATCACTGGAGGGTTTTAAGAAGAGATTGGACAGCCATTTGTCTTGCTTAAGCAGGGAGTTACAGTAGAAGACCTTCAAGGTCCTTTCCAGCTCTATTCTGATTGATTGATCTACCCTTTCTTATACGAATTGGAAGGTCTGACATTTACACAGACCTCCTTCAATCTTGTTTGGGTAATGGTCTCTCCACTAGACAATGCATGTCACCTCTGGCACATTGCATCCCACTCCTGTCTACTGGTTTCCGGTACTTAGCAATAGCATACCACCCCACATTAGAATGACAAGCAGCCATCCTTCAAGGATGCTGAACAACCAGGCTCGCCCTATTCAGCAAGACAATGTGCAGCCCAATGCAAGATTGGAATCCCATAGGCCAGCTTGGAAAACAGCTACCATATTTTTCAGAGTATAAGACGCACCTTTTGCCCCCCACTAAAAGAGCGTGGAAATGTTGGTGCATCTTATGCACCAAATACAGCCATTTTTGGCCTCCCAAAGCCCCGCCCCTGCATCCCATGGGCCATTTTTCACAAAAACTGAGACATTTTTTGCCTCCCGTCAGTCCCGCCAGCAGCCCTCTGCACACTTCAGCAAACAGGGGTGTTTTTGCCTTGCCCCTGCCCTGCTGAAGCCTGCAGAGTGCTCTTGGAGGCTGAGGGAAGGCAAAAACTTTTTTTTTCTTACTGACCTCTTCAAAATCTTGGTGCATCTTATACACCAGTGCGTCTTATAGTCCGAAAAGTATGGTAATCACTTCACATCTACCCAGTTTAACCCTGAGAATGACCAGAGAGTGGAAAGGTTCAAGGTACCTTCTTGTGGCCTGACCATTAGTCATCCCTCTACCAAACCTCCTGGTTTTGATCTGCATCACTTTGCCTGGTTGAAAATTGAATGCAATTAGGTGAGATACTGGAAGAAGTGCCTCTGCCCTTTATCAGTGGGGATGGAAGGATTCCACCTGTTGAGATTGTGATGCTGATGTGCAAACTTTTAAACATACTGGACAAGATTGCCCATGAGGTGAATCGTCCAGTTCCCTAAAAGATCTGCTTGAAGCAATGGCAGAGTTGATCACCTGGATAGGTGAATTGGACAGCCAGTTATGAGGCCACTGAACCACCATAGAAGTTTTATTTATAATTACGTGGACTGTGTATATATGTTTATTCATCTTATGTTGTCAACTTGCACTAAATAATAATCATTCTCTCTCTCTCTCTCTCTCTCTCTCTCTCTCTCTCTCTCCCTTCCTCTCTCCCCCCCCTCTCTGTCTCTCTGTGTCTCTCTGTGTCTCTCTGTCAGTCTCTCTCTGTCTCTGTCTCTCTCTTCCCTAATCTTCTTTCTCTACATTCTTCTCCCAATTGGTGGGGACTTGGTGTCACACTAACAATAAAGAAGTTTTTTTTTTTAAGCAGATCAAAGCAACCTTAATGATCACTGAAGAATAAATGATGGATGAGTTAATTTAGAGCTGGGACCCACAGACTTCAAAAAGTGTTCATTAGGCAGAGGTTCTACCCTGAAGAAGTTGCACACAGAAATGATGCGTGGGTAACTCCACCACATTTTTTTCCGGAGAAAACAAGAAATTCTTCTTCACTATCTAGTACTCCCCCGATTTAATTTTCTCTTGGCTACAATCCTAGATGGTGGGTGCGCCTGCTGAGACGGAGGAAGGAATGTTTCAGAATCTGCCAAGTAGGGATCTGGATTTGAATCCAAAATGTTCTGGACCACATTTTCCAAACTTCCTTGCCTTGGGGGTGGTCAAACAGCTATGGCTGAGGAGAACCAAAGTTTCAAATTTCTGGGATGCAGTGGGGTGCTATTCTAAAATACTTCCCATTATTAATAAATTAAATGCGATTAATTCCATCAAGGCTTTGTAATTATCACATTCCTAGACATTGAGGTTAGAGTCAAGGAACATTCTGGAATATTCCTTCTTTGCACTAGTGGTACGGTTGGAGGATTGTGGAGTGTGGCAAGGACACCCCTATGAGATAGGCACGGGCATGGTCAATCAGAGTGGGTATCACCCGCCATATAAGTGATTAACTTTTCCCTCAGAGTTTCCAGAATGTTCCTTGCCACTCTCCTCTTTCTCCTGAGCAGAGAGCTTTCTTCCAAGCTAAGCGTAGTACATAACATTATCTGCTACAATGTCTTAGCTGTCAACGACTACTTCAGCTTCAACCACGACAACACACACAATAGATACAAACTCAAGGTCAACCGCTCCAACCTCGATTGCAGAAAATAGGACTTCAGCAACAGAGGGGTCAATGCCTGGAATGCTCCACATGACTCTGTTGTTACATCCTCAAACCTCCACAGCTTCAACCTTCAACTGTCCACTGTGGACCTCGCCCCATTCCTAAGAGGTCTGTAAGGGGCGTGCATAAGTGCACCAACGTGACTACCGTCCTTGTCTTAATGTTCCCTTTCATTTGTATCCATTTCATGTATTCATAATTTCATTTTCATTTCATTTTCATTTTATTGGATTTATATACCGCCCCACTCTCCCCAAAGGGACTCAGGGCGGTGCACAGGAAAAGTTAAAACACAAATAAGGCCATACAAAAAATAAATACATCCTAAAATCACTAAAATCCAATTAAATTTGATAATACCTGTGCTAAAATCAATTTAAAACCCCTTATACAAATTTAATTTAATAATAATAATAATAATTTTAATATTTCTAAACCGCGCCCTCTCCCCACAGGGACTCGGGGCGGTGCACAGGCACAGTAAAACAATAAATACATATAAACATTTCATTAAAAATAAATTAAATCCAAACCTGCGCTAAAATTCCCATTAAAACTAAGCAATAATTACAAAACCCCAATAAAACCCCAAAGACAGAGAGACTATCCTAGGCCGGCCAGACAGAAGAAATGAGTTTTTAATTTGAGACGGAAGGAGCGGAGGTCCGTGGTCGTCCTAATATCGGGGGGAAGGTCGTTCCAGAGGGCCGGGCCCGCCACAGAGAGAGCCCTTCCCCTGGGCGTCGCCCGCTGACAAAGTCTAGTGGACGGCACCCAGAGAAGTCCCTCTCTGTGGGAGCGAATCGGTCGTGAGGATGTATGAGGCAAGATCCGATCCCGCAGATAGCTAGGTCCCGAGCCATGGAGCGCTTTAAAGATGATAATCAACACCTTGAAGCGCACCCGGAAGACGACAGGCAGCCAGTGCAGCTCGCGCAAGAGCGGTGTTACATGGGTAAACCTAGTGGTTCCCATAATTGCTCGCGCGGCTGCATTCTGGACTAGCTGAAGTCTCCGGGTGCACCTCAAGGGGAGCCCCATGTAGAGAGAGTTGCAATAGTCCAGTCGGGATGTCACGAGCGCATGAGTGACTGTGCGAAGGGCGTCCCGATCCAATAGGGGGCGCAATCGGGTTGAGCCTGAGTCCGTTACTTCCCATCCAGACCCGCACGGCTTCCAGGCACTGGCACATCACCGCTACGGCATCGTTGGGGTGGTTTGGGGTAAAAATATACAGCTGGGTGTCGTCAGCGTATAGATGGTACTCTACCCCAAAACCACGGATGATCTCACCCAGCGGCTTCATGTATGTGTTAAACAGGAGAGGCGAGAGGACCGACCCCTGAGGCACCCCACATGTGAGGGGTCTCGAGGTCGACCTCTGCTCCCCTGCCAACACAAATTGCGATCGGCCAGAGAGGTAGGAGGAGAACCACCGTAAAACGGTGCCTCCCACTCCCAACCCCCCCAGCCGATGCAATAGGATACCATGGTCGATGGTATCGAAAACCGCCGAGAGGTCTAATAGGACCAGGATGGAGGAACAACCCCCATCTCTGGCCCTCCAGAGATCATCAACCAACGCGGCCAATGCCGTCTCAGTGCTATGCCTGGGCCGAAAGCCGGACTGGCGCGGGTCTAGATAATCAACTTCCTCCAGGTGACGGGGAAACTGTTGTGCCACCACACTCTCAACAACCTTCGCCAAGAAGGGAAGGTTGGAGACTGGACGATAGTTGGTTAATAAAGCTGGATCCAAAGAGGGCTTCTTAAGGAGGGGCCTCACCATAGCCTCTTTTAGGGAAGCAGGCAAGGAACCCTCACTTAAGGAAGCGTTGACAACCTCTTGGAGCCAGCCTCGTGTCACCTCCCAGGATGCCAGTACAAGCCAGGTCCAATAAACATGTGGTGGCTCGCAGTCGCCCACGTAACCTGTCCATATCCTCGGAAGCAACGGAGTCAAACTCCTCCCAAACAAGATCTGCCTCGTGGCATCCCACTGGGCCATCAATGGGGGCTAACTCGTTCTGTATCTGAGCGATTTTCTCCTGCAGAAAAATCACAAATTCCTCTGCTCTGCCCTGTAGCGGGGCTTCCCGCACCCTCTGTTGAAGGAGGGAGCGGGTCACCCTAAACAGGGCGGCAGGGCGGTTTTCTGCGGATGCTATGAGAGTGGCACAATGATGACGTTTGGCCACTCTCAGCGCCACAATGTAAGTCCGTAAATGGGCTCTTACCTGTGTCCGGTCAGATTCAGAACGGGTAGACCTCCATCTTCCCTCTAGGCATCTCTTGCGGCGTTTCATCACCCGCAGCTCCTCGGTAAACCAAGGAGCCAGGGTGTTTCGCCGCCGCAAGAGAGGCCGCAAGGGCGCGACCCGATCCAAGGCTTCCGTGGTCGCAGTATTCCATGCGGCCACAAGGTCCTCCATCGGGGCGCGGGTCAGGGGTACAGGAAGTGGCCCAAGCGCCGCCTGGAACCCATCAGGGTCCATCAGGCGCCTGGGGCGGAACCAGATAGATGACTCAGGTTCCGCCTCCCCGCGGTGGGGGGTGGCGGTTGGAAAGTCGAGCCGGAGAAGTGAGTGGTCTGACCATGACAAGGGTGTGATGACTATATCCCCTGTACCCAGATCACTCTTCCATTGGTCAGAGACAAAGATGAGATCCGGTGTGTGTCCACCCTCGTGGGTGGGGCCTTGAATTAATTGGGTCAGGTCCATGGCCGTCATGGAAGCCATGAACTCCCGAGCTACCTCGGATGATTCGCCCACCGATGGCAGATTAAAGTCCCCCATGACTAAAAGTCTGGGGGTCTCAACTGCCATCGTAGCGATCACCTCGAGGAGCTCGGGCAGGGCTGCTGCTACATAGCGGGGAGCCAGGTATACAACCAGCAAGCCCAACTGCCTCCCTAGGCCCCACTTCACGCAGAGGGACTCACAACCGGTGGTCTGTGGCACAATGGTCTCTCTCGGCTCAAGACCTTCCCTAATAACAACCGCTACCCCACCACCCCTACCTAGGGCCCGGGGCTGATGAAAAGCGCGGTAACCTGGTGGGCACATTTCAACGAGGGGGAGTCCTCCCTCGTGGCCCAACCAGGTCTCCGCAATTCCTACCAGGTCCGGCTCCCCCTCTGACACAAGGTCATGGATGAGGGGGGCTTTGTTGACAACGGACCTGGCATTGCAAAACATCAGCCGCAGGCCCTGGCTCTGTACTCCCTGACCACCTAGCCTGCAGGGGTTGTGGCACCCGACCGTTTGCAACCAACGGCCACGTGCCCCCAACCGGGAGGATGGAACTTGTCTCCCCTCAGACCTGCCTCTCCCCACGACCCTATTGATGGGTATGCCCTCCACCGGGACGACTCTTAGTTCCCCCCTACTAACGGCACCGTCCGCCCTCCGTCGCCTGCTGGCCTGGCCCTCTCTTTCACCCTCTGTCTCTACCTGTCTATAATGCCCACCCCCCTCCCTGGTACCCCCTAAAATAAACAACAACCTACGATTTAAAAAACCCCTAAGACCACGTTTCTTCCACCTCTCCGGATCAATGAGTCCCTCATCAAGGCTGGCCCTCGTTAGAGTGGAGGGCCAAACCTGCGAGAGCGGGGACTCTCGCAGCCGTAGCAAGTCTAGCTTCGAGTACATGGTATTAATAAATAATTAAATATAAATAGATAATTATTTATAAATATAAAGTCAATGATATAAATACATAGATAAAAGCATGGGTCCTAAGATTTTAAAGCATCGTTTGGCCGCAATTCCAGATGTAAAATATGATATATATCTTAATAAATAACTAAAATATATATACAATCAGGGTTTTAAAAAGTGCATCAGTGAGTGTTTTAGTCCGGCTATCGCTCCGTAGATCTTCTCTTCTCTTCTAGAGGGTTACAAGGTCTTAAAGGTCTTAAATATGAAATGTAAAATATTTTAATTTAATTTAAAATCAGTCACTAATATAGTCTCGGAGGTTAAGCCAGGCCAGCCAAGTGAAAGAAATGAGTCTTCAGATGTTTGTGGAAGAGTCGCAGGTCCGTGGTGTTTCTAAGATCAGGGGGTAGCTCGTTCCAGAGGGCAGGGCCCGCCACAAAGAAGGCTCTTCCCCTGGGCGTCGCGAGCTGGCATTGCCCGGCCGTAGGCACCCGGAGAAGACCCTCATGTTTATACTTATATTCATGTTTATGCAAAAACCTGTATCCCTTCCTTTAAAAAAAAAGAAACATCTCTGATTGTCCTGTGTTGGATCTGGCCTGTGGCAGACTCAAAAAAATTACACCTGAAGCTCACCGCATGCTTTGCAGAAGGCTTCCTCTCTGTTTAATTTTCTTTTCTCATTCAAGGAAGCTCAAGATAATAAAATCAGGCAAGATACAGAGTTTGACTAGCATGTATGGTGGTATCTTTGGCATATTTTCCCCCTCTGGTGCATGTTAGAACTTGAGGCTTTAAGGTACCAATAACACATTTTTCTCTTTTTCTGCATTATCTTTACTTTTGCTGCAATAGTAGGCTAATTCAGCTACACCTGTGCTAGAGAGATAATATGAGGGAAGGGAGCCAGGAAAGGAGGGAAGAAACTATAACTAAAAGTAAAAGGTTTCCCTGTCAGTCATGTCTGACTCTAGAGCTACTATCGGTTTGCCCGATCCGGGCCGAACCGGGAGCAACCCATCTCTGGAACAGGAGCTCACCCTTTTGCACAGAGCTCAGGTCTCAAACCCAGGCTGCCAGCTCTCCAAGTTCAGCTTCTTTAACCGCTGAGCCATCGCATTCCCTCCCCCATAATTTCAGGTATGCTAATGGCTAATTATAACAGATGATGGTTTTCATACTTTCATATTTTCATTATGTCCCTCTCAGTGACCTTCCTTAGCATCAATTGGCTTGAGACCTGCCAACTTTTCCCGTTTTATTAGCTCCCTCGCCAGCTCAAAGTCCCTCCCGTCAGCCTTCCACGGCATTAAAACCCGAGGACAATCCACATCTGTTGCAGCAAAAGGAAAAGAAACCGTAAGAGGTGTTGAATGCTAACTAATTAGCTTTGATGAACAGGAGGCAATTTTCTTTTCTTTTCTTTCTTTCTTTCCTTTTTCCTCTCTCGTTTTTCAAGATATTCATTGTTGTTCCAGGACCCCCAGCCAGAACGATGACTAATCGTTTAATCAGTGAAGGATTTAATACCAAAAATGGTCACATTGTAGTTAGGTGCAATCAGTTTACCAAGGTCTAAGCATTCCATGGTCGCATACCGTGCTACAAATTAGAGTTACTTTCTGTATAAAAGTAATCAAGAATGTCTTGATTTGATTAATGTAGCCCGATCACAGCAAGATTGAGTTGAGGAGAATGGTGAGCGTTTGGCCCAGTCAACAACAAATAAACAACATACAATCTCCATTAATGGAGTATCCAAGGATTTGAATTGTATCAAAAAGCATCGGTGCTCTGAATTGAATTGTTTTATTATCTCTGCTTCTCCATCCTCTTCTATGTCCGTCATTCAAAGTGAGAAATCAAATCTGAAAATGCATTGTAGAGATCCAGTTTCATCCAGGGATTAAGGCACCAGACTAGACATGAAAAGACTGTGACTTCTAGCCTTCTTTAAGACCAAAGCTAGCTAGAAGCTTACCATCATTGTTCATATGTGCTGTTTTCTTATGCAGTTAAGAGTGGCCATCAAAACTCTGCCCAACCACTAGATGGCAGAAAAGAGTTAGGATTTTCTTAATCTTTTGCTGCCCTCTGGTGGACATCTCAGGTTTTGCTTTGTTTTTTGCAACTCCATATAGAAAACCGGAGGGAACACAAAAAAGGAAAAGAAATACCAACTACATTTGCATTTCATTTTACTAAGCTTAACTGGTAGAGAAATTGTCACCACTATCTTATTACTCCTTGATTTATGAACCCTACTCATGAAAGGTATTTAGTTATTTCATGTACCCTTTTTTAAAAAATCATTAATAAAACAAAACGCATGTGGAGAGAGAGAGAGAGATTATTCTATAGCAACCATCCTAAAAGGATTAGCAACCACAGACAAATGTATTTTTAAAACCCCATAAAATTAGTCTTCTGTCATGATTCTTTTCATGATTTTCATCTGAACAGCAGGAATTTGGTTTGCCACCTCTGATAGAGCAACATTTAATTTTTCATTCAAGTCATATGTGATGTTGCCAATGATGAATGAATATTGTCTGGATTGTAACTCCAAGAGGGCCTGTAGTTATTTAGCCCCACTGAATAACATTATGGGCATCTCCTCGTGGATGTTAATTTTTCAATAAAATATGTCTTATATTTGAAGAATGACAGTGAAGGTATTAGATTTGGTACCGTGTCTTCAAAACAGAGGTTTCCCCGCTGGGCTCCAGTAATCACTCTCTAAGCACATGTGACATCGGGTTCTTATAATGGCCTACCTCAGAGGTCTATATGACAATCCTTAAGATAGTCACAAGCTTTTCTCATGAACCAATTAAGTGAACTAATTGTCTCCTGCAAATTCTGCTCCCCTTTCGCTCCTCTTTTATTTCCTCTGGGAGCGGCCATTCACTGTCCACCTGTGGCCTTACTCCCAAGTCGACCCCTGTTCTTTAGTTGTTCCCTTCGTCTGGCAATGCTGCGCATGCACACACTGGGAACAGGCTCCAGCTGCCTCACTGATGTCTGACTCTGAAGGCAGCTGATAACTGGCATACAGCCCTGGCCCCCTCTCTGCCTCCGACACAGAGCCCTCCTCAGAGCCTTCCCCAGACTCCAGGACTGGCCCAGGTTCCTCCCCAACCTCCTCACTCTATGAATCTATTGCCAGCTAGGCTGGCCTCTGGTGGGCCACAACACCTTCTTTGCTACATCTTCTGGTCATCCGCACAGCCAAAATACAGAATTTAGCTGCCTAGTTTTGCATTGAATTCAATGTTGTGTTCACCGACTTTTATTTTATTAAACTCCTTCATTCATCAGGGTGGGTGGAAGGAAACCAAGTGGAAAGGAGGAAGAAATGGAACAGTTAGAAAATACTTTATTCCTTTCTTTTCTACCTAAGCCAGAAATATCTTGTTGGTCTTTCTGCCCAGGGAAAGCACAGAAATTAGAACTGAACACGGGTGCCAAAGCTGCGTTTCCACTTTTGATAAAAAGTGTCTGCCAACTCGGTGCACCTGCCTAAAGTACATTATGCTCACGATCAGGAACTGGAGCTAATCCATTGTTTAATCCCATCCAGTTGAGAATTAAAAAGTGGAAACAAAATTATTAATTAAAAGGCAGTGGAGCAGCTATAATTTAATAACTCTAAGCCCCAAAGAAAGCCCAAAGGAAAATGGGGAAAAAATTATTGTGTGTCCTCAGTGCTACAACTTAAGCTTCTGAACTGTTGGTTTTATCCATGTAATATTTAGGATTGCCTCTTCAAACTGGGATACTCCAAACACCTTGAGATTTCAACTATTTAATCATCCTAGTCATCAACATTTCCTTTTTTAAAACAATCATGAGGTTTGGTGGCCTTTATCAAAGCTGGTAGCTTATGTCACAATCAATAAGAATGTAACATACTCATCAGTGGTGAAATCCAATTTTTGTACTACCGATTCTGTGGGCATAGCTTGGTGGGCATGGCAGGGGAAGGATACTACAAAATCCCCATTCCCACCCCACTCTGGGGACAGCCAGAGGTGGTATTTACCGGTTCTCCGAACTACTCAAAATTTCCGCTACCGGTTCTCCAGAACCTGCTGAATTTCACCCCTGATACTCATGAATTATATGTATGAACATAACCTGTCCCAAATTGAATGTAGCAACTTTGCTATCACTCTGTACGTACTCTGTGATTCCGTAAGGAATCTTACAGCTGGTGGTGGACTCTGAATCTATTCATCGCTTAAACTTTCACACGTTCAGACAAAGAGCTGTTTATTGATAATTAGGAGCACATGCAAGAAAACTAGGGATGTGGTAGCTCAGTGGCTAAGACACTGAGCTTGTTGATCAGAAAGGTTGTCAGTTCGGAGGTTTGAATCCCTAGCGCTGCTTAATGGAGTGAGCTCCCGTTACTTGTCCCAGCTTTTGCCAACCTAGCAGTTCGAAAGCAGGTAAAAATGCAAGTAGGAAAATAGGAACCACCTTTTGTGGGAAGGTCACAGCATTCCATCTGCCTTCAGCATTTAGTCATGCCAACCACATGACCACAGAGATGTCTTCAGACAGAGCTGGGTCTTCGGCTTTGAAATGGAGGTGAGAACTGCCCCCTAGAGTTAGGAACGACTAGCACGTATGTGCAAGGGGAACCTCCTACCTTTACGCAAGAAAAATGGCAATATAGAACAGGGCACAGAGCAAGGCCAATTGAATGCAAACGTTGACTGTTTTCAATAGACCAGGGGTCTGCAAAGTTGGCTCTTTTAAGACTGGTGGACTTCAACTCCCAGAGTTGTAGTCCACCAGTCTTAAAAGAGCCAACTTTGCAGACCCCTGCAATAGACAAGAGACCAAGCCTTAAGAAGAAAGCAAATACCCCAGACTGGCACAATCTGTATGTTCATTATTTCTCCCCTTTCTTTTGAGAGGGCATTTAGTAGGCCACCCTAACATGATTTGTCCCTAACCGTCATGCCCATTCAGCCTCAGACGGTGCCTCCCATCAGCCATATCTCCATCTCAAAGCTATTCGGTCTTAGCTGGCTTCCTTTTATGACCCATGCCCATGCATGGAGGATGAGAGACAGAAAACGCGACTGATCCTCATGCCCTCCCCTTCCCCAAATCCTTCATCTCAAGCTGCTAGCGAAAGAGCAGGCTCGATTGTCTGTTTGATCCTTGGGAAAAGCAAATGCTTTTTATAAAAAAAAAAAATAGAAAGAAAGAACAGGGCCCTGGGTGTATCTGAAGCTGCCTTGACATTCTTTTCTTTGCATTGTTTTGCCCCCACTTTGGCGAGCTCTGCTTAACATTTGCAAAGGAGTGCAAATTCCGCTTCACCAGCCACCTCGTGCTTTGCCTCAATTAACGCCGGGCCGTCAAGCCTTCTTTTAAATTTCTGCTCCAGATAAAACAAGCGTTTACAGTATCAGACTGTGTAAAATCCATTAGGGTCCTCTTTTTGTGTGTGTGGGAGGGGGGGTTGTCCCTCAAAGAGTCTACTGTAGGTAATTTCACACAGCTCTTCAGTGCACTAAAAGGGTTCGATCTTGGCCTTTGGGGCTCAGATGAAGTGCTAGCATTGATAGCCGGCATCGGAGGGAGACTATACCTCTGAGAACACCCATAGAAGTCCCATTCCTTCCCAAAGTGTCTGCACATAAATTGCACTCGGCCCACACTGCTGTCTTGGTGCAACAGAATAGGACAACCCTGGGTCCTTCTGGAGAAGGGCGGGATACAAATTGAATAAAATCTAAATCTAAACGGTTTAGGTCTTGCTGTAGTTTCACAGAGGATTTATTCTGATTCCAAGTTGCATCCCTTGGTTCTGTCTTCCCAGCTTTGCACAGGAAGAACATAAAGCTGATAAAGGATGGGTTGGCTTCCTGCCTGCCTGCCTGTCTCCCTACCAGCCACATGGCTTTCCTGCTTTCCTGGATGTTTGAGTGATTGGATGGGTGGCTGAAGGGTCCTTTGGTGGCTGGCTGGCTGGCTGTCTTCTTACCTGCATGACAGGATGATTGGATGACTGATAGGATGGATGGATGGTGTCTGTCTGACTGGCTGCCTGAATGTTTGGATAATTGGATGGATGGTTGAATGGAGAGGTGGCTTCCGACCTGCCTGCCTGCCTGCCTCCCTGCCAGCCACACTGCCTTTCAGACTGCTTGATGTTTGGATGTTTGGATGGGTGTTTGGATGGGTGGGTTGGTGGGTGAGTGAGTGGGTGAATGGCTGCCTCTCTGTTTGTCTGCCTGCCTGGATGACAGGATGGATGATAGGATGGGTGGCTGGGTGACTGGTTATCTGACTGGCTGCCTTCCTGCCTGGCTGCCTGCCTGGATGATTGGATAATTACTTCCTTACTACCTGCCTGGCTGCCTGCATGCCTGGATGATTGGATAATTGGATGGATGATTGGATGGATGTTTGAATGGATGTGTGGCTGCCTACCTGCCAGCCAGCCTTCCTTCCAGCCTGCCTCGTGTTTGGATGATTGGATGGATGTTTGGATGGATGGATTGGTTGGTAGGTGAGTGGGTGGATGGCTGCCTATCTGTTTATCTTCCTGCCTGGATGATAGGATGGATGATAGGATGGGTGGCTGGCTATCTGGTTGGCTACCTTCCTACCTGGCTGACTACATGCCTGGATGATTGGAGAATTGGTTGGTGAATTGGATGGATGGTTGAATGGATGTGTGGATTTGTGGGTAATCCAGCCTTTCTTTTGTTTTGTTTTGTTTTTCTTTGGCATAAAGCAAAGGTAATACTGGTTTTCCAAGTTACAATGGATGACTGTGAAAGTTGGACCATAAGGAAGGCTGAGCGCCAAATAGTTTAGTTTATTTGATTTAATAATGGAGGCCTTTGAACTCTGGTGCTGGAGAAGACTCCTGCGAGTCCCTTGAACTGCAAGGCGATCCAACCGGTCAGTCCTAGAGGAGATCAACCCTGACTGCTCTTTAGAAGGCCAGATCCTAAAATGAAACTCAAATACTTTGGCCACCTAATGAGAAGGAAGGACTCACTGGAGAAGAGCCTCATGCTGGGAACGATGGTGGGCAAAAGAAGAAGGGGACAACAATTGTAAGATTAAGCTATCTGCAAGAATCTGAACTACCAGCAGCCAAGGGAAATTAGCGGGAGATAAGAGTAGAAGGAATTCACAAGATCTCTTGTGAGTGTGAAGGGACTCATGACTAATGACAAATTTGATTCCTCCTTCAGGCTCACCTTGGTCATCTCCAACACGCTGTGGCTGTTGCAGTCATTACACTGTTTTTGTGTAGATGACTTCCATTTCTTTCTTCGCGGATAAGAAGAACTGATCCAGTTTTGTTTCCATCTCCACTAATACAGTCCGTTGAAAAGGTGCTCCAAACAGTTTGGGCCAAGTAGTTTATCAGGATTGTCTGATCACTATCAGGCAATTAAAGGCAAATCTATTGACTTATGATTTATGTGGCCTTTTATGAGCTTTGTAATTACTCGAATAAAGATAATGGAGGTTCGGAGAGCTGAAAAATAATGACTCCGATATAAGTAGTTATTAATGAACAATAAGAGTGCATCAATTAAGGATCAAAAGTTAAATGGTGCAGACAGTCATTTTATTGTAAGTTTCTAATTTTGATTATTAGGTCAATGGGGCAGCAGAGAAGCCCGCTTGGCACAGAAACAACAGTTACAAGTTCGACTCAAACACATCGCCCGGGTGAGTACGCATGCACACCGAGAGAGCCTTATGGGCAGAGTTTCCTTCAACTGATGGTTCAAGTTAATGGTCTTTTGACAGCCCTTTAGCTTCTCACCCACACACGTCGCTCTTGGAAAGGACTGGCAACATGACCCCTTTGCCTTACCAAGACAACAATTGAAAAATCGTTTGCCCATCCAATTCCCTACATCAGTGGTGGCGAACCGTTTTGTAAAGGTGTGCCGAAATCGTGTCTGTGCGCCCACACCCACAAACCAATGTGCCCTGCCCACCTGCGCAGGCATGTATAACTCCCACACATGCACATGCAACCCTCCCCATGTGTGTATGTGTGACCCCCCTGCCCTGTGGGGGGGGAACCTTTTGCCCTTCCCAGGCTCCGAAGGCTTTACTGAAGTCTGGGGAGGCTGAAAATGACTCAGCCCTCAGAGGCCCAACAGAAGATGGAAATGGATCATTTCCAAATTTCCAGTTGGCCTGTTGGGCCCATTTTTCGCCCTCCCCAGGCTCCAGAGGGTTTCCTGAAGCCCAGGGAGGGTGAAAACGGCCTCCCCCAGCCCTCCGGAAGGCTGAAATCAGCTAAGGAGCTGACGGCTTGCATGCCAGCAAATATGGCTCCGCGTGCCACCTGTGGCATGTGTGCCATAGGTTTGCCATCACAACCCTAGATGATCTTCCAAAGGGAGGGGAAGAAGAGCATTTGGGAGGGGGGTCGTGGGGTGGAGGGAAGGGTCTGCATTATACCCATAAAACAATTTGTCCATTGGACCTGCCGGATCAGCATACATTACGCCGTGAAGAAAATGATTAAAGCAAGTTAGCATTTCGTCAGGCAAAGTAATTATGTTATGATGCATTTCATCCACAGAGATACTTCTCTTGGCGCATGCATTCATCTTGTTGACAGAATGTCTATACGTGCTGCATGGAAGTGCATTTTATGGAGTTGATGCAATTCATTCCGTCTTCAAGAGACTCTTGAACTTCAGCTGGTGGTGTGTGGTGTGTTTTGTTTTTTGTTTTGTCAGCGGGATGGTTTTGTCACCGTGACATAAAATTAAATTTGTCTGCAGGATCAGCGGTCAAAATGTGTCAGGACAACAGACTGCAGGAGCAAATTAAAAAGACATTCAACATTGGTTCACAAGCACCTTGTTTAATCCTACTTGGAGAATACACTGTCGTGCCACTCGGTTTGCTGATGACACTAGTTCATGATTTACTCATGTTGAGTAAGGTACAATCGTTTGAATTCCCACTTCGTACAACACCACAAACCATGATTTTTGCCTAGAGTCACTTCAAGAGAGAGGAGCAGCATATACATTTGGTAAATAAAGTTTCGAACTATAATTCAAGGGCAACTTCTTGGAAGCTGCATAGGTAAGTGAAGCTGGGTTGTTGTTTTTTAAATGTGAGGGATTAGAGCCAAAAGTGGGTGGGGACATCTATTTTCTTTCTTGTTTCTTCTTTTCTTTTCCTTCCAATATATCTCTTTTTCTCGGTAACTTTCTTTTTCATTCCCTCTTCTCTCTCTCCTTCTCTCTTTCTCCTTGTGTCTCTCTCTTTCCTTCTCCCTCTTTCACTTTTCTTCTCTCTTTCCCTCTCCATCTCTCCTTCTCTCTCCCTCTTCCTCCCTCTTTCTTTCCCTCTCTTTCTCTCTCCCTTTACATCACACACTCTCTATTTCTCTCTCTTTCTCCTAAGTAGCATATTGTAAGGGATTGAATGAAGTTAGCACCCACCCCTCTACTAGGAAAATGACATATTTTAGGAATGATTGAAAGGGTAGAATATTTTCCCCCTAAAAGGGAGGCAGGAACTCATCCACCCCACCTTTGTCAATGGACCATTAAGGCCTGAGCCAGTGTATTTTACATAACAAAGCTCTACCTCCTTCAGGAGGACCCATCTGGCAAATAGAAACTCACCACATGGCACCTGGGAAGATTACATGAGCCAGCAGCTCAAAGAAGCTTGGGTCTCAGGACAGCCTACAAAGTTAGCTAAGACCCCACCCCCCACCCCCCACCCCCTGGGAGTCTGACCACCAATCAGATATTACACAGGAATGGGAAGCTCTGGGGTGGGGCTCAGAGAGGGCCTAAAACCAGGAACTCAAGCCGTGTGATCCTGTCCACCATTAAACCATCTTTCCAAGTAGCCTCCATGTTTCCAATGTCTTTTTCCCCACTTGGAACGGAACCCAGATGGACATTTCTTCCAACAGGATCTTCATAAGAGGCGAAATTGGTCATTTGCCAGAAAGTTTTTAAAGCTGAACTGAAAAGTTCAAAATTGTGTTCCCTTGTTTCCAACAGAATCTAAGGAATGTTCCTTGGAGATCTTCCACGTCTGGATTTCTGACATAGGATGGGAGGTCAGATTAGGTGGTCTATTAAGCCCTCCCCTGCTCAACCTTAAACCATTCAAAACAGCCCTTGGGAAAGATATTTACAAGCCATTCGTGCAATTTTAGGTTTGTTCTTCCTTTTCTTCACTTGGTTGGTTTCAAATATTTCCCTATAATTAACTTTGTCACAGACCTTCAATAATATGAATTACGTCCTTAACTAATAAATAAAATAAGCATGAACATCCAAAGGTGATGAAAACTAAGTATTTAAGTGCTACGGAAAGACCTAAATTGTTTGATCTTATGGGATGATGAATACTTTATTTTATTCTTTTTAAAATGATATTAAGTGCTCCCTGACAGCCCCCATACTGAGAGTTTTGGGTGTCTTCTCTGTAATTTAGTAAACTAGAAGTGAGAAAAATATTTTCCACTTTCGTGAATTTTAAAGATCTGAATGGATTAGCAGAGGGCTTTAAAGCTATTTGCTTTTACTGCGTGCCTACAATGTAGCTATTAAATATGAAAAGCAGTTGGAACAAGAGAGCTGGGAATTCTAATTCAGTCTCACAAACTAGATGAAATATACACAGATTCGATGCAGGCTTTTTGAGTTAAGCAGCAAAATCTCTCTCTCACTCTCTCTCTCCCACCCTCTTTCTGTCTCTGTCTGTCTGTGTCTGTCTCTCTCTCTCTGTGTCTCTCTGTCTGTCTCTCTCACTCTCTTTCCTTGAACGCACAAATAAGTTATGTTTATTTTGTCTTCTGTTTCATTTTTTCTTTCCACCTCCCGAATCCTCCCCATTCGGTTTATGCATTTTGCAAAATGCATAGGGTCATAAATTCATGGGGATCATAAAGTTGGGAAAGGCCCTTTCAATTTAAAATCCTGCTCAGTTCAAGAATTCAAATTATAACATTTGCAACAGATAGCTGCCTCCCCCGAATCAACACACGTTCCTTTGTAAACGGAAGGCTGTTGTGGCCTGCCGGCGGCCAGCACAGTCAGATAGTGAGGAGGTTAGGAAGCAACATGGGCCAGTCCTAGAAGCTAGGAAGGGCTCGGACGAGGGCTCTGCATCGGAGGCAGAGAGGGGGCCAAGGCTATCTGGCAGTTCTCAGCCTTTGGAGCTAGACAGCAGTGAGGCAGAGGAACAGCTGGAGCCTGTTCCCAGTGTGTGAATGTGCAGAGCTTCCAGAAGAAAAGAACAGCTCAGAAATCAGGGTCGACATGACAGTAAAGCCACAGGTGGATGGTGAATGGTAAATTTGTGTATTTTGTATTACTTTTGTATGTTGTTTTAAATTCCTGTGCACCGCCCTGGGTCCTTTTGGAGAAGGGTGGGATACAAATTGAATAAAATAAATAAATAAAATAAATAAATGACCCCTCCCATAGGAAATAAAGAGGAGTGAAAGGAAATTTCCTGCTTTTGCAGGAAATAATTCATTTGTTCATTTGTTAGTTGATTTCAGGAGTGTGAAGATCTGTCCATGAATCTCAGAGACTCGGTGCCAAGTCTTTCCTTGCACAGCACTGCGTTTGAAAAATATATTTACATGGTAGTTTTCCAAGCTAGATAAGGTCTGTGGTCATATATTCACCTCCGAAAGACTGTTTGCCAGGCCTTTGCTGAGTGTGAAAGAGAAGAATTAACATTCGTTTAATAAAAGGGGCTTTGTCGGGACCAGGAATCTGCTTCGTGCTTTCTGGGGAAACCTAGGTCAGAACAAAGACATTGGTTTAGGAGCTTAACCTTTGTGGGAAACACATATTCATACAGTTGTTGTTGTTGTTGTTAGTTGTGAAGTCGTGTCCGACCCATCGCGATTCCATGGACAATGTTCCTCCAAGCCCTCCATACAGTAATTCCCACCAATAAGTCCACTTCATTCTGTGGTGCATGAAGGCTGGTGGCTGATGGGCAGAATTGTGTGAAATAAGATAATGGAGATTAAGGTGTTCTTGATGAGCAGGAACATCAGGTTTCTATAGACCTCGGCAACAGCTCAATTGGCTATGTAAACATGAGATTTCTGACTAAGGTCAGCCTTTGTAACCGACCGTTTTAATGAAAACTCATCTTAACAGCAGAGTCATTAGTTTTATCGGATGCTCTGACCATCTGGTTGACGGAGGGTTTGTGTAAGTAGGACCATATGCTCCTTGTTACTCTGTCGTTGGAGCAATTAGGACAAAAGGTAGACCACATAGCGTGGCTCAGCCACAGCCGAGACATAACCTCCGCCTCCAATCGATTAGGAGAGCGTCCTGGTATCAGACACATCCCAGGAATCAAATTCCTGCTCATATGGACAGGTTCGGAATTCATCTGAAGCAAGACTTACCTGGGTCTAAAAAGCTTTGGGAAGAGCTAAGGGTGGAGTAGGCATGTCTTATACTCCACTGAACATATGCACCCAAGGGTGGGCTTCAAAAAGTTTAGCAAGGGGTTCTCTGCCTGGTTGCTGAATGGGCGTGGCCATGGTGGGCGTGGCATGGTCAGCCTCCTGCACCATGGTGGGAGGAGGGGTGTTTTTGCCCACCCTGAGCTCCAGAGGTTTTCCTTGAGCTTCTGGGAGGACAAAAATCTCCTCCCCAGGCTCAGGAGGCCCTTCCCGAACTTTCGATAGGTCTGTTTTTCACCCTCCCCAAATCTCCATGTGTGCCCGGCACTTACCTGCATCCAAAACAGGCCGCGTGGAGACTCCTGCGAGAGGCGGGGTGGGGTTGGCAGGGCCAGCCGGGGTGGTATTTGGAAGTTCTCTGAACTGGCCATAATGTTAGCTATGGGTTCTCCCGAACCACGGTTAACCCATAGCAGCCCGGCCTGGTTCCTACAGATTGCTAAGACAGGGTGTCCAATCTTGTCAACTTTGAAACATGTGTCCACGGGTCTCAAAGTTGCCAAGGTTGGACACCCCTGTACTAAGACAATATGATGAGCTATAAACTATACATTTCAACCACAGTTTCTTACATGCCTTTAATCAGCGAGTGCATAGTAGTCTTCATAGCATGAATTTGCTCCCTGCTTTTTTAAAACATTGCTCTTGTCAAATTTAAATTTTCTTTTATCCTGAAAGGAACAATTACCACGAAGCCTGACACATTCAGAATAAAATCAGTTTGCACTAAAATAAAGTTACTCTTCTTTGTTCTGAACCAAAATTATCTGAAAACACCGAGTCTTCTCGGTGACTTCTGATAATAAAGGATTCCCCCCCCAAAACTATTAGCCTAACATTATTCATTAAAACTCCAAAGACAAAAAAGTGGATATTTTTTTTAAAAAAAAATAATAATAATGAAATTTATAAAGCGGGACCTTCCAAAAGTCTCAGGTAGAGATACATATTTAATTTCAAGCTTTTTTTACTGCAGAGAAAAAATACTTTGCCTTGGCAAGAAAAGAATGCAATTATGGATAGTAGGCAGAAGTTCAAATTGCAGGCAGAGTTTGCACTGTGTTTAATCCCCAGGTGTCTTATCCACCCTCAGAAAGGGTTGTTTTATCCCAAGGAAACGGTGTGACAAAAATAAGCCTTATTCAAATTGTGTTCCTTATGCCAGGGGTCCCCAACCTTTGCAACTTTAAGTCTGAAGGACTTCAGTTCCCAAACTTCTCCAGCCAGCTTTGCTGGCTGGAGAATTCTGGGAGCTGAAGTCCTTCAGACTTAAAGTTGCAAAGATTGGGGACCCCTGCCTTATGCAACCGCTCGTCTAGCTTTTCCTAATCAGCCTATTAAGTATTTGAAACATGTATTTAGCCCCCGTTTCCTTCCCTACCTTTCTGTTTCTCTCCCTCCTGCATTTTCCTCCTTTCAAGAAAGAGAAGAAAATGTGCTGGAGAATTTTTTTTTTTCCCCTGACATGAAAGGGAATTCCCAGAAGTGGCGAATTTATTTGTTAAATTTATACACCGCCAATCTGAGGGCCAATGGCATCCGGCCCTCTCAGTTCCTGCCACATAGAAGGGGAAGAAATGGAGGTGGTGACCGATTTTATTTTCCTGGGCTCCAAGATCACCGCAGATGGGGACTGCAGCCAAGAAATTAAAAGACGCTTGCTACTGGGGAGGAAAGCGATGGCAAATCTAGACAGCAGACTAAAAAGCAGAGACTTCATCCCGCCAACGAATGTACATATAGTCAAGGCGATGGTTTTCCCACTTGCAATGGATGGCTGTGAAAGTTGGACCATAAGGAAGGCTGAGCGCCAGTGGTGGGTTTCAAATTTTTTAGAACCTACTCTGTAGGTGTGACCTATTTTGTGGGCGTGGCTTGGTAGTCATGTGACAGGGTGGGAGTGGCCACCTTTTAAAATGTGGTGAAACTCATTTAACAAAGCTCTTGCTTAGCAACCAACATTTTGGACTCAATTGTGATGATAAATTCTTTCTTTCTTTCTTTCTTTCTTTCTTTCTTTCTTTCTTTCTTTCTTTCTTTCTTCCTGTCTGTCTGTCTTTCTTTCTTTCCTTCCTTCCTTCCTTTCTTCCTTTCATTTCTTCCTTCCTTTCCTTTCCTTCCCGTTGGGTCACTGGCAGCGGCAGGCCAGATTTACTTCCAGGTACGCCGGTGGAACCCCCTCTCACCGGTTCTCTAAATTTCACCAACCGGCTCTCGCGAGTAGATGCGAGCCTGCAGAAACCCACCACTGCTGAGCGCCAAAGAATTAAGGCCTTTGAACTCTGGTGTTGGAGAAGACTCCTACGAGTCCCTTGGACTGCAAGGTGATCCAACTGATCAGTCTTGAGCAGATCCACCATGACTGCTCTTTAGAAGGCCGGATCCTGAAGAGGAAACTCAAAGACTTTGGCCACCTAAGGAGAAGGAAGGACTCCCTCAAGAAGAGCCTAATACTTCCTTACTAAACCAAATTAGAGGCCATCTTTGAGAGCAGAGTAAATCTATGGCGCCACGCTTAATGCTGCCATATGCATTGGAGGAAAGCACATTAAACGGGCTGTCTCGGCATGCCCTTGAGTCAAGATTTAGATGGGATTTGTGAGCGATAAGGTTTTCATGCACATAAATAAGGGGATGGAGATAATCTGCTCACCAATATTCCACCTGAGAAAAATTATGGGTCAAGTAATTCACGACTGATCTCTTTCAAAAAGCCACTTTTAAAACTGGCAAATGGGGAAATGGGAAACAACAGCCCAAATACAATCTCACTGCTCTACAGCTTTAATTCATATCCTGTATTTGTGTGTGTGAGAGAGGCAAAGAGAGAGAGGGAGGGAGGGAGGAAGAGAGAGAGAGAGAGAGAGAGAGAGAGAGAGAGAGAGAGAGAGAGAGAGAGAGACCATGCACATCTGTTTAATCCTCCTTTGCAAATTACCTATTATACAAGATAATGGGAGAGAAGTCAAAATCATGTTTTGGCGGAATCAAATTATTGCTAATAATTATATACATGGAAACTCCCCACAAAAACTTTCCATTGGTACATGGAATATCCCCTGTACAAATACTTTGCTGGGTGTTAACATTTAACAAGGGATTCCATGAGCAGGTGTTACTGAAGCCAGGGAAAATAATTAAATTAAATGTGGGGTGCTGGGGATTTGTTCTCTTTCACGCCAATTTCCTTGGCCCAGCCCTCCTATGATAAGGTACGAAAGGGCTTGTCGTTTCTTTGATACAATCTCTTACAGAAGACCCTCTAATAAGCAAGTCACAGAGGAAGGTAGAGAAGGATAAATGTCCATATTTATTTTGCTGAGTGCCTTATTTTTCCACCTTAACGGCAGTCATTTGTGCATTCATCTGTGCTTTTACTTTTTCCTACATGTAAAAATTTGCATGCACTTTCATCACCTACCATAAGTATTCTGTACTACCAATTTTGCTCTCTGCAAATTTTTGCATTTTTTCCCTCCTAGCGTAGAGTTTTTTGGTGCTGTTTTCCTTTGCATGCATACATTTTTTTCCCCACACTGCTTGTTTTGCTTTTGAGTTGAGAGCTACCTTGTTGGGCCACAAAGGTTACAGACGTTGGCAGAATAATCTCCTCTGAAACTGTTTCAATTGATTTACCAAACTGTTGTGGCTTACCAACGGTCAGCTGAACTGGAAGCAGAGTCGAACAGTGAAGAGGTTGGGGAGGAACATGGACCTGTCTTGGAGGCTGGGGAAGGCTCGGACGAGGGCTCTGTGTCAGAGGCAGAGATGGGGCAGAGGCCACCTGGAAGTGATCAGGTGCCTACGGAGTTAGACCGCAGTGAGGCAGAGGAACAGCTGGAGCCTGTTCCCAGTGTGCACATGCGCAGAGCTGCCAGAAGAAAAGAACAGCTGAGAAATCAGGGTCGACTTGGGAGTAAAGTCACAGGTGGAAGGTGAATGGCCCCTCCCATAGGGAATAAAAGAGGAGCGAAAGGGGAGTGGGCTTTTGCAGGAAACAATTTGTTTGTTCGGTCATTTCAGGAGTATGAAGATCTGTCCGTGAATCTCAGAGACTCTGTGCCAAATCTTTCCTTGCACTGCACTGAGTTTGGAAAATATTTACGTTGCAGCTTTCCAAGCTAGATAAGGTCTGTGATCATAAATTCACATTCAAAAGTGCTTTTTGGGGAAGCCTCGGTCAGAATACAAACTGTAGTTACAGGCTCATTTTCTTCCCTACTCACCTATTGTGGACAACAGATTCAAATCACGGAAAAGATGGACTCATTCACCCATCAGGAGAGCACCTTCTCAGTTCTAGAGCAAGAGAAAGAAAGAGATGGGGTGTGGGTGGGGTGGGTAAAGATGATTTCAGAGCAACCTTTCTTCATTTCTTCTCCTGACATCATCCCATGGGGCATGCCATGACCCATGCTCTCATTAGAACATTCTGCATATAAAAGATTTGCAGAACAGGTTCATTATATTCAGAATAGAGCAAGAAGCTATGTTCAAAAGGAGAGATATTAATGGCTAGGGAAGCAGGCAAACATTAATAGGATTACCAGCACATATTTTTCCGGACTAAAAACCACATTTTCATTTAGGCGCAAACAAAATTAAGCAGTGTCCTTGAAAGAAATGATAACAAAGGGATGGAAGAGCGAAATGAAAGTCAAATGTTTTTGCATAGCCCACTCAAATACATCTTCTCTTTGTATCTCTACTTGTGTGTGTGTGTGTGTGTGTGTGTGTGTGTGCGTGTGTATTTTCTAATTCAGTCAATTGAATTATGCAGAGTGTTGTTTGTAGCTGAGGAAAAGCAGGGGAGCAACTCTTCAAAGATCCTTAAACAGTGTACAAAATAAAAATTATGCATCGTAATGCAGTCGTGCTGAGGTCTTTTCAGTGCGTGGTCCATAGCCCTGCGATCTGCTTCGAAAGACGTGTAAGCACTGCCAAACAGCTGCATCCCTTCTCCAACCCCCTCACACACACACACACACACACACACACAAATACAAGCACATCCAAACACCAGCATACCCATAATTGCAATGTCCGTCATGGTATCTTTACAGAATGCCAAACACAAAAATCATATCGCCATTGATTTATTTTACTGATGCTCCGACAGAATTGCTGGAGCAGAGTGTCCCCTACTGGGGAAACAGACTTTGATTTCTTATCTCGGGTAATTTTTCGTCTTCTTCTTCTTCATTTTTTTTTAAAGTAATAGAGTGATATTCTTTCAGGTTGCCTCTCGCCTGTCAATCAGAGGGCTCCTAGATCATGACTGCAACAGAAGAGGAGGAAAACAAAGCATTTTTACACTATAGGGAGAAAGAGAGCAAAGGAGAGAAGGAAAAAAATCTCTGAAAAGTACAGCTTTGTGGCCTCCTCAAGCATCTCTGATTTGATTAACAGCCCAATAGCCATCACTTGTATAATCCACTGTAAGTGATCCTAAAATGCTTACGTTTCACATGCATGCTGCCTTTCTTTGGGAGGGAAAATCCTATTGAATCATTGGTCAAGGCTAACTGAAAAACCATCCAGTGTCAAATCTTCTTCATTATTCTCTCTCTCTCTCTCTTCCAACCCAGGTACAATATATTTCACCTCTGTTTTCTACGACAGTATACAGTGGTACCTCGGTTCACGAACGCCTCTGTTCACGACCAATTCGGATTACGACCAAAAATTTCCCAAAAAATGTGCCCCGGTTCACGAACACCGTTTCGGTTCACGAACGGAAAAGTTCGTAAAAATACGCTCCGCTTCACGAACTCCGCCTCGCTTCACGAACTCCGCCCTCGCATCACGAACAGAAAAGTTCGTAAAAATGCTCCGATTCATGAACCCCGCCTCGCTTCACGAACCGGAGCCGCGGACATTTTAAAAACAAGGTCAGAACGGATTAACCGGATTTACATTGAACCCTATGGGAAACTGTGCCTCTGTTCACGACCAATTCTGTTCGCGAACAGAGTCAGTTCAAGAATCACGACCAAAAAACAAGGTCGGAACGGATTAACCGGATTTACATTGAACCCTATGGGAAATTGTGCCTCGCTTCACAACCAATTCGGATCGCGAACAGAGTCAGTTCACGAATTAAGTTCGTGAACCGAGGTACCACTGTATGTCATTATTTTCAATTCAGCATCTGTAAAATTCCTTTCTGATGATCAGGCAGCATGTAATTTCTGAGCAGATGCTAAAGTAGATAGAATTTATTTTTCAGGGAGAAGTGTTTCTGTACATGGCAATGATTCTTTTAAAACAGATATATTTTCCCTTATTTTGATTTTTTTTTTTTAAATGATGATCATTTTTGGTAGTGGTTGCGAAGGTGCAGATTTCATAAAAGCTCACCAGAATGAATTAAACTAGGACAAAAATTCATTCTTCTCAGCGGACAATCAGATTTGTGGGGAACTATAGGAAAAACTACATCACGTTTCCCAGAGGACAAAGTTGGTTGGATTTTATGGAAGGCATCAGAGGTTCTGACCGGTTCTAGTGAACCGATAGCGAAAATTTTGAGTAGTTTGGAGAACCGGCAAATGCCAGCTCTGGCTGGTCATGCCCCCATCTATTTGCTGCCTCCTGAATCCCAGCTAATCGGCATCCCAGCTGATTGGCTGGGTCTTTTTCTGTTGCCCTGAACAGGAGGATGGAGCTGGAAAGCAGGTTAGTGGAGTGAGGAAGGAATGGGGATTTCACAATATCCTTGCCCTGGAGTTGGGTGGAAATAGAGATTTTGCAGTATCCTTCCCCTGCCACAGCCACCAAGCCATGCCCACAAAACCGGTAGTAAAATATTTTGAATCCCACCACTGGAAGGCATGTTGCATACCAAAGGTAATTGATTCAATTCTCAGCTTATGTAGGTAGATCTGGAAAAAGAATTGTCCAAATGTGTCAAAAGTTGTAGCGAGGTAATATAAAGCTTTGGAAACTATATGGACCAATAATATAATTTGATATAAAGTTGTATCTTGACAACAGCCTCTAGACTCAGTGGATTGGCAGTTATTAATAGCTTTACCTCTGATTGGTTGGCCTACCAAGATGCTTCCTGATAATCTTGTTTAAAGACACTAAACCATTGGTCTTTTTTAAAATCTCTGCTAAAGATGTTCCCCGTTATTTGTGTTACATTTTACCACTTTTATAACATTTATCTTTTATTTCGGTGGCAAGTTGCCAAAGTGCCAAACGACACGAAGAGAAACACTAAAAATAAATTGAACAGAAGCTACCATGTTATTGCTGTTATTAAAAATAATAACAAACACAAAGTATAAAAGAGCCGACTAAAAATGCAGTAATCACAAGAGGAATCGAAATATCGTTCGACATCCTGTAGGATAACAAAAACCACTTTACTTTGGAACCTCAGGGTAGTTTTCAGATGTTAACTAGGACCAATATGGTTTTGTTTTTTTAAAATGTTTTCAGCCTAAACTAAAGCTTAGAATTTAATTTACCATTTAAAGAGATTGAATGAGTTCTGGAAAATCCAAGTTACCCAGAACTAAAATATAGATAACATTCAGTTTATTTCCTTCTGCTCTGTGGTGATATGGAGCTCTACCAAGAATGCCAATGTAGTTTAGAAGTGCATTGCTTCCTCCTAGATCAGGGGTCTGCAAAGTCGGCTCTTTTAAGACTGGTGGACTTCAACTCCCAGAGTTCCCCAGCCAGCCTGGCTGGGGAATTCTGGGAGTTGAAGCCCACCAGTCTTAAAAGAGCCGACTTTGCAGACCCCTGTCTAGGTAATGCAAAAGAAGTCTCACATTTTGTTCATTTTTATTATTCCTTTGAATCAACTATTAATAGCAGATGCCTAATCAAGCAACCTCTTTCTCTCCTCTTCTCCTCTCCCCTCGCCTATTCTACTCTACTCTCCCCTTCTCTTCCCTTATTCTTCCCTTCCCTTTATCTTCCTTCCTTCCTTCCTTCCTTCCTTCCTTCCTTCTTGAAACATGTAAATATAACAGAATATGAAAAGTATTTGGAAGATCTTTTTTTCCCTGTTGCATTTCCAAAGTCTCAGTCTCATAACTCCTTACATTGTAGAGAATAGCTGATGTCAAAACCTTATTGATTGGGGAATATAATAACAGATCTCAGCTCCTTCTACATTCTGCTCTATAAATGAATAACTTAATGTGTTTTTATGGTTCCTAGACATAAACGTGTTTTCTTACTGTGGTGTTAAATGTTAGTTACTCATCTGGTTCTCTTTCTCAATTATCTTAATCCCATGAACATATGGTAGGGTAGTAAGTCCTCAGAATCGATCCACTGGAACTTGATGTTCTATTATTGATCATCCATTAGAACCAGATGTTAAATAGACAAGCAAATTTATTTTTAGGAAGAGATTTCAGAGTGATTTGTCCATCAAATGAATGTTGGATTTGAATTTTGACATCTGTCCACAACCTTCTTCTTGTGATTAATGACACAATTGATGAACAGCTCATGGAAGACAAATATTTGATATAGTTGGCTTTCTCTGTATCTTTTTGCTTGAAAGACATTTTTGGAGCAATCCTTACTACAACCAGACCTTTCCTAATTACCATTAGAAATATATGTTTCTTTTGCATTAATTTCATACCGCTTTAGTTGGGAAAACTCTCAAGCTGAGCCAAAGTATTTTGTTACATCTGGCAATCTGGCATCACGAGCTAAGACTGGGAAGACCCAAGAACAAATCCCCATCCAACCATTACACTCTGCTAAATGTACACAAACTCAACCACACTCTTAGTTTATTCTACCTCGCAAGCTGTTGGAAAGATAAACAAGGTAAACTCTGCATGTACAGCGAGGTCCTGGAGGAAACACAGATTAAAAATGAATCAAATTATCATTTGACGACAGTTATCAAACAAATAAATTACTCCCCACCTGATGGTGGATTCATAGAGGCAGCATACAGCAGGCCTGAGTTAAATTGCAAGAACATAGCAGGGATCAACTGCAACCACTTTATTATGCTGGTTACTTTCCATCATTATTGGTTCTATTTACAAGCCCAGTTTTTTAGAATGTTTTGCTAATTTGGACATCAGTGTTCACAAAGATTGGGTGTTTCCTATCTATGTTTACATTGAGGGACCTACTTCAAGGATTTCTGGTTGAGTTAGGGTACACAGGATAGATAAAAGGCCATTCAGTGGCAGTGTATTCATTAAGAAAAGTTCTCATAGGAGCATCTGCCAGTCACTAATAATTCAAATTTATTATGAATTTGTGAATCAGTTGAGGATATCTATGTGAGTTATGTGGGTGACGTAGCCTCATTAGTAGACCTTGATGTTGAGGTCAAATGAAAGCTTCTTGGAGGAAATGGTCACCGTGATAAAAAAAAAGATGTTGAGACTCTGGAAAGAGGCAGAAAAGAGCAACAAAGGTGTTTAGGGGACTGGAGACTAAAACATTTGAAGAACAGTTGCAGGAATTGGGTATGTCCAATCTAATGAAAAGAAAAACTAAGGGTGACAGGGTAACAGTTTTCCAATGTTTGAGAGGCTTCCACAAAGAAGAGGGGGTCAACCCATTCTCCAAAGCAGCTGAATGCAAGTCAAGAAGCAACAGATGGAAACTAAGCAAGGAGAGATCCAACAAAGAACTAAGGAGAATTTTTTTGGTGGTGAGAACAATAAACCAGTGGAATGACTTGCCTTCAGAAGTTGTGGTGCTCCAACATTGGAAGCTTTTAAACAAGAAACTGGACAGCCAGTGTGAAATGGTATAGGGTCCTGCTTGAGCAAGGAGTTGGGACTAGAAGTTCTCCAAGGTCCCATCCAACTCTGTGATTCTGTTAAATAAAATCAGCCATGGCTTTACAGATCAATAATACTGTGCTTATCTTATATATGTGGATATAAGATAAGTATGAGTATTAACTAACAGAGTTGTCACCTTAGAACAATCTTCCCTAACCAGAGTGCCATCTGGCTATGTATTTCAGCAAGTACCCATGGTGGACAGGGAATTCTGACTAAAGTTGATTTGCACAACCAGAAAGCATCCATTGTAAATGGCTATTCCAGACCATGTATCTCCTGCATTATGGAGCTGTTCTTACAAAATGATGACAAGATCAGTGCAGAGTCAATTATCCAAGTCCTTCATGTATATAGATTAATTTGCTAGCTGGAATGGATCCCATAAAACTGAATCATTGGTGTGCAAGCACTGCCAGGCTCCCGTGTTAGCAAAATTAGAAAAAGGATGGTAGTCATAAGTGCATCAAATTTGCCAGTGTAGTCCTCAACAGATCCCATTTTGAAATTGTAATAAATCAATTTTATGTTGTTTTGTCTGTCTACATTATAAAAACAATTGTGCTACATGTGCTCTTAATTGTGTTAGTGGAGCGTATTATCCTTCAGAATTATTATGAGGGATTAGCAATAGACAGAAGTCTTCATATTAATCAGTATTAGAATTAACGATGCAAGAAATAAAAACTAAAATTTCATATTTAAAAATAAAATTGAAACAGTCACCATGTGTAATTAAAATGCATTTCCAAGTTTCTCTTTAAAAATTGGTTTCATTAGCTACTCTTTGACTCTCTGTGGATTCAAATCTGTTTCTGTGACAATCACAGATTTATTGGCTCCATCCAAGTGCCTAATTTCATTTTTGTACCGGCTCTTCTTACCAGAAAAATCCTTTCAGATTTCAATTTTACTGTTCCTATCTCTAGTCTCATGGGATATTTCTAGTAGAACCAGGATTACAAGACCCTTTGTTTAAATTGAAGTTTACATTTATAGTAGCTCTGTATATTCTGAAGAAGAAGAAGAAGAAGAAGAAGAAGAAGAAGAAGAAGAAGAAGAAGAAGAAGAAGAAGAAGAAGAAGAAGAAGAAGAAGAAGAAGAAGAAGAAGAAGAAGAAGAAGAAGAAGAAGAAAGCAACCTATGGCTTAATTGCAACTCTGGTTACTGAACAAAAGCCACAATCTATAATAAAACATTGGTGCCTGCGGACTAATCCAACCAAAAGGAACACACAATCACATCAGGTCCACAAAACCTGAACACTCCATGCCTAGTGCTAAAGTATTCATCCCGAAACATGTCATGCATCCGGGCAGTTTTCGAAAGGATGGCCCACATCAGGCAAACTTGTGTAACGGAATGGCCAACAGATCAGCAATCTCACACAAGGATTATTTCAGCATCTTCACCAACCCACCCAGAGTCATGGATACAAAATGTACAGCTTCAAAAAGTTGAATAATATTTTTTTTTAAATACACGATGTCATATCTTCTTCATATCTCTGGCAGACCATGTTTTGCTTCCAATTCCATTGGCTTACAATTGCACTGAATCAGAGATGATATTCAGCCAGTACTCTCCGGTTCGGGCGAACCTGTATGGGCAGCTGTGTGAGATCCCGCCCACCCACCCTGACATAACTGTGCATGAGCAGAAGGTGGTGCGCATGCACAGACGTGGTACATGTGAGCAAAACGAGCTTGCGCGTGGACACGCTTACATTTCTGAACCAGTAGGGAAGGGAAGTGGGATGCAGTGGCTCAGTGGCTGAGGCACTGAGCTTGTCAATCAGAAACGTCAGAGGTTCAGTGGTTTGAATTCCTAGTGCCACATAATGGAATGAGCTCCCGTTACTTGTCCCAGCTTCTGCCAACATAGCAGTTTGAAAGCAGGTAAAAATGCCAGTAGAAAAATAGGGACCACTTCGGGGTTTAGTCCTGCCAGCCACATGACCACAGAGAAGTCTTCGAACAGCGCTGGCTCTTCAGCTTTGAAACGGAGATGAACACCACCCCCTAGAGTCAGGAATGACTAGCACATTTGTGTGAGGGGAACCTTTACCTATACCATTTTAGGAAAGATAAGCGAATCCCACTGCTGCACTGGATGGTATCACATCGGTATCCGCTAAACCTATAAAAAATTCTGAGAGATGGCAAAACCTCACCTACAACAGTGACATCTCTGCGCGAAATAAACTCTGCCAGCTATCCAGGAAGAAGAGGGAGAAACTCAGCATGTTTGGCTACGTTTGACATCTGTTTAAAGATGCTGGTATATTATTCATTGGGAACGCTTTTGAATTGTCCGTCAGCAATAGCTGTCGCCAGGTTCCCCCCCACCCCACACAAAAAAATCCCTCTTGTTTGTACAAGCCCAGATAACACTCCAGAAATATCGAGTGGCTGGATTCGCTTTCACTTATTCCTCATGCATATGTAAGATTCGGGCCAATCTAAATCTCACTAAGAACCCAGACAGCCAACTCATTCAAATAAATCCTGCATCAGCAGGTGGCAAACGGAATCCAAACCACACTTCATTTTTGAGGAAAGGAACGTTCCTGTGAAATGATTTCTAAATGAGCTGCTTACTTGAAGGTGTGGGAAGACGTTGGCCCAACTCACTTTGCTTTTTCAAGTATAAAATTAAAGGTCACCTCATCTTGAGGAGCTCCCTAAATTAGGGGTCTCCGACCTTGGCAACTTTTAGCCTGGCGGACTTCAACTACCAGAATTCCCCAGCCAGCTCCCATTGACTGACTTCGTTGCTATGCTTATTCATTGGCTGACCTTGTTCCCATGTCTCTCCCAGTCATGAATATTTTAACAGTCTTTTTAATTGGTTTTATTTTATGTTTATTTGTAATGCTGGTCTGTGACCAAAATAAAAATTTAGTAACTTACACGATTTCATCGTAAACTTTTCAAAGGATTTTTCTCCCCAGAAGAACCAAAAGTCTTGGACTAGAGTGAGATTAGAAGGGATCCTCCAACTTAAAAGTGTGTGGTATTTTTGCAAAAGCACCTACTGCACAAAGTTACGCAGCTGGAGAAGATAAAAACACAATTAGCACATGAGAAAAGGAATGGAGTGGCGATAATTTGAAAATAAGCAGTCCGGTGAGCATCTTTGAGCAATTCTGCCCCTTCCACGGGTTTTATTTTTAACTCTGCTAATATATTAATCCATCATTTGGCCAGATCTCATTGCCTACCCATACCGTGTAATCACTCTGTTCACTGTACTTTCTTACAGAGCAGAGAGATCTACGTTTGGCACAGGAGTGGGCTTCAAAATTTTTAGCAAGGGGTTCTCTGCCCAGTTGCTGGATGGGCATGACCATGGTGGGCATTTTTGCCCTCCCTGGGCTCCAGAGGCTTTCTTACAGCCTCCAGGAGGGTGAAAACAGCCTTCCCAGGCTCCAGAGGCCCTCTGGAGGCCGAACTTCCAGTAAGCCCATTTTTCACCCTCCCCAGAATTTTAGCTAGAAGTTCTCCTGAACCTAGCAGCCCATCCCTGGAACTTTGGCAAAAAAGAAAAAAGTGATTTTGGTTTCCCACTTGACTGCTATTAGAAGAGAGTTAGAAATAACACATCGAAAAATGATTTGGGTCAGAAATAAGCAGATGTTTTCCTAGTTTAGCCAAAGCTCAGCTGACTCTAAATTGACTTTCCTTTCTTTTCTTTAATAAACGTGGAATTTAGCTGCATCAGGAGTTCCTTAAAGGAGGGAGGGATGTGTAAATGCTCAGCATGAAATCGATAATGATGATAAGGTCATTGTAACACCGAATACACTGGATATGCATACAATACATGACAATTAAAAGTTGCACTTCCCTTTCTCTTTTCCTAATCTGTAAAGATCTTGGGGCAAAAACGACAGAGATAACTTATTTGGGGAAGAAATGCATGGGGGGAAAGGTTTTGAGAAAAAGATACAGCTCTTATAACAGTACATGTTCGGTTGGACTTAATCCACCGTTTTCATAATCTCTTTGGGAAAATAAGAGGATTAGCGGAAGATTAGTTGAGACATGTTAGATCTCTGTTTTTGTTTAAGGAAACCACAGCTATTCTTAAAGTCTTAAAGATTTAACATCTGGTTAAGATGACAGCTCCAGATCTGGTTATAAGCCATGCTTCTACCCTCCTCCAGAAGCAAATCTTGCAATATATAAAACCTCACGCAACATTTAAATAACCGTTTATGAGAGCTTCATTTTCAAAGGGTCCTGCACTTAGTCCTGTCCAGCAACTATGTATGTATGTATGTATGTATGTATTTATTTATTTATTTATTGAATTTATACCCCGCCCTTCTCCGAATGGACCCATGTATGTATGTATGTATGTATGTATGTATGTATGTATGTATGTATGTATAGGAGAGAAGAGAAGAGAAGACTATAATAGAAGAAAATAGAAAATAATAGAAAGTAGAAAATAGGAAATAATAGAAAATAATTTAAAAAAGGGGGGGAAATAGAATAGAATGGAATAGAATGGAATGGAATAAAATAGAATGGAATGGAATGGAATGGAATATTCTTTATTGACCAAGTGTCATTGGACACCCAAAAAATTTGTCTCCGGTGTATAAGCGCTCAGTGTACATACCAACAACAATGTGATAAATCCTAAATCCTACATCATAAAACATAAGATACAAACCAACCAAGTGACAAATCATAAGATACCAATAGGAGTAAATAATGGGAAAAATGAGAAGGATAATAGTCATACATCCCTACTACATGGTTAGAAATCCTTAGGCATAAGACAGTGGGCAGTGGTGGGATCCTGCTGGGCTAACAACCAGTTCGGTGATCGCGTGCTTTGCACGTACACAGTTTTACCAAAACTTACCTTCAACATTACTGCTTGAGGAGAAACACAGCAGAGGTACGGCAATCCGCTCTGCCGCGCTAATCAGCTGAGAGGATATAGGTAAGTAAAGCACAAGGGTGGGCCAACCTGATCATCGGAGCAAACCAGTTCACTCTCAGCTAATCGTTGGAGCTACCGGTTCACCCGAAACGGTCTGAACCGGCTGAATCCCACCCCTGGTTGTGGGGATTGGGTGTTCAGCAGAGTGATGGCATGGAGGGGAAAAAACTGCCTTTTGTCTCGTTGTTTTGGGATGGAATGCCCTATAGTGGCATCTGAGTGGACAAGTTGAAACAGTTTCTGTCCAGGATCTGAGGACTGATTGAACTTGTGGCCTCACTAAGCCTGGGACCTCAACCTGGTTGGATCAACTGTCCAATAGGAAGAACTCTGCTCATTTAACTTTGAACACAGCATGGTAATACCGGAGAATTCAATTAAACAGGAGGAATTCAATCCAGTACATTAATTCGTTAAATTTTGAGGAGGGAGTGTCTGGTTTTTTGGAGGGGTGTCTGTTTATGTTTTTGGAGAATGCTCCTCTTCTGCTTCTAAGCTCTCTATGGACATTTTATTTTAATTACCAGAATATTTGACGTGCAAGATTCAGATCTCCTATATAATCAAGTATTTCTGGAGGAGAATTCTGATGGAGTCAATGGAGCCTGCTCCTAAATGAATGGCTTTAATGGTCCGTTCTCTTCCAGAATTCTGCTAAGCACTCAACATGCATCATTATTTGGAGGGAATGACTTAATCCACTGACAGTCTTTCAATCTCATTCCATTAATCTAGGAAAAGAACCTCTCTTCTGCTCATCTCTTTTCATCTGACATTACTGAGTCCCTCTTCCATATTTGCCTTATTCAACTTTGGAGGAACAGAGGGGTTTCGTTTGGTGTGGGGAGCCATTAGGGTACGGTGGCATTCTTTATTGTAAAGGTCATGCTTTGTGTGAGGTCTTACGCACCGTCCTCGGCATCTCTAGAAAAGAGATCTAAGGTACAGACCTCCAGTTAAGACAGATTATCATCGGAATCCAGTTAAATCAACTTCCTGTGTTAAAATGGTTTCGTGACTCCTGTTCTTTAACATTAAATCAGAGTTTGCTTTGTACCTATTAGTTCCTACTAATAGATAGTTCCTACAATGTTTCCCCAAAAATATGGCCTACCCCAAAAGTAAGTCCTAGCTTGATGTAACTCCTAAAGTTGCTCATGAATCAACTAGCACATTTTTGGAAAACCTGACACTTGATTTTTTTACACGTCTGCCCAATATAAGCCCTACCTCCCCCCACAAAATAAGCCCTAATTAATACCCCACGCACTCCAGCATGCATTCCCATTTATAGAGGTGATGAATGCACAGTCAGGAAACCTGAAGTATCAAGTTGAAAACAGATTGTTCAGGAGAATGCCTATCTATGAGATTGCTAAGCGTCAACACCAGACTGATGGCAGATAATCACCTTAGCTTGCACTTGATAATTAGCTTGTTATGGTCTATGCGAGATTCTTTCTTGCACCCAGTTAAAAACCTTGACTCAACCTCATCTACACAACCTTGTACTATGTAGATGAGGGAATGGGAACAATCCATCCTTAAGCCTCAAGACTTGACCTAAAACTACTTGAGCATAACTCATTTGTAATTGTCAATGGGCAATGTTTTGAAAGTTTAACTAACTCAACCAAGATGGAAGGGTAGGGTTTTTGGGTTTTTTTGGAGAATAATGGATGGCCTGAGTATACAACAAACATATCACATTTGTCTCAGCCTCGGCCTCTAAAGAAATGACAAGTAGGTGCATCAAGACTGCAATAAAGATTTCAAAAGAGAATTATGCCAGTTTTTTACAAATCCCCCAAGCTTTCAACTTTTCTTTTCTGCCAGTATTCCTAAATCAGATGGAATCCTGCTTCTCTGATCAAACAAAAATAAAAAAAAATCCAGACCAGGAAATAGATCTGTAAAAGTTAGGAATGTTTCAAACTTCTGACCAGTGAAAATTGATGTAGAGATGAAGAATTTGCCCTGATATTTCACTCTAATAAGACTGCTCCATAGGAATTAATTATTCCTTAAGGCCTTATTCTATTAGGATTTTCTCTCTCTCTCTCTTTCTGTAGTTGACAGCTGACAAATCCTTCAGTGAATGATTATGGAGCAAGGCTAACACTAATGTTTTTGAACAAGGTTTGTCAATTAGCCTAGGATTGAGGACAGAAAGGGTCTAATGTTGAAGATATTCACCAACATCCATTCTGCCTTGCAAACATGCTGTCACTGCTCAGAATGTCTAAGAAGCAAAAATAACTTCTCCTAATTTTGATAAGCACCTATGGGACTTCTTAGATTACTGACAATTATGCAAATCAGCAGCTAATGGAGAAGCTGTAGAATTTGACAGAGCAGTAGGATCCGACTCCAATAAGAATCAAAGCCAAGAACAGAAAATCCAAAAGTGGCTGATAGAGATCACCGAAGAGGAAATAGAATTCACACCGGAACTATTTTCTTTGGGGAATTATAAATAATAAATATAACAAGGGGGTAATTTACTTAATAATGCATATTATTACGGCAGCAAGTCTTTGCCCCAAACTGGAAAAACAGGGAAATTCCACAAGAAGGGGAAATAATTAGGAAAATTCTGACCTGTGCTGAAATGGATAAATTGACGTGGGAATTGAAGAATAAAGACGAATCAGAATATTATAAGATCTGAGATAAATTTTACTGATGGTTGGAACATAAAAAGAAAGACCCAAAATAAGCAATGGCTAAGATTCATAGAATGGAGACTAGAATTATTTACGTATGAAAATATAATAGTGAAAATGTATAAGACACTGGATGACATCGCCAGGTCTCGTTACTTTAGCAGAGTAAGGAAGATACTCAGAGATGATTCATACCCTGGTCAGTGTCTCTTTGCACTTCTACCATCGGGCAGAAGACATCAAAGTATAGCCAGCTGAACAAATGGGTTTAAATATAGTGTCTATCCTTGGGCTGTCAGACTTTTAAATACAACCACAATCACTCCATGCACACGCTAGTTTTTCTCTTTTTCTTTCTTTTTTCGTTTCTGCTATAATTTTGCACCAGTGAGGTTAAAAACAATTTCGTTGTATTTAAGTACAATGACAATAAAGATTATACAGTACTTATAGAGTACTTATACAGTACTTATAGAGTACAGTACTTAAGAGCAACCAAGATGATTAGGGGACTGGAGGCTAAAACATATGAAGAACGGTTGCAGGAACTGGGTATGTCTAGTTTGATGAAGAGAAGGACCAGGGGAGACATGATAGCAGTGTTCCGATATCTCAGAGGGTGCCACAAAGAAGAGGGAGTCAAACTATTCTCCAAGGCACCTGGGGGCAGGACAAGAAGCAATGGGTGGAAACTAATCAAGGAGAGAAGCAACTTAGAACTAAGGAGAAATTTCCTGACAGTTAGAACAATTAACCTCTGGAAGAGCTTGCCTCCAGAAGTTGTGAATGCCCCAACCCTGGAAGTCTTTAAGAAGATGTTAGATAGCCATTTGTCTGAAATGGTATAAGGTTCCTGCCCACGCAGGGGGTTGGACTAGAAGACCAACAAGGTCCCTTCCAACTCTGCTATTGTATTATTGTATTATACTTATAAACACAAAGCAACATGCTTGGAAATAGGATTATTCTATATTTGTACATACGGAATAGATCGAATGTTTAAAAGCAGGGTGGTTATAATGTATAACTTTATATCTTAGCATGTATGGCATAGATTTCACCAGGACGGTTATACTGTGTCTAATGTTTTAATTTGTGTTCAATAAAAAAAAACTTTTTTTAAAAAAAGAATCAAAGCCAAGAAGAAACTTTCCCTATTCAAACTGAAGAAAAAGGTTTTTTTTACTTATTCTTTCTCTTGACGTAACCCAACAAGTGGCCAAGTAGGCTAAATAAACAGAAGCAATATTACATTTCTAGCCCTGGTCATGGCTTCTAGAGTCCAAAAGACTTGTTGAAGTCTAATCCAGGCAAATTCCAACATTCTTCCTCTGATTTGAACATTTTCATAGTATAGACAATGTTGGGTTAGCTGTTAGCTGTTTTAACCAAGGCTTGGTCAATTGCCCAAATTCATACATCATGAGAAATCCTGGGTTTTAAACCAGAACAGCTGGGTTCATACATCATATGAAAGCAAATCAAAGTCTTTATGGCTGAATTCATATGTTATGCTACACCAGGGGTGTCAAACTTGTGGGCTGGATGCACCACGTGCTGGCCCCGCCCTGACCCAGTTTAGCAAAGGGGAGGAAGTCTTGATATGTCACGTGATGATGACACAAGTGTGACACTCCTATGATGGTGTACATCATGCAAGCTATTTGTCATAATTTGCTTTAATCAACTGTGTGAATCCAGCCCATTGTGGCTTATTCAATTAATTATGCTGTGACAAATCCTGGCTTAGTATGATATGTGAATCCAGGCAGAATGCCTCCTTCCATGATGCTCACACATGACTTCCTAGTCAGCCGACTGGTCAAGTAATCATCACTTGACCGACATCCTGAATGATTATCTACTCAGCCAATTAACAAGGCTTCCAATTTCTTTCCGTAGAGTGATGGTAAAGGTCAATTGTCTACAAGAACCGTTGCAGTGTAAGTTGGGGCTTGTAAATAAATATTCTACACTTACTAGAGATTTTTCATAGCATCAATTTCTCTTGACTTTTTCATTGTTTGGATAAATGAATACAAGGCAAGGGTTTCTGAGAGGCTGCTGATTAAAATGCCCTTTATTGTTAAAAGCATAATTAAATACTACTTGGATTTCTCTCTCTTCCGGGACACTGGGCTCCTAAAGAAATTAGAATCTCAGCTAACACGGTCATAAAGTCATCCCAGTTAATAATACATTTTAATTATCATATTTCCCACTCATGCACATCTACAAGATTTCATGTTACTTCTTTTCTCTCTCTCTCTCTCTCCCCCTGTAAAGGTCTATGTGCGCTCGCGTGTACACGTGCAAACGACACCATAGATCAAATTATGAAGTTTCCCTCTCCTTTAATTTGTCTGGTTACCTATTGGGGTGGGAGATGTCATTTTTAAACAGTAGCTGGATGCTCTCCACAAAGGTTAGGTAGTCTTTTGGCATCAAGATGACACTTCTGGAATTTTGAAAGCTTATTCTGGGATTTCTGAAGTATGGGAAGGCTTTCTTTATTCACATAAAAAAAATATAGAACATAGAATAATAGGGTTGGAAGGGATTTTGGAGGCCTTCTAGTCCAACCTCCTGCCCAGATTATATATATGACTCTGAGAATTAACAAAAGGAAATTCATGTCTGATGTAGGGCATTCTCTTCCTTTTCTTCCATCCGTCTTCTTTTTACTTCCCATCCTTCTTACAATTACTTTTCTGTTCTTTGTCAACAGGATGAAGATCCAGGTTCAGCTGAGTTTCCTGTATAGTAAGTGTGTAAGTAAGATGAGTAGGTGACTCAGTGACGAAGATGCTGAGCTTGTTGATCAAAAAGATCGGCAGATTCGAATCCCTAATGTCACGTAACAGAGTGAGCGCCCGTTACTTGTCCCAGCTTCTGCCAACCTAGCAGTTCAAAAGCATGTAAAAAATGCAAGCAGAAAAATAGGAACCATCTTTGGTGGGAACACAACAGTGTTCCATGTGCCTTCAGGTTTTAGTCATGCCAGCCACATGACCATGGAGATGTCTTTGGACAGCGCTGGCTCTTTGGCTTTGAAATGAGCACCGCCCCCTAGAGTCTGGTATGACTAGCACATATGTGCAAGAGGAACCTTTACCTTTACCTTAAGGTAAGTGCATTATATAAGCAGTGGTCCCACGTACTAAGATCTGTTCCCTAAAATATTTGAAGTCATCTCTTTCTAGAGACTGCAGATTTGGTATTTAGCAAATGCTTCTTCCATTCCTTTGGCTTTAATGGAGGGAAGAGGATTAGCTTTGAGTTATGCGCCTCTGTAGGGTTGTCCTTTACTTACAAGCATCTGTTCTATGGGAACCTGATTGAATTAACCCTTCACCAATTGAATCATCACATCGATTTGATGCATCAAATCCAATCAAATACCACTGAATCTATTCCTAGATCTGCTGCACTTTTGTGCAATTGATTCTACCACGGGGAGGGGAAAAAAATCAGCTGATGATTTGAATCTCAACTTCAAATTGACTCCACTCTTGCAAAATGCAAATTCAGAACAAATCCAGTTAACTTATTGAATTGGAACCTGATTTTCCCTAATCAGCAGCCCTTTATTTCCAGTTTGAGCCTTTGACAAGGATACAATTAAAAGTTAAGGAGGCCTAGAATGCTCTTGTAATACATAGGATAAATCCAGGATAGTTCTGTTAGATACCTACAAAATGTACAAACAGAATTTAAGTTTAAAAAAAAAACCTTACAAGGTACATTACCATATTGTTTGGAGTATAAGATGCACCTACCTTTTGGGGAGGAAAACAAGGAATTTGCCTCCTTGCAAGAAACAGCAACCAGTACAAACAATTTACACTGTTTGCAGTGTTACATTTCAGAGTATACTTGTACAGATGCTGTTAAAATTAATGTGGCTTTCTGAAAGGATAGTTATTCTCTGCTATTTAAAAGAAGATACAATAGCACTGGGCCTCTTCAGATCAAGCATTTTTTTTTAAAAAGCTTCTTCATTTTATTAAATTGTCTAGAACAATAATAAAGCAGCCTTTAAAAAATAAGTCTAATAATTTAAACATTGTATAGGCATTTATAGTTACTGACTTACCTCCTTGTACCAAACAGCCTGATTAGCACAAGAGAAAAAAATCTGCCTCTGCCTCCCAGCAATTTGCCTCATGCAGCAAACAGCAAGTTTCACTTTCAATTTCAGCAGGGGCCTCTCGATCATCAGCTGTTTCAGGCTGTAGGGATTGCCATAGCCTATTGCCGTCTCCACAAGCCCCATTTTCCCTGTTTGTTGCAAGGAGATAAATTGCTGGGAAGCAGAGGCCAAAGGGTAGGGGCCAGTGGGTGGGTGGGGCTACATTCGGTATATAAGACACACCCAAATTTTCACTGTCTTTTAGGGGAGGAAGGTGTGTCTTATACTCTAAAAAATACGGTACATGAATCATCAGTGCCATACGATTTAGTTGTTTCTGGCTTGTCCCTCTTCAAATTGATGGTTTATATGTAAAATAAGCAATGGAGGAGAGCTTTATTCTCAGCTGTAAGTATTGGTTGGAGGAGTTAGTGAATCTTGTTTTGATTTTATTGACCAATAATGTCGGGTTTATCACTCTCTATGCTGCTCAAGAGTTACAACTTTGGAGGATTTTCTTTTGCAGACAGAACCATACATTATCCAAAAAGGTTTGTGTGAAAATGTGAATGACTGTATGCTAATAAATCATAAGCCCAAGAGGAAGCATTTACAGTATATCATAGAAGAGCCTTGATCGTTCAAATTATGCTAGAGGAAATCAAAGACAATGTAGTCAATTAAGAAAAATTGACATCCGATACAGCTGAGGCATTCTTAGACAGCGTAAAATGTTATTTGCATTCCATGAACCACCATTTCCTCCCTGGCAAATATCTTCAACCCAGTGGCCAACCAAGCCTCCCACAATTCCATGCAAAAAATGCTGAAATGTGCAATTTTAGCCATTTTTCAAGAGATTTCCCAGTCTCATCAAATTTCATCAACTATTCCTGCAATTATGGTACCAAGAATATCTTGAGAACCTACTGAGAATTGCTCCTGTATTAGGGGAAACCTTTGTTATGATCTCCATGTTTTGGAACTCCCTGTCCTCAGAAGTTCCACTATTTATTTATATAAAAGCCAAATACCACTCACTCATCACAAAATCTCCAAAACCATAAAACCTACAAACTTGAAATTTGACATGTATGTTCCTCTTGGCTCCTAGGTGCTCACTAAGCACCTAGGAGCCAAGAGGAAATGACCATCAGATCATTAGTATTTCTTATACAATAATTAACATGCTCTGATCCTAAGGAGTTCTACTCCCCCTCCCTGCCTGCAAAGAACTCTGTTCCAACTGCCGGTTGCCTCACATTCCGTTATCTCAGTTCAAACTGGCAGACATTCCACTCCTTCACTCAGGAGCGGCCTGGGGCTCCTTACAGTACTAAACATCAGTACCTCACCAAAATGTCTATGCCTTCCACCTATCGAACTGCTTCTGGACTCAAGGTGGCAGGAGCAATATTCAGTCACGGACCACCACTGAGCCAACGGATTATGAACTGAATTTCTCCTGCATAGTTGATTGCTTTGGCTATTAAACCCGTCTAACTATTTCACCACTCCCTCTATTGTGTGGCAACCCTGAAGCCTTTAAGATGGTCTCAGCCAGGTTCACTTCAGGGTTGACACAGAGATTCCTGCTGCCTGCCACCTCCTTCTTGATGTTCCACAAGGCAACTGCAATGCTTTCCCAAGAGGCTTTTGACCATTTAGTAGCATCTATTTTGGACAAGGCAATTAATCTGAATTGCTGTTTTAATGCACCTCCTTGTACATAACCCAGAATCTCTATGGTTTGCAGTGAGTTGCCAAAACCATAAACAAACAATAGCAATATATTAATAAATTGCAGTCCATTAATTCCTTGTAATTATTTTAAACTTAAATGCAGAGTAAATTCAGATTGCAGAGTTTTTGTTCTGACCTCACATACTCCTTTGTTCTGCCCTATCCTATTTCATGAAGTGTCACTCTCCAAGACAAGACTGAGCTCAATAAATAATTGCATCCCCCACCTTACCTTGAACTGCAAATTGAAACTTCACTATATACCAGATTTTTTATTATTTTATTCTTGCCAAATGTTCCAATGCAGTTCCCCCCAAATGTAATTAAGCTGGGAATAAGAGGATGGAAAGATCCTGGTCGTGATTGTTGTTGTTGTTGCTTTAGATAAAAGATTATTTAAGGGCAAATGTTTGCCTATACATGAAGCAATCTCAACATGGAAAGAGGCCAGAATGCAGACAGCAACACAGGCAGTAGTTAGGCTGATCTGATGGAGCTTCATCGCCTTCAGCGCTAGAACAAAATAACCTGATCTTTTCTGTGATCCAATTTATCGGACTGAGATCTTATCGGGGTTCTACAGAGCTAACCACCCACTTCCAAACGATCCCAATTTGTGGGAGAGCCGAAGAGTTACCCATCTTTCCAACCTTTCGAGATAACCAAGCCGCAGCCTGGAAAATGACAGGGATTCTCACTTTAGAGGTCTAATTGCAGGGGGAGGGGAGGGGAGAGTTCAGCGTTCGTCTCCTGCTGCCTAAAACCAGCAGCAATTTTCCCTGTGGGCAGAGTAACTAATTTAGAGAAGATTGCCTGGATGATAGGGGACAAGACGGGACTGTTTCAGCTTGTCATTTCCTTATCAGTAGCACCTGGAATGGTTGATTCCGTAGGCAAGTTTCAGATACAAGAATGAAAATAATTCAGGGCACAGTCTTCACTGTTTCCAGGGCAGCCCCATGGGCCAGATCTAAGCACCCCTGTGGGCCAGATCTGACCCATGGGCTTTGAGTTTAACCCCCCTGTTCTAGCTGGATCTAGTTAATGTAGCTGGAACTCAACACGAATGAGCGGGTCCAGAGGGATTTCACGAGATGAGTAACTCCATTCCTCTACTCACAATAGAATCCCTTATGCCACCAGGCTCGAAATCCCTTATGCCACCAGGCTTGGATAACCTGGAACTGTGCCACCTGCGGTTCCATCTAAGCTTAGTACACAAAATTTTCTGCTACAATGTCTTGCCTGTGACCAACTTCTTCAGCTTCAACCACAATAATACACAGGCAAACAATCGATACAAACCCAAGGTCAACCGCTCCAAACTCGATTGCAGAAAATACGAATTCAGCAACAGAGTGGTCAACGCCTGGAATGCTCTACCCAAATCCGTTGTTACAGCCTCAAAGCCCCACACCTTCCACCTCAAACTGTCTACCATGGACCTCACCCCATTCCTAAGAGGTCTGTAAAGGGGGCATGCATAAGCACACCAGTGTACCTACCGTCCCTCTCCTACTGTCCCCATTTATCTGTATTTACTTCCTTTCCTCATGTTTATGTTCATACCTATACTTGTTATCTTGTACATGTTTGACAAACAAACAAATACATAATTAAATAATCTATCTTTACTTCTCTCCACTGGAATGGAGCCCAAGAATATACAAAACTGAAGTCCTGGTGATCTAATGGAGCATAGATCCATAAGGATCTTCAAAGAATAACAGAGTTGGAAGGGACCTTTGAGGTCTTCTAGCCCAACCCACTGCTTAGGCAGGAAACCCTACACTACTTGAGACAAATGGTTGTCCAACATCTTAAAAACTTCCAGTGTTGGAGCATTCACAACCTCTGGAGGCAAGTTGTTCCCCTGATTAGTTGTTCTAGCTGTCAGGAAATTTCTCCTTAGTTCTAAGTTGCTTCTCTCCTTGGTTAGTTTCTACCCATTGCTTCTTGTTCTACCCTATTCAACTATTCTATATTAGTGTCCCCTGAAAAAGCCATGACACCAATCTGGTCAAATAAGGAAACTTCAAAGAGCCTTGATTTTGTGGAGCAAAGCAGCTTCCGTGGCTTTCTTGGACGCTTATAAAAATGTATAAAGATGAGATTCACTCCAGTCTCCTCCTGCTGATTGTTAAACTATCTTCGTTCTTTTAATTTAATGGGTCCTAACAAGGAGAAGGGCGGGGTATAAATTTAATAAAATAAATAAATAAAAAATAAACAAATTTTCATTTTTTTTAAACCTGCCCTCATCTTCTCCATGGTTGCATCGAATGTCATTCCCACTGGTTGCCAGTTGCCCCCCTGTCCTTGCTCCCTCCTCCGCCCCCTCGCTATCGCGTCTCTGCTGCTACAGAATTTCATTAAAAGGAAGAAATGGGTCTCGTTTTGCTCCTGCTGTGTTGTCCATGCATAATTAAAAGTTGGGAGATGATGGTGATTGACAAGGCTTACATAACAGATAAATTACTTGTCAAGATTAATGCATTGTCAGTGTGTCCTCCCAACTCTGGAAAGGGAGAAAGACAAGATTCTGAGATTGGCTGTCATTTTAACTTATCTGACATATAATACCGGCCAAATTTTCAAGATGTCTCACTTGCAAATGTATTCCATTCTGGGATGCAAATGATGGAATTTAGACATCTGCCTTCCTGGTAGGTTCCCAAATTATGTCTAAATTCCCATCATAGAGCTAATACAATTATAGATAAATATTAAAGGCAGCTGCTGAAATTTTGTCCCCCGAGGCATTTGTCACTATTTCATTCCCATCAAGCAACGTACCAAATGGTCATTCCCTTGCATCTCATAAAAACATAATAGACTATAAAACACTCAGAAATAAAACATTCTCCAAGATGACATTACCAAGACTTTGCATGAGTGCCATGTCAGAACACATGTTGGCCTCCGGTTTTTCAAAGATGACTGGGCTGGTATAGTTTATGGGGAGGAACAGGAAAGATTAAAAAACACCCTGGATTGGAATGGTGTCATAAATAGATACCACTCCAAAGAAATCATAAAGAGACATGGTGGCGCAGTGGTTAGAATGCAGTACTGCAGGCTATTCCCGCTGCCTGCCGACTGCCAGCAGTTCAGCAGTTTGATCCTGACCACCTCAAGGTTGATTCAGCCTTCCATCCTTCCGAGGTCAGTAAAATGAGGACCCAGATTGTTGGTGGCAAGATGCTGATTCTGTAAACTGCTTATAGAGGGCTGTAAAGCACTGTGAAGTGGTATATAAGTCTAAGCGCTAGTGCAGGGGTCAGCAACCTGTGGCTCTGGAGCCGCATGAGGCTCTTTCATCCCTCTGCTGTGGCTCCCTGTCACTCAAAATATGCTAATGTGTGATACAATAAATACAGTGTGTTAAAAATGAATTAAATTAAGTTGAACCCGTGCTAAAAATTGTCAGTTAAAACCCATTTCTAAAACAAGATTGAAATTTAGGACTATGCCAGGCCGGCCTCGTGAAATAAGTATGTTTTTAAAAGCCTGGCGGAAGAGGCGCAGGTCCGAAATTGTGCGAAGGTCGGGTGGTAGGCCATTCCAGAGGGCAGGAGCTGCCACAGAGAAGGCTCTCGCCCGGGGGGCCGCCAGCCGGCATTGCCCGGCAGATGGCACCCTGAGGAAGCCCACCCTGTGAGAGCAGACAGGTCGAAGGGAGGTATGTGGTAGGAGGCGGTCCCGCAAATAACCAGGTCCCATGCCATGGAGCGCTTTGAAGGTAGTTACTAACACCTTGAAGCGCACCTGGAAGGCCACAGGCAGCCAGTGCAGCTTGCGCAGGAGAGGTGTTACATGGGAGTATCTTGACACTCCCAGAATTCTTATCAATTGTGGAGCTGACCGGAAAACCCATCCCTTGCCATTGAGTCTCTTCTTGGTGTGCCATGCTTTACCCCCTCAACCGGAAGCTCCTCTCAAAATTGTGATGCCAACAGGCAACAGGGAGTCCCAGCAGAGGAATAAAAGAGCCACATGTGGTTCCAGAGCTGCAGGTTGTTGACCCCTGTTCTATGATTCTTTCCTGAAGTTATCACTATGATCTCGTATGAGGATTGTAACTAATAATTTTCCTTTCAGGCCCCTACCTGCCTTGGTTCTTTCAATCATTCTTGTTGTAATAATGGTTGTTTTTCCAGACAGAAAGCCACTGGGGGTTGCTTCCCTCCCTTGACACTGAATGATGCATATCAGTTTCTACAAAGCACATTCATCAGAGATTTCACCAGGGAGACAAGGTCTACCATTAACATTTCCAAACTGTACTTAAATCACTTTAAATACCAATGCAAACATATTTTCCATAAATTATTCCACTTCATAGGAATGCATAATTTCAAATTGCTGTTTAAGATGCAGAACTCAGTTTGTGTGTAAATATTTTGATTTTTTTTTTTCCTTATTAAGCTGAAATACAAAATTTCTAACAACTGGCAGCAATTCAGGGAAATGAAAGATTCAGGTGTTTGGAAAACAGAATTGAATAGGGCAGAACTGTCATTCCCCCTCCCCCGCCCAGCAATCAGAGAAAGGAATTATAAGACTTTCACCTAATCAGGTTTGCAAACGGAATGTGGAAATGAAGCTTTGAAGTCTTTGAGTGACAGGGCAAGGTTCTTGTACCCCAACATTATTTTTCATCGTTCCTATGTCTTACCTTACGGGTGAAAACATCTCTTAAAATAGTTTTGCTGAATTATGTCTGACAAATTCCAGGGTCAAACTAGGAACTTCAGGATAAAGTTAATACAGGTAATTCCTAACTGTTGACCACAACTGTCTCCAAAAATTTCTGTTGCTGAAAGAGACAGCTGTTAAGTGAGTTTGGCCCTATTTTGCAACCTTCCTTGTCACAGTTGTTAAGTGGATCATTGCAGTTGTCAACACCCAGACCCCCTAAGCTTAAGTTTCTGTTTCCAAAACAGCACTCATTGGCTGACCCAGTGGCTAGGCGTATTCATTGGCTGATCTATTCCTTCTTTCCATCCTTCATGAATAGAATAGAATAGAATAGAATAGAATAGAATAGAATAGAATAGAATAGAATAGAATAGAATAGAATAGAATAGAATAGAATAACAGAGTTGGAAGGGACCTTGGAGGTCTTCAAGTCCAGCCCCCTGTTTAGTAAAGAAACTATTCTATTCTATTCTATTCTAATTTTAGTTGCATTTTAAATGTGCCACATTGATGCTTATAAAAACTTACAGCTTATGAAAACCGCTCTTAGCAATAGCAATAGTATTTAGCTTTATGTATCGCTCTGTGTGGCTTGCAACGTAGAAGTATTATTTGCTCTCAACAATCTTTACTGACCTCAGAAGGATGGAAGGCTGAGTCAATTTTGAGCGCCATCAAAATTGAACTCCAAACCATAGGCTTCATTCGCCTGCAATGCTGCACTTTAACCACCATTTTTTGGATCATAATAAAAAGCCATTCTTCATTCTGAATGCCTCACTTCCTGCTAAGTTTAAAACAATGCTTCTCTTGTAAATTAGACATTTCAAGATCCTTCGCCAAAAGCTGAACATGGGAAGGATTTGAGGAGGATGAGATTAGAATTCTTTACACTGCACAGTTTACCAGAGTAGCCCAAAAAGCATCCATTCTTTTATTCCAACAAAACGAACATTTCTAAGAGAAACCAGAAGTGAATGTTTGATAGTCTTGATTCATTATCTCTTCTGCCCACTAATGCTGTTTGAGCCCTCATAAAATATTTTATTATTCCCCAAAGGGAGATAAGACATCAGATTAGCTGCTTTGTTGATGCAATTTCCATGACACCACACAGGAATTGTTTAAGATAAAGTTAGATTACAGATTCCAGCCCAATGCGGTTAGGATAATGTAGTACCCATATGATAAGAGTTGGTCAGATTATTCCGTCTCTAAAATATACCTTCCCAGATTGAAACGAATGTTGCAATAAAACAAAGTGGAGACATCACTTCCAGCATTTTAAAGAAAATAGTCACAGAAATCCCTAAAGGAAAAAACATTAAGACAGTCTAAATATGTTAATAATGAAGAAGTACTATACTTGGAATTTCTTTTGTGTTGTTCTTAAATTACTGCCTTTGACCCAAAAGGGACGTGTTTTATTTTATTCCCAAAGAAGAACATTGGGATGATATTTTTATGGGTGGGATACAAAACATTGGCAACGGCAACAATATTATTATTTATGTTGGATAACCATTTATCTGAAATGATATAGGGTTTCCTGTCTAGGCAGGGGGGTGGACTAGAAGACCTTCAAGGTCCCTTCCAACTCTGTTATTCTATTCTATTTAATTTTTTATGCAACATATCTCCCCTGTAAAGTGACTCTGGATGGTTTACAGATTATAAAAATATTTTTTTTCTTTTTGTAATCCCTTTCTTTTTTTCCTTTTTTTTAATTAAATTTATACCCCGCCCTTCTCCAAAAGGACCCAGGGCGGCGTGGAGTTCATCGGAGTGGAGTTGAGGCAACTAAATGGAGCAGAGCGTTTATTGGCCAGATGCCCTTCCTGATGCCTAGGTGATGTTCACAGCAGATATTTTCTCTTTGCGCTTTGATTGAGAAACATCTGTCGCTGCCCAGGATAAAAAGACAAATAAATAATTAAAATATACAAACAAGGCAAATTTAAATGTTAAAACTATAGCAAAAACTATGTCATAAACCAGGATTAAGAGACAGACAGCATGAGGATGAGGTCTTCTTACCCCATCAACCATTTCTTCTGGTGAGTACCTTCCTCAGGCCTCCAAGCCAAGTGGCTAAACCAAGTTTTAATTAAACACATTTACAATTATGAAACGTAATTGCAGAAGAGTTTACTACCTTGGTTCATATTGTCAATTTATTGCTCTAATAATATTCAGTATAATTGGATTCCCATACTTGAATGAAATCCTAACAGAAGACACAGGTAAGTGGCTGTCGGCATTACTGCCGGCTCGCAACCCACGTGCAATGTGCACAATTTACAGTGAACTGTGCACGTGCAGTCACTAAAATCCAAAATGGTGACGGCCAAGCGATGCACTAAAATCCAAAATGGTGGCAGCCAAGTGGTGAGCTGCACGCACTCAGTCACTAAAATCAAAATGGTGGCACCAAGCAGCAGTGAGGGAACCAGTTCAGGGGTGTGGTAGGCCTAGGTCGCTGCTGGTTCTGTGACCCAGGCCTGAATTCCACTACTGGTTCAGCCGAACCAGGCCAAACCAGCAGCAACCCACCTCTGACAGAAGACCTCAAAAGGAAATTTGCCTCATGAAGCTTCTTCAGAGTGAGCAGTGTACCTAGCTAGGTAGACATCAGGGCGGTGAAAAGATGGACAGCAGAACCTCAAAGCACCATCCAGCTTCTGCCATCTCCAACCAGAGTCAAACAACGACCAAATAAACCAACAACAGGAGTTTAAAAGAAGTCCTCTTTTGAAAATAAGCTCGAAAAATGGAAAGCGGAGAAGTAACCTTTTGGAAAATTGACAGAAAGATGTCAGCCTGACATTAATAGTTGACTCACAGTTGCCTTTCAAAACATGACATATACCATTCACCCCTCTGGGTTCATTTATCCTACCGAGTTTTATCATCTCTCTGACTACAAGTTAAGGATATGATGAGTTATATTTAAAACCTTAAGTCTCTTAACACTTCCTTCCCGCTCAGAATTAGCTGTCATACATAATTAGGTTAATTTAGGCTAATGCCTCTCTGAAATATAAGTATGTTATTGGCGATGAACGCAAACATATGGAGCAGGTGACCTTGGATCTGATGGAGAACTGAACTGTCCTCTTAAGTCAGGTTTTTATCAAAGGTAGCAACAGGCCCATATTCTAATATATGTTGCTAAGATGGGTGTGGATCTAAAGATGGGAAGAGAGATGAGATCCTATAGAAGAGAATATTTGTAGTTTAGGGTTGAACTGTGGGATCCCTGGTGCTCCCTGAGCTTGATTGTTCTCTTGCAGACTTCTCATTACCCAACATGGTAACATTCTCAGTGACCTATGACCATTTTGCACACTTACAACTGTTCCAGCATCCCCATGGTTGGGTAGTCAAAATTCAGACACTTGGCAACTGGCTCATGTTTATGATGGTGGAAGTGTCCTGGGGTCATGGGATCCTCTTTTGGGACCTTCTGACAAGCAAAATCAACCACGAAGCCACTTAACAGCCATGCTACTACTTAACAACTACAGTGACTCCCTTAACAGCTATGGCGAGAAAGGTTGCAAAAGGTGGCAAAGCTCACTTAACAGCTGTCTGGCTCAGCGACAGAAATTTTGGGATCAATTGTGGTCCTAAATTGAGGATTACCTGCATTGGATTCAATGATCAATAGGGTGACTCATTGAAACTGGTTGTATGTTTTATTTGTTTTTAGGTTTAAAAAATAAAAACAATATTTTATTTAAAAAAAAAACTATTCATCACAGCATTTTGGGTGAGTTTTGGATAATGGGGAAAGGGTCTTTTAGTTAGTAACCTGGTAGTAGAAAGACAAACAGAGACATCAAGGCAGAGCAGAAGTATGTCACCCTCATGCCAGGATTGCATAGGATTGTTTGAAAAACCAGCAAACTCAGAAAGTCCCAAGGACCCCACAGTTCAACCCTGAGTGACAAATACTGTAAAAGGTAAAGGTAAAGGTTCCCTTTGCACATATGTGCTAGTCATTCCTGACTCTAGGGGGCAGTGCTCATCTCCATTTCAAAGTCGAAGAGCCAGCGCTGTCCAAAGACATCTCCATGGTCTTGTGGCCAGCATGACTCAATGCCGAAGGTGCACAGAACACTGTTACCTTCCCACCAAAGGTGGTCCCTATTTTTCTACTTGCATTTTTACATCCTTTCGAACTGCTAGGTTGGCAGGTGCTGGGACAAGTCTTTGACTTTGACTTTATTTGGATTTGTATACCGCCCTTTTCCCTTTCGGGACTCAGGGCGGTGAACGGGCATCAATAAAATCAACAATAAAAAACATCCAAAAATATATTAAAATACACTTAAAAGAATATTAAATGGGTGGCCTGTTCTAAAAACCAGATAAGAACCCCTGGCAAAACGATTACAAACTACGCCAGGCCGGCCGCATGGAATAGGTGCGTTTTCAAGGCCCGACGGAAGAGGCGCAGGTCTGTGATTGTCCGTAGGTCAGGGGGTAGGTCATTCGAGAGGACAGGGGCTGCCACAGAGAAGGCTCTCCCCCTAGGGGTTGCCAGTCGACATTGCTTGGCCAACGGCACCCTGAGGAGGCCCTCTCTGTGGGAGCGAACTGGTCGGTGGGAGGCATTTGGTTGCATGAGGCGGGAGCTCACTCCATTATGCAGAGCTAGGGATTTGAACTGTGAAACCGCCGACCTTTCTGATTGACAAGCTCAGTGTCTTAGCCACTAAGCCCCTTTAAGAATACTGTATTCTCCTCTATTGTTTGGGAATCTTAGGCAGAGGTCTGAGGAAGCAATAGCTCAGACAAAACCCAAAATATACTACACGATTCTGCTGGACTTGAATGAAGCTTTACAATATCCTTGAAAGAACTGAGGCTGCCAACCTTAGAAGGGAAGGTTGGAGGAGCATCCACAAGGGGATTGCAGAGAACAGCCTTCTCTCCCTGGTTACCCAGACAATGGCTTGGCTCTGCCTTGAATCAGAGCTCCATTGTCTCCTGAAGTAGTCGATTTGTGAATTCATGAGACAATTGGCCGCATAGAATGGAGAGATTAAAGCAGAGAGGTCACTGCATCATCAAATCCACATTGAATGAAATCATATAAGTATTGCAGTCATAGATCAGCATAAACCACATTGCCATAAATGGGTTCCCCCTAATATTTTTAAAGGAAGGAAGGAAGGAAGGAAGGAAGGAAGGAAGGAAGGAAGGAAGGAAGGAAGGAAGGAAGGAAGGAAGGAAGGAAGGAAGGAAGGAAGTTTACTAGTAAGTTTACATAGTAGTTTGCTAGTACAATTTGATTGTTTATTAGTAACCTTGACTATCACTAAGTGTTGTATCTTTTATTCTTGATGAATGTATTTTATTCTTATGTTCACTGAGAGCATAGGCACTAAAGACAAATTCCTTGTGTGTCCAATCACGTTTGGCCAATATTCTATTCTATTCTATTCTATTCTAGGGGGGAGGAAGGGAGGAGTGGCTTGTGGGTGTGGTTTGGAGGGCAGGGGAAGGATACTGCAAAATCCCCATTCCCTCCTAATTAGCTGGGACTCGGGAGGCAGAGAATAGACCTATTTTGGTCCGTGACTTTCCTTTTTGATGCCAAAAAGAAAACTTCCAAAATATTGAAATGACAGCCTGCTGGATTATAAATAACATCACTCTTCCAGATGTGTCATCGCGTTTCTAGAAATTGCAGGTACAATTTTATTTGGGTCTAATTAAAAGACCCTTTTCTCTACAATAGGATCCCTGAAGGGCATCTGGTTGCTTATTCGTGATGGGAAAAGAATGAAGGTGTCATCTCCCCGTAGGAGAAGTAAAATAGATCTTTCTGCTTAGGAAAGATTCGTCCCTGACAAGCTTGTGCCAGTCAATTTATATCAAAATTAAGTCGAGCAAGAGCTGGAATGGAGCCCCATTTCACCCTGCTCTGGATAGATACGGGGGCAGTAAGTACATCAAACCTTGAAAGCATCCTAGCTTAATATCTTTCTTGGTATCTCGAAAAGCCAGTTACAGCTGCCAGGAAGCATTTCCTTTCCTGGCCTGAAAGTTGTTGTTTTTTTTAAATGCAAAATATCACAAGAACCAGCAGACAATACTTTGCAATATGACTTCCCAAGTTGCCGTGTGAAGGAGACGGTCGAGGGGGAAAAGTCAAGAAGAGAAAGCGGCGAAATGAATGGATGTTTGAGTCTCATTCTCGGTAATGTCAAATCCACTTAATGCCCCTGCCACTATCCAGAGCACAGGCAGCCTCTCCTTTGACTCTTATAAAAGCGATTTAATGATATCCATCTGAAGTAAGCAAGGAAAATAAAAATGAAAAACGCCACTTTTTCCCCCCGGCGTCTCCCAGCTTCAGTTTCCATTTTACTCATTATCACAATAGTGTGTCCACTTCCTTTATAGCCGCCGAAGATGGCCATTAGCATTCGCTGGATTGCTTTCGTTTCATTTGAGCTAGAAGTGGGACGGTAAAAGAAATTTAAACCAATGAAGTGGTTCATGAATTTTTTAAATCTTTTTTCCTGCTCTGGATGTGGGCTGTCAAACTCCCTCTGTTTCCTTCCTTCCTTCCTTCCTTCCTTCCTTCCTTCCTTCCTTCCTTCCTTCCTTTCTTTCTTTCTTCCTTTCTTTCTTCCTTTCTTCCTTCCTTCCTTCCTTCCTCCCTCCCTCCCTTCCTCTTTCACTTAACAACTGTCTTGCTTAGCAACAGAAATTCTGGGGCCCATTTGTGGCCGTGAGTAGAATGTAGACACGTCCCTTGATCTAATGTCCTACAGAAATTCTGATTAAGAATTTAGGGAAAGGAGTAAAATAATCCTGGTACGTGAATAGAATTACAGGTTTGTGAGCCGGTTGCTGCATCTTTTCCGAGTCCAACTTTATCGACGTAACATTATCAGCAGGAGCCTTGAACGAATCTCGCTTAATATCAGAGAGCTGACAATTGGGAATATTACAGCGATGTGTTTCAATAGGAAGGTTGCCATAAGAAGGCATAGATAATGGAAGGAAATGATACGTTGTTTTTTTTCTTCCCGTTAAACTGTTCTGGAATGAGATTGGGAAGGGTTGGGGGGAGTTAGAAAACTAACATTACTTTCTGCAGGAACATCAGTAGAATTTGAAGTCCCCTCTATTATTTCACGTGTATTTACATCGGCTGGGAAGGATGATTCACAGACCTGGAGCCAGTTACCCTCAACATGGGGAATGACACTAAGTTATATTTTCTTTCCTAAAAACACAGGGTTAGATATGCAATATCTAGGACTTCTCTATCACCAGGCTGGAATTGATTGGATATATGAAAAAATGTGGGACGCAGTGGCTCAATGGCTGAGGCTAAGGTGCTGAGCTTGTCAAATCAGAAAGGTTGGCAGTTTGGCGGTTTGAATCCCTAGCGCCGCGTAACAGAGTGATCTCCCGTTACTCGTCCCAGCTTCTGCCAATCTAGCAGTTCGAAAGCACATAAAAAATACAAGTAGAAAAATAGGAACCATCTTTGGTGGGAAAGTAAAAGCCTTCCGTGTGCCTTCTGATATTGTCCCCTGTTATCATGTCACCCCTAGTCCTTCTTTTCATTAAAATAGGTAAAGGTAAAGGTTCCCCTTGCACATATGTGCTAGTCATTACCAACTCTAGGGGGCGTGCTCATCTCCATTTTAAAGCCGAAGAGCCAGCAGTGTCCGAAGACATCTCCATGGTCATATGTCCAGCATGACTAAATGCCAAAGGCACATGGAAGGCTGTTTCCTTCCCACCAAAGTGGTCCCTATTTTTCTACTTGCATCTTTACATGCTTTGGAACTGCTAGGTTGGCAGAAGCTGGGACAAGGAACGGGAGCTCACTGTGTTATATGGTGCTTGGGATTCCAACTGCCGAACTGCCAACCTTCTGATCGACGAGCTCAGTGTCTTAGCCACTGAGTAGCCACGTCCCTTTTTCATTAAATAAACATACCCAATTCCAGCAACCATTCTTTATATGTTTTAGCCTTCAGTCACTTAATCATCTTTGTTGCTCTTCTCTGCACATTTTCTAGAGTCTCAACATCTTTTTTACATCATTGCAACCAAAATTGGATGTGGAATTGCTAGTGTGGCCTTACCAAAGCAATATGAAGTGGTATTAACTCTTCATATGATCTTGATTCTATCCCTCTGTTAAGGCTGGCTAGGAAGGAGGCTGAATCTTTTTTTTTTTTCATTCTCATCTTTCACCCTCCTCCTGATCATTCCTTTTTTGACCTCATTACGACTTCTTCAGTCCCCAATTACTGTAAGCATTTCCAAGAGGATCATAATTCTAGGGAGGAGGAGAGAAAAACAGCAGGAGCTGATGAACTCTTAAGAGAGAGGAAAAAAAAGATCTTGTTATTCAAATGTGCTTAGTAATAAAAATAACAAGCCCCCCCAAAAAAATTATAGATAATGCGTAATATTTAGAAAGAGCTATTTTAAAATAGAAATCTGACATTCTCAGCATGGGGAGCAGCCACAATTTAATTCTCTCTTCCATTTGAACAAAACAAAAATGAAGAAGGAAGAGATGTTGGATCTGGTCGTTTCTGAGCAAACTATGTTGACCTCTAGCAAAACAAGAGAATATATTTTTGTAAATACAATTTTCTTAGGGAAATAAGGAAGACTATTCTTCTAATGGTGCTGCTTTTATCATGCTAAACATTCTGAGGAGATGAATACAGATTTTACCCTAATTTCCCTGGTCCAGAGATTGTAAACTATAGCTAGAATTAAGGTCTAAGTTAACTAAGGTAAGCTAACTTAGAAGTCAAGCTGAGGCTATAAGAAACTTAAACTTCCAGTGCTCAGAACTTTTTCATCTCTGTTTCAGTGGAGTTATATATATATATTTATATTCTAGTGGAACAAGAGAAGTAGTATCCTAAATCTTTCCCCAAAGTCATGGTTTTTAGACAAAACTCTGCATTCCAGGCACAGACTATTCTAGGAGAACCCAGAATGTTCCGTATCCGATACATTTTTTCCATATCTGTCATGCAGAGTTCGGCTTATCCCTGGAACAAACCAATCCTTGAATTGAATGTTTCTCAACCTCAGCAAGGTTAAGATGCATGGACATCAACTCCCAGAATTCCCCAGCCAGCCATGTTGATATGCATCTATGGATACAGAATGTTACAAAACATGCAGAATATATCTTCAGGGTACTCACCCCGCTAGGAACCAAATGTAGTCATGTGAGCCACAGTGGCTCAATGGAGTGCAGTACTGCAGGCTATTTCTGCTGCCTGCCGGCTGCCTGCAATTTGACAGTTCAAATCTCACCAGGCTCAAGGTTGACTCAGCCTTCCATCCTTCTGAGATGGGTAAAATGAGGACCCAAAATTGTTGGGGAAAATAGGCTGACTCTGTAAACCGCTGAGAGGACTGTACAACACTGTGAAGGAGTATATAAGTCTAAGGGCTATTGCTATTGCTATATCTGATCCTTCCCATCTCTACCCCTGATTTTAATAATGTCTCCTACTCTGGATAATGTAGAAGCCCGTTCTGCAAAACAAATAATTAGGTAAATGTGTTAAAAGGAACCTCTTATCACATCAACAGCTATGCCAGATTGCAGCAAGCATTCGCCTTGAAAAATACAGAATAAAGCCAGCGTGACTAGATTATTTCACACTGACAACAAGGGATGCTCTTCTGCTGATTGGGATTTATATCTTCTCTCTGAATAGCCGAGGCAATAATTCAGTGAGAAGCTTTGATGGAAGTGATGCTGAAAGGGAAGCATAAATAAGAGCTCTGGTGACGCAGTGGTAAGAGTGCAGTACTGCAGGTTATTTCTGCGGGCTGCCTGCTGCCTGTAATTTGACAGTTCAAATCCCACCAGGCTCAAGGTTCACTCAGCTTTCCATCCTTCCAAGGTGGGTAAAATGAGGACCCATATTGTTGGGGGAAATAGGCTGACTCTTTAAACTGCTTAGAGAGGACTGTAAAAGCACTATGAAGCAGTATATAGGTCTAAATGTTATTGTTATAATATAATGGATGGCTTTGCCCATAGAAGAGATTTAACTAAGGGCTAAAATATATACTTTGCACCCAAAAGCATCTGGGACTGATCTACAGTATTATTTTTATAAACAATTCAAGGGTGCAAACATACCTAATTTTCCTTCCTCTTCCTATTTTCCCCACAACAATAACCCTGTGAGGTGAGTAGGGTTGAGAGTGACTGACTCAAGATCACCCAGGCAATTTTCATGCCTAAAGCGGGATTAGAGCTCACCGTCTCCTGGTGATTGGCCCAAACTCACCCAGTTGGCTTTCATGCCTAAAGTGGGATTTGAACTCTCAGTCTCCTGGTGATTGGCCCAAAGTCAACCATCCAGCTTTCATGTCTAAGGTGGGACTAGAACTTACAGTATCTTTGTGACTGGCCCAAAGTCATCTAGTTGGCTTTCATGCCTAAGGTGAGACTAGAATTCTCAGTCTCCTGGTGATTGGCCCAAAGTCACCAGCTGGCTTTCTTGCCTAAATTGGGACTAGAACTCACTGTCTCCTGGCTTCTAGTCCAGCCTCTTTAACACTACACCAAATTGTATCAAATAGCAAATAGTCTTCTCCCATAGACCAGCATAGCTATGTTTGACTTCTTTATTTATTTAGTTGTATTTTATTTTCTCTCCAATCACCATAATAATGTGGTCCTCTAGGCTAAGATTGCACACCCTTTCAAACATCAGTGAAAGGGTTTTTAAAATGGCAAGAACTAACACAGATGAAAATGCAGAGAGGGTAAAAGCTATATGTGGACAACTGAACGTCAAAGAGAACAAACTGGTTCAGTCAAGAAAGACAGTTTGTCACATGCTATGAGAAGAACATGTCTACAGAGATTCTCAGCCAACCAGATCATGGTTGTCCCAAAAATACTTTTTTTCAAGAGGCAACTAGACTTTCTGGTTTTTCTTTTGAAGACTTCTCATCCAAGAAGCTTCTTCAGCTCAAGATGAACAGTGTAGGCACCAGGCAATCATCCCTGGGGACAGTATTACATAAAAGGAGTCACATCAACCAAAGAACCTTCTTCTTACAGTCTTACACTCAGCTTTACGTGAGGAAGACTTCAGGGAAGACTTCTAAGCATGACCAGAATAATTGCTTGGGTATGCAAAGACGAGACTAATGAAATTAGGAATACTTGATTTTGGCTTGGGAAAAAACCATCAGAGGTCACACTCCAATAAAACCAAACCAGAAGAAACTCGAGTTTCCTTCTTATAATTCTATGGAGTTTAGAGCCAAGACCAAGATATGATATTATGTCCAGTGGTTTCCATGTAAATTATCCATATCTCCAAAATTTCTTACTCCTTTTAGGCATTTCACACCATGCATTCAGTCTAGGGTGTGGTTGTGATGTATATCTATAATTACAGGTATAATGAAAAGGGGCACTGGAAATCAATCAGTGCTGTCTCCCATACAAAATACTTGGATTATTATGCAAAGATGCAGTCACTGAGGCAAGAGAGATTGCAGTAAATAAGGACATAGAAATCATTAGGGTAAGATAGTGTTTCAAAGAATAGATTATACCAGGCTCCCCTGCTGAACTTCATTACAGAGATAATCAGTTCCTATTGGGCAATCCTGATGTAGGTAAAACTGAAGGATAATGAGATTCCTTCCAGGAAAAAAAGAGATATGAAATTCGATGCATACAGTTTTAAAAGTGCATAAAACTGGGGCAAACATATGCTTGGTATGGTTCCCAGAGACTAGGTCTTCCAAATCAGGACCAAAGTAGCAAGCATGAAGCAAATTAAGGTCCAATTTGGTAATTCCAGAGATGTCCTCTTCCACTTCTTATTATTCTGGAGCTCCAGCAACCTCTAACACAAAGCTAACCTAGAAGAGCAAGTTCTTTTCAAAGACTGTTGCATTGGGAAACCAAGAGTAAAATTCAAAGGACGAAAAAACAGGGAAAGCTCAAGGATAGTCAAACTGCAGAAAAAAACAATTCCTGCCAACCTGCCTTCCATCGAGGTACACTCCTGTACATTGCATGAGTTCAGAAAGAGGGCCGTGAAAATATCTACAGACCCCTCGCATCCTGGGCATAAACTGTTTCAATTCCTACCCTCAAAGCAGCTGCATTCAAAGCATTTCATCTCCACCACTCTTATCAATTCAAATATAGAGAAAAGATGTAAAAAAAAGTACCCTCCCCAAAACTACATTTCCTTGGGGATGATGCACTGGGAGTTGTTAGGCTGGCTCAGGATATTCGCTTGCCAAAATGGCCAAATAGCAGAGTTGAAAGGGACCATGGTGGTCTTCTAGTCCAGGTCTTCTAGTCTTCTGAGGTTGAAATCATTCACTCCATAGTCCATTCGTCTTTCCCACAAGCATGTGCTTTATTCACCTCCCTGTTTATTCCGTTCTCTCTGGTTGAATTCACCAAGGCAAGGCACTTCCAAAACCTGGATCCTTTCTGAAGGTTTTGGCAGCTGAAGCCAACAGGGGAAAACACTAAGCAATGTTCATTTAACAGGCTAGTTGGAAAAGAACAGTGTTAGTACCTTCCATTGGCAAAACTGCAGCCTCTGAGGGGTATCCTGTAAATGATGCAGGTGATCTATTGATAGAGACACTTAAACAAATTATATTAGCTGGGGAATCAACCACAGAAGAATATAATACTAGCCTTTGGGCTGTGCTGAAGGCAGCCAGAACTGGCAATCAAAAACACAGCAGGTCAAAAATGTGTGGTTACGGCTGTTACGGCTATTTGTGTGGGAAGTGTTACTTTCGTGGAACGGATAAGAAAGTCATACCATTGACCATGCTAAATTATAATCCATACCATAAACCACTCGTAGAAATTTTAACCAGCCTCCAGTCTCTAAAGGGGCTTTGGTGAAGAAAACAAGGACTATGGATTGATGTCAAGAGCTAATTAATTCATTAAATTGATATGCTCCCCAACTCAAAGCAACTCTGGCCAGTTTGGATTTACCTGATAGAAACATTCGAACAATGTTGCTACCACTACGAAGACCCGCCAATATTGAAACAATTGGTTTAGAAGAAAGCGGTGGCTCACTGGCTAAGAGCTGAGCTTGTCAACTGGAAAGGACAGCAGTTTCGGTGGTTCGAATCCCTAGCACCCTGTAACAGAGTGAGCTCCCGTTACTTGTCCCAGCTTCTGCCAACCTAGCAGTTTGAAAGCACATTAAAAATGCAAATAGAAAAATAGGAACCACCTTTGGTGGGAAGGTAAATCGTTCTGTGCGCCTTCAGCATTTAGTCATGCTGGCCACATGACCATGGAGAACATCTTCGGACTGTGCTGGCTCTTTGGCTTTGAAACAGAGATGAGCACTGCCCCCTAGAGTTGGGAACAACAGCCCCATATGTGTGAGGGGAACCTTTACCTTTCTCCTAATGTTCAAGAAGGTAGTCAACCAGTGGAATGCTTGCCTAATCAATAAGTTAAGTGTAAATCAAGGAAGCATTGTTGGGAAGCTAGCTTGTTTCTGAACATTGATCAATAGTTTAACAATTCCAGGGAAAAAGTCATCAAAGTGCTATTTTTGCAAATGAATCAATGCAGGATAAATCTACTGTAAAGGGAGAGGAGAACCATGATCAAAGAGGAAAAGCATTACATGATTGACACCTACACACTGAGACAATTTATGTTCACACCAGATGCTTTTCCAAAGCTATAAATCCAACTTTGAAAGCATGAAAGTCCTGAGCTGGAAGTATTTACTATGTGGAGCTCCCCCAGTCAAACTACTCATTGACACAGACCACAACATAATTAATAGACTTATCAGTTGGGTTTGCCTACCAGGGTTTGTTTTATTCATTGAGCAAATCGTACCGGTCAGGTTCAGCCTAACCAGGAGACCCGGAGTTCTAGTCCTTAGCCCTTAGGCATAAAAACTCTTTGGATGGCTTTGGACCAACCAAACTCACTTGAAGCGGTAGAAACACGATCACCACTTTGAGATATATATTAAAACTATCTGGATACCCGTGCTTCGCTACAAAACTATGTGATCGGGCCACCAGCACCCCTGGCTTTTTGGAATGTGAGGCAACTGGCAGTTGGAACAGAGTTTTTTCCAGGTGGGGAGGAGGAGTAGAATGTCTAAACTCCCAGCCCGCAGGCTGGATGATTCACACACTGGCCACGCCAACTCCCACTGCCTTGAGTTCAGAAGCAGTTCCATAGGTGGAAGGCGTACACATTTTGGTGAGATACCGACATTTAGTACTGTAAGGAGCCCCAGAAATATACATACATACATACATACATACATACATACATACATACATACATACATACATACTGTATGGGCATGGTCAGCCAGGGGTAGCATTTGGGGGTTCACTGAACTGGATGTTATCCTAACTAGAGGATCGCCCGAACCCATGTGAACCAGGGGTGGATTCCAGCCAGCAATACTGCCAGTTCGCTCATGTGCGCAACTGAAAAACAAGATTGTGGCGCTGGTGCCACTGACCAGGGAAGTGGTTCGGGGGCATGGCAGGACTGGGTCACTGCTGGCTGCAGCAACCCAAGCCACCAAACCACTACTGGTTCGGCTGAACCGGTCCAAAGCAGTAGGAACCCACCACTGGTGCTAACCTCCAGCAACCCACGCCTGGTTGTGCGCTATGGATGAATAGGAGAGAAAAGAGAGCAATGCAGGGACTATATAAAAAGTATAGAAAGTATAAAGCAGCAGCATGAAGAATAATGCATTGGTTGTAGATACATCAACCCATGAATAAGACCACACAAAGCTGTTCTAATCCTATGTAAACACCGGGAGCTGGTTCTGGTCCATTGTCTCATCGCTACTGAATTTGGTATTTCAATGGTTTGCATGAGAAAAAGTTTCTCTTTTTTTCTTCGTAATTACTTAAGAGAACAGTAACTCAGTGTGTCGGAGTAGTAGTGAATTAGCAATCTGACACGTCTCACAGACAATCTGCAACTAAAGAGAGGGAGAGATTTTTGTGATAGTTCTGAAATTAAATTAAATTCCCTGGAGTTTCAGCAAGGCTTATGTCTTTTTATCCCAGACTTTTTATTAAAAAAGCAATAGCAAAAGTGACTAAGAATACTGAAATCCATGAATGTAATTAGTCACAGAAAAAGTTGCTGAGAAAACCAGGAAAGTGTCTTATGGTGTCAAAGTGATACTGGGAAAATCTAGGTTCAAATCCCCATTCGGCCACAGATCTCACTAGTGCTAGTTGAAAAAGAGAAGAGAAGAGAAGAAAATATTGGAGTAGGATAGGATAGGATAGGATAGGATAGGATAGGGAATAGGATAGGCTAGAATAGGATAAAGAATAGAATACGAAGGGGAGAGGAGGGGAGGGGAGGGGAGTCTAGGATAGGATAGGATAAGGAGAAGAATAAAAAAGAAAAGAAGCCATGATTCTAGGCAGATCAAGTCTTTGGGCAAATCTAGATCATAAAATAGAGGGGAATTTATGATCAGAGGAAGTTATATGGCTCAGCTTCATAGGAGAATGAACAACCAGTGTGAACATTTTGGGCCTAGTTTTGCACTCTCAACTGCATAAAATGCTAAACACAGCGTAGGTGACAGACCAGCATCTAGTCAACATTATAAATTTAAGCAATTTACATTCTGTAGCTCTATATTTTCCTCAATTAAGCAAAGCTGGAAAAAGATTAACACTTTGTCAACGATGATTAATACCAGCATCTGTAAAGTGAGTGCTATATACAGTGTCAAAAGGTGTTCGTGTGCAACTAAATTTGTTTGCTAATAAAATCTTGGGAAATGCGATGCATCCCGCCTTTGGAAGGTTAATGGGCAATTCGCTTTTTAAAATGAATTTTCTCAGATCGGCTAATGACTCCAAATTTCAAGGGGAGGGAAGAGATTTTCACCTAATAACATTTTCCTTCTCTAGAATAGTTTAAGAAGCTTATTGCCAAAAAGGAGCCCTTTTTTTGTAAATACCTTTCAGGGTTGTTATAACATAAATGATGAAATCTTGCTGCATTCGCTTAACATAAAATAGGTGTAGGATAATCAGTGGCAGCACTGCGGGGTGGAGTCAAAAGAGGAACCAGTCTAGAATCTGCACACAGCCATAAATGGATTAAGTCCAATCCTCCCTTGAATTTCATTAACCTTGTCCAGTGCCAAAATAGTGCTAATCATTAATTGAGTAGATACTTGTGCATAGACATGAGTAATAATAAACAAGTTTAATTGGGATCTCATTTGTGGTCCTGATCTTTCATAGCTGACAACCAGTTATGAATTTGTGTGGCTCACTATTTAATAAAACCGGGCATTAATGTGATTAAGCGGATCCAGAGGTATTTCACGAGAAAAGTCCTCCATTCCTCTGCTCACAATAGAATCCCTTACACCACCAGACTTGAAATTTTGGGCTTGGACAACCTGGAACTATGCCACCTGCACTCTGACCTAAGCACAGTACACAAAATTATCTGCTACAACGTCCTACCTGCCAACGACTACTTCATCTTAAACCACAATCATACACAGGCAAAACAATAGATACAAACTCAAGGTCAACCGCTCCAAATTTGATTGCAGAAAATACAACTTCAGCAACAGAGGGGTCAATGCCTGGAATGCTCTATCTGACTCTGTTGTTATATCCTCAAACCCCCACAGCTTCAACCTTAAACTGTCTACTGTCTCTCACCCCATTCCTAAGCGGTCCACGTGCCTACCTGTTCTACTGTCCCCATTTATTTGTATTCATTTCCTTTGTTCATGTCCATGTTCATACTTATACCTACTATCTTGTACAAGAGAGAGAGAGAGAGAGAGAAAGAGAGAGAGAGACTGACTCACTATTTGAGGGGCTGCCACAATGGGGGTCAACCTATTTTTCAAAGCACCAGAAAGCAAGAGAAGAAGGAATGGATGGAAACTAACCAAGGAGAGGAGCAACCTGGAATTGAGGAGAAACGTCGAACAGTGAGGACAATTAACCAGTGGGACAGCTTGCCTTCAGAAGGTATGGTGCTTCATCGCTGAAGGTTTTTAAAAAGAGACTAGGCAGGCATCTGTCTGAAATAATATAGGGTCTCCTGCTTGAGCAGGGAGTTGCAGACCTCCAAGGTCCATTCCAACTCTCTTCTTCTGTTAAGTCTGACAGCAGCTCTCTGGAACTTCAGACAGAGTCAGAACTTTTTAACTATGCAAATATGTGTACTCTTATCATTGGGCTGCTCTCCTTGGGAGACAAAATGTATGGGAATTATCTAAGAATGTCATCTGATTGCATATTGTATGCATCAGCTGGGTGCACAAAATTATGAGACATTTTTCCAGCAGGCATCCAAGCTAAATGTTTCTCTTTATAGAGTTGGTTTATTAAGACTACCAAGCCTAAACACTGCTCAGGGCAAAAATCCATCATATAACCCACTCAAAACAGATGCTTGTCTAGTTTTTGTTTGAATATGTCCAGCAAAGAGCGGTATAACTTTAAACAGGAAGGTCTGGTTGAAAGTGTCAGCAATTTGTCAATAATTAATGGTCAACGTACTAAGAATAATATGATTCATTTGCTTTGATTCTGGCTTAGCCTGTGATTCCAGGCATTGTAATTAACCAGGCATGATTATGGGTTAGCATTAGATACAAAGGAAGGAGATAAAATGAATGTCCATTAATCCTCTCACTTTTGTTTCTATAACAGTATTGAGAGTGGAGAATGAGCTTAAATGCAACAGTCTCCAGGCTGCTTTGGACCCAAAAACTTTCTCTGGGTTCTAACAAAGGAGAATATTTGTAGCTCAGGGTTGACATGTGGGGTGCTTGATGTTCTCTGAGTTTGCTTGTTTTCTTGAAGACGTTTCATTACCCAAACTAGGTAACATCATCAGTACTAATGATCGTCACTAGCAGTGATGATGTTACCTTGTTTGGGTAATGAAACATCTGCAAGAAAAGGGCCAAGCTCAGAGAGCACCATGGACCTCTCATTTCTATAGGTTACTCAGGGTATTTGTATGTCATCTTAACACCCCCTGATCAAGTTAACCAGGTCAGTCCAAAGACAGCCTCTGCAGATTGACCTCCATAAAGTGGTTGGAGTATACAATAAGCAATGAAGAGCAAAAGAGCTCATAAACTAACAAACTACCCCAGGCCAGTGATCATGCAAAAGCAAGGACCCAATTTTATTATCCAATATGCCATTTGTAATACTTTTTGACGTTAATAGCTACACACAAAGCTACCTTCCCAGCTTGGTAATTGTGAAACCTCTATATTGCATCTCTAAGGCAAGGTCAGAAAAATATCCGATTGTTGCAGATGTAATTTGCAATAAGCCACCAAAAAGACACCTTGAGGATACGACATCGACTGGGAAGACAGGGTCAAAAGTTGCCAGAAACGTAAGTCTATACACGGAAGAAACATGCCATTTGTGGTCTCACAAGAGGGATCTCTCTCTTGATGTTGCATCCATCTTCAAGATAAAACACATTTTCTTTCTGTGTAGGCAAAGGACAACTATCTAGGAATCTTCCCGGGAAAATATCAGGTTTTACCTCATTTGTTTTAGATTTACAATCCAACACTACAGCGTACATCATACCTTCCTTGAATTTAAAGTATTAAACATGATTAAAATGCAAGTTGCTAACCGCTTCAGTTGGCTAATAAAACTCGGGCAATTTTTCTTTCTTCTATCCTCTTTAAGATGATTTTTTTTAAAAAAATACAATAAATGTGCTACCTGAGAGAAAATAAAGAATTTCTCACTCAGCCTACAGCTAGTCACGTTTACCTGAGCAAAAATAAAGCAAATCAGAGGGGGAAGAAAATTACCAAGTAATTCATGTTTGAGAAATTTTATTTACTGAGTTCAGGACTACTTGTTCAAAGGGGAGGAGCATATCTTTAAGAAGCACACAATTTTGCTTTCAAGTTGGCTGATCTTGAAACAAGGGGGAAATATACAATCAGTCCAAAACCTTTGAGTGCTTATATCAACTATCAGAGCAGAAATTGTGCTGTTTACAGCGTAAGAACCCATTGGCTTCTCCATGACATCCGACTAGGACTGAGCTGAAAACCACAGGGCCAACCTTGTTACAAATACATTGACTGCATTCAAAGTAGCAGTAGACCAGAATTGTTGTTGTTGTTGTGAAGTCATGTCCGACCCATCGCGACCCCATGGACAATGTTCCTCCAGGACTTCCTGTCCTCTACCATCCTCTGGAGTCCATTTAAGCTCACAGGTACTGCTTCTGTGACTCCATCCAGCCATCTCATTCTCTACCATCCCCTTCTTCTTTTGCCCTCCATCTTTCCCAGCATGGGGCTTTTCTCCAGGTTGTCCTTCCTTCCCATTAGGTGGCCAAAGTATTTGAGTTTCCTCTTCAGGATCTGGCCTTCTAAAGAGCAGTCAGGGTTCATCTCCTCTAGGATTGCCTTGTGGTCCAAGGGACTTAGAGAAGTCTTCTCCAGCACTATAGTTCAAAGGCCTCTGGTTAATTGTTCTCCTTGTCAGGAAATGCATCAATTTCAATAAATATTTTTTAGGTTTTCCAAAAGAAAAAAAGAAAAGAGTTCAGCATAGCTTGTGAATTCAAGTAGGACTTCCAATTTTTCACATTCATTCAAACATACCAAATGTCTGTCTTGACCATTGATAAGCCCTGACAAAATGAAGCTTTCCTTCAAAGGACTCTTGAAATTAGAGACCAGTTGTCAGTCTTGCTAGACATCTAGAGGCTGGCAAGACATGACATGATATAAATCTGACCCGTCTCTACCTTCCAAACACTTTCATGGTGGAAAGGAGTAAGAAGACTGAAGTCAAATTAATGGGTCCTTCAAACAGCATGGATTCCAAATGCTTGCAGATTCCGCCCTGTGGCGGAAAGAAATGTCAGTTCATAAGTCAACGGAGTTGCTGTTGTGTGAAAATACATCTATTACTGTCACCTCTTGTCCCTTACTTTCATGTTTAATTAGCCCAAGTGCAGTAATATTTTCTTTTTAATCCTCTCACGTAGCTTTCCATGCTAAATGTTTATCTTTTCTCTCTCTCTGTTGACCCATTTAGAATCAAACATCCGTGTTAGCAAGGTTTTCTTCAGCTAGGTGGTGAAGAATATCTCTCTTCCCACAGCTGGACCAAGAGAATGGCCCTGTTAGCTGGAGATAAAATGTATTCAAAAACAGATTCCATCCTGGGCTGGGTTAAGCTCATTCTGTTTTGGGAGAATATCAGTATCCGGTCAACTGATCCACTTTGCATGCCGACATTTCCTAAAAGAAGAGTTGGAAGGAAAGAGCAAGGAGAAAAGAATAATAATCCTGCAATGAAAAAGGACATTGCAATCAGGATATACATTTCCCATTTACTAAGATTGTTGGCTGAGCAGGTTCAAAAACAGCCAGGGAAATGATTGAAACCTGAGAAATGGGCCTCTTATCAGTCAACAGGAGTGCTGATTTACTACCAGCTTATCAGTTACTCAAGAGCCCAGGACTTAACAACAGCCAATGACTTAATTGCCAGCCAATCAACAACTAAAAAGCCATACACAGCCAGGCACCACATAAATACTATGCATATGTAAAGGTAAAGGTTGCCCTTGCACATATGTGCTACTTATTCCTGACTCTAAGGGGTGGTGCTCATCTCCATTTCAAAGCCAAAGAGCCAGCGCTGTCCGAAGATGTCTCCATGATCATGTGGTCGTCATGACTAAACGCCAAAGGTGCATGGAATGCTGTTACCTTCCCAACAAAGGTGGTCCCTATTTTTCTACTTGCATGTTTACATGATTTCAATCTGCTAGGTTGGCAGAAGCTGGGAGAAGTAATGGGAGCTCACTCCATTATGCAGCGCTAGGGATTTGAACTGCTGAACTGCTTACCTTTCTGATCGATAAGCTTAGCCACTGAGCCACTGAGCCACTGAGCCCTTACAAATACTATGCATAGAATAGCCCAAATCACACATTCTGGGTGAGACAGAAGTTCCTTGAGGAGGGATTCCAGCATGAATCCAAAAATTCAGAAGACTAAACCTCTAGTCTAGGTGACCAACCCGGACTGGATCCTGCAACACTATCCTGGAACACATATATTTGCCTTCATTCATGAGTCCACCAACCACAAAAGTCGCTGATGAGCCCTAGAAACCCAAAACATACCTTCAAAATACTGATTGGCTGAAGCATCCCAATTGTACCTATTGCTACCTGTTAAAATCTCAAGGAATGGACTGGTGAAATATTAACGCCTTTCCAGTAGCAAGGATTCATGGAACGCTAAGCACTTTCTTGAGAAAATGCAATTCCAAAAATGCAGAAATGCACCTCACAACTCATTTGGAACATCTAAAGGTGTTTAAACACTACGTTCAAGAGTCAACAAGCTGGGTTCAAAATGACAAATGAATGATGGAATTAAAATGGCTGAACTCCAATAACTTAGCAATATGTGAGCTTGGGGGGGGGAAACCAAGTATTTTTTAGGATCTGGCATAATACCAAAACCTTGGGGGAATTCAACTTTCTCCCCAGAAATTGCAGAGAAACACACCTGAGATTAGGTGTTTATGCAGGATATTTCCCTTTGCTTTTTTTAAATTATATTTTTATAAAGTTTTGTTAATGCTTTACTATTACATTTAATTAGAGCTTGATAAACATCACGTTGTCTGGGTCATTTTGTTTGCTTAACAATACAAATTATATTCCTACTCTTGACCTCCTTTTTTCAGCCACTGATAAAATAAATTCCATAGTTGATGGTATTCTGTCTTTCTATTTAATCTTCAGTGGAAGTTTGTCCATTTCTGCACAGTTCAATGTCTTCTTAATTATCTCTTCATCTAGTGGCATTTCTTCATTTTTTCAATGCTGTGCAAATACAATCCTCGCTGCTGTTATTTTTTTAAAAAAATTGCATTTTTAATTTAATTTGGGGATTCCGCAGATATCTCCAGATGGATGGGTGCCTGTAGAGATTTCCTTGCCATCCTGACCACAATGATCTGTGGTAACCGCTGTGCAGATTCCTGCTGGACATTTATCGTTGACTATCATTTCTGATAATGTGTATTTAATGTACCGTTGAATGTGCACATTTATACCAATGGCTGGAGCATAAGCCATCCATCAAGTCATCCAGATTCCAATCTAGCAAAGCTCATGAATCTCTTTTTACATTTTCCAACTCCTTGATTTCAATAGGGGTTACACGTGGTGCTCTGGAGTACCATTAACCACTCCATACACAGGGCAATTTTGACCCTTAATAGGCTTCTCAAACCATGTTAGTTAGAGTAACCTTTCTGCCTCATCCTTCTGATGGAGAAAAATAGGTTTTTGCCCCCTTCTTTCCCTCCCCCCTCCCTCAGCCCTCACAGCAAGAGCCTTTAGCATAACGCATTTTAAAATGTGCATGTACATTTTCCCTTCAGCTAGAAAAACAACTATAATCAGTGTATCAGGCCTGCAATCTAAGCGTAATTACACATTGGGGAACCTCCTTCCAATGAATCATTCGGCAGCTTCTAGTTTCGTGGCTGGTCTCACAGGTGAAGGTGCCACAGAGACACATTAAAAAGGGGCAAAGTCATGGCTGTTGTGGTTGTTATGCGTGAGAGAGATTTGACATCAGTTTGGAAAGTGTGTGTAGAAACTGTACAGGTGTGGATGTGAGCGAGAGGGAAGAGATAAGGGAGAAGGGAGGAGAGAGGAGAAGGAAAGAGAGGGGAGAGGGGAGGAGGGAGGGAGAGGAGAGAGAGGAGAAAAGAGATGGAGGGAGGGAGGAGAGGGGAGAAAAGAGATGGAAGGAGAGGGGAGAAGGGAGGAGAAAGGAAAAGGGAGGGAGGAGAGAAGAGAGGGAAGAGAGGGGAGAAGAGAGATGGAAGGAGAGGGGGGAAGGGAGGGAGGGGAGAAAAGGGAGAAGGGAGGAGAGGGGAGAGAGGACAGAGGAGAAAAGGGAGGAGAGGGGGGAGAGGAGAGAAGGGAGGGAGGGATTTTTATGAAGGACAAGCAAAAATTTCTTTCATCAACTACTGCCAAACACAAAATTAAGACTTTGAGGAACCAACTTAACCTCTTCAAACTTCTGAAGAGCTGTAGGAGGCCCTTTCAATGATGTGAAGGGGCCTGGTGGAAACCCATGGTTTTAGTTTTGGTTTTGTTTATGGGGAAAGCTATGAAACGGGGATATGGGAGTGGCAGGCAACCAATATAATTCCCATCCTTATAAATCATTTAAAAAAAACCTAATTACAAAGGAGATAATGAAGTGGAGGAAGAAAAAAATAGGAATCTCCCTGGGAACCGAGCCAAATATTGAAACAATGCTCCTTCAGTGACAGGATGCTGTCCATCTTGGGCAATGTTTCTCAATTTTTGCAATGTTAAGATGTGTGGACTTCAACTGCCACAATTCCTGGAATTCTTCCACTAGCATTCTGGGAGTGGAAGTCCACACATGGTTTCCAGAGTGAAGAAGGCCTAGGACAAGACAAATACCTGAATGGCCATGAGTGTCCTCTTCCAAACCTTCCTTCTAGAATGATCTTCTGCCTATCGTCACAATTCTGTTGTGGCCCACCACCAAGCAGGTGGAGCTGGCAGCAGAGTCCGACAGTGAAGAGGTTGGGGAGGAAATAAGGGCCAGTCCTGGGGGCTGGGGAAGGCTCGGACGAGGGTTCTGCGTCGGAGGCAGAGACGGGGCCGAGGCTGTCTGGCAGTTCTCAGCTGCCTTCAGAGCTAGAAAGCAGGGAGGGAGAGGAACAGCTGGAGCCTCTTCCCAGTGTGCACATGCGCAGAGCTGCCAGAAGAAAAGAACAACTCAGAATCAGGATAGACTTGGGAGTAAAATCACAGGTGGATGGTGATTTGCTCCTCCCATAGGAAATAAAAGAGGAGCAAAAGGGGAGTGGGCTTTTGCAAGAAACAATTCATTCGATCGGTCGTTAAATTCATTTCAGGAGTGTGAAGATCTGTCCGTGAATCGCAGAGACTCTGTGCCAAATCTTTCTTTGCATAGCATTGCATTTGGAAAATACTTAAATGGCAGCTTTCCAAGCTAGATAAGGTCTGTGGTCATAATTATTCCTTTGAAAGACTGTTTACCAGCCCTTGCAGAATGTGAAGGAGAGGAATTCACATTCGTTTAATAAAAGGGGTTTTGTCAGGAGCAGGACTTTGGGGAAGCCTAGGTCAGAACAGTTTCAATCTTGTTGCAGAGAGAGCAAACAAATAAGTCATCCAAAAGGAATCCTTTTGTGAAGATAATATTAAGATGATAATTAATAATCCTTCTTTGAGGAAGGACTCCTATTGGGGAGACAACAGACAACAAACAATCCTTTTTTTCTTTTTTTGAGGAAGACAGGATTACAAATGAAAGCTGTTTGTTTTCAAACACGCCAGATGGAGTTCCTTTTAAGAGGAATCAGGATTCCTGCCGTCTCTTCCAGTTGTTACCATTTTGACATGGATCCTTGCCAGTCCTGGAAGCCAAAGCCCAACGTTTCTGATCTAACACAGCAACTGAAGACCAAGAGGAGGTGGTGGAGGGAAGAGGAAAGGAAACCCAGCATTGATATGACTGGTTCGGAAACACAACCCTCTGTGGGACGCTTTCATTTCTCTGCCAGTTCTGGGGTCAGTCCCTGTATTAATATGTGGCGAGTTAATGGGCTTTAATTATAAAAGCAGCAGTAGAGCAATTAAGTAGACTGGCCGTTGTGATGATTCTCGGTTGGGCCAGCGTGTTTCTCACACGTGCCCGTTCAGAGATAACAGATATCCTTCCCATTGTAAATAAGATTAATCTTCTTAAGCCCTGAGTAGATCATCGTTCAGAGAAATGTCTCTTCCCCTCCCCCCCTCCTGCATTTCAACAGTATCAGAATGGGGAGGACAAGGCTAGCAAGCTTCATATTCAGCAGCAGAATTGGTGACTGGGAAGGGTAATTGGTCAGCAGAAGAGACCCTTCTGGGCAAGCAGTTAGTCGCCAGATACCAATCTTTGGTATCTTCAAACAGAGCTGATAGACTCGTGTCTGAAATTTAAGAGTGCCATCAGCTGCCAATAGACAATAGCATCAATCCATAATGAACTTCCAAGGTTACTAGATTTCTAGTTTTAGACTGGAAGAGAGAGAGACAGAGAGAGAGACAGAGAGAGAGAGACAGAGACAGAGAGACAGACAGAGACAGAGAGACAGACAGAGACAGAGAGACAAAGAGATGATAGATAGATGATAGATAGATGATAGATAGATAGATAGATAGGTAGGTAGGTAGGTAGGTAGGTAGGTAGGTAGGTAGGTAGATGATAGATAGATAGATAGATAGATAGATAGATAGATAGATAGATAGATAGATAGATAGATAGATAGATAGATAGATAGATAGATAGATAGATAGGATGGATGGATGGATGGATGGATGGATGGATGGATGGATGGATGGATGGATGGATGGATGGATGGATGGATGGAGATAGACAGAGACAGAGGTAAAGAGATGATAAAGGGGCTGTGTGGATACTCCTGGGAGGGGAGGGGTGTGGTGGGCAAGGCCAGACAGGAGTGGGATTTGGAGGTTCTCCAAAGCGGCCATAGCATCAGCTACGAGTTCTCCCGAACCCAGGCTGCTTAATTCCTACAGCGATGTTCTCCTAAATCAAAGCTAAGCAGATGTTTTTTTTTTACAGGTCAACACAACACACTGACTTTAAAAAGTCCAATTTCTCCCCAAGTTTTGATTCAACTAAGTTGAAGCTGATTTACGGTGCGCTATCTGCAACATTTTAAAAATGGCACTCTGGGCTAATTGCAGGGCTCAGCTGATCCCCAAATGATTAATAAAGTTCCTGAGTAATTTTCTCTCTCTCTCTCTCTCTCTCTCTTCCACTGCCAGATGGAGTGCAGCAAATTAATCTGCATCGCATCATGCAGATTTCCACATTAATACACAAAGCTTGCAGGTGAAGGAAAAACTAGGGAACAATTCACTCCTGACCCATCTTCCACTTGACCCTTGAAGAGTACAAGCAAGATTAACTAATTAACCGTGGTCGACTTATAATGTTTCAGATTATATCACACCACCCTGTGTGGCACTTTTGGTATAGATATAGCAAATGAAGGCATTTATTATAATTACAAATTAATAAACTGCTAATATTATCATGCTTCTGCAGCAGGAATGGTGTGGACTGCAGACATACTCTGTTCTGATTATTGGATCCTCCCAACTTAGGTGGAAAAAAATTGCAGAGCTGGGGGGGAAATGGAAAACCAAACCGGAGCAGGAAAAATGTACTATGGAGAGAATTTAAAAAGCTTGGGATGTTTTAATTTGGAAAAGTAATACAGATAGATGCCCTCCATTCACAACAACAATTAAGATCAAAATTTCTGTTGCTATGCAAGAAAGATGCCTGGGAAAGCCAAGAAAAATCATCAAAACTATAAAAAAGCAAAAGTTAGAATATTTTGGACATATGATGCGACACCCGGAAAAATACAGCATCCTTCACTTAATCCTCCAGGGGAAGATTGAAGGCAAAGGAGGTCCAGGCAGAAGAAGGACATCATGGCTTCAAAATCCAAGGGACTGGTTTGGACAAAACTCAACAGCACTTTTTCATGTGGCTGTTGATAAAAATAGGATTGCCTACATGATCGCCAACGTACAGTGACAGATATGGAAGGAGGAGGAGGAGGAGGGAAGAAGAAGAAGAAGAAGAAGAAGAAGAAGAAGAAGAAGAAGAAGAAGAAGAAGAAGAAGAAGAAGAAGAAGAAGAAGAAGAAGAAGAAGAAGAAGAAACAACAGGTAGACCTTAACTTACAACCACAACTGAGCCCAAAGTTTCTGTTGCTAAGTGAGAAATTTGTTATGTGAGTTTTGCCCCATTTTATGAAGAGGCCATGACAAAATTGATGCTTAATGCAAAGCAAGTAGGAAAAACAGACTTGGGGATTCAGCGAACGGTGTGAGATTTAAGAGGGATCAAAAGAAGCTTTTCTTCATTTCAAAGCCCGGAACGTACATTGACGGAAGGTGCAAACTCAAGATACCACGTCCATCTCCTTTGATGTCTTTCGAAGGAGATTAGATAAACGTGCAAAGTCTGTCTATAGCCACTAGACATTTTTTTTAATTAAATACGCAATGTATAAGCCAACTCTATCCCAGAGGTTCTAAGCAGCAGACAGGAGTAGCCGTGATGCCATAAAAATAATGTAAACAAGAAAAACCCTGTTTTAAAAGAATAAACATAAGACATGCTCCAGGTAGTAAACTGCCCGAAACTGAATCACTAGCTTTAGTCACTGTATTGGCATGTGTGTGTGTGTTTGTATAAATATGTACAGGAAGTCCTTGACTTATAAGCATTCGTTTAGTAACCAAAATTACACAGACACTCAAAATTTGACATGACTGGTCCTCATGTTTACAATCATCATGGCATCACCACTGTTACATGATCCAAAATGTAGGGAGTTGGAACCATAGCACTATCCTGGGAGTCACATAACTGCCATGGGCAACCACCTTAGCCAATCTCCAACAAGCCAAGTCAATGGGGAAGCCATTGACTTAATATCTGTGTTATTGACTTATTAATTGCAGTGATCCACTTAATTTAATTTAATTATTAGACTTATAAACCTTAACAACTTAAGCAAGAAGAATCTTTTTAAATGGGCAAAATTCACTTAACAAATGTCTCAGTTAACAACAGAAATGTTTGACTCAATTGTGATCATAAATTGAGGACTAACTGTATATATTTAGGTTATTTTTCTTTAAAAATAACTTATGCTTTAAATTATATATATTTTGGAAAAGAAATCTATTCAGCAGCTACAAGTTATATTCCCTTTAGCCCCATAAATAATTTGTTGGAAAATATTGGCTGTCTAGAACGTCGTATTAGTTAAATGTGCAATATATTAAGAAAAGCAAGCTATTCCAAAAAAATTGACTACTAATAAAAAGTAAGAAAGGAGAGAGGCAAAAGCCACACATGTTTTAATAAATAATATTGGGTTTTTCTTTCTTTTGGAAATTTTCCTTTGAAAACCAATACATGTATTGAATATCTCATTGAGCTAAGTTTGTTCCTATGGATTTTATCAAAGTTACAGGCAGGTAGAAAGTATGCAAGGTTTACAGCTTTAATCCAATATCAGGTTTTCTAGGGAAAAGTTCCATTGAATTTGAACAAAATCATTTCTGGGATAGACATGCATATAAAAACATACTATTTAATTAAAGTTTTAACTACGGCTCTTTCATTTCAAGTATGTAAAGATATTCCAGCACGTTGGAGTATGAATACCTTTTTAGGAAATTAGTATTCCAAAACTTGACTCTAATTTGCATGTATTTTTTTTAAAATAAGATTGTAAAGAGATTTAAATAAGAGTTGCTTTTTCATCCTTACTTATGACTCACCAAGCATACCCATCAGCTAAATAAATTTCTATGTTGTTCAAACCTTTGACAAGGAATTAAAGTTATGGACCATTATTCTTTAGGTGACTTTAAACACGTTTTTTACAACCCTATAATCTCTTAAATAGAGGGATACGGTAAGTCAGTGACTAAAACACTGAGCTTGTCAGAAAGGTCAGCAGTTCGGCGGTTCGAATCCCTAGTGCCGTGTAACAGAACAAACTCCCGTTACTTATCCCAGCTTCTGCCAACCTAGCAGTTTGAAAGCATGTAAAAATGCAAGTAGAAAAATAGGGACCACCTTTGGTGGGAAGGATAACAGCGTTCTATGTGCCTTCGGCATCATGCCGGCCATATGACCACAGAGACATCTTCAGACAGCGCTGGCTCTTCGGCTTTGAAATGGAGATGAGCACCGCCCCCTAGAGTCAGGAATGACTAGCACATATGTGCGAGGGGAACCTCTACCTTTAATCTCTTCACTGGGGTTGTAAGGATTACAGTGGGGTGACTGGATGGAGCTGAGCATTTAATGGCCAGATGCTCTTCCTGATACCATGCGGGGTTCACAGCAAATATTTTTCTTTGTACCCAAGGAGAGAACTATCTGCCGCTACCTAGGATTGAACTCTCAACCTTCTGAGTGGGAGGCAAGTGTCTTCACCACTAGGCCACCATGCTGCCTTTTAGATGACTTGATACCAGTGGTGAATTTTTTTTTACCACTGGTTCTGTGGGCATGGCTTGGTGGGTTTCGTGGGCATGGCATTGGGAAGGATCTCCATTCCCACCCCACTCTGGGGCCAGCCAGGTTCTCCAAATACTCAAAATTTCTACCACCGGTTCTCTGAACTACTTAGAATTTCCACTACCGCTTCTCCAGAACCTGTCAGAACCTGCTGGATCTCACCCCTGTTTGATACACTACATTAGATTGACTTGCTTTCCAGACACCAGTCTTAGTATTCTAAAAATCAAGACTTCACCGGGCGTTGTTCATGGATGATTAAGCAAGAACTGTGAGAGGATTTGTGCTGTAATCCCTCATTTGTGTTATGATCCCAGACTGGTAAGTAACAACCATTTCACATGTATATAGAGGATTGCTTTCATTCTAAGGAAAATACTAAACAGGCTTTCAAATACCCAAAATTTTGAAATCATTGCATTTGAGGAGTTCAGGTAATCCTCAATTTACAACTGCTCATTTAGTGAATGTTTAAGTTACAATGCCACAGGAAAAAAAGTGACTTATGACCATTTTTCACTGTTACAACCTTTGTCTTGTGATCAAACTGCAAATGCTTGGCAACTGTATCATATTTATGATGGTCGCAATGTCCCAGGGGTCATGTGATTCACTTTTGTGACCCTCTATAAAGCAAAGTCAACGGGGAAGTCAGATTCATTGAACAACCATGTTGCTAACTGAACCACTGCAATGATTCACTTAACAACTGGTCGTAAAATGGAAGCAAAATTCAGAAGGTTGAGAGTTCAATCCTAGGTAGCGGCAGATGTTAACAAATGTTTCCCTTAGCAACAGACATTTTGGGCTCAATTGTAGTCATACGTCGAGGACTACTGTAGATGATATCCTACTTATCTGGGACCACTGAAGGAAAAGGGAAAAAAATGGCCAAAGGAATAGCATCCAATGAAATAAATGACATGTCGGGGTCCCAAGTAACACCCCCAATGAAAGAAGACTCCAAGGTTTGAGTTTCCTCAAAGTTCCACTTTATTAGAGATGTCATATTGGCACATCTGGGAAAACATGAATCTGAAATCTTCCAGGTTTTCCCCACCCAAATGAAAGTCCGAGTCACTGCCCAGCACCCACATGTCCATCACATGGTCCAATCAGGCACCGTCCCAACTGGAGATGCCTTCCAGTCACACCATCGCAGCTGCAGGGCAAGGTGCCCTTGATTCCCTGAGAAAGGAATGTTATTTTGACTATCTCCCATGCCCTATATAACCCCTAATAGAAAATGTGGCAGGCCTGAAGGCCCAATGTAAAAGAACACTTTCAGGTTTGACATAACTGCAAGTAATAGCAAAAAAACCCCACACAATATTTCACTTATGTTCTGCATTTATTCCTCTTTTAACCAAATCTTTAAGGAGAAGAAGCTTCAGTGGACCAGGACTTCTGATTCATCTTCAAAACGTCAAGTGGGTGAACACAAAATTAAGAGTCAAAGAGCTCTCCGAAGATTTCTCTTCAAGAGAAGTAACAGCAGCCTTTTAAAATGATAATTACTTGTTAATATTTTTTTTAAAAAAATTGAAAACTCTCCACTTAAGAGACCAGTCAACCGTAGGCAACGTTTAATGTTCTATTTGTGTCCAGCCACTAAAATTAAATTCAAACCACTCAAAAAATTTTCCCTGTACTGTGAATAAAGCATGTTGTAAGATGTATGTAATTCCTCTAAATTTTAATATACCTGGTGGTTCGTTCCCCCCCTCTGATACCGAGCAAAAAAACATTGCAGTTTAATTTTAGATCTATCGAGTCAACACAAACTATTTTGTTCTGGGTGATACTTATTCCTGAATAATAAGAGTATAAACCTCAAAGATTCTACATCTTGAGTTCATTAATCAAACTTTCTCAATGAGATGTCTGGCAGATTATGGAGTTATTATCCCCAAATAACACAGGAAATGATTCTTCCGATTGGGATGGAGTCCAGCATATCTACAAGATGCTGATGTTTGGAACAGATCTAAAATGTTGCAACTAATCACAACGATGACAAAAAGCAGATGAATGGAAAGGCCAGGGATCTGAGGTTAAAAGGGGAAAACATGGTTTGATAACTAGAGATGATTGCGTATTTACCTCGATTTTTTGACCCAGACAAATTATTCAGTGGAAGCTGTCCAATGCAGAAGTGCTGAAAAATCTACAAAGCAGTTTGTGCATTAAAAAGATGTTGCATCATAATTTTAAAATATAGTATGTAGTGATTGGGTTGTGTTTTTTTTGTAAGATGGCAGCACAGTGGCTCATTGGTTAAAACAGTGAGCTTGTCACTCGGAGAGCTGGTAGTCCAGGTTTGAGACTTGAGCACCATGTTATAGGGTGAGCTCCTGTCCTCACCTCAGCTTCTGCCATACATATATTTCATCAGTTTGGAATAAAGTTCTGTTCAAACCAAAATCATCACAGGTAACTTTAGCAATGACAGAATTATCAACTCTTACCAAGCTGGGAGCCAGTGATAGCTTTCCATTTGATATAGCAAGGAGATTTGACAAAATAAATATGAAGAGGCTTTAATACAAAATGGGATTGTGGAAATATACAGATACACATTCTTATCACTGCGGAGTCTACAGGTGGCAAAATGATTAACTGAAATGATCTGAAAGTTCTCTCTATTTTTTAACACTTCATCTCTTGGGTAGAGAAGCCGAAAACACTAATACTTTTATATGAATGCTAGTTGATCACTACAATGTGTTGTAGCACAGGGGTCTCCAACCTTTGCAACTTTAAGTCTGAAGGACTTCAGCTCCCAGAATTCTCCAGCCAGCAAAGCAAAGCTGGCTGGAGAATTCTGGGAGCTGAAGTCCTTCAGACTTAAAGTTGCAAAGGTTGGAGACCCCTGTTGTAGCAAATCAAATGTTGGACTAGAACTGAGGAGACTCCGTTCAATTCAGCCCCGAATATTGAGTGCCTTTGACCCAGTCGTTCTCTTGCAGTTCAAACTACTTCTCGGGATAATATTGTTTTGAAAGTAGGAGAAAATTAGTGTAGACAATTTTAAGATGGTGAACTTCAACTCCCAGAATTCCATATCCAGCACACTGGCTTGGGAATTCTGGGAGTTGAAATCCTCACATCTTTAAACCATCAAGGTTGAGAAATACTGGTGTAGACAGTGCTTTTAGACACCACCATGAATTCCCAGAAAGAAATCTAAAGAACAAATCATGCAATTCGACTTAAAGCATCGGTCCTGTCTTGTTATACCAACATACAACAACAAGCCTCAATTCACTTGTATCCATAAACAACAGGCAGGAGTATGTCATTTGCACTTCCATAACTGTCTGGTTTGGTTCTGCATTCCAACAAGACAGACACAGACTTCAGAGGATAATTAAAACTGCAGAAAAAACAATTACTACTACCCTACCTTCCATTGAGGACCTGTATACTACATGAGTCAAAAAGTGGGCCGTGAAAATATTTACAGACCCCTCACATCTTGGACATAAATTATTTCAACTCCTACCCTCAAAATGATGCTATAGGGCACTGCACACCAAGACAACTAGACACAAGAACAGTTTTTTCCCAAATGCCATCACTCTGCTACACAAATAATTCCCTCACAACTGTCAAACTATTCACTAAGTCTGCATTACTCTTACTATTAGTCTTCTCATCGTTCCTCCCATTTATGACTGCATGACTGTAACTTTGTTGCTTGTATCCTTCGATTTGTATTGATATTGTTTCCTGATTGCTTATTTGTACCCTATGACTATACAATACAATAGCAGAGTTGGAAGGGACCTTGTAGGTCTTCTAGTCCAACCCCTGCGTGGGCAGGAACCTTATACCATTTCAGACAAATGGCTATCTAACATCTTCTTAAAGACTTCCAGGGTTGGGGCATTCACAACTTCTGTAGGCAAGCTGTTCCAGAGGTTAATTGTTCTAACTGTCAGGAAATTTCTCCTTAGTTCTAAGTTGCTTCTCTCCTTGATTAGTTTCCACCCATTGCTTCTTGTCCTGCCCCCAGGTGCCTTGGAGAATAGTTTGACTCCCTCTTCTTTGTGGCACCCTCTGAGATATCGGAACAGTGCTATCATGTCTCCCCTGGTCCTTCTCTTCATCAAACTAGACATACCCAGCTCCTGCAGCCGTTCTTCATATGTTTTAGTCTCCAGTTCCCTAATCCTCTTGGTTGCTCTTCTCTGCACTCTTTCCAGAGTCTCCACGTCTTTTCTACATCGTGGCGACCAAAACTGTATGCAGTATTCCAAGTGTGGCCTTACCAAGGCACTATACAGTGGCATTAACACTTCACGTGATCTAGATTCTATCCCTCTGTTTATGCAGCCTAAAACTGTGTTGGCTTTTTTGGCAGCTGCTGCACACTGCTGGCTCATATTTAAATTTATCATATTTATCATTAAGTGTTGTACCTCATGATTCGTGATGAATCTATCTTGTCTTTTTATGTACACTGAGAGCATCTGCACCAAATTCCTTGTGTGCCCAATTACACTGGGCCAATAAAGAATTCTATTCTATTCTAACAGGCAGGAGAAAGCTTTGAAGAATTTCTGAGTTAAAAGCTGACTGTAACTATTTCAAATCCAAACTAATAAATACATTTCCTCTTCTCATAGCCCAGCAAGCCTCTCATTTGCCATCCTGTGTGATATATCACGTAAAAAGAGAAAATGGGTGGGGGGGGGGGGGCACAGTAGATCATGGTTGGGGTGCGTCAGCAGTCAAGTTTTCTTTTGCCACAAAGCAGACACTCAGCACAATCTCTGGTTTGGTAGCTATTGGTAATGTTTGTATAAAATTACCTTGCAATTTAGCTTTCCTGCTTCTGCTACTTGAGGCAAGAAATCCAATGTGAAAGCACCTGCAAAAAACTACCGATCAGCAATTGGTGGAGATAGAAAACAATACAGCCCGTGAACGGTTCATGTTTTGTAAATACAGCTCACATTTAGAAGGGAAAGAGTGCAGTAAGTGTGTGTGTGTGTGTGTGTGTGTGCAGATCAACATTTTCACAAACACAAAAAGCAGTGGGAGACATTAGCTACGGAAAGCTGCACTTGTGCTGTGAAAAACAGAGACTCTTCCTACAGCCTAAGGAAAAATTTCACACCTCTCTTACCATTCTAAGCATATATATAAATAATGTCATTTTGAGGCGGAGCACAGAAAGGAAAACTGACTTCCGTGTGTGGCATTTCACATCTGAAAATGAGCTCATATTATTATTTATTGGACTTCTAGACCGCCCCCTCTCCCCGAAGGGACTCGGGGCGGTGTACAGGTACAAATTAAAACCATGACAATCAACAGTACATATAACTAAAATCGAATTAAATGAACCCCTGTACAAATTTATAAAAATTAAAACTTAGCCTTAAAACCAAATCACAAAATTTAAAATACAAACTAAGGTGGGAAAGATGGAATTAGGCCAGGCCGGCCAGATGAAACAGGTGGGTTTTGAGTTTCTGGCGGAAGGAGCGGAGGTCCGTAGTCGTTCTAATGTCAGAGGGAAGGTCATTCCAGAGGGTCGGGCCCGCCACAGAGAAGGCCCTTCCCCTGGGCGTCGCCCGCTGGCACAGCCTAGTGGACGGCACCCAGAGAGGTCCCTCTCTGTGTGAGCGAATCGGCTGAAGGGATGTATGGGGCAGGATCATAGTAGAGGGTATAATACACAAGGACACACACACACACTCTCTCTCTCCTTCTGCAGGCACACTGTAGCTCATGGCATACCTCCAAACATTCCCAGTCTACCCTCTCTCTGGAACCAAGTCTTGCTTGTAAATCTATATATATGTTTATAAAAGCCAAGTACCACTCACTCAATCTCCAACTGTAAAGCCTACAAACTTGAAAATCAGTAAGTATGTTCCTTTTGGCTTCTAGGTGTTCCCTAAGAAAGGATTTTTTGAAATGACCATCAGTATTTATTATACAGTATTATAGTAACAATGCTAAGGAGTTAAACATTCTACTCCCCCTCCCCACTTGAAATGGACTCTGTTCCAACTGCCACTTGCCTTATATGGACATGGCCAGTGTGTGACTCATCTGGCCTGTGGGCTGGCCCGATCACATGGTTTTGTAGTGAAGCATGAGTATCCAGCTAATTATTATATATGGATAAAGAAACTAACCAGACACCAAAGTCACAACACTAAGGATTCTCATCTATGCAAAGGAAGATCTATGGACTCATAAAAGATGGCCTTCAAATAATACTTTTATCATGTTTCTGTCCTCCTCTTTTTCAAGGAATCGCAGGAGACTGGGAATGGAGCGGCCTCATGGATAGAACACCAAGAAGTTGGAATGCTCTCACCAAGTGCCAAGTCACTCAACAATGTTCTGTATTCTAGTCTTGCTGGCTTTAACCAGGTAGGATGGAGATGAGATGACATGAATCTTTATTGCAATCCACCCTGAGTAACTTAAGAGAGATAGGCAATGTAGGGGGGTGGGAGAGATCTCAACAGATAGATAGATAGATAGATAGATAGATAGATAGATAGATAGATAGATAGATAGATAGATAGATAGATAGATAGATAGATAGAAGAGAAATGAGATAGACAGATGATAGATAGATGATAGATACAGACAGAATGTCTGTTTAGCTTTTTAGGTGCAGAGGCTAAATAAGTTGACGTGTTGTGAGGTGCTGCTTCTGGGGGGTTTAATTCTGCAGTATTAGGATCACAGCAGCTTATCAAGCAGGCTGGGGAAAAGAGATGGCAAAAGGCCCTCCCCTTCCCTAGAACTGATTGAGGATGCTAGACCATATGACGGTCTGGCCATGTCCCATGCTAATTACCTACACAGATTCCACCTGTGCCTTTTACTGCTGTGAAACCCCATTCCAGGAGATGGATGAGACACACTATGAAATATCTCTTTTATTTGGTGAACCACAATGCTCAATCAAACAACACTCCACCGCAACAATCTGCACAGCTTACAGGAAGCCAATCAAATAAGATTTATTTATACAATATAATGCAAATGGGCTAAGCAAATGGAGGAGGCCCGCGGAAATCGAGGCTGGTAATCAGAAAGGTAGGAAAGAAATCTATAAACCACAGTTGTGAAAGATATTGTGAAGAACAGACCGTAAATCAGAAAACAATGAAATACACAAATTGGTGCCTTGCTCAGATAGAGTTAAGACAGAAAACGAAAAGAACAGCTGATCTATGAATGCATAATTCAGTAAAAGAGATTGGAATAACTGGGGGGGAAATATTGAAAAGTGGTGACTAATGACAGTGAAAAATACGTATCTTGGTTATGCTTCTGAGCAAACACTTCACATGTGTGCTGGAAACCAGTTCAGGAGTTGGGGAAACACATCTAATGAAGTCTCCTTCGTAGCCAGCACACCAATCTCAAGAAAAGTCACATGTGTGTGTGTGGCTTTAGCTCATGTGCATCCAAATGACACTTTGCCCTTTGAACATAGATTGCTGTACCACCCTAGCCAGGTATCATTTCAGAAAAATGCAGCCTTTGGAAATTAAAGTCCTTTGCTCTCATCCTTTGGTGATGCTATGGTCACCCCCCACTGGTGACATGGCCTTGGATAGCCTCACCGGACTCCCTGCTTCATCTCTTCGGAATCTACAGTTCACCAAAGCTGCATCAAGCATTAACGGTGTGTATTTAAAACGCATATGGCATCCGCCTGCGAGCCCGGATCAGAATTGGGTTTGGTTTCCTGAATTTCAATGAGCTCTGACCACATTGAAAAAAGAGAGGCAGAAAGAAAGAGAGAGACACAGAGAGAGAGAGACAGACAGACAGAGAGAGACAGACAGACAGACAGACAGTCAGAGGGGGGAGAGGGAGAGAGAGAGACTGTGAGAAAGATACAGAGAGAGATACAGAGAAAGAGAGACAGAGAGAGAAACACACACACAAAGAGACACACACACAGAGAGAGAGAGAGACTGTGGGAGACAGACAGACAAAGAGAGAGACAGAGGGAGGGAGAGGGAGAGACATAGAGATAGACACAGAGAGAGAGAGAGACTGTGGGAGACAGACAGACAAAGAGAGAGACAGAGGGAGGGAGAGGGAGAGACAGAGAGATAGACACAGAGAGAGAGAGAGAAACTGTGGGAGACAGACAGACAAAGAGAGAGACAGAGGGAGGGAGAGAGAGGGAGAGACAGAGAGATAGACACACAGAGAGAGACAGAAACAGAAACAGAGATTGTGAGAGTGACAGACAGACAGACAAAGAGAGAGAGAGAGAGACTGTGGGAGACAGACAGACAAAGAGAGAGACAGAGGGAGGGAGGGAGAGGGAGAGACAGAGAGATAGACACAGAGAGAGAGACAGAGAGACAGAGACAGAGACAGAGATTGTGAGAGAGACAGACAGACAGACAAAGAGAGAGAGGGAGGGAGGGAGGGAGGGAGAAAGAGAGAGAGAGAGGCAGAGAGAGAGAGAGAGAGAGAGAGAGAGAGAGAGAGAGAGAGAGAGAGAGAGAGAGAGAGAGAGAGAGAGAGAGGCGCAATGCACCATCCCAACTATGTTTAAAAAATGAAGCCAGAGTGTTTCCCTGAACCAATTGACTCGTGGTCTTCTTTGACCCCATTATGTGTAATATCACTTCATCACCCAACTTTCTCTCACAGTTGCAGCAGGCTGGCAAGCACCAGTCACAACAAATAAAAACTGCTTTTGGGGGGGAGGGGAGCTAGGGAATCTCATCTACATATTGGCTTGTGGCCTTGCTCACTAAAGTAACTTGCGAAGACAAATTGTGGTGTCGAAAAAGAGCTCATTAAAATTTTTATATCTGATTGTTTTGGTTCCCCACCCCCTCCCACAAGTCCCCGGGTGCTCATCTCTTTTGTTGCCCAGGAATATTTGAATCCCCAAAGCTGAAGAGCCTTCAAGGACAGCTGACACACCAATTATCCGTCTTAAGAAGCTGTTGACTTATTACTCTCAAATAAAGCATGCAACCCTCAGTAATCCACGTTTCCCTCAAACTGTGGCGCTCCATCATCCCAGCCAAGCAGTTCTGTGGAGTAAATGATGATTCAGAGGGCATTTAATTCCTTGCCATGGCTGTCCCGAGGCAGTTGTAATGATTGCATCCATGGAAATGGGACTTGAGACTCTCTCCCCGGTAATGTAGTGACCCGTTCTCTTTCTCCCTCCCTCCTCTGTTGCATTTGAGTAAGTGATCTATAGCTCACCAAAGCCTATACATTCTCATAAACTTTGCTAGACAGAAAATACTACCAGGCTCCTTCTGATTTTTCACCCGTCCCTTCGGTGATACTGCATTATGGCACACAGAGTTAGTTGGTTGCTGGTTTGGTGGATGGGTGGGTGGGTGTGATTGCTTGGTTGCAGAGGTGGGATTCAGCAGGTTCTGACCAGTCCTGAAGAATCGGTAGTGGACATTTTGAGTAGTTCGGAGAACTGGTAAATACCAGCTGTGGCTGGCCCCGCCCTATCTATTCTCTGCCTCCCAAGTCCCAGCTGATCAGGAGGAAATGGGGATTTGGGGGTAACCTTCCCCTGGAGTGGGGAGAGAAAGGAGATTTTACAGTATTCTTTCCCTGTCATGCACCAAGCCATGCCCACCAAGCCACACCACCTGCACCAAGCCATGCCCACAGAACTGGTAGTAAAAATGTTTGAATCTCACCACTGGTTATTTATTTAATGTTTCTGCCACACATCTCCCTATAAGGTGACTCCAGGAAGCTTACAAAAAAGGTTACAAATCTCCATAAATTGTGTTGGATTTTGTTGTTGTTGTTGTTGTTGTAAATTGCTGAAATTAAGGACTACTACTAAAAGATCCATTTCATCATTCTTAATAAATCTTGTTAATAATTTTAATAATTTTAATTTATAACCCGCTCTCTCTCCCCGAAGGGACTCGAGGCGGCTGTTGAGCAGTTAATTTCCACAATATGGTTTTAATTGGGTGAGAATACTGGGTCTGCCTTTTTCCTTGCTATTTTTGGTGTCCTCAAACTGGAGGATGGATATTGGTAGCGGAAGGAAGGGAGGGTGGAGAAATGGAAGGGAAGGAGGAAAGAAAAAAGGAAAGAAGGAAAAAAAGGAGGCAGGAAGGAAGGTAGAGTATGGAGCACTATAAGTATGGAGCCTGTTCCTAGTGTGTGCATGCACAGAGTGGACGATGAATGGCCCCTCCCAGAGGAAATCAAAGAGGAGTGAAAGGGGAGTGGAGTTTGCAGGAGACAATTAGTTTGCTTCATTGGTTCTGAGACCCCTTGCCAAGTTTTGCAGAAACTTGGGCCTGGCAGCTCTCCAAGCCAGATAAGGTCTGTGACTGTAAATCCTCCCTCGAAAGACTTTGCTGGATGTGAATGAGCAGAATTCACAGTCAATTAATAAAAGTGTTTTTTGTCGGGACAAGGAGTCTGCTTCAGGCTTTTGGGAAGCCTTGGTCAGAACAGTTTCCTGCCTGAACAAGGGGTTGGACTAGAAGACCTCCAAGGTCCCTTCCAACTCTGTTACTCTGTTCTATCTATTTAGAAAGATGCTAGTGCTCTTTCCACGATGTGTGACTTAAGAATGGAAATGCCATGGTAACGCCGCATGCAATTTTGAACAGGACCATAACTATATTTGGAACATTTCCCTATATTTCTTCCTTTTCATGAACATGTCTCTCCTAGAAACTAGATTTTTTTCAGGGCACGGTTTGGAAACACTGTTTTATTTATTGCAGCACATCAAGTCTATTTCCATCAGGGTAATCCACCCCCACCCACCCATCAGCCCTTTTAACTTCTGTGTTTATTATTAAAAAGTTGAAGGTTATAATATCTTTGTCGCGAGCATCAAATCCGGGCCTCTTTTGTTTTACGGTGTTTATGTGCCATCTTAAAAGAGAAACGGGGTGGCTTAGAAGATTCAAACAAAATCAGTTAAAATAACTGTCGTTCTGATTGAAAAAGGCAATCTGATGCAAATGGCTATGATTTGATATTCAGCAGAGGTTATTCCTGCATGTAGTTTATCCAGTATCACTAAGCAGAATCTACAGCATTACATATTCTGCCCAGCATGGAATAAGAAATGTGCTGCCTCTTTTCGTAAAGCTTTCATTACTTAACATTAAACAAGGGTCTGCGTGGATTTTGTTAAGGGTGGGTTTTCCTCTACCTTAAAGGTCAATTTACTTCTCGGCTTTGACACTCTGGAGATATCAAGCTGATGAAAATGTAATAAGTCTTCCTGGACCCAAGGGAGTGCAACTATAACAAAAGATAAAAGTTCCCCTCACACATACGTGCTAGTCGTTCCCAACTCTAGGGGGCAGTGCTCATCTCCATTTCAAAGCCAAAGAGCCAGCACTGTCCAAAGACATCTGTGTGGTCATGTGGCCGGCATGACTAAATGCCGAAGGCGCACGGAGCGCTGTTACCTTCCCACCAAAGGTGGTCCCTATTTTTCTACTTGCATATTTACATGTTTTCAAACTGCTAGATTGGCAAAGCTGGGACAGGAGCTCACTCCATTACACGGTGCTAGGAATTCAAACCGCCGAATTGCCAACTTTTCTAATCAACAAGCTCAGCGTCTTAGCCACTGAGCCAACGTGTCCCCCTTCAAAGAATGACAGAAGTCAATAAAAGTTTTAGGTCGTTGGGTCCAATCCCTTGCTCAATTCAAGACTCCAAATGAAAGTATTTTTGACACACAGTTGACCATCATTCAACAGAGTCCTTCCAGAAGACTGGGGTTCATAATTGTATTTCAACCACTGTTCTGATACGTCTTTCTCTAATTCTGAGTTTGGATATGTCTTCCGCTAATTTGGAACGGTGACTCTATATTCTATATTTGGAGGTCAACAGAAGATAATTCAAGCTGTTCTTTTATATGATATCCCTCCAAATAGGCGAAGTGCATGCTTTCTTATCGGAAATCTCAGCGGAAAACTTAGGAAATTTAGAATGGAGTAGCACGTCTTAAATGGTGCAAGTCTGCTGTAAATGCCGACTCCAAGCAAAATTGATATTTTTTTTAAAAAAAGGAATGGAATAAAGAAAAACAATCTCTCCCAATCCCAAGTGGCTTGATTTCACTAAATAAATCAGAGCCTGTTTTCCGTCTAAGTTTTGCTTTGTAGTCCTGGGTTTTGCTCTCCAGCGCCGACGAAACGCCAGCTCTAAGGAGGCGAAATTGAATTTAATATTCAGCTTTCAACAAATGGTCCCTCGTGAATGGGGAGATTTCCTCTCCCTTCACCCCCCCCCCCTCCCTCATCTCTTTTCCCCAGAGGCTGAGAGAAAAGCTTGCAACTTGACTGACATTATCTCCTCCTGGGCAGAAACCAATTTCTACAAGAACTTAGCAATTTGGAACTTGGAGATAGAACAGGCGTTCGGGGGAATCTTTTTTTTTCCCCCTTTCGCAAATTATAGGTTTGTCATTTAAGAGATTTAAGCTCGCCGCAAGATTCCCACATCTCATCTTTTTCATTAGAGTTGACATCTTCGACACCCGGGGGATAGGGACGCTCTCTTTGAACACCGCGGCTGTGGGAATGGAGCGGTTTTTCACCTGGACCTCTCTCTGCCCCCCCAGCTCATCCATCGCAAACCTTAGGTTGCTCAAACGTGACATTTCAATTTTTGGAATTCCCTTCTACAAATCCACATTAAGCAGAGCTCTGTTACCTAAGTAAGAATCAGAGGTGGTATTCTACCGGTTTGGACCAGTTCGGCCGAACCGGTGGCGGAAATCACGAACGGCCCCGCCCACCCGCCCTGGCTCTACGGCATCCCATTTGGGCCCTTTTTTTAGCCGAAAATGCATGCAGGCTGAGAGCATGTGCGCGCGCTCACATTTGCAGGGAAGTGAAGTGAATACTACTCCTGGTAAGAACCTGTCGTTGATCTCCCGGTAATGAAAAGAAAAAAGACACTATAAAAATGGGATCCATGTGTGAAAGAGAAACAATGAAAATAGGAATAGGTTTCAATAAGGAGAATGTTTGGAGCTCAGGGCTGAAATGAAGGGTCCTTGGTGCTCTCTGAGCTTGGTAGTTTTCTTGCAGATGTGTCATCACCCAAACTCACTAACATCATCTACACGTCAAGAGCAATATCGCTTAACACTGAGGATGATACCAAGGTAGTTTGGGGGACGACATGTCTGCAAGAAAACCACCAAGCTCAGAGAATAGCAAGGATCTCACAGTCCTTCTCGTCCTACCCTTGTCCTCCTTCTGATCTGTCTGTCTGTCTTTCTGTCTATCTATCTATCTATCTATCTATCTATCATCTAGAGATCGATCTTATCTATATCTCTAAATCTATTTATATCTCTATCTCTTTATCATGTATTGATCTATCTATATCTCTATCTCTAAATCTAATATCTATCTCTATCGATCTATATACCTAAATTTATTTATATCTCTATCTATCTCTAAATCTATCTCTAAATCTCTTTATCTATCTACCTACCTACCTATCTATCTATCTATCATATCTATCCTATCTATCTATATCATCTATCTATATCTCTAAATCTATCTATCTACCTACCTACCTACCTACCTACCTACCTACCTACCTATCTATCTATCATATCTATCCTATCTATAATACAATAATACAATAGCAGAGTTGGAAGGGACCTTGTAGGTCTTCTAGTCCAACCCCCTGCATGGGCAGGAATCTTATACCATTTCAGACAAATGGCTGTCTAACATCTTTTTAAAGACTTCCAGGGTTGGGGCATTCACAACTGCTGGAGGCAAGCTGTTCCAGAGGTTAATTGTTCTTACTGTTAGGAAATTTCTCCTTAGTTCTAAGTTGCTTCTCTCCTTGGTTAGTTTCCACCCATTGCTCCTTGTCCTGCCCCCAGGTGTCTTGGAGAAAAGTTTGACTCCCTCTTCTTTGTGGCACCCTCTGAGATATCGGAACACTGCTATCATGTCTCCCCTGGTCCTTCTCTTCATCAAACTAGACATACCCAGTTCCTGCAGCCGTTCTTCATATGTCTTAGTCTCCAGTCCTCTAATCATCTTGGTTGCTCTTCTCTGCACTCTTTCCAGAGTCTCCACGTCTTTTCTACATCGTGGCGACCAAAACTGTATGCAGTATTCCAAGTGTGGCCTTACCAAGGCACTATACAGTGGCATTAACACTTCACGCGATCTAGATTCTATCCCTCTGTTGATGCAGCCTAGAACTGTGTTGGCTTTTTTGGCAGCTGCTGCACACTGCTGGCTCATATTTAGATGGTTGTCCACTAGGATTCCGAGATCCCTCTCACAGTTGCTACTATTGAGCAAGGTACCACCTATACTGTACTTGTGCATTTGGTTTTTCTTGCCTATATGTAGGACCTTATCTATATCATCATATGTAGGACCCTATCTATATCATCTATCTATAAATCTATCTATGAAGAATACTTCTCACAGCTCCTGTTCAGGGTCCCTTTAAGGGGAGGAGACTTAATGTCTTCCCTCTCTGCCCTTCGACTCAACCCAGAGTCATCCAGACAGAGAACCAAATTAGATTACTGCTGTGTGACATTTTTTAGATATATGTTAGATTTTTTAAGGGCTGAAAATAAAGAGACCAGGATGGATCCATTTCAGGCTTATTAGCCTTCTTCAGCTGGCCATACTCCTTCTACTGGGATTTGAACCAGGGCTTTCCAGCACTTGAGGCAAGCTCCCTATGCCTTGAGCTATCTGGTATCCCTGATATATCAGCCAATTTACAGGACTCTTAAATGACTCTTAAAATCTATCTATCTATCTACCTACCTACCTACCTACCTACCTACCTATCTATCTATCATATCTATCCTATCTATCTATATCATCTATCTATAAATCTATCTATCTATCTATCTACCTACCTACCTACCTACCTACCTACCTACCTACCTACCTACCTACCTACCTATCTATCTATCTATCTATCTATCTATCTATCTATCTCAAACTGAACCTGAGCAGGATATGAGACCAAAGAACAAAAATGGTAGCCTGTCATTTAAAAGCAGTTGGAGCATCAAGTCTTGCTCCTTTAAATCCTGAATCCACCACAGTGTCCTTCATGTCATTTAGCAGAAAGCTGTTTGAGGCGGAATGGGTCAGCCTCATAAATTAATTACAGCCAGCTTTGTGACCCCTAACCAGCCTAGTTCTTCAATTGCCATCAATTGACTTTCTTCCCATTGAGCCAGGGGCCACCAGCCTGACCTGTCTTACCACCGTGGGGAGTTTTCCCGATAACAGCAGAATTTGACCCGTTGACATTTGATATGAAACTCTGTTTACCAACCTCTGCCATTGCTCTGGAGGCCGGGAGCAAGTCTTAAGCTCTGCAACGGCTGTGATTTCAAGACACGTTTTTATTGGCAGCCCAGCCTTCAGATTGTCACTTCTGTTTATCATCTGGGCCATCGATGTGACTTATACAGGTGGATTTGGTACTTGGGAGTCCAAATGCAAAAAAGGTCTTGGGGAGACATCAATACCCGAATCCTTCTCATGCTTACTTGCATCTAACACTCATTGATTTGAATGCTGCGGTCTTCCGTCCCTCGGTTCTTTTGCAAGTTTTGCAGCTGAACCCCCTAATGAAAACCCACAATCGCGCTAGGATGCAGCATGGAAATGAACAGGGGGTGGGATTCAGCCAGTTCGCACCAATTCAGATGAACCGGACCAACTGGACCAATGGGGAAGCGCCTGATGGATTTGGGGCAAAGTGCCAGGATCGTAGACAGGGCGAGAATGAGGAGTGCATGGGAGGGGGAAAGGAGAGGGCAGGGATGATGGGCATGGGAGTAGGGGGAAGAAAGGCCCCTCTCAATGGCTCACTGTCAGAGAAATGCTTCGACATCTATAAATACCCGGACAACACTGGGTTTTCGGCTAGTCTAGGATAAAACACATCCCTTTTCAAAGTTTATTGCTGAAATAATCTAAGAAGTGTTCTGAGTTGTTTGTTGAAGTTTGCACAAAGCCAAAGCTGTATTAAGGGGGAAAGTGTTCTCCAACACATGGTTTCAAGCCACAAATATCAACTATGGCTGCCTAGCTGCTGTTAGCGGCCTAATAAAAGAGATTGGTGTTGATATACTTCTCTCCATCCTTCTGTCTTCACTCTGCCTTGCTTAAAGCGGCTGCCTAAGAAAGCCATTTCAGCAGCCAATTACAGAGGACTGTGGGAAATTAAGTCTAGCAATAGTCATTCTCTTGTTATATGATTCCCATAACAAGGATGGTGAAACTGGCTCTCCAGAAATTTGTTTGCAGGGATAATGGATATCCCACATTTAGCAAACCAAATCTTACTTTGGGTGGCACAGACGTCAATGTACACCTTACATCCAGTGAACTTAAAATAGCAGAATAATAGAGTTGGAAGAGACCTTAGAGGTCTTCTAGTATGGCCCCCCTGCTCGAGTAAGAGACCCTACTTCAGACCAACGGTTGTCCAATGTCTCCTTAAAAACCTCCAGTGTTGAAGCGTTCACAATTTCTGGAAGGAAGTTGTTCCACTGAATAAGTGTTCTAACTGTCAGGAAATTTCTCCTTAGCTCTAAGTTGCTTCTCTCCTTGAGTAATTTCCATTGCTTCTTGCCCTACCCTCAGGTGCTTTGGAGAATAGCTTTGCTCCCTCTTGTTTGTGGCAGAGATATTGGAACACTGCTATCATGCCTCCCCTAGTCCTTCTTTTCATTAAACCAGACATATCCAATTCCTGCAAGCGTTCTTCCTATATTTTAACCTGCAGTCCCCTAATTCTCTTTGTGGTTCTTCTCTCCACTCTTTCTATAGTCTCAACTTCTTTTTTTAATGTCATGGCGATCAAAAGCTGGATGCAGTATTCCAAGTGTGGTCTTCTCAAGTCATTATAAATGATACTAACCCTTCACGCGATCTTGGTTCTATCACTAACTATCTAACATTTGATATTTGGATTTTATTGCATGTATGGCCCACCTTTTCTTAGGAACTAAAGTTATATCGCATGCATAAAAATCTGTTCTCCACTTATTTTCAGAAGAGCCATTTGGTAGGTCATTCTAGAGCAGGAAGAACAAAAACACAACTGCATGGTGCACCTGCTTAAATTTGACTGCAAATCCATCCATTTTTCAGATGTGGGGTGATGTGCTAACATTCCTGCTTCACTCCTTAACTCCATTGAAACAGTCAAAAATTCAATTCAAGCCCTTACCCAGCCTTCCCCTTTGTTGTTAGTTGCAAAGTCATGTCCGACCCATCCCGACCCCATGGACAACATTCCTCCAAGCCTTTTTGTCTTCTACCATCCTCTGGAGTCCATTTAAGCTCATGCCTACTGCTTCGTTGACTCCATCCAGCCACCTCATTCTCTGTTGTCCCCTTCGTCTTTTGCCCTCCATCGTTCCCAGCATGAGGCTCTTCTCCAGGGAGTCCTTCCTTCTCATTAGGTGGCCAAAGTCTTTGAGTTCCCTCTTCAGGATCTGGCTTTCTAAAGAGCAGTCAGGGTTGATCTCCTCTAGGACTGACCGGTTTGATCACCTTGCAATCCAAGGGACTTGCAGGAGTCTTCTCCAGCACCATAGTCCAAAAGGCCTCCATTCTTTGGCGCTCAGCCTTTCTTATGGTCCAACTTTCACAGCCATCCATTGCAACTGGGAAAACCATTGCCTTGACTAGATGCACTTTCCCCTTACGGTCCAGCAAGAACATTTTCTGCTGAAAAGCTCCTCTTTGCTTTGGGTTTATATTTCATCCTCTTCAGCTGAGATTGCAGCATTAGAGGGTAAATAGAGGATTTTACAGAACGGATTCCATATATACATGCAGTGCTGCTGGCTGGCTTAATGGCTACATGTTATGATACTTTAATCTTTGTCATGGTTAATATTCAACACCACCTTTTTTTTCTGGAGTTTTGCTCCTATTAATGCAACATGCCTTTGAAGTCTGCTTCAAATGTACCTCTTTCTGTATCCAAATCAGCCTAATGTTTAAAACAAAACAGGGTGCTAGGAAGAGGGTAATAATTGTCTTTTACTCCAATAAGTTATTCTCTCTAATTACAGGATTCCTTGTTAATGTTTGCAATGGGGAGCCACATTTATTTGGCACCTCCCTGCTGACTTTCATTCAACCTTCTAGCTTATTGTTCTCCCTAGGATAATAAATAGATTTATTTTCTTATGGCTTACCTTTTTTTAGCTATTGTCATACTGGGAAGAATATCCTCAATGGGACAAAAGAATATCAGATACAATCACCAATTCTAATCTCTCTTTTTTTTCAGAACCATGGAAAGCTCACTTTTCATCCTCAGCAAGACCACATATATGCTCTTTGTAGCAATACAATCATCAATCAATCAAGCAGAATAGAGTTGGAAGGGATCTTGGAGATCTTCTAGTCCAGCCCCCTGCCCAAGCAGGAGACCCCATACAATTTGAGACAAGTGGCTGTCCAGTCTCTTCTTAAAAACTTCTAGTGATGAAGCACCCACAACGTCTGAAGGCAAGCTGTTCCACTGGTTAATTGTCCTCATTGTTAAGAAGTTTCTCCTTAATTCAAAGTTGCTTCTTTCCTTGATTAGTTTCCATCCATTGTTTCTTGTCTTGCCTTCTCATGCTTTGGAAAATAAGTTGACCCACTCCTCTTTGTGGCATCCCCTCAAATACTGAAACTTTGCTATCATGTCACCCCCTAGTCCTTCTTTTGCCTAGACTAGCCATACCCAATTCCTGCAACAATTTCATGTTTATCATTGGTTGCAAAAGACAACTGTTCAAAAGCATCTTTCTCATCACCCATCATGAAGATACCATGCCTGATTAATAGATCCAAAGAATACAAACCAGGTATAATATGACACTCCAAAATTTCTTCCGGATTTGTGGGATGCCAAAGTACAGGTAGTCCTCAACGTACAACCAAAACTGAGTCTAAAATTTCTGTTGCTAAGCGAGATAGTTGTTCAGTGAATTTTCCTCCATTTTATCACTTTTCCTCCCACAGTGGTTAAGTGAATCATATGTCATATTAGTAACATGTTTATTTTTATTTTATTTTATTAAATTTATACCCCGCCCTTCTCCTTGTTAGGACCCAGGGTGGGGCACAGGCATCTTAAAAACACAAAATACAATAAATATCAATTAAAATGTAATTAAATTCATTAACCCGTGCTAAAAACCCAATATTAAAAACCCTACCAAATTACAAATTTCCTTAAAAAGTCAGAAACGGGGGGCTATCCTAGGCCGGCTTGTTGGAATAAGTACGTCTTAAGACGTTGGCGGAAGAGGCGGAGGTCCAAGATGTTGGTTAAGAGATGTAGATGTTGCTTGTTAGAGAGCTAGGAGCTCGCCCCATCACATGGCATCCGGGTCACGAACGCCTGGCTGTCAGCTTTCCAGCATCTTTAACTGCTGAGCCATTTATTTATTTATTTATTTCGATTTGTATAACCGCTCCTTCTCCGTCGAGATGGACTCAGGGCGGTGCACAGGAAATTAAAATCAATAAATAGCAATAAATACAGTAATAATATCTCAAATGAATTAAACTAAGAACCTGTGCTAAAACATTCCCATTAAAATTCTAAAATACCTTTACTCATTGGCTAAAATTAAATTGTGTCAGAGCTCTAAGCTCTAAGCTAGACCGGCTTGATGGAAAAGATACGCCATCATGCTCCTGGAGTTACTTTAGGTCCTCGTGATTCAAAACAAGCCTTTTTTGTTGTTGCTGCTGTTGCTGAGATGGAGGCTTAACCATTGATATTTATTCCCTTGAAGTTCAGCAAACTATGGATGGGTAGATGTTCAACAAAACAGAGGAAGAGCAGCTGGGTGGAATTCGATGGAATTTTGAAAAACAAGAATCAAACTTCTCTCGGTGTTGTTCAGATGGAAGCTTAGCTGTCAAGATTAGCCGGGGCTCCTGAAGATGATTTCAGCACCGTCCTTTTTACAAACTCTGACAGCGCCGTGATTAAGATTAAGCAAAACGATTTCTGATGTTCCATTCTTACAAGGGTGGGAGTTTCGTCACGCTCCTCTGGCCGCAATGCAGCTGCTCTTTTGAGCAAAAGCAAGATTCCGTTTAAATCTCTCCCCATCCCGTTGCAAGGTTGTGTGCCAGAATTTATGCACGGGATGGGCTAGGTGTGCGAATGTGCACGGCATGGCCCTGCCACGGGGAAGTAGCACTGGGCCTCTTTCTTTCTTCCATCTCTCTGAGCAAAATCTTAGAATTCACGTCGCGTCTCCAATTTAGTCCTAGGCAGTTCTCTCAATACCGTTTGATTTCAAAGCTATTTCCTATAAATCCTCAGCCATCGGGCCATGTTTTGTTATTAATACCTTTAATCTGACCCTGGGTATGAAATGTAGTGCCGTGTGATTTTCAACAGATCCAGCCAGTCAAGATTGCTGCTCTCTGTCTCTAATGCAAGCTTTTTTTTTTTCCCTTCTCTTTATTTCGGCGGGAAAGGCTGGCTCGGGTGGGGAGAAGTAATAAATACGCTCGATAGATTAAGGACAGGTAGAAGAAGCCGAGTCACTCAGGGCTGCCTTGAAAATGTTGCTCTGAGTTATGAGGCTTGGGGTGATCCCCCCTCTCCCTCCTCCCCATTGGCCCATAAAATAAACAAAATGGAAACATATGATTTGCGTATCATGGACAAGTCAAACATTTCCTGCATTGCTGCTTATTAATTTTTCCCTTATGAATATTTAACCATAGAATAGCAGCACCTTGGGTGTTCGGAGAAGATAAAAGGTTTCTGTCGAGCGTCACCATCAAGCCATCCCTTCAGATGGATGAGCTAAAGATGAAAGAGCAAGGGAGAAAATTCACAGCACCCTGGAGCCTCGGATTTCTCCGAGCACAGCTCACCACTGCTCTGACGGTGGAAAGAACGGGTGTACCGATTGTCATGCTTGTTTCACCAATGTTCCAGGTAGGCCTCGACTTATGGCTGCCAGTGGGAACAGATTTCCCGTTGCTAAGAGTTTGGCCAATGTTATGACCTTTTTTTCTGCCATTATAACAATAGTGATAGCCCTTAGACTTATACACTGCTTTACCGCTCTAAGTGGTTTACAGAATCCTAACCCTAACACGCAAACCCTAAACAATCTAGTTCCTTCTTTGACCGACCTCAGAAGGATGGAAGGCTGAGTAAACCTTGAGCCTGGTGAGGATCGAACTGTTGGCAGAGGAAAGAATGAATCTGCAATACTGCATTCTAGAGGAGATCAACCCTGACTGCTCTTTAGAAGGCCAGATCCTGAAGAGGAAACTCAAAGCCACTTAATGAGAAGGAAGGACTCCCTGGAGAAGAGCTTCATGCTGGGAACGATGGAGGGCAAAAGAAGAAGGGGACGACAGAGAAGGAGGTGGCTGGATGGAGTCACCAAAGCAGTCAGCGTGAGCTTCAATGGACTCCAGAGGATGGTAGAGGACAGGAAAGCCTGGAGGAACATTCTTCATGGGGTCATGATGGGTCAGACATGACTTCGCAACTAACAACAACAATTATATTCTAACCACCGCACATCATGGATGGATGGATGGATGGATGGATGGATGGATGGATGGATGGATGGATGGATGGAATTCTAATTCTGCACAGCATAAAAAAAACAAGTACAACTCACTAGCACATATGTGCCAGGGGAACCTTATATACATAGGTATGTATTTAGCATATCGACATGTGTGTTACATATGTGTACACTTTGGAGAACCGACAACATAATTTCATTTTTAACGTGTGCCACAGTGCCCGTAGGGGTGGGGAAATGACAATAAAGGTTATTTTCTGTGCAAAGCCCTTCTTGGTTGCAAGCAGATCAAAGGAAAGACTTCTATCTTCATGTTTTTGCCTACCAGGAGAAGATGGCTAGATGGTAAACAGGCAGAGAAACATAAATACCTTCTCATTTACATTCTGATACAGGCAACCCAACACCGCTGTTAACACATGCCTTCTTTCAAAAACACGGATCAGCTCCCCTTGTACCAGTTCAAGGTATCTTCAAAACAAGGCAACTTTCACTAAAATATATATATATATATATATATATCACTTTGTTGTTTGAAGGAAGCTCCCATTGACGAAAGGATGCCTGTCTCAGCAACAATTTACAGTAAATCAGAGGAGAGTTAAAGTATATTAGCATGAGATGAACCCTTTGAAGCTAAAGCACAGGCTCTTGGTATCTGTGGGGTGGGGGGCTTTGTTTTGTTTTCAGAGGCCTAGAAGGATGGAAACAACAGAGACCCTCTTGCCAATGTGCCTCTCCAGCCAAGGAACAAGTCAGGTTGTCACAACCCTTCAACGTTAAGAGTTATCACCCAGGGATTTGCCAAGCACTGCACCTGTAATTTATTCCATTTATGCTGAAGGAACTTTGATATTTAAATTAGGCTCCCTCCCCCGAACCCATCACTTTCCTTCAATGTAAATGCTAATCAAGAAGACTGATGCTTAATGGAGCAAAAAAAGCTCCAGATGGGTTTTGGGTTTTGTTTTTTAACTTACAGCTTTGCAGGATAAAGTTTAGAATGTTATCTCCTGCGAGGTGCATTTGTTCATCTCAATACGTTTCTCTTCCCCAGCTTTCGGGTGGGCAGCTGTCAATCTTCTTGATGAAAACACAGGAGCGGCCCTGTGCCTATCAAATTAACTTACTTTCCTTCCTTCCTTCCTTCTTTCTTTCTTTCTTTTTATATTTTTTATTAGATTTTTCTCTTTACATACAATATGTGCTTAAAGAACAGTGTACTGCGTCAGCATTCCAGAAGAACCCAACTCCAATGAAAAACTCAAAATTTTCTCAAAATTCCCTTTCATTAGGGTAGTTATCACAAGCACATCTAGGAAACCCCAAATCTGAGTGTTCTGGGTTTCCCCTCAGTAAATCAAAAGCCAAACCCAGCCCCTGCACCCATCAGTCCATCCCATGGTCCAATCCCAGTCTGTTCCAACTTGAGACATCACTTCAACCACTCCTCCTCCAAGTGTGAGAATACCATGACCTTGACCCAAAAGAAGAATGCTATTATGTCTGACTACATTCCCTCTACTAAATCCCCACTCCGACTTTCCCCAGGCACAAGAATGTCAGCTCCTGGGTTTATCTTATCATAATAGTCACCCTGCCAAAACTCTGACCAAGAATGTGGCAGTAAGGAAGCTTCCGGTGTTAATATGGCTTCCAAAGCTGACACACTGTCTGGGTCAATTCATTTGCATCTTAAGTTCCTAATTTCTAGTTCCTATTATCCAACCATTGATAAAATACTGTAAGTCCCAAGTTCAAAAGTATTCTGTGTCTTCTTTTTCTTTTATCTTCAGTGTTCATCTGTCCATTTCTGCACAGTCCAATGTTGCTTTTTTAATTCTATCTTCTTCCATAGGTGTTTCCTCACTTTTCCAATGCCCAGATACAATTCTTGCTGCTGTTAAAACATTCTCTTTTTCATATTTCAAATATTTCACCTTTCTGCCCCATGTCTCCAGACCATAGCTGCATCTTGGAGGCCCACAATCAAGAGATCATGGCCACCTTCCTCTCCACCAACCTTTGCATCTAGTATTTAGAAAATGACCTCCACACCTGGTATTAATCCAACTAGTTATTGGTAGGTCCCAAAGTCCTCTGGGAATCTCTCTTGAAGCCATTCTAAACCAGCATCCAGCATGACATTCCAGGGCAGCCTATTAAAAATGTCTGAAGAAACATTTCCCTGGTTCATGTTACAATACAATAATACAATAGCAGAGTTGGAAGGGACCTTGTAGGTCTTCTAGTCCAACCCCCTGCATGGGCAGGAACCTTATACCATTTCAGACAAATGGCTGTCTAACATCTTTTTAAAGACTTCCAGGGTTGGGGCATTCACAACTGCTGGAGGCAAGCTGTTCCAGAGGTTAATTGTTCTCACTGTCAGGAAATTTCTCCTTAGTTCTAAGTTGCTTCTCTCCTTGATTAGTTTCCACCCATTGCTTCTTGTCCTGCCCTCAGGTGCCTTGGAGAAAAGTTTGACTCCCTCTTCTTTGTGGCACCCTCTGAGATATCGGAACACTGCTATCATGTCTCCCCTGGTCCTTCTCTTCATCAAACTAGACATACCCAGCTCCTGCAGCCGTTCTTCATATGTCTTAGTCTCCAGTCCTCTAATCATCTTGGTTGCTCTTCTCTGCACTCTTTCCAGAGTCTCCACGTCTTTTCTACATCGTGGCGACCAAAACTGTATGCAGTATTCCAAGTGTGGCCTTACCAAGGCACTATACAGTGGCATTAACACTTCACGCGATCTAGATTCTATCCCTCTGTTGATGCAGCCTAGAACTGTGTTGGCTTTTTTGGCAGCTGCTGCACACTGCTGGCTCATATTTAGATGGTTGTCCACTAGGATTCCGAGATCCCTCTCACAGTTGCTACTATCGAGCAAGGTACCACCTATACTGTACTTGTGCATTTGGTTTTTCTTGCCTATATGTAGGACCTTACTTTTTTCACAATTGAATTTCATTTTATTAGACAGTGCCCAATGTTCAAGTTTGTCTAGATCCTTCTGTATCTTAAGCCTATCTTCTGGAGTGTTGGCTATTCCTGCCAGCTTGGTGTCGTCTGCGAATTTGATGAGTTCCCCATTTATCCCCTCATCCAAATCGTTGATGTTAAATCTGACTAGCCAATTTCATTGAGTCGCCTCTTGTTCTACTGTAAGAGATGGATACAAATCCTTTTGCGACTCTCTCTAATTTATTAACCCCGGTTGTACCTCCTCCTAAGCATTTTTCCTGCAAGGTGAGGTCAGATATGCTCCAGATAACATGGGTATTTGGCCTTGCAAATTGCAGATTTATAGATACAGTGTTGGTATTTTTATGGCTCAGGAATAAGATGATCTGAAAGTGATCAACTCAGGATCTGGATAAGCAAATAGATTCTTAACCCTTCCTTTCATTCTCCATTGTCCTTCCATTCTCTACCATTCATTCATAACTGAAGAATCTTCTGGGATGAAAAGCAAAATGTCTTCAAGCAAAAACCAAGGAAATCCAGTTGCCTTTTGAAAAAACAACTTTGGGACGACCATAACCTGGATGACTAAGAATCTAAAGAAACAATAGCAAAACCTCAACATCATTAAATGTTACTTAAACTAGAAATACATCATATTTGTATTTTATTCTTTTTTCTTTGTATTGTTTTCCAGATATTACATAATTATTATTTTACTTTAGACTAGGTATTATTGTCAGCTATTTTATATTCAGTTCAGCAAATTTAATAGGATTTCATAGATTTTTTTAGATTTATATCAGTATTTCATAGATTGGTGCAGTTTCTCTCTTTACAGAGTTTAGCCTTATATTTTATAATATAAATCTTATGCTCTTATAGATCCTAATTTAATAGGTTCGTTTCATTATACTTTTTAGTTTTATAGATCTTAGTTTTACAGGTATTTTATAGTTTCTACTTTTACAGAATCTCGTATTATATTTTATAATATAAATCTTACATTCTTATAGGTCCTAAGTTAATAGATTCTTTCCTTACAATTTTTTAGTTTTAAAGATCTTCGTCTTGCAAGTATTTTGTAGTAAATATATCTGGTTATTAATTTTTAGTACCATGGGTTTCCTCTGTAGATAATTGTTTAATCAATTTTGCATTGTGTTATGATGATCGAAGACCAAAAATAGAAGTGAAAGAAAGAAAATAACAAGTAAGCTTAGAAAATTCAAGAATCACAAGGACATACTTTCATGGAGAAATGTGGAGGCAAAAGAATATTAACAAGGTAGGTTATGTCTTGCACCACACTGTGCAAATTGTTCCCATGGTCATTCATAAAACTTTGAAGAGCAAAATCCTACTAAAAGCAAGAAGAAAAATCACAACACTGAGAACCCTCCATTCTTTACAGTTGTTGGAAAGAACTGCAATTTTATGAGGAAGAAATTAAGTGTAACGGAATAAGAGAGTCAGAAGAGACCTTGGAGGTTTTCTAGTCCAACCCCCTGCTCTGACAGGATACCCGATGCCACTGTAGACAAATGGCTGTCCAACATCTTCTTAAAAACTTCCAGTGTTGGAACATTCACAGCTTCTGGAGGCAACTTCTGTTCCACTGATTAATTGTTCTAACTGTCAGGAAAGTTCTCCTTAGTTCTAGGTTGCTTCTCTCCTTGATTAGTTTCCATCCATTCCATCCAATTCATTCCATCATCAACCATGATACCTTCTGGGTCATCCCCAGTGTATGGGACTGGGGGGCACTGCTTTATAGTGGTTCCATTGTACAGGTTAACAGAGTTTGAAGGGATCTTGTAGGTCATCTAGTCCAACCCCCTGGCCAAGCAGGCGACCCTACAGCATTTATGACCAATGGCAGTCCAATCTCTTCTTGAAAGCCTGCAGTGATGAAGCTCCTACAACTTCCACTGATTAATTGTTCTGTCAGGAAATTTCTCCTTAGTTCTAGGTTGCTTCTCTCCTTAGTTGGTTTCCATCCATTGCGTCTTGTCCTGCCTTCAGAAGCTCTGTAGAATAGGCTGACCCCCTCTTCTTTGTGGAGAATATTTGAGGAATATTTGTTCCTCAAATATAGGAACATTGTTATCATGTCACCTCTAGTCCTTATTTTCATTGAACGAGACATACCCAATTCCTGCAACCGTTCTTCATATGTTTTAGCCTTCAGTGCCCTAATCATCTTGTTATTTTGCAACCGAATTCTAATTGCTAGCTTTTTTGGCTTCAAACTGGCCACATCAAGGCCACTACCCAAATAATAGCATTTAAAAATAGCATGGCAAAAGATTCATGGAGATGTCCCAAAGGTGCTTTTTTTGGTTCAAGAGGCAACTGGACTTTCTCGTTTTTCTTTGAAGACATTTCACTTCTCATCCAAGAAGCTTCTTCAGCTCTGACTGGATGGTGGGGAACGGGAGGATTTATATTCCTTGCAGACAGCTGGTCATTTGCATCCTTTTAGAGGGTTGCTGAGGCCACTTGGAGGTTTATCTGTGTCCTCAGGGGAAACCTGAGTCGTGCAAATGGTTCCTGTAATCTGGATTTCCAGAAAAATTGCTTTTTAATCCCTATATTCCTCCACTTAGTAAGAATGGTTTGATCAACAAGGTTTGGGATGGCATAGAAGATTGTATTCTTGGCTGCTCAGATAAACAATAATTATAGCAGGAGGGAGACTTAACTGCTAGGATGCGCCCAAATGATCAAGCATTATTTAATTCATTTAAGATCCATTATGATGAGAATGTACCAGGAGAACCCCTGCATTCCAGACAACTTAAAGACCCTAAAGCAAATTGAGCAGGTCTCTGTGTAAGACAAATGACCGTACATTTGAACCTTTGTATCCTTAATGGTTCCACTTGAGGCGACTGCCCAACAGAATAAATTTATCGGGGAGCAGGAAGAAAATCCAAGTTGATTACTGGAAAAGTAAGTGGCTTTCACCCCTGCAACAGAGAGAGAGAGCTTTCTAGCCCAGGTGGCCCTATCAGCACTTGAGGCTCCCTAGAAATTATCAGGGTGTCCAGGAAAATACTTGTAGGAAATGGCATTCCTTGATATTCTCCCGCCCCAAGCCATTCAAGCTGAAGATGAATTATCTTTGTTTTATGATAACACTTAGATTGCCTCGAGTGTTTATCATGTAGTGTGTTTCAAACAAAAGCAATCTCAAGAAATCCTGATAGGCAAGGGGGCAAAAGAGGAAGAAAAAAGACGCAGCAGAAGTAGCCAGGCGGAAGAATTTATTGTGTTTCATTTCTTCAAAATCTCTCCCTCTCTTCTTCCATAAAGAATATGTGACACGGTGCTCACAGGATGCAAAAGAGATGCTCCGAGAAACGTGCTCCCATCCAGATTCAGCTTTTTGAATGCTTGAGGCTCCCGAATGCCTCTCAAAGGCATTGCCCACACACGGCAAGTTGCAATGAATTAATGGCGCATGCCTTCAGAAGCCCTGGACGAGCTCGTGAAAAGCAAGAGATAAGAGTTGTAAAAGTGGCTCGGAAAACATAACAAAGTTAGAAGTGATGTGCGGGGTGATCGACTGCTTTGAAAATGGCCTTTTCCTGAAGAAAGTCTAAAGGACAAGCAGTCCTCAATTGATGACCACAATTGGGGGAACCAGGATTTCTATTGCTAAGGACGGTGGTGATTAAGCCGAATGGGACAACTTGCCACCTCTAACTCGCCGCTAGACAACTTGCTGTGGGGACGATTTAACAATTCTATTTAATTCTTTAAAATGAATTCTAAAATTATTTTCATTTTTGCCATTCATGTTTCATTCAATCAAGGAGAGGAGCAATCTAGAACTAAGGAGAAATGTCCTGACAGGGAGAACAATTAATCAATGGAACGGCCTACCTCCAGAAGTTGTGAGTGCTCCAACACTGGAGACTTTGAAGAAGAGCCCGGACAGCCACTTGTCCAGAATGGTATAGGATCTCCTGCTTGAGCAGAGGGTTGGACTAGAAGACCTCCAGGGTCCCTTCCAACTCTGTCATTCTGTTTCTGTTTACTAGATAAGGACATCGTTAAGGCCAGAATGGGCATACAGAGCAAGGTTCTCCCAAGATCCTAATCTCAAGGAAGGTGGACAAACTGAAGATTTTTTTTAAAAAAATGTTTGCCTTTTTGCTCTTTTTGTTTTTACTTTCGCAACGTGTTTTACTGACACTTATTGTCCTTACACATTGTACAGCTTTCAGAGACACACGTTGTGAGGTGGGCAGCTCTATAAACGTGCTAAATAAATTGGTTAAATAGATAATTTTTGCTCCACTCCATGCTCTCTTGATGCTCAGACTTCTGCTCTCCGAATTAGGGTCACTAATGGCCAATGACAGACTGCACGCCGCCTCTGGAGTGTCCCCAGAGTGAGAAACTTGGATTCAGAGCTTTATTAACGCTAAGGCTGGAGTGTAATTTAAAAGCAAACTGGCAGCCAGGAATACCTTTCAGCACTGATTATGAAGCGGGGAGGTTCGGGAGAACCTCTAGCTAAGATTCTGTGCAGTTCGGAGAACCCCCAAATCCCACTCCTGGCTGGACCCACCCATCCCACACATTCCCTCCCAGGAGTCCCCACGCGACCCATTTTGGATGCAAGTAAGTGCAGGGTGTGCATGGAGGCTCGGGGAGGGTCTACCGGAAGTTCAGGAAACAGGCGTTTCCAACCTCCAGAGAGCCTCCGGAGCCTGGGGACGCTGTTTTCGCACTCCCAGAGGCTTGAGGAAAGCAAAAATGCCTCCCACCTGCCATGATGCAGGAGGCCAACTAGGCCATGCCCACCATGGCCATGCCCACCCAGGAACCGGGCAGAGAATCCCTTGCTAAAATTTTTGAAGCCCACCCCTGGCTGTAAGGGTCCCCAGTCAGTAAGTAAGCCACCCTTTTCTGCACCGACTGTGACCTCCAGAGCCATCCTAAAGAAGAGAATTCGCATATGGTGAGCAGCATGGAGAGAGGCGTCATGCTTTCCCACAAAATTCAACTTTTGTCCAACAATGGACACGTTGTGATGCAGGCTTTCATCTGCATTTGCTGCTCGATGCCTATAAGCTGCCAGTTTATTCAGACAATGTCTTTTCTTCTGTGAACATTATTATATCTTTTCAATCCTTTTTTTTTATGATTACTGCAATTTAGGCCAGAATCTGACGCAGAGTTTCATTGGCATGCCAAAGCAGAATGATGAAGTACTCTATCATTCTCGTAGCAAGAGGACAAAGGAAGGGGAGGAGGGGAAGAAAATATCACACACTTAAGAAAATTTCCAGGGGAGTCTATAATACGCAATGTAAAACCTACTAATAATAATAAAGACATTTTATTTGAAATGCTGAAAGAGCCTAGACTGATAAAAACACTTCAAGCAAAACTTTGGCAATAGCCCATTAGGGCAGGAGTAGGGAATCTAATGCCATAATTTTAATGCAGTAAAACAGGTTGAGATACTTTGTTCCAGTAAAAAATAATTATTTTCAACTTGTGCTTCCAAGGAGAAGTGGGTATCTGCCCTCAATATTTTTAGTTACAAAATTGTGCTCTAGAATGTATAGCTTAAAAAGTCTGTTATTTATTTTTATTTTATTAAATTTATACCCCGCCCTTCTCCTTGTTAGGACCCAGGGCGGCGCACAGGCATTTTAAAAAACACAAAATACAATAAATATCAATTAAAATATAATTAAATTCATCAACCCGTGCTAAAAACCCAATATTAAAAACCCTTACCAAATTATAAATTTTCTTTAAAAAGTCAGAAACGGGGGGCTATTCTAGGCCGGCTTGTTGGAATAAGTACGTCTTAAGACGTTGTTCTATAGGCATCATATCTATCTATCTATCTATCTATCTATCTATCTATCTATCTATCTATCTATCTATCTATCATCCATCCACCCACCCACCCACTTACCTATTCATCTAACATCTATCCATACATCTTCTATCTATCTATCTATCTATCTATCTATCTATCTATCTATCTATCTATCTATCTATCTATCTATCTATCTATCTATACATCTATACATCCATCTATACAGCCATTCATTCATGTAACATGTATCCATACATCTATGTATCACCTACCTATCTATCCTACCGATGAATCAATCTATCCATCCACCCACCCACCCATCCGTTCATCTAACATCTATCCATACATTTATCTGTCTGTATAATCTAATCTAATCTAATCTAATCTAATCTAATCTAATCTAGTCTGCACAGATACACAGGTATGACCACAATATTATTCCTTACTATGGTAGAATGTAGTCTACCATAGATGGATTCCCAGGAGGAAGAGCATGTGTCCCAAAGGATCAAGGATCAAGAGAAAGTAAACTTTAGATAGGAAGGGAAAGGGTCAAATCAGCTTCTTCCTAGGGATTCTCACAGTGTATGTGCAAATAGTTAACTTTAGTTTGGCAAGATCTCTGCTTATGGGTGAGGAACAACAAAGGAAGCTGGTTAGAAGAAGACATTGTCCAACATTATCTAACCACCCCCGCCATACTGAATTAAAAATACAAATACAAATAGGAGGACATATGTATGGTTCCCCCCTTGTGTTTAGAATATTAGAATATCTGACCCAGAAAAAAGCAAAAGAACATACAGTTCTGAAGAATCCTTATCTAGACTGAGATTCCTTCAACCCTCAAAGTTTACTCACTGCTTGTAGAAAGCTGTCAAAAACAGGCCCTGGTCAATTTCATCTTCATATTTTTTTCTCTCTCCAAGTATTCAAGTGGAAACATGTTTCAAAACTCTTAGATCCTCCTGCCAAAGCAAAAACAAAAAAACTCTTTGAATGTCAAAAATCCATCCTTTGAACTGAAACTTAAAGCAAATTGGCTACACGCTGGAAGAAACCAGCGCCATATGCCTCATCTCAATTAATAGTCTGATAGCAATGATGATACCATTACAGGCGGATGTTGAAGGACAGATCAAAGCTCTTCCACACTGAAATGAATGAAAGAGGGCACAAATGGGGAAAGACTAACTCATTTCAATTTAGGGCGCTTGTCACCAGCTAAATAGAGGCGGGCTAGTCTGTGCTATTATCTGGCCCTAAAACATCTAAATGGGCTTTTTATTACAGCATCCAACTCACTATAAAAATCAGAATAATAGAATAGCAGAGTTGGAAGAAACCTTGGAGGTCTTCTAGTCCAACCCCCTGCTCAGGAAGGGAACCCTATATCATTTCAGACAAATGACTGTCCAATCTCTTCCTTAAAACCTCCAGTGCTGGAGAACCTTCTGGAAGCAGATCAGAGGTGGTATTCAGCAGGTTCTGACCAGTTCTGGAGAATGGGTAGCGGAACGTTTGAGTAGTTTGGAGAACTGGTAAATCCCACCTCTGTGTCATGGCAACCAAAGCTGGACGCGATATTCCAATCACTTCATTTCATTTGGACTTTGTCCTATGTGATTCTCTCCTGTGGTGTTCTGTGATGTTATGCTTCGCAATCTTCTTTAGGGTTGTATTTGCATGTTGCTCGTTAATTACTGGGTGGATGCATTTCATTCACGCCGTTCGTTTTGGCCACGGGGAGAAAATCCAAAACAGGAACAATAAATTTTCTTTTTCCACTTCATTTCTAAAGGCCATTCATGTCTTTGGAATCCATTTTTGCATCGACTGGAATAGATGTGAGCTTTCCAAGTGCAGTGCCAATTTGCTGGTCTTTCCTCGGCTCGGGTGGCCAACACATCACAACAATAGCCAGGCTGCATTGTAAACATGGTCGTCTCCGTAAGCCAACGGAAATGCCTTCAACCAAACCAAGAGAGGAGATTTAATATCATCTTGGAATACTCAATGGGGGGGGGGGGGGAACCCCTTGTTTTCCAGCAAGCATATTTGACTGGGAAAGAGGTTCTGTGGTTTGCCAGCTTAGGAAATGGCCTATTATTGGATCAGCAGTGTGTTCTTATTACTCAATCCGATGCATGAATCAGAATGAAATGAACCATCACAGACGCCTCCATAAATATAATGGCTCCTTGGTGAATGCAGCTCCTGCTGCATTTATAAGCATCATAAAGAATGTTATTTCTGTACCTCTGATAGATCAGCCCAGCAAAATGGGAAAAACAGTTTTATTAGCCTATTGGGCAAAAAGTAGTGCTCGCCCTTCCCAAATGCCGATATTTGGCAGGGTTTTCCTGGCATCTGAGCCAAACGCCTAGCTTCAAAACTAGAGGTGGTAGGATGGGCTGTTTTACTCAGGTTGTCAGATTCCTTCAAACACATAGGTGAGCCAAGGTCAACATCATAACCTCTAGACAGAGGCCTCTGAATTATACAGAACTTTAGAATAACAGAGTTGGAAGGGACCTTGGAGGTCTTCTAGACCAACCCACTGCTTAGGCAGGAAACCCTACACCCCTTCAGACAAATGGTTATTCAGCATCTTCTTTAAAACTTCCAGTGTGGGAGCATTCACAACCAGCGTGCCTACCATCCCTGTCTTACTATCCCCATTTATCTGCATCTGCTTCCTTTCTTCATGCTTATGTTCATACTTATTACCTTGTACATGTTCGACAAATAAACAAACAAATAAATAAATAAACCAAGATTTTTCCCTGCTTGTAGCCATCTGAAGAGAGACAGCAAAGGGGAAAGTTGACACCCACAACACCCATCTCACCCATTATGCAATTGATATCCACTTATCTCAGAAGTCAAGATATAAGCCCATAATTGTGTCATGACATCAGTAATCAATTTTCATCATTTTAGTATTAGGGTGGCTTGTTGCAGATGGGCACCTTCCTCCATCTTCTATCCTTCGTACCTTTCAAGATCTTTCCACACACACACACCCCGAAAAAATATCCAGTATTGCTCTTTGGAGAAGAATTTGAATGTTCGTAATCCTAATTCATTCTCAGTAATCTCCTGCTTTAGCTCCCTCCACCCACCCCTGTTCGCATTCTGTTGGAGGAAAGAGAATTGGCTTTCAAGGAAGAGCCTTTCATGGACATTCTCATGGGTGGGAGATGAGGGTCTTAACACCTATTTCTAACAAAGTGGACAAGCTCTGTGGATATCTCTCCAGCAATGTAAAGCCACACATTTCACTTCCATCCCAAGGGAAGCCAGAGTGAAGAATAGCAGACTTAGAGCTTTTCCAGACTGTGGAAATGGGTAGCCAGGAGACCTCAGAGCCAGAGGAAAGAGTGACTAACTGAAAAATATTATACTGTCTGCCACATCCAGAGTTTAAAATAAGGTGCTGTGAAGCAGTGTAAGTGCTATTGCTAGTCCTTCCTTCCTTCCTTCCCTCCCTCCCTCCCTCCCTCCCTCCCTCCTTCCTTCCTTCCTTCCTTCTTTCCTTCCTTCCTTCCTTCCTTGTTGGTGCAGTGGTAAGAATGCCATATTGCAGGCCAGCTCTGTGCACTGCCAGGAGTTCGATTCTGACTGGCTCAAGGTTGATTCAGCCTTCCATCCTTCCAAGGTCGGTCAAATGAGGACCCAGATTGTTGGGGGCAAGTGGCTGACTCTGTAAACCATTTCGAAAGAGCTGCAAAGCCCTATGAAGCAATAGGGAAGTCTAAGTGCTATTGCTAGGGCTGAAAGGTAGAAAAACCGAAGCCACATTGAGAAGCGAAACAACCTTCAGTGGGGCTGCAAGACAGATTGTGACATAATTTTCCAAACGATCCGAGGCGCAAAACTCCTCCCTCCTCACCTCCCCAAATGCTCCTCTGTGTCGTTTTTCAGGCAGGGTAGATCGATCCTCACAATGAGTCTATTATTATCGTCATAATCATCCTTTCCGCCATCTTCCCAAGCCCCCGTTGACATCTGCAGAGCAGAGGGAGCGGGAGCCTAGCTGGAGACAGCTGTTGCGATGTTTATCGTGCCAAAAAAAGGGAGCCGCCTCCACATGTAAGCTGCATCCCTCGCTGCTCATTAGTGTGACACTGGTAATGAGGTAATGCATCGCAGGGGCTTTTGCAAGTCTTCGCTTGCTTTAATAGGTAACAATGCATGGATGGGAGAAATGAGCCACGTGCTTTGGAGGCAGCTCAAGGAGAAGGCAGAGAGAGGGGAGGACACAGCAGCTTCACAGTTGAACTGAATTGATAATTACCCCAGGAGCTCCAAGCACCAAATGGTTCGTTTCAGAGAAGGTGGGAAAGCGACCTTCACCCAAGACTACTCCAGCTGGATTTTCTCTTCTCTCCACTCCAGGACTGTAACCATCCACTGCCCAAGATAGGGAGCCTTGTGGAATTTCAGTCTTTAAACCATGGTTATCTTTTCTATGGTTTTCCCAGTGGCAATGGATGGCTGTGAAGGTTGGACCATAAGAAAAGCTGAGCACCAAAGAATGGAGGCCTTTGAACTCTGGTGCTGGAGAAGACTCCTGCGAGTCCCTTGGACTGCAAGGAGATCCAACCGGTCCGTCCTAGAGGAGATCCACCCTGACTGCTCTTTAGAAGGCCGGATCCTGAAGAGGAAACTCAAAGACTTTGGCCACCTAAGGAGAAGGAAGGACTCCCTGGAGAAGAGCCTCATGATGAGAAAGATGGAGGGCAAAAGAAGAAGAAGGGGATGGCAGAGAATGAGGTGGCTGGATGGAGTCACTGTAGCAGTCAGCGTGAGCTTAAATGGACTCCAGAGGATGGTAGAGGACAGGATGGTAGAGGACAGGAAGGCCTGGAGGAACGTTGTCCATGGGGTTGGGATGGGTCGGACACGACTTTGCAACTAACAACAACAAATTTTTCTTTGCAATTTAGGCACATCATTCGTTGCAATTATTTCTCGGCTTACAACACTTTGTTTGGTGTCACTAACCAATGAAGCAAACTAATTGTCTCCTGCAAACTCCATTCCCCTTTCGCTCTTCTTTTATTTCCTCTGGGAGGGGCCATTCATCATCTACCTGTGGCCTCACTCCCAAGTCGATCCCTGATCTTTAGCTGTTCCCTTCGTCTGGCAATTCTGCACATGTGCAAACTGGGAACAGGTTCCAGCTGTTCATCTGCCTCACTGATGTCTGACTCTGAAGGCAGCTGATAACTGGCATACAGCCTTGGCCCCCTCTCTGCCTCCGACACAGAGCCCTCCTCTGAGCCTCCCCCAGACTCCAGAACTGGCCCAGGTTCCTCCCCAACCCTCCTCACTGTCCGAATCTGCTGCCACCTCCACAGGCCGCAACAGACATATAGAGACAGAGGGAGGAGGGAGGAGGAGGAGGAGAGAGAAAACTGCAATAAATAAATACACATTTGTTACAGGATTTATGTTTCACATTGCAATATTTATGCTGGCTCTTCCTGCATGAGTATTCTTGTGTATGACTGTAAGCTACAGATTTAGTTTACATCTGGATGCATTGTTTTAACTGTGGGCTCCCTGTCATGTTCTTTATGAACAGAAAGGCAGGCAGCTTGATATATATTCCATAATTAATTAATACCGTGAGAAAGCCTCTGAGCATCATCTTCTTTTGCAGGAAGCGGGAGCCAAAATGACAGAGATGCCGAAGAGTGAGCTATTCCTGCATCCCTGCCATCAATGACATAGCTACTCCACCGCCAGAGAGAACCAGCCTGTGTCGATGATTGCTTGGCTCCGTAGTAATAGGAGTAAACTAGGAGCTTTGCCTCCAGTCAGAGACCATCTGGCAATGGGAGATTCATCCTTTGTTTCTGATTCATCAAGTCTTTCCAAAGCAGCCACCTCTTTGATTACGGGGAGTTAAAACATTGGTCTGGGCAAAGAGCTGTGGATGGAATGCTTCCCTCTGGGGGTGGCTGGTCTGGGTACATGCAGTCCTCACTTAATGCTCCCTCGTTTTATAATTGTTTGAAGTTATGACGACCACAGAACATGTGCTTTAGAGCCCCTAACACTGAGGAGCCATAACAGGTCATGCCATTGCAGTCACATGACCCCATGTCAGGTGGGGCAAGTTGACCATTGTGGTGTTCCGTGGTCACCTGACCATATTTTCAATTTGTTCCAGCATTGTTTGCCTGTGTCCATCCAAAGACACCCATTCACGGTTCATTGAGCAACCATTGGGTTTGCTTAATGACCTCCACGTTCGCTTAAGGACTGAAGCGTTCATTTAACAACCACTGCGAAAAAGAAAAGAAAAATAGGATAAAAAGGTCAATTGGATGCATCAATTTACCACAGTAATTCCAGGCTCAATTACAGTCGCAGGTTGAGGACTACCTATATGTATCTTTATATCCAGATCAAGTACATAAAAGTCTTACTAAAAAGGATTAAATAAAAGAGGAGTGAACGGGACATGAGCCTTTGCAGGAAGCAATTAGTTCATCTGGTCAGTTCATGCTTTGAAAAGTTCTGTTTGATTCTGTGCTAAGTTTGGCCCTGGTCTGCATTTGGCAGTTAGGTCTCTGGCAGCCTTCCAAGGGAGATAAGGTGGGTGTTTATCAACAGTCCCCTGAAAGACTGTGGCAACTCAAGCAGACATCTGTCGGAACCTTCACAGACTGTTTGTGAAGCCCTGAGGGCTGTGAATGACCATAATTCTCAGCCGTATAAATAAAAGAGGGCTTTGGGGACTACGATTGTGATTTATGCTTTCTCAGGAAACCTAGGTCAGAACATTGGATGGGAAGTTGAGTTGAAGTTCCAGAAGACCCTGAGAAGATCTCCGTGTCTTCTGTAGGACAAAAAGTAGCATGATCCAGATAGACCCTGAGAAGATCAGCAGGATTGGCCAGAAAAACATTCTAGCAGCAAAGGGCAAACACTGCAAAACCTGAAGGAAGGCAAGACGGTGAGGAGACATGGGAAAGTTGAGGGATGGGCCAACCAGAAGATCAGCGAAAGATGTAAGAAGATGCTGAGAAGGTGGACAGGCCAGTGGGAAGTTGATGAGAAAATCAAGGGGTGGACAGACAGGCAGGAAGATGCTAAAATGATGGAGTGTACATTGCAACCGGTTGTTGCTTAATTTAGATAGCACCCTGGGCATTTCTATTCTCCTTCTACTGGGGAAAAAAAAACCGAGACGTCAAGAAGACAACCCACCTGAAAAAAAAGGCAGGCCAACAACTGAAGTTTGCGTGTTAAATTATTCCCCTTGTCAAGCCAAATTCTACTGTACAATTCTGCTCTATGGTAGCACAGCCTCCTTTCTCGTCGCCCCCCCTGCCCTCCCACTTCCTCCTTTAGCCATAACAATTAGGGTGCCCCATTTCCTCTGCACGGAGGCCCCCCCCCATGGACTCTCTTTGGTAGATTTAATAAGCTCGAGTTATTGCTGTTCAATCTACTCATCAACTGCACATCCAGCATTACAATTTGGACCATGGAAGCCGACGTGCTGTGTGTCACTGCAGGAGACAGGAGACAGGAGAAAGGGATGATCAAAGGGAGGACTCTTTCTCCCACCTACCCTGAGTTTCTTTTACAACACACACACACACACACACACACACACTCCTCTGTCTGCATCAGCATCGAGTCCCTCAAAGGGGAGAGATGGCTCCAGGGCAGAGGGGAGTATGAGTAATTTGTAAGTCTGCCTCTGTCTCCCTTCCACTGCATGATAAAGACATTAATATTATGGCTAAGAGAATTTCTATTATTAGGGGTAGGGTTTTTTTTGCCAGTCATCCTGCCCCACAGATGGCTTCCCTCGGAATCCCATTCAAGGGGAGAAAAAAGGCTAAATTCTTCAATTGGAGTAGGCCTATTGCAGGGATGTCCAAACTTGGGAACTTTAAGACTTGTGGACTTCAACTCCCAGAACTCCCCAGCCAGCATAGCTGGGGTCATGTGAATTCTGGGAGTTGAAGTCCACAAGTCTTAAAGTTCTCGAGTTTGGACATCCCTGGCCTATTGGATCAGGTTTCTTCGGCCCTTCCACTTACTTAGCTGACAATGTTTGGGATAAAACACATGTCTATCATCTGAAATTAAAATCATACAAAGTCATACACTGGAAACTTTGCCAGCAGTTTGGGTTCGAATGCAGCAAAAATCACGGGGAACAGCAAATTGTTGTGGCCCACCAGTGGAGCTGGTGGCAGAGTCAGACATTGAGGAGGACTGAGTCTAACTAAATGCCAAAGGCGCACGGAACGCTGTTCCCTTCCCACCCAATGTGGTTCCTATTTTTCTACTTGCATTGTTTACGTGCTTTCGAACTGCTAGGTTGGCAGAAGGTGGGACAAGTCACGGGAGCTCACTCCGTTACGCAGCGCTAGGGATTTAAACTGCTGAACTGCCGATCTTTCTGATTGACAAGCTCAGCGTCTTAGCCACTGGGCCACATGCCCATTGATAAAACACAGGGATAAATGACTTTTGTATAGTGAAATCACTTCGATTTGGTTTTGGCGATGTTTCATCAACACATATATAGAAAAAGATCCGGAAAGAAAGAAAAGGAGGAAATATTATGTTATTCTAGCAAAGAACTTGAGGCGAATTGCAGATGGACAATGATTGGTGGACAGTTTTATTTTTAAAAAGAGGATGGTAGAAAGATGAATTTTTAACCACCTTGATTTGACACCGAATTGCCTAAAAAGTTCCAGGCAACTGTGAAATCTGTGGGAAGGGAATGTTAAAAACTATAGTTCCGGTCGTGAAGGGATAAATGGTTGAAGGTTTAGTCTATTTATCCAAAGAAATTATTTAATGGGAAGGAGCGAACATATTATATCACAGACTGCTGCCTTCTCTAATCCAAAACAAATGAGAGATGTTCACACAGTCAACGATTTCATAAGATAAATGTTTACTTGAATCATATCCCTCAGACAGGTCTGCAATTGAAAGGAGTGATTGTGTGATTGAATGAGAACATTCACACAGAAAGTACAAGTAGTACTCCACTTATGACTGTGTCGCTTAACAATAGTTCAAAGTTACATGTCAGGCTTGGAAGCCATCTTTTGCATTGACCTTCCGGCCTGCTTGCATTTACTGCTGTGGGGAAGGGGGTATTATATGGAGTGTGGGAGATATATATAGTCATAACAACATTCCTTTCTCAGAGAGTCAAGGATATCTTGCCCTGCACCTGGAAGGTGTGACTGGGAGGCATCTCCAGTTTTGGAAGGTGCCTGATTGGGCCATGTGATGGACATGTGGGTGCTGGGCAGGGACGTGGACTTTCTTTTGGGTGGGGAAAACCTGGAAGCTTTCAGATTTGGGTTTTCCCAGAAATGTCAATATGGCATCTCTAATAAAATGGAACTTTGAGGAACTTCATGACTTGGAGTCTTCTTTCTTTGGGGGTGTTACCTGGAACCCTGACATTACAATGGCTTTGGGGAAAAAAGGGATTTATGACCAGTCCTCCCACTTATGACTGTTGCACTTTTCCCACAGTTACATGATCGCAACTTGGGTGCTTGACAACCAGCTCACATGTACAATCAGTTGCATCTTGCCAAGGTTACATGAGCGTGGCTGTCAATTTTCCTGACTGGTTTCCAAAAAGCAACATCGATTGGGGATTCACTTAACAACCCTGTGATGTATAGGATGACTTGCTTTCCAACCATACCAACATACAACCAGAAATTCAAGACCCAACTATGGTGGTAAGCAAGGGAGGCACTACTATCAGTTCGCTTGGGTGTGCGTTGTGCGTGCGCATTCACAGTTCTATTAATATGTTCTGTGCAAGCACAGAACTGAAAAGCAAGATGGCAGGGCCTATGGCGCTGCCCAGATAACCAGCTCAGGAGCGTGGCATGCCTGGGTCGCTGACAGTTCCAGCGACCCAAGCCGCCAAACCACTACCAGTTCGGCTGCACCAGGCCGAAGTGGTAGGAACCCACCACTGGAGGTAAGTCAAGGACTACCTCTAAATTCCAGGGGGGAGAAAGATTCGGTTTCATCTCCTCCCTGACAAATTCGTCTTTCATGCATGGGCAAATTCAGGATCATCTGCAATTAGTTCTACAATTACCCCTTGTGTTTCAGATGCTCTACAAATATGTAAAAAAAAAAAGAACATAACAATATACCCTGCAAGACCGGAGATATTGATTTATTTCACTTGCGTTGTCAACATGTTACTTTTGGTCTCGCACTTTTGTCAACGCTTAGGGTCCTTCTGCTCTTCCCTCCGAGTTGCCTTCAATATTTTTGCTAAGTGTTCCTCCGGAGTTAAACGGAAGTGACAGCTTCGGGCCAGCTTGAAGATAATATGTTTAGAAAGAGATTATGTAAACTAATATTATGTTTAATTAATGAATGTCTATACCAAGAGAGCTGGCATTCTAAACCTAGCTGAAGTGACAGTGTTTAGCAGAATCTTTTTGCAAATTTGCCTTGGTGCACCTGGGTTCCTTAGACACAAAGAGCAGCGTGTAGCCTATATTTCCTTCCAATAGGTTGCAATTCCCAATATTCTAGAGAAAGGGTTGGTTCTACTCTTTCTAATCTCATGGAAGGGACTCGGTGGCTCAGTGGCTAAGACGCTGAGGTTGCCGATCAGAAAGGTTGGCAGTTTAGAGGTTCGAATCCCTAGAGCCAGGTAACAGAGTGAGCTCCCATTACTCCCAGCTTCTGCCAACCTAGCAGTTCGAAAGCACGTAAAAAATGTAAGTAGAAAAATAGGAACCACCTTTGGTGGGAAAGTAATAGCGTTCTGCGCGCCTTCGGCATTGAGTCATGCTGGTCATATGACCATGGAGATGGAACCATGGCCAGGATGCCTTTACACAGATCTATTTTTTGGTATCAGTTACATTCCCCTTCTGGATCCGAAGGCTCTTTTTACAGAGTCACTCAGGCCGAAGCCACCTTCAATTTAAACTCTTCCAATGCATTTTACATGGGGCTGCCCTTGGAGACTGCTCAGAAGCTACCATTGATCCCCACAAACATTCCGTCTGTCTACAGAACTCATCGATGAATAAATCCCTGCAGGAATATAGGTTTTGTCTTTTCTTCTTTTGTTAAGACTGGGGGAATTCATCAAACGTTTGCTGGGAATGTGTACCCGAAGGGCTGCATTCTAGTCGGCAGGCAACAATTTGTGAACCTCTGAGTTATGGGTTGTTTCTCTCAAAAGAGCCTCTCTCCATTCTCAGTATCATAAGCTGAATGGATTCTTGCTCTGATTTGTTTAGCAGGCGTCTGCACATTCTCCGGCTTTAATGATTATCAACAGAAATAATCTTATTAAATATGACCTTTACTTTTATTGTGCCTGGCACTTTAAGGATTTCATATACAGCACATAAACCAGTTGATTCCATTGTTTTCCATGGGTATGTTTGCACTCCCATTGGCAAATGGCAACGGTTTATTACTTAATTTATTGCCGAACTAAAGTACTAAACTTTCTACTGTCTGCGGTGCAGTGACAATGAATTAACTGTGTTTCTAACTCATAAAACCCAGGCTTCTGGCTCACGCTTTTCCTTGAGCTTAATAGAAATCCTGCTATGTTTGGAATCCAGCCAAGGAGCGATCATGATAAAGCTATTACAAGGTCAACACCTTCATAAAACAGGACTCGGTAATGAAGGTTCAACAAACAATAAACCACAGATACCACTAACTCTGCAAGTGGTTATTCCAGGGACAACGTATTTTATAGAATGAGTTGGAAGGAACCTGACTGGTCCCTTTAATCCAACCTTCTGCTTGTTGCAGAAATCTTTTAAATCATAGATGGCCATCCACTCTCCATTGCTCTGAGCAAGCCCAAAGACGACATAAGGAAATCCAACTTGAGTCCAATCCTTTATTTGAGCATAGATCAATAGAGTTGGAAGGGATCTTGGAGGTCTCCCAGCCCAACCCCCTGCTCAAGCAGGAGACCCTATACCACTTCAGACAAATTGTCGTCCAATCTCATCACCCCAAAATATATTCTCCAAAATGGCAAAAGCCTCAGAACACCTTTGATTTTTGATTTTTCAAACCCAAGTTACGTTTGCTGTTAAGCCAAAAGTCTCCGAATAATATTTTTCATAGGGAAGAAGAACATGATTATCTGCACAATTAAGCATTTTAGAATACAATTGTATTTTGTTTGTTTGACTTTTCTCTCTCTCTCTCTCTCTCTCTTATTTTTAAAGCTAAAGAAGGAATCTGTGGGATGGGATGGGGGGAGGTTATACCACAGCTCCTTCTAGCGGTTAAAAAAATCACTGAACAAAAGGAACTTCTGCAAAGAACAATCCAATCCTAACGCTATATTGAGTAGATGTTACTTAGGATTACCGATATTTATCCTTCAGTGTTAACGAAATTGCTTCTTTTAGCACTAGGGACAGAGAGCTGCAATTCTTCAAAAAGATAAAGGAGGATTCTTAATCAAGTTGACATGAACTGAAGGGATACTGTATTTTGCTACCTGGCTACTATTTTCCAAAATGATCACTGAGGTGAGGAATATCCCACAATCCTCCATTTGTCAGCAATAGCAATAGCACATAGACTTATATACCGCTTCACAGTGCTTTACAATCCTCTCTAAGCAGTTTACAGAGTCAACATATTGCCCCTAAGAATCTGGAGAGAGAGAGAGAGAGAGAGAGAGAGAGAGAGAGAGAGAGAGAGAGAGAGAGAGAGAGAGAGAGAGAGAGAGAGAGAGAGAGAGAGAGAGAGAGAGAGAGAGAGACTTTTTCACATGACCATTGTAGCATCCCCAGGGTAACATGATCAAAATTCATATGTCTTGTAACTGGCTCATATTTATGATGGTTACAGTGTAGGACTACCTGTACAGAAAGGAGACCTACAATAAAAAAAATCTAGATTTCCTTTTAATCACCTATATCCATAGTAATAGTTCATCTCGACAGGTAGACAAATATTATCTTAGTCCCTCTCCTTCATTTCAAAACTGTGCATCTCTCTGGTCTGGGGTGAGAATCAATCACCCATCCATCTCCAAATTTTGATACTGTATTCTGTAGTTTCAAAAATCCTTGCTGTTCCTTAAATCTGTACCTATTCTGGACGGGGGTGGATCATTTTGGCTACAGAAGGATCAAAATTTAAAGAACTGGGTGTAATTTTAGCACAAAGGCATCTTAGAACATTAAAAGAACATTGTTGGGTTAGATCAAAAGCTGTTCTAATATCTTCCCACATGCCACTCACCTTCCCCTGAGATATCAGCACAAAGCCCAACAGTATCGTGATGCTTATGTTTCATAATCTCGAGGGCTTTATTCTCCATCAATTTGACCAATCTCATTTTAAAAGTGTGCAGATTGGTAGACATCCCTAAATCCTGAAGGATGACTTTCCAAAGGTTAAACCTTCATTGAACTTTGAATTTGGACTTCCTTCTATCGATCCTGGATGTGTGCCTGCTTCTTTGGATGAACTGTACATCCAAATCGGAAAAGGAGAAAGCAAAGTTTCTCCACCCCAGTCCACTGGAATGGAATGGAATGGAATGGAATGGAATAGAATAAGAATGGAATAGAATTCTTTATTGGCCAAGTGGGACACACAAGGAATTTGTCTTTGGGGCATAAGCTCTCAGTGTACATAAAAGAAAAATAGAATAGAATGCATTCATCAAGAATCATAAGGTACAACACTTAGTGATAATCATAGGTTAATAATAAGCAATCAAATCATACAAATCACCCTCAAAATCAGGCTATAGAGCACTGCACACCAGAACAACTAGACACAAGTACAGTTTTTTTCCCCCAAACACCATCATACGGCTTAGCAACTAATTCCCACAACACTGTCAAATTAACTACAAAGACTGTATTACTATTATTCTTCTCTTCCCTCCTAGTACCTATCTCTTACCTGGGGCCTATCTTTTTCCTAGTACCTCTCTCTTTCCACTTATGACTATGACCATGTTGCTTGCGTCTTTAAACTTTGTATTGTTTTATTTGTTTCCTAGTATAATTTGATTGTAACCTATGACTATCACTAAGTGTTGATCTTATAATTCTTGATGAATGTATTCTATTTTATTTTTCTTTATGTACAGTGAGAGCCTATGCACCAAAGACAAATCCTTGTGTGTCCAATCACACTTGGCCAATAAAGAATTCTATTCTATTCTATTCTATTCATCATTCTTTCATTCCCTAGAGTGTGGAAACTGAGAAGCAAAAATTGCTGTTTGGGACTCTACTGCAACCTTCAGGGCCCTCCATCTTCAGGGGTGAGAAATGCTTCCTCCGTGGTGGAGTTGCTACAAGTGATTGCTCATCAATGTGGGTCCACAGCTATCCATTCACTAACTGAATCCTAGAATAATGGACAGTTAATCTTCAATTATCAACCTGGCAGCACTGATAGGGCTGGTGAGGGTTGTGTTAACATTTGCTCATTAATCATGGGGAAATGTGCAGGAGCCCTGCCCATTCGATAAATGATGTGTGGCATCTGTGATCAGATCTGTGTAGGCAAATACAATGAGTTCTATGACAAGGCTAAGTCATGCATGCAAATTGCCAACCAGAGTCATGAAAGGGATACAAATGGCCCATCCCTTTGTTCCTGGGTACTCAATTCTCTTAAAGGAAGACTAGGCACTTGGCAATGACTAACAATAGCAGTAGCCCTTAGACTTATATGCCACTTATATGCAGCCCTCTCTAAGTGGTTTACAGAGTCAGCATATTGCCCCCAATAATCTGAATCCTCATTTTACCCACCTTGGAAGGAAGGAAGGCTGAATCAACCTTGACCCCATTAGGATCGAACTCTTGGCAGTGGGCAGGGTTAGCCTGTAGTACTGCATTCTAACCATTGAACCACCATGGATGGATGGATGGATGGATGGATGGATGGATGGATGGATGGATGGATGGAAGGAAGGAAGGAAGGAAGGAAAATAGAAGAGGGAGAGAGGGAAGGCAGGAGGGAGGCAGGGAGGGAGGGAGGGAGGGAGGAAGGAAGGAAGGAAGGAAAATAGAAGAGGGAGAGAGGGAAGGCAGGAGGGAGGAAGGAAAGGAGGGAGGGAGGGAGGAAGGAAGGAAGGAAGGAAGGAAGGAAGGAAGGAAGGAAGGAAGGAAGGAAGGAAGGAAGGAAGGAAGGAAGATAGGGGGATCTCAGATGGGATGCACAATTTCCAAAAGCAGGGTTAAAATGGATGAGATCCAAGTCAGTTTGGGACGAGACTTCTTAGGGATGAAATGGATCCTTCATTAGGTGCAAGATTTAAGGTATCCATTTTGCCCCAGGTGGCGCAGTGGTTAAAATGTAATATTGCAGGCTATTTCTGCTCACATTGCCAGGAGTTCGATTCCTTTGATCCTGACCGGCTCAAGGCGGATTCAGCCTTTTATCCTCCCAAGATTAGTAAAATTAGGACCTGGTTAGTTGTGGGCAATATGCTGACTCTCTAAACTGCTCAGAGGGGGCTGTAAAGCACCATGAAGTGGTATATAAGTCTAAGGGCCATTGCTATTGCTTTAGAACTACTCAAGTTGTCAAAATGCAATAGAAGAATCACAATTTTGGAGTTTACTCAATCGGAAGGATTGGTAGCTGCCAAACCAATGTGGGCAATGCCCACATTCCCTAAACTCAGTGTTTAGGTAAAGGTTTCCCTTGCACATATGTGCTAGTCGTTCCCTACTCTAGGGGTCGGCGCTCATCTCCATTTCAAAGCCAAAGAGCCAGTACTGTCCGAAGACGTCTCCATGGTCATGTGGCTGACATGACTAAATGCCAAAGGCGCACGGAACACTGTTACCGTCTCACCAAAGGTGGTTCATATTTTTCTACTTGCATTTTTACAGGCTTTCAAACTGCTAGATTGGCAGAAGCTGGGACAAGTCACGGGAGCTCACCCCATTACGCGATGCTAGAGATTCAAACTGCCAAACTGCCAACCTTTCTGATCGACAAGTTCAGCATCTTAGCTACTGAGCCACCGCGTTCCTAAACTCAGTGTTTACAAACCTGTATTATGCTTCCCATTAATCAATTCTCATAGTGTGTTAACCCCAAGAAGCTTCTGCGTGTCATTTTAACATGACCAATTTAGTTCTAATAGCAAATATATAAGCAGAAGAATTCCAAATTCTACCTCTGCATCCTTTCACAGCTACAGTGTCCTTGACTCTGATCTCTGCTATGATTGTTCATTTTTAAGTATGAAATCTGAAGTCCCAAGGTGTTTGATAAAGTAGAGCCAAGGATACATTGCCAGCTTGTCTCTAAATCAAAATAATTTGATGCCTCTTTAGTCACATGAATTTTTTCCCCCAAAATGAAATGAACTGAGCTCATAAAAAAAAATGAGGGGGGAGAGAAAATGTCTCTCCAGTTGCTCCACGCATGAAATGAATTACAGCAGGATCATTGTCTCCAGCAAAGGCAGGAAAAGTCTGCAGAAGCTAACAAATAGCTTTCCAATTAATAGGCCACATAATTCATCAGAACATGGGGAGATGGCTTGTGTGGAGTCCTGCAGCATAACTGGGATTTACAAAGGGCTTGGTGGAGGTTTTTGACAGACATGCTGGGGACACAATCAGCAAAGGAGGTGTAGGGGGAGGGAGGGAGGGAGGGAGGGAGGGAGGGAGGGAGGGTTAAAACTCTATCAAGCACTACAGAGGTAAACAATCTATATACAGTATAAAAGTCAAATACCACTCACTCATCGGGGGCCTAGCTACTTGCGGGACCGTCTCCTGCCACATACCTTCCTACGTCCGATACGCTCCCACAGAGAGGGCCTACTGAGGGTACCAACCGCCGGTCAATGCCGGCTAGCGGTGCCCAGGGGTAGGGCCTTCTCTGTGGCAGGGCCGGCCCTCTGGAACGACCTACCCCCCGAACTTCGCACTATCACGGACCTTCCCCTCTTTCGCCGTTCACTTAAAACATATTTTTTTTCAACAAGCTGGTCTCGCGTAATAGTTTAGACTCTTGTAATATAGCTTCTGCCTAACACGCAAATGATGTTAGATTTTTTAGGGGGAATTTTTAGCACAGGCTGTGATTTAATTCTTTTTATCTATTTATTGTATTTATTGTATTTTATTATTGTTGTTTTAAATTCCTGTGCACCACCCTGGGTCCACTTCGGTGGAGAAGGTGCAGTATATAAATTGAAATAAATTAAATTAAATTAAATCATCACTCATCTCCAGAACCTCCAGAACTTGAAATTTGGCACCTACATTCTTCTTGGTTTCTAGGTGCTTGCTAAGAAAGGATTTTTCAAAATGACCATCAGATAATTAGTATTTCTTATACAGTAATTAACACACTCTGATGCTAAGGAGTTCTACTCCCCCTCCCCATCTGAAAAGGACTCTGTTCCAACTGCCGGTTGCCTCACATTCCATTACCTCAGTTCAAACTGGCAGACCTTCCACTCCTTCACTCAGGAGCGGTTGGGGCTCCTTACAGTACTAAATGTCAGTACCTCACGAAAATGTCTACACCTTCCACCTCTGGAACTGTTTCTAGACTCAAGGCAGCGAGAGCAATATTCCCGTATGTGTTTCAGTCATCAAGCACCACTGAGCCAATGGATTGTGAACTAAATTTCTCCTGCATTGCCTGATCACATAGTTTCATCGCAAAGCACGGGTATCCAACTAGTAACTCTATAATCACATTATGGGCCAATCCCATAGGATACACCCAACAATTTTCAAGGAATTCATTCAGGATGTGAACTTCTTTTATTTTTGGATATTGTAGGTCCATAGAGAGTGTCTCTTTTTTTCAAACTACTGGTGAAGCCAGTAGCAAAATAAAGAAAACAACTCAAGCGGACAACATGAGCCATGAGAAATCTTGGAGACCCCCCAGGCAAACCGACCTCTCCCCCCCCCCCCAACCTTCACCACCCTCGATTCAATCCCTCACAAAAATGTAATTCACAAATTAACAAATTGGTGGTTCTAAGTTCTGGGAGACTATAGGAAAGAGCTTACATCAGGCATTTCCCCACCCTGGTCACACTGTTGCTGGAGGATTTCTTTCTCTCTCTTTTTTTTAATCACCTTGGGTGGAAGAAACACAGCCATCCTGTAAATCCGTTTGAGTGTTAAAGGCGAGGAGCTTGTTAATGGCTTTAAGCTGATAGCTATCTGCTAGGCTCAGGCAGTTTCTCAAATCAAACAGAAACCACCTCGCTCTACAGTTTTGCTGGAAGACAGAGTACCCAATGGCCGAACAGCGAGTATTAATGTCCTATTACTAAGATATTATCACCTGCTTGGAGCAAGGCGCAGTTCAGGTTAACCTTAGCCAGTACATTCAGGAAGATGGGTTCATGCCAAGGATGGATACAACGGCAGGCCCCCATAATCTCTCCGGATTGCAATCCATTTTATTTTATTATGAATCAAAACATTGGCCATTGTGACCTTCTCTGGCATATGTTTCATTAGCCATCTGACCTACCAACATGATTCAGAGCCCGTTCAGCAAAATAGGCCATGGGCACGTAGAAACCGTGAAGCCAGACAGCACCGTCGGTTTTTTTTTGCTCTGGGTATCATTCACTCTGCGTTCCCACCTTTGGCTAGAAAGAGCGTTTGCTGGGAATACCTGATTGGTGGGTGACCGAAGGCAATACATAATTTAGAACCTCCTCCTTTTTTTTGTAACATAGCAATAGTCACCTTGTGTAGACTTAGAATGCTCTCGGCTAACAATGGTAAACTGGATTCATGGTCTTAATTCTTTCCAATTCAGGATTCTGGTTTGGCTTCAGCAAGAGGGGAAGAAAGAAAGAAAGAAAGAAAGAAAGGAAGGAAGGAAGGAAGGAAGGAAGGAAGGAAGGAAGGAAGGAGAATAGAGGTGGGGAGAAGTGGAATGACAGAGGGAGGAAAGAAAGAAGGGAGGAACAAAAATAGAGGGAGAGTGGGGAGGAGAGAGGGAGGAAGAAAGGAAGAAAGGGAGGGAGGGAGGAGGGATCTCCATTTCACAACATTTCTTGGGAACGATGCAGAAGTCATTTGCCAATCTATCACCTTCTTCTGGGATGTTTTTGGAATCTCCAATCTAGCCTAATTATTAAGCAATTAAATTGCTTAATTGCTAATTATGCAATTCAGTAGGAGTTGATTTTTAACCACAAGATGGACCTACCTTCTCCAGAATGATCTATCCCTACCCTGGCCCTTAAGGTTGCCCAACAGTGCCTCCCCCCCCCCTCCCCAATCGACTCTTCAATTGAGGTCCTCCACCTTGCCGCTCTTCATTCTCTTCTTCTCTTTCTTTCCATCCCTCCCAGCATTGTGGACTTCTCCAGGGAGCTGGTCTTTTGCCTAGCATGTCCAAAACAAAATAATTTAAACCTGGTCCTTGGGTGCCTCCAGTGAGAACGCTGAACTGATTTGTTCTATGATCCATTTGTTTGCTTTTCCTAGCATTCTCGGGAGCCTTTCCCCAACAGAAAAGTTCAAAAGCATTCATACTTTTTTCTATTCTGTTTCTTCAAAGTCCAACTTTGATATCCATAGTGTTGCAGTCTAGCCTACAGCTCTGATATTCCCCAGGTAGACGTCTTTCATCCAAGCACTCATTAGGCCCGATACGGCTTCTTTTCAAAGACCAAGCCAGGATTAAACTAACTCAACTTGCTGAGATCTTTCTTTATTCCTCATCATGTGGTTTTTTTTTTTGCTTAAATCTTGCTCTCCTCTGCCGTTTCATCCTCCTTTTCCCCCTGAAACAAAATTTCAAAGTAGTGTCACGCTACGAAGGGCAGATGATGGCACCTTTATTTTTCCTCCAGAGGGCCCAGCCCTCTGGAACGACCTTCCCCCCGATATTAGAACAACTACGGACCTCCGCTCCTTCCGTCAAAAACTTAAAACATACTTTTTCTGCTTGGCCGGCCTAGGTTAGTCTCTACCTTTAGGGCGTTAGGGAATGTTAGTTTTAATGTGGGGATTTTAGTGCAGGGACAACCAAATTTAATTTGTTTTTATTCATTGTATTTATTTTTGTATGTATATTTTACAGTATTTTAATTTTTCCCTGTGCACCGCTCCGAGTCCCCTTGGGGAGAGGATGCGGTATATAAAATAAATTTATTATTATTAATTTATTATTTGTATATGTTGTTTTTTTTAATCCATCCTTGGGTGGCTCAGTGGCTAAGACGCCGAGGTTGTCGATCAGAAAGGTTGGCAGTTTGGCAGTTCGAATCCCTAGCACCACATAACGGAGTGAGCTCCTGTTACTTGTCCCAGCTTCTGCCAACCTAGCAGTTCAAAAGCACATAAAAATAGGAACCACCTTTGGTGGGAAGGTAACAGTGTCCCATTTGCCTTCAGCATTTAGTCATGCCAGCCACATGACCACGGAGACATCTTCGGACAGCCCTGGCTCTTCAGCTTTGAAATGGAGATGAGCACCGCCCCCTAGAGCCGGGAACGACTAGTACATGTGTGCGAGGGGAACCTTTACCTTTATTTGTATATGTATTTTTAATCCATCCTATTTATAAAGAGACTTAACTAATTCCGGTAAATTATTCTAAAACCAAAGCAGACATCATTGTCATTGGATTCTGAGGTACAATATCACAAAGGAATTTATTGTTTTGAGATGATTAGCCACAGGAGAATTTATATTCAAATATCCCAAACTGAATTGACAGTGTCAGGATAGTTAAGAAAAGGACATCAACAATTGATTAATTTTTCCCCCTGTTTGTAATTCACCTACCGAATTAGCATGCTGTATAATAAATCATCAGCCTAATGAACATAATCAAAAAGTATAACCTACTTTATAATAAACCTGCCGAATTTAGCCAGCCAGTGAACAGGAATTTTCAATCTAAACATATAATATGGTCTTGATAACCTGCCTATCTTGTTAGCATAATTTATGATAATTTAACCAACTAATTAACATAATTGATGAGACTTTGCCTGCCCGATTAACATCTTTTATGGTAAGAAATCCTAAAGGATCCTAGAAATAAGAGAAACTGAACTCCCTTTCAGAGTGGAAGAAAACATTTAAGAAACCGCACAACCCATTTCCTTAAAACCTTCTTTTTTGTGATTTTACTTCCCAAAGACCTCTTGCCACAACTAGACAAATGAAAGAAAACAAATAATACCCAGGTTAAAAAAAAAAAAGATTGCAATAGCTTCTGCTGCAAATTCTGCCATCCTTTTCACTCCAACAATTTTCTATTGTAATAACAAGGCTAATAAAATATATATATATACGAGCCAAGTTATGAATAGTAAGAAGCTAGGCTGTCACGCGTGAGTGGCAAATTTTTAGGAACGCAAATGCAGGAGGGTTCCCCCACCGCTACACCCACCTATCTTGTTGTGGGGCAAACAGTGGTATCTGACTATCAAAAGGAGGTGTTGGGTGATCAATTCATTTTTAATGAAGTAGAAAAAGACCTTTCGGGCTGCAAAAGGATAAAGAAACTGCATCATTCTTCTCGCAAGCCAAGCCATCCGTAAAATGAAATACACCCACAAAAAATAATAATAACAAAAATGAGAGGGTGGGGAATGCGAGAGCCATTTAAAGAATAGTCACTAACACCCCACAATACGTGAAAACATGTTTAACCTCCTAAGCGAGGCCTGAAATTATTTTGCATCTCCCCATAGGGAGCCTGTATGTTTTCTGCCGCTGATTCCTAGGGAATGCGTAAATTCTGAAAAACATCCTGTCTTCCAATTTAGCAGGATAGTTTTGGGGATCCAGCATAATTTTTCTAGAGCAGAAACTGCAGGGATGTGTTTCTTTTAAAGGCGAAGAAGGGATCGGCCTTGATTGGGATGTCCGTCTAGTTCGGGAAGCCACACAGGACCTTAGTTCTGTTATTCTCCACGACCATCTAGTGCAGAAAAGAGCAACCAAGATGTATAGGGAATCAGACGCTAAAATATTGGAGAACGGTTACAGCGATTGATTAGGGCTAGGTTAATTGAAAGGTGGCCCATGGGTGACATGATAGCAATATTCCAATATTTGAGGGTCTGCCCCAAAGAAGAGGGAGTCAAGCTATTCTCCAAAGCACCTGAAGGCAGGACAAGAAGCAATGGGTGGAAACTAATCAAGGAGAGAAGCAACCTGGAACTAAGGAGAAATTTCCTGACAGTGAGAACAATTAATCAGTGGAGCAACTTGCCTCCAGAACCCCAACCCCAACCCAGGGGGTTTTTAAGAAGAGATTGGACAACCATTTATCTGGAATTGTATAGGGTTTCCTGCTTGAGCAGGAGGTTGGATAGAAGACCTCCAAGGTCCCTTCTAGCTCTGTTATTCTCGTATCTGGACTGGTGAGTAGACCAATGTGTTATGTGTTGTGTACATTTCTGCACACCATGCCAGCTACTCGGTGGTGTTATTGAATGTATGTTGTTCCTGCCTGCATCTTACAGCTTGCCGCTGTGTGTTAGACTGAGGAGAGGAGAGGCACACTCCGGCATGGCATGCGCCTGCGTAGAGGGCGTCGGCATGGGGGGGGGCGCTTCCACCTGCCCCCAGGGGCCCTCTTTAAAGGTGGCTGCCTGGCCCGGTGGTGCTGAGAGCCGCTGGTTCGGGCGGGAAGGGGGAAGGCGGCAGGAGGCACCCGCTTTCAGCTCGGCCCATCACGCCGGCATGATGGGCTGACAGTGGCCGGCTCGGGCCACCTTCCCCCTCCAAACACATTGTTCCCAGCAACACCTCCCTCTGCCTCCTGCTGTGATAAATAGCTTTCAGGTGCAGCCCATCAAGAGGGGTGGTGCCTTCTACCAAGAATCTGAAGAGTCATCCAAGGGAGAGCTCATTTTGGGATGCTGTTTTAAACTGATGTACTCCCAGATGCTCTGGGTTTCATCTAGGACAGTGGTTTTGACACTCACCAGACCCTACCCATCCTCTCTCCCTGTCTCTCTATGTCTCTGTCTCTACATATATATATATATACACACACACACAAATACATATACACTTTGCCCCTTGAAGCCAAGTGAAAAAACACAGCATATGAGGCAAAACAGTGTTGACATCTACAAATGATAAGGACAGCTTGAAATAGCTAGACACCACTCAACGCTGTCAAATGTAGGTAGACTTAACAAACTTGGCACTGATTCTGCTGACTCTCTTGTCTAGCATACAAGAAACTCTTGGGAGAGGACAGGAAAAAAAACATTGCCGGGTCTCAAAAGCTGAGAAAGAAAATAAATCCTCAGCTACATCAAGTCAGCATCGTTCAACAACTCAGGTACACGTTTTAGCAGATTGGTCCTAATGTATTTCCATGCTGTTCTTTTGCCATGGCGAGGCGGTTTGAAATACATGGTCCAATCAGCAGCTCCTGGCCGTAAGGGAGAGGCATTATGGGTGAACAGGAAGAGTGCTAGCCCCACCATGACTTGTTAAGGGTAGACCACAAAGTCTGCTCAATTCTAGGTGCACTTTAGGGCTGGGATGTACTTAAAGGTCAAACAGGACACCGCATTGTAAGCCACCAACACAAATTTAGGTGGGAGTTCATGCAGGTGGTTGACTTCAGCCACCCCAAGTCGATGAAAGCTAGCAAAAGAGAATAACAGTAACATTTAGACTTATATGCCACCCTCATTGGTGCTTTACAGCAGGGGTCTCCAACCTCTGCAACTTTAAGTCTAAAGGACTTCAGCAAAGCTGGCTGGAGAAGTCTGGGAGCTGAAGTCCTTCAGACTTAAAGTTGCAAAGGTTGGAGACCCCTGTTTTACAGCACTCTCTGGGTGATTTACAATGTAGAAGCATTATTTATATGTTGCTCCCAACCTGGGTCCTTGTTTTACCAGCCTCGGAAGGATGGAAGGCTGAGTCAACCTTGAGCCCTGTCAGTATCGAACTCCAGGCTGTGGGCAGAGTTTGCCTGCAATTCTACACTATGACCATAAGAGAAGGAATACAATGATCATGAGTCAATATCCCCATCTCTAGCCCTGATTGCTTTTTAAAAAATAAAATAAAATAATAGAGCAGAGTAGAAGAGAGGGGAGGGGAGGAGTAGAAGAATAGAATAGAGTAGAGTAGAGTAGAGTAGAGTAGAGTAGAGTAGAGTAGAGTAGAGTAGAGTAGAGTAGGTCAATGATTCACTTAAAAAATGTAAAGAAAAGTCATAAAATGGAACAAAACTCAATACATTTCTCACCTAGCAACAAAAATTTGGTGCTCAGATGTGGTCATAAATCAAGGACAATCTGTATATAAAATCAAACAGTGCCCTCTTTTGACCAACAACAACTGAATGAGAGATTCCCCTGTTGGTTGTTTTTTATACTGACCCTCCAAAGAAATTAATCACCAGTTAATTGCAACAAAGAAGAGCCAACTACCTCAAGGGGAAAAAACCCACCTCTCTAACAGCGGTTAAGATGCAGTCGAAAAACTTTCAGTGAGATAAATCGACTTGCCTTAAGGGAATTCACTCCTGTACTTTCGTGCTGTGGGTTTTAATGTGCTTAAATAGAATCGCAGCAAAACATGGCAACAGAACATAAACACTTGGCAAATTTGCATGTTTACGCAATGTCTGCTTGTTTTGATCTGTTCCTGTAGATAATGATTGGAAAAAAAATCTTCGATTGCAGTGTTTTTCTACTTTGGCAACTTTAAGTTCCGTGGACTTCAACTCCTGCTGGTGGTGGTGGTGGGGATTCTGTGAGCTGAAGCCCACAGGTTTTAAAGTTGATAAGGTCTGTTCTATATACATCCAGGTGGCTCAGTGGCGCAGACACTGAGCTTGTCGATCAGAAAGGTCGGCAGTTTGGTGGTTCAAATCCCTAGCGTCGCATAACAGAGTGAGCTCCCGTTACTTGTCCCTGCCTCTGTCCACCTAGCAGTTCAAATGCATGTAAAGATGCAAGTAGAAAAATAGGGACCATCTTTGGTGGGAAGGTAACAGCGTTCTGTGCGCCTTCAGCATTTAGTCATGCCGGCCACATAGCTACGGAAATGTCTTCGGACAGCGCTGGCTCTTCAGCTTTAAAACAGAGATGAGCACCGCCCCCTAGAGTCGGGAATGACTAGCAGATAGGTGTGAGGGGAAACTTTACTTTTATATATATATCCAGGATGCCAAATTCTGAGATATTTTGAAGTTAAGACCGGCAAATGTTGGAAAGTTGATTAAATTTCCTCTCTGCCGCTCCGAATGCCCAAATGGAAATGTGAAGTTGATCCCAAGGTTTTTTATGTAGAGCCAAGGTTTAAAGGAGATCTCTAAGTGGGTTTAGCCTTGCCGGTATTATCTATATCTTTGTTGTTTTATCAGACGTCCAATATTTGAATTCATGAATTATATAAGACTGCAATTATAAACCTAATCAGACCTGCTAGTAAACCTAATTATACACATTTCTAGTTCAGTTTTGATCTGTGAACACAGATCCTTCTATCTGCATTGTGTTCGGGTACTTTCACTGTAAACAAGCCAAACATGTAATTATGAATTAAGCCCTTGTTGATCTTGGACAAATGTAAATGCAATTATTAGGAAGATAATTTCGATGGGATGGGATGGGTTGGGCAGAAGGGAGAGAATGGATGCAAAACCCCACCTCTAGCTGCAATCATAAGGGCAACACAGAGGTGGGCTTCAAACATTTTAGCAAGGGGCTCTCTGCCCAGTTGCTGGGTGGGCGTGGCCATGGTGGGCGTGGCCTAGTCAGCCTCCTGCACCACTGTGGGAGGGGCATTTTTGCCTTCCCCAGGCTACAGAGGCTTTCCTCGAGAGGGCAAATATGCCCCCCCTCCCAGGCTCCGGAAGCCCTGGGGAAGCTGGAAACGGGCCCATTTCCGCCTTCAAAACCGTTGACTGTCTTCTCCTGTAACCCTGGAAAGGGGCCCTTACGAGGTGCTACCAGCCGGGCCAGCTGGACCAAGGTTTTTTAAGGAAGTGTTACTCCTCCATCACTCACCCTTTGTCCTGGCTTGTGACAGGCAGAGCCTGGCTTCCCAAATGTTGGGCCCAGGATGGCGGGTTTAGATAGATGAGAGAGAGAGAGGGAGAGAGAGGGAGGGAGGGAGGGAGGGAGGGAGGGAGGGAGGGAGGGAGGGAGGGAGGAGATGACACGTAGTCTATACATGATTTTCCAAGCAATTTTGTATGACCATTTTTGATCAGCATGATTACAGAGGAGAGGCAGATACCTTAGAGCAGGGGTCTCCAACCTTTGCAACTTTAAGTCTGAAGGACTTCAACTTCCAGAATTCTCCAGCCAGCAAAGCTGGCTGGAGAACTCTGGGAGCTGAAGTCCTTCAGACTTAAAGTTGCAAAGGTTGGAGACCCCTGCCTTAGAGCTCCCAATGATTTATCTTTGTATCAGCATGTGAATCCATTACTTCATTAGATTTCACTCAGGAAAATATGCACTAACAGTTTGGGGGTTACTCACGTCCCATCTATGTAGCAAACCGGGACTATCCTTAGCTATAAAGACATCATAATACCTGGCATTTGCAAAATGGGGACTCTCAAATATCCGACTGGTGAAAAACCCAAGATTGCATCCATGTATAGATGGACAGAACGTATCCTTCCAAATCTCTCCCTTATCCTGAAGATTGAAATCCAAAATACCTATTTCAGAACCAAACCAGCAAGGAAGGGCGGGAGGGGAAACAGCTCGAAGAATACATTTGGAGGTGAATGCTCACAACTCCTAAATCATGTATATTCTTCTCTCTCCAGGAATAAGCAAGCAACTCAGCGGGTTATCCCTACTCCACGTCTCATTACTATTGACAAATCATGAATTTATGTATTTGGAGCAGCATGTGGGCAAATGTGCACATGGGTTTTATGAAAATCCTCTATTAGCTTTTTCATATTTTTTCCGGTGCTGTTAAAATGTCACTTGGGGTAAATAATACGTGGTAATGTACCTGATAAATCTCACCTGCTTTTGTTCACTGTCTCAATTCTCCTTCGGTTATAATTCAGCCCTGATGAGATCATCAATGCCATAAAGGAAGCCAAATCTTCAGCTTCCAACTCCAATTGTATCCGATCCAATTTAGTTTGCTGACATGTTATGCAAACAAAATTTACGAGATTTCGTGTGGGCTGTCCATCGTGCTCCCCAGTTTACCAGTCTGTAGTTTACCAACATTATGGATTCATAAGAGGCCGTGATAATAATAATAATAATAATAAAGTTGCATTTATTGACCGCACCCTCTCCCCACAGGGACTCGGGGCGGTGCACAGGGAAATTAAAAAACGAAAAATATACAAAATACATACAAATTAAAACGAATTAAACTCAATCAATCCTGTGCTAAAATCCCCTTAACTAAAAACATCCAATAAATATAGTATACATTTAAAAACCCATAGACAGAGAGACTACCCTAGGCTTAGTGATGGCTTAGTGGTTAAAGACGCTGAGCTTGTTAGCTGAAAAGTTGACAAATTGTGTTTGAGATTCCAGCACCATGAGACTGGGTGAGCTCCCATTCCTGCTCCAGCTACTGCCCACCTAGCTGCCAAGTGCCGGGGAATACCGCACTAGGGATTCGAACCGCCAAACTGCTGACCTTTCTGATCAACAAGCTCAGCGTCCTAGCCACTGAGCCACCATGTTCCATACATATATATGAGGCATTAAATACGGAGCAACGGCCTTCCCTTTTAATTCAGTTTAGACCGATTAGGTAAACTCCCCTTTGAATGAAGACTAATCCCTATAACTTCAGGGACACGGACATGTTGTTCTCTTGGCAACAAACTGAACCTGGCTAGCCACTGCCTTCTGGGAAGCACGGCCCACCCCAAATTCTCAGTCTAGCTTAGAACCATGAGGTTTTCTGATGGTCTCCCTTTCAAGTACTAGCCAGATCAAAGCTTGCTTACTTCTTAAGAGCAGCCAAGATCTGCCACTTATTCCCTCTCCCTAATCCTCTCCCCCCACCCTTCCCAACGCAACCAATCTTCAGCCAAGCTTCATCAGATTCCAAGCAAATTAATATCTTCCAACTCAGTACAAAAACACTGGGCTGAACCCCAGAATCTGCTGAAGGCTGATAGCAGCTTGGCTGAAGATTGATGGGGAGGGTTAGAATGGGTGATAAATCCCTAAAGCCAATGGGAGGTTTAGCAGATATAGTTTGATCTCCCTTTCTAAGCATAGCCTCCACTCGAGCCCTATACACGTCTAGACTTAAGCTACCATATAACAAATATAAAAACAGCAAAAAACAACAACAACCATTATTGTCTCATTTAGACCTAAGCCAATTTCTTGGTCAACCTCAGTGGCTGGAAAAGCTGTTTAAAGATCCAAAGTTTCAGGAGTTTATTCAACTGTGGGAGAAAGGACAGGTGTTGAAATCTTCCGAACTGAGAAGATACACTTGAACACTGAGTCCTCTTGCTATTTGATCTATGCTCACTTGTTGAGGGGGAAAACTATTATAAAAAGGCTGTATGTGTGTATGTTCCAGCATAACTCTGGAGCGCCTTGAGCAATTTCAATCAAACTTGGTTCACAGATGACTTACCCTCTGGAAACAAATACTGGAGGGGAGGGGAAGACACCCCTGGAGGCATGTATGTGTCCATGTATGTGTGTCTGTGTGTTCCAGCATAACTCTGGAATGCCTGGGCCGTTAAGGAGAGTGAGTGCGGCATCCTAGAGCGGCAATTGTTTGTGATGTCAGTTCCTTCACAGCTTCCTCTGGAAAGCCAGCCGTGACGTTCGCCGTCCAGTGGATCAATGGGGAAGCGCCTGGTGGACTTGGGGCAAAGTGCCAGGATGGTAGACAGGGCGGGAAAGAGGAGCTCACGGGAGGGGGATGAGAGAAGGCAGGGATGATGGCTGTGAAAGTTCCTTCCATGAAGCAACGGGTAGATGGGTTCCGGAACTACTCTTCTACTTTTGTTTAGTGCTTTGTCAGGAAAATTACGGTAATATCTCATGCCTTCTGTCCTCTTCCCTTGCCACAGCAGGAGTCCTCCTCAGCAATAAAGTCGCGGAGCTGGATTTAAATCTAAAATAGTTTGCATGCAAGAAGAGCAGATTTGGGAGAGACAAATGTTCTGCTCAAGACAAGGGGGGTGGAAGCAGAAAACGAAGTTGCGTAGCGAGATCTGCTTTCCATATGTTTTTTTCTCTCCCCCCCCCCCCCACCTTTCCTTTTTTTTTAAAAAAAATTGCGAGTGAGTTTTAGGGACACGCATCCTTGTCTAAAAATGCTCACATCTTAGCAAATCTGCTGTGAAACATCTCGCCAATTTAGCAAGTACCAATGTCTTATTGGAAAGAGATTTATGGTCTCGCCTATGCAGATTGTGTGTGTGTGTGTGTGTGTATGTTGGGGTGTGTGTTGGTGTTGTTCTTTTTTCTGTGCGTGCATAATTTTCTTGAAATGGGGCTCCAAGGATCTTGAAGGTAGTGTGGTAGGACATGAATCAAGATTCAAGCCAATCAGGCTCATCTTAATCAAGGTTGAATTCCTACAATAATCAATCCGCAATGGGATCTGATATGGAGGTAAAACTGAAAGTACCCAGCATTGTGAGAGCCGGGTGTCAGATGGGGAACAAAAGTGGATGAGCTGCTCTAAAACAAGCTGCCGTAAAATGATACAACATGCCCCTAACACTAGAGGTACTACTTCTCTCTGAACACCCCATATACCTCTCACCTGTGGCTCTTAGTAGTTGTAGCATGCAGTGGCCACATCCCAGGCAACAGCTTTGATAGGCTGGCCAAACCAGGTTGAGAGTAGCCGTTGGGTTGTTGACCTTTGGTGAGATAGGGACTTGTCTATCCCAAGCATGCGTTGAGCGTATGAAACCTACTAGAATAGGATAACGGTCATGAATACGCTAAGAGCACAGCAAGACATGAAAGATACCCTGGTCAAACACTGTGTCCAGTGCATCTCCAACTGTCTTGACTCTTGTCCTGCTATTGGAGCAAGATGGAATCTAGGAAGAGAGAGTGAGGCTGACTATGCATACCTCTCCCTCACTTTAATCCAATTGAGGCGCAAGTCTTGACATCGCCCCACCCAACATTGGAACCAAGATCAACCAACAGCAGAACTCAGAACAGGATCAAGGGTTTTTCTGTTCTCCAACCAAGCTCTTCCTGGTTCAATAAATCCAATGGTGAGGACGGAATGTGGAAAAGACCTTGGAAGACGTAGGTAACATTATCAGGTGGAAGTCTGACTGTCAGTTAGTGCTCATGGGTGCAGTCTGACAGTGTAATTGCTATTTTACTGGATTCTGTTTTGCCAATACTGTTTTGGTTCTATTGTATCATATATTGCATGTTTTTTTAAATGTCTTTCATATTTAAATACTTATTTGAATATATTTGACCCTCAAAATCAAGACAATCCAGCTTAATAAACACACGTAGATTAACAGGTTCAGTACTTCACTGAAGTCAGTAATTAAACCAATGCCTAACCCATTTGATCTACAATGCCTAAAATTTATTAACAATGGTAAAAATAATAATAATAATGCAGAAAATTACAGTTCAAACAAAAATGGAATTCGAGCCACCCACAGCTTTAAAACAAATATCACAGCACATTAATGAAATACTAGCTGGGGTAAAAAATAAATTTAAGAGTTCACTTATGAACCTCCAATAATAAAATTGTAGAGATTAGCTTTGGAAGGAATCGAAAAACTTTGGAAATATCACCAAGAGGTGCTAGTTTAATGTAATAGTTCTTCTAAGGCAGTCAGCAAGCAGAAGCCTCAAAGCTTGACTGGCCAATGGGGATTGATTGATTGACTGACCCACTGAATTGAACTGATTGATTGAATTGAATTTATATGCCTCCATCAGACAATTGAAAGGCAATCAAAATAACAGAATTGGAAGGGAGCTTGGAGGTCTTCTCGTCCAACCCCCTGCTCAAGCAGGAAGCTCATTTCAGACAAATGGTTGTCCAATCTCTTTTTAAAAGTTGTTGGAGCACCCACAAATCCTGAAGGCAATTTTTTCCCCTTTGGTTTATTGTTCTCATAAGGGACATGGTGGCTCAAGTGGCTAAGACGCTGAGCTTGTCGATCAGAAAGTCGGCAGTTCGGCATTTAGAATCCCTAGTGCTGCGTAGTGGAGTGAGCTCCCGTGACTTGTCCCAGTTTCTGCCAACCTAGCAGTTTAAAAGAATGTAAAAATGCAAGTAGAAAAATAGGAAACACTTTGGTGGGAAGGTAACAACATTTCGTGCACCTTCGGTGTTAAGTCATGTCGGCCACATGACCACGGAGACATCTTCGGACAGCGCTGGCTCTTCAGCTTTGAAACGGAGATGAGCACCACCCTCTAGAGTCAGGAACGACTAGCACATATGTGTGAAGGGAACCTTTAGCTTTATCTTATTGTTTTCATTGTCAGGAAATTCCTCCTTAGTTCTAGGTTGGTTCCCTCCTCTATCTAAACCGCTCAACTGCCGGCCTTTCTGATCGACAAGCTCAGCATCTTAGCCACTGAGCCACTGCATCCCTAGCAAATAGTGCAATGGGGGCCTATCAGTTCAGTTCAATACAATCCACCCATCCACCCATCAATCCCCATTGGCCAGTCTTGAAATGAACCTCAGTCCAATCTTGGGACAACATGCTGTTTCTGTTTGCCTCTTACGTTCAAGTCACCTTAAAGTTTCGAAATTTTGCAGTGCCCTGAGCTATTTGGAATATATTACTCTGCATCATTAGCCGAAATCTCTTTTCCTTCTACGGGTTGAAATAAAAGTGCATCATGCATTGATTAAAATTCTTCCCTTGAAGAAGCTGAAGCTGGCTGCTTTCAGCTGATTAAAATGTTTCACAGCTACTTGCCATTCTGCTCCGGTATCTGCGTTTGTCTCTTTAGTGAAATGATCCACTTGGTTATAATTAGTTCTGGTTTTATCTCCCTTCACCTTCTCTACATACCACAAATATACTGAGATTCAACTCCCTGCTTGCTATCGGCTTAATATAGCATGGTGGCGGAATATTACCGGGCCTGAGTAGATGTAACATACTAGCCAAACTCAAACAACCCGCACTACGGTGTCGCATCGTGCATGGACTTGTTTATGCAGGCCTCCCAAACAAACATGCTTGTTTGTCTTTAATTGCAATTAAAATGTAAGGCTTATCTTCTGGGTTATAAACTCCAGTTCTAGCTCAGACACATTCCTAGATAGCAAGAGACCATCATCCAGATGTAGATCAGATCAGGATTTTAGGAACCGGTTGCTGGAGAAGGTCCATCTTTGTGGCTGCTAAGAGTCAACATTGACGTGATGATGCATAATCAACAGGAAGGACACCTTCACAACAGAAATTAAACCTATTGACTTGACATATTCGTTAAGTGAGTTTTGCTCTGTTTTACACATTTTTCTTGCCCCGATTGTTAAGTGAATCACTGCCGATGTTAAGTTATTAACACAGGTAGTTCAATGAACCCGGCTTCCCCGTTGACTTTGCTTGCCAGAAGGTCGCAGAAGGGGACCATGTGACCCTGGGCCACCATAAATGTCATAAATATGAATCAACTGCCAGGCGTCTGAATTTTGATCCCGTGACCACAAGGATGATACAATGGTCGTAAGTGTGGAAGAAATGCTCGTAAGTTGCTGTTTTCAGTGCCATCGTAACTTTGAATGGCCCCTAAATGACCCATTGTAAGTTGGGGACTACTTGAAGTCTCAGGTAGCATATGATGAACTACGTGTACTCAGAAAAGCACTCTCGGTGGAAATAAACACTGGGCTGGAGGAAGAAGTAATAGGATCATTATATATTCTTCAGGCGTCCTGGTGGTTTGTTCCATGAGGCTATTTCAAATCCTTAAGGCCAGGAAGGGAAAAGATTAATTTCCCTCTCCTTCGTTTGTTTCGTAATGCTTGTTGCCATCTTTAAAGCTCTAAAACAGCCAACTCCCTGGGTATTTAGAGGACCTACCATTCATTCGTTGAGTCAACTCCCCAGCTGGGATCTTTCAGAAAAAGATGAGATTCCCCTTCCAACTGTGAGATTTACGGTAGGTTAATCCTTGTGAAAGAGGCATCCTTGTAACGCTTAGGATACACATTCGTTGCTCTAAGAGCCCCATTGCAGCCACTTTCTCTCCGTTTCGCAACAGCTGCAGATTCAGATTCGGATTAGCAGAGTTGGAAGGGACCTTGTAGGTCATCTACTCCAACCCCCTGCCCAAGCAGGAGACCCTACACCAATTCTGACAGATGGGAGGACAGTCTCTTCTTGAAAGCTTCCAGTGATGAAGTTTCCCAAAGGCAACTTCTGTTCCATGGATTGATTGCACTCACTGTTAAAACATTTCTCCTTATTTCCAGATTGAATCTCTCCTTGTTCAGTTTCCATCCATTATTCCTTGTCTGGTCCAGATGCACCATGCTCTGGCTGTTGAGCCAGCAGACTTGCTTCTTTGCTCTGCTCCATTGGAGTACTGTTTGACCTTTTGTGACCCGTAAAATCCTCCCTTGATGGTTCAGCTGAATATTCCTCTTGTTTTTATTTGGTATGCTCTTCTATCGAAACACAAGGCAAGTCATGGTGGCATTGCCCACCACGGGAATCTTAGGAAGTGGGTTAAGCTGGGAAGACAGTGTTAGAATATTCATGACTGGGAGAGACATGGTAGCAAAGGGCCTTTTTTAAAAGAAAAAAGAAGAGGAATTGCCCCTTTGAAGAAGAACAAGTCATCTTGGCATGTAATAAGTAGGGTAAAAAACCTGTTGTTTTTTTTAAGCATGTCAGGTAATGAGGATTTAATAGCTGCCAGCTGATGTAAGGTTGTAAGCTGTAAACTGTAAACTGATGCAATGAGGACGAGTAAGCAATACAGCTATAGCCAGTTTAAGACTGGTGGGGTCCACACAGGATATCTACCATGTGTTTGTCTGTATATATGCATAAATAAACCACTGTTAATAGTCTAAAGCAGGGGTCTCCAACCTTTGCAACTTTAAGTCTGAAGGACTTCAGCTCCCAGACTTCTCCAGCCAGCTTTGCTGGCTGGAGAACTCTGGGAGCTGAAGTCCTTCAGACTTAAAGTTGCAAAGGTTGGAGACCCCTGGTCTAAAGGCACTGTGTGCTGTGTTTTGCTCCTAGGTTTATCTCATAATAATAGACACACTGCCAAAACTCTGACAAAACAGAACAGAAACAGATGTTGGGGAGAATTCCACCGAGTTGGTTTCTTACTAGAGCTAAATGAAACCGTTTGCAGCAAAAAATGTTTTCTCAGATTAATATGCAATGTGGGTGGTGGGTGGCTTCCGACAAGCATCCTTGGGCTTCTTTTGAAATGGAGAAAGAAGGAGATTCTGGGGTTTGGTTGTTGTTGTTGCTTTTAAAACATTCATGCCTTTGACAAAGTCATTCAAGACAAATGTGCAAACATTGTAGGATGTGTTTATACTTGATGGGTTGCTGTAAACAAGCACGAGAAATGCATCTCTTCTCCTTTGCAAAACATTTTTTTTTTAAAGTACCCAGAACTCTTTGGAGATTTGTCAACAGAATCCAGAGAAGAAACATTTGAATCGTGACGTCTTCTTCTTCTTCTTCTTCTTCTTCTTCTTCTTCTTCTTCTTCTTCTTCTTCTTCTTCTTCTTCTTCTTCTTCTTCTTCTTCTTCTTCTTCTTCTTCTTCTTCTTCTTTTCCTTCCCCTCCTCCTCCTCCTTCTTCTTCTTCTCCTTTCCTCAGAAGCATTTAGGAAGGAGGCGCTCGGTGGAAAAAGGACAGCATCCCGTTAAAATAAGATCCAGGTTCTCTGAGGAGCAGTCATAACCTTCATAACAGTATCACATTCATGATTTGAATTGAAAGCTGCCCCGAGTGGCTCTGCAGAACACGATGGGCGGCCTATAAATGTAACAAATAAATAAATTTAAAATAGTCAAACTGGAAATCTGCCTCGATCCGAGGATCCGTTCAGACACAATGCAAGAAGTCGTTTCATCTGAGCTGCTTTGACCCAAAGAGGCGGTGAGATTGAAAAACCAGATTTTTCTTGTTTTCCATTGAATTAGTACAATGACTCCTGGGGTTGTCATGGATTCCCCTGAATAAACCTTTCTCTAAATTAAATATAAACAGCCTCAGATCCATCATTAATCTCAAGGACCATTAAGGGAGGGTAAGTTTTGAGAGAAAGCAAATTAATGCCATTTTTTTTTTTGCCCTTGGCACCAATGTCTGGTTGTTGTTTTTTTTGCATATGTTAAACTTTTGTGTTCCTTCTTGCTTGGCTCCTTTCTGCTTCAAGAGTGGCATGATTGACCCTTGCAAATTACTCTTTCTTGTTCTCTCTGCAAACCAAGAGACTCAGAAGTGGCTCTGGCAATGCAGAGAGGGGCAGGGCTAGCCGGTGGTCGATTTTACCGGTTCTCCGAACTGCACAAAATCATAACAACCGATTTGCCAGAATCGATCTGAACCAGCTGGATTCCACCCCGGATTTTGCCCACTGCCAAGAGTTTGATCCCGACCAACTGAAACTTGACTCAGCCTCCCATCCTTCCGAGGTCACTAAAATGAGGAATAGGCTGACTCTGTAAACCGCTGAGGGCTGTTAAGCACTGTGAAGTGGTATATAAGTCTTAAGTGCTATCGCTATATACCCCCATCCCATAGTGCTTTACAGCATTCTCCGGGTACTTTACAATGAAGCATTATTTCCATGTTGCTCCAAACTTGGATCTTCATTTTAGCGACCTCAGAAGGCTGGAAGGCTAAGCCCACCTTGAGCCCCCATCAGGATTGAACCCCAGACTGTGGGCAGGGTTTTCTTGCAATGCTGCAACTATAACCATAAGAGAAATCTAAGTGCTATTGCTATCATTTATTAGGACCTTCCCAACACCTTGCCCTCCGAGTTCAACCTTGCCACAACCGTTATATCTATTTTGTGGAACTCTAGTGTGAAAAACCCTCACCGAGTCGGTTATTTGCGTGGAGCAAATTAGCATATAAGAGAGAAGCGCATAAGCAAATTGCCCATTAATATGCGTCTCATGCTGTGAGCAAGTGTTAGAGTCCAGCTCTCGTTGGCAAATAGCTGGCAGATAAGATGACCTAATCACTATGCACATTAAGACATTTGTTTCATTAGGGGAGTCTAAAAATAAAGAACTTACTTATGGGAAATGGCAGAGAAACTGAATCCATCAGCATGTAAGTGACAGGTATATTGTCATCAGTTCTCTCTTCACCTCATTAAAATATCCATTTGGGACCAGACAATCAGTTCCAAAATAAAACAGAGGAAAAAGTTACTTCATTTCATAGACCCGAATGTCTGAAAGCTTATTTTTCTGCCATGCCTTATTGTTTTCCCGAAGATCCAAGGGCCACTGCAACGACAAATCAGGTTTACACAGAGGTGTAAATGAGTTCTAGGACTTACCTTTTGTCTCCTTAAGAACCAGGTCACGGTGTATGCCCAAGGATCTAGCAGTGAGTTAAAAATCACATCCCAAGCTTAAAAAGAAGAAAAAAAGTAGACCAAGTTCATTTTTTTTCATTTCAGCAGATAAATTAAAAATAAAATAAGAAAAGAGCCAGAAATAGTAAGTGCTTCTTAAAATAAAGTGAAGTAGAACTGTCAGTTCCCCAATTCTGCCATTCTCCAGTCGTGTGAATTTCGATTCCCAGAATGTAATGAATGGCCGCGATTGGCTGAGGAATTCTGGCAATTGAAGCCCATGCATCTCCAGGGTATCCAGGTCGGCAGGCTGAATGAGATGTAGACTTTATTCAGTTCAATCAAGCGATCAGGAATTTCAAACTTTAAAAGTGCAGTCAATAAGATGCATAGCACACACCGTTCCGTATTCTCCACTGGATAAAACAAGAATCAGCAAACACCGAAAGAGCAAAGAGGTAAGATAGGAATTTCCACAGATGGGGATTTCTACTGATCAGAATAACAGAGTTGGAAGGGACCTTGGAGGTCTTCTAGTCCAACCCTGTTTTATCATTTCAGACAAGCAGCTGTCCAGGCACTTCTTAAAAGCCTTCAGTGATGGAGCCATCGCTGTCCGAAGACGTCTCTGTGGTCATGTGGTCGGCATGACTAAATGCCGAAGGCGCATAGAACACTGTTACCTTCCCACCAAAAGTGGTTCCTATTTTTCTACTTGCATTTTTTATGTGCTTTCAAACTGCTAGGTTGACAGAAGCTGGGAAAGTAACAGGAGCTCACTCCGTTATGCGGCACTAGGGATTTGAACTGCCAAACTGCCTTTGAACTATGCTGCTGAAGAAGACTCCTGCAAGTCCCTTGGACTTCACAGTGATTAAACCGGTCAGTCCTAGAGGAGATCAATCCCGACTGCTCCTTAGAAGGCCAGATCCTGAAGAGGAAACTCAAATACTTTGGCCACCTAATGAGAAGGAAGGACTCATTGGAGAAGAGCCTCATACTGGAAAATATGGAGGGCAAAAGAAGAAGGGGACAGCAGAGAATGAGGTGGCTGGATGGAGTCACCAAAGCAGTCGGCATGAGCTTCAATGGACTCCAGAGGATGGTAGAGGACAGGAAGGCCTGGAGGAACATTGTCTATGGGGTCGCGATGGGTCAGACACCTTCACAACTAACAGCAACAAATCTTATTTAAACAAAGCAAGTAGTGATTGTAGCTTAGAGAATAATCTTGAGCAAACATTGGCTTATTTTTAAGGGTGGCAGGGGGAGGGGGGAAATCCCCTCTAGTGCGTATTAACAGTTAGAAGATGAATTCAGATTTTTCTGAAAGAGAAACCAACGGTCCATCTCTCTCTCAACAATTCACCTTTCTGCAAATAACCGTATTCACAGGAGCAAATGGCGAGTCAATGCCAGCATTGATCACTTTTAACTTCTCTTATTTATCGAAGTTTTGAAGACCAACTTTCCGGACTTATTGATTTGTTATGAAAGGAGCCCTGAGAAGCATATCATCACATAAAATATTTTATGCGCTGCTTCGCTGTGAAATAAATATCAATACATACCTTGAGTGTGTGAACGAATAAAAATCCTCTGGGAAGTGGGGGAAAGTAATAACAAAATGTCTGCTGTTAAGAAAGTTGAGATGGGCTTGGGGATTTGCGTATATAACGATGGAGAATTAGCTTATCTCTGCAAAATGTAGAAGTGGTGAGCTGTGAACAGCACCAAAGCTAACTAATCGATACACGTTCGGATGTGCTACTTAAGAGTAAACCACATTCTTTGTAGGCTTGGTCAAACATATTCAATTCGGGTGTTGTAGCCGGCCAGCCACTGGCCCTTCCAGCAGCCAAGTCAGAGGAGGTAGAGGAATGTATCAGAGGAGGAAGAGGGAAAGGAGCTGGCAGACAGAGAGATAGAAGGAGGGAAGGAGAGAGAGGGGACGGAGCCTGGGCTGTCCGTCAGCCCTCAGATGGAGGTCGGGAGGTGTCTGATGAGGAAGAGGAGGAACAGCTAAGTCCAGTGCCTGACACGCAGATGCACAAAAAGCAGAGGAGAGGAGAGCAGTGGAAATCTATGGGCCGGTCCTCGGGAAGGAAGAGACACTGCTGCTAGTGAAGCCCCACCCAAGCTCTGGGGATAAAAGGCAGGGGGAAGAGACGAATAGGTATGGCAGACTACTATTCAACTCCCTGCCAGACAGACTTGCTAGCCTGCAGTGAGGGAGAAACTGCCGGCACTCCTAATAAAGGAATCTTTGAGTTCACTTCAGAAGGTTTGTCATGTTTGGGGAGCTGAGTCAGAACATAGGGAGTTCAATGCAGAGAGAAACTTGAAAGCAAAGAGCAAAATAAACAGCTTCCCACACGCCCAATCAACCGGAGAAGTAATGCAAGAGGACAATTTTGCTAAATATAAAGGTTTACTCAATGTAGCCGAAACTGACCCACAGCCATTACTCAAACAACCAATGTTCATTTTGCCTGCAGTCACGAGGTAGAAGGGTAGTGCCAACAGTCCCCCCAAAAACGTACAGAGCGTTATTTTATTTTTAAAACGAGGTGATTGATGTTAGGTATAAATAGCATAATAGTAAACAGATACGCAGAGCCAATGAGGATGACGCTTCTCCCTTCGGGAAAGTCATCGGAGAGCTTTCGACTCTCACGTTTATGGCTCCACAACGCACTCCAAACAACACACACCTTTCACTGCTGTGAAGCGCACACACACCGCTGAAAAGAACACAGTGAAGCAGGAAAGATAACCAGATTTTTAAAAAAATCAGGGGTCAAGGGAGTTTTAGCTATTCTGGAAAGCATCCGTGCTTAGCTGTTGGTTATTCCTGTTGGGTTGGTAAGACAATTCGGAAAAATCAATAAAGGAAGGTCCCAAAGCACCCTTTCCCGTTACGCTTGAACTGGTTGCCCAAGATGGACACAAGCATCTCTTGAGACATCTGGCTGTCTTCCTCGGGGATCCCCAACTGGCTCAGTCTCTTTTGGCACAGCTGGTTCTTCTTCAGCAAGGTGGCCCAAAGCTCCTTTGAGATCTGAAAATTGCCTTCCCCGTCATTGTCGTCGTGGTCTCTTCCATAAGGATCCACTTCCCCGCAATCCAATCCGCGAGGACCTTCAGAGTGCTCAGCGGTGGCACCTGTGGCAGACGCGCTCTCTCTCGTTTGTTCTAAAGTCAGAAACAGCGACGGCAAATTGATTTTACAAGCTTCATTGTCCAGGTTTCACAGCGTTTGACTTAATCTACAATGGATTCATTTATCACATAAATGGGCCATAATAGGGTTTGGTTGGCTCTGTTTTGGTGCATTGGGGAACCGAACTGTTGCCGTATGAAAACACCGGCTTAGGCTACATTGCAATCTGTACCGTGCACTGTGCTCTTTCTGCAGGCTTAATGGCAATGCTGATGGATTTGTTCTGACCGAGGCTTCCCAAGAGCAGGAAGCAAACTCCTAGTCCTGGCAAAAAACCCTTTTATTAATTGACTGTGAATTCCGCTCATTCACATCCAGCAAAGTCTTTCAAGGGAGGATTTACAGTCACAGACCTTATCTGGCTTGGAGAGCTCCCAGGCCGATAGCTGCAAAACTTGGCTAGGAGTCTCGGAGAGTCACTAACCAGTTAAGCGAACTAATTGTCTCCTGCAAACTCCATTCCCCTTTTGCTCCTTTTTTACTTCCTCTGGGAGGGGCCATTCCTCATCCACCTGTGGCCTTATTCCCAAGTCAACCCCTGTTCTTTAGCTGCTCCCTTCCTTCATCTGGAACTCTGCGCATGTGCACACTGGGAACAGGCTCCAGCTGTTTGCCTGCCTCACTGTCCCTTCCCCAGACTCCAGGACTGGCCCATGTTCCTCCCCAACATCCTCACTGTCCGAATCTGCTGCCAGCTCTGCTGGCCACTGGCGGGCCACAACAGGATTTCTCTTTTAATGACCCTATAATGCCTTGCATCGGGGTGCAGTCGAAGCGACTGAATGGAGCTGAGCATTTGCTGGCCGGATGCCCTTCCTGATGCCTACACAGAGCTCACAGCAGATATTTTTCCCTTTGTGTCCAGAGAGAGAAATATTTCCTGCTATCAACGACTGAACTCACAGCCTCCTGATTGTGAGGTGAGAGCTCCACCTCTAGGCCACCGTGCTGCTCCTTTGCCAATACTGTAAGTAACATCTATAAAACCATACCTGATGTGCTTTCTGGCGTGACGTCACTAGCCTCTTTAGGTTTCAGCAGCACCACCCCATAGCCTTCATTATTGTGTATCACGTTGTTCTTCATGGTTATCTTGGGAACGTCAAAATGCTCATCCAAAAAGTTCTAAAAGCCGAGAGAGAGAGAGAGAGAGAGAGAGAGAGAGAGAGAGAGAGAGAGAGAGAGAGAGAGAGAGAGAGAGAGAGAGAGAGAGAGAGAGAGAGAGAGAGAGAGAGAGAGAGAGAGAGAGAGAGAAAATATTGCATGAGATCCACCCAGTTCAACGGTTCTGAGAAGACTATTTTACAACTTATTTGCAAATGGAAAGCCAAAGGCCCACATGCAATGACTTCATGGAGAGGAAAGAACCCATAACAAAAGCTAGGCTGTTCCCCATCCTGCCAACATCTGCCATCCAGATGTTAATCAGAAGTACAAACAAGCAGCATCTGGAATCCTTCTCCTAAATCCCTAATCAGTCTTAGGCAATGTTCAAATCTGGGCAGAAGCGATCCATGATCTAATCCTAGCTTGATCATGGAGGTTTATTGGGTGACCTTGGAACAATTTCTCTCTCTCTCTCTTCCTCTCTCTCTCTTTCTCTTCCCCTCTCTCTTTTTCTCTTTCTCTCTCTTCTACCCTCTCTTCTTTTCTTTCTCTTTCTCTTTCCCTTCCCCCTCTCCTCCCTCTCTATTCCTTTCCTTCCCTCCCTCTCTCTCTCTCTCTCTCATTCAGCCCAACCTACCTTCAGGTCTTCAGTGAGGACAAAGGGAGGAGAGATTCACCAAACACACTCTTTTGATCTCAAAAATTCTATCTTCCTACTAGTGGGTGCCCCCCTCCCTGACCCCTGTTTTTAGGTAAAGAAATGTAGAGTACTTTTAAACTGCACAATGAATATCCAATCAATTCCCATTTGTGGAACTCCACTTTCAGTTTCCTTCCCACTCTGGTGCAGAAGTGATTCAAACTGAGGGCCCCGTAAAAGAGTTACTATACGATGGAAAAACCCACAAATGTTTTATTCTGCAAAACGAACGAAATGCAACGATGTTGGTTGTTTGCAAAGGAGCCAATTTGCTACGCTTCCATTTGTGGTTCTTTGCGCTTTAAAAAAAATTAAATTCCTGGGGGGGGGGGGGAAACACTGTTAAAACGAGGAAAATAAAAATGGAATAGCTAAAACAATCCTTTTTTTTATCAACGGACTCAAGCACAGTGTTTAAAGTACTCAGCTCTTAAGCTGAAATGGTACCTTGATCAGGATTCCTTCTTTACAATGGTGTAGCCCATTCCCCATCAAAATGCAGGTGCTGCCTGGGTAGATTTCGATCCCAGCTCCCTGAAATTGAAGAGAAGAAACGGTTCAGGAGCAGGTCGAGAATAAGAGAGACCATGTCCCAAAAGGGGATTTTTCAAAAGCCAGTTGAAAACCTTCGTTTGTTTTTCCTCTGAAGACACTTCGTTTCTTCTGAAGAAGCTTCTCTTCTGACCTAGGCTTCCCCATGAGCACCAAGCCGAGTCCTCGTCCCAATAAACCCCTTTTTATTTAATTGACAGTGAATTCCTCTCCAGCAAAGTCTTTCCTCTCCCACAGTCTTTCAAGGTAGTTCAGTTACTGACGTTTATCAGGCTTGGAGGCCTGATAAAGATATCCAGGCCGATATCTTTCAGACGCTGCAAAACTTGGCAAGAATGCAGGAATGAACTAATTGTCTCCTGCAAACTCCACTCCCCTTTTGCTCCTCTTTTATTCCCTATGGGAGGGGCCATTCACCGTGCACTTGTGGCTTTAATCCTTTTCAGAGGAGTAGTTATGGTCACAGACCTTATCTGGCTTGGAGAGCTGCCAGGCCAATATCTGTAGAACTTGGCAAGGAATCTCGGAGTCACGAACCAATGAAGCGAACTAATGGTCTCCTGCAAACTCCACTCCCCTTTCGCTCCTCTTTGATTTCCTCGGGGAGGGGCCATTCATCGTCTGGCCTTATTCCCAAGTCGCCCCCTGTTCTTTAGCTGTTCCGTTCATCTGGCAACTCTGTGCATGCGCACACTGGGAACAGGCTACAGCTGTTCATCTGCCTCACTGACTCCGAAAGCAGCTGCTAACTGTCAGACAACTCCGGCCCCAGCTCTGCCCCAGACTGCAGGACTAGTCCATGTTCCTCTCCAACCTCCTCACTTTCAGTATCTGTTGCCAGCTCCACTGGCAGGCCACAACAGGAGGACAAGCAATAAATGAAAATATCTCTTCCTACCTTCGCCCCATACAGATCAGAGTTCTTCATGAAGAACTCGGCAGATGTTCGGACGGCAACTCCAGTTGTTTCACACTGCAATACACAGTTTTCCAGAGTCGTCCTTCCTTGATGAACACCTGCAAAAACGCGTCGTGCTCTTGAATTTGTGGCCGCACAAACAAGATTTAAAAGGCAAAAATTTCCCGGTGAACATAAAGGAATCCCGAAATGCTTCAGCAAAACATCTTTGTCAGGTACCTCTATTCATTCTTAAATCAACAGAGGCTGATTGGCACAAACACAGCCATCCATTGGATGATTGGTCTCCCAACACAAAGCCCCAGGTGCATTTTGAGTTGCACAAGCTGGTAGGCAGGTTCTTTTGTGGATGACACATGCTTTGATTAAAAATCAATGAGCGCAATCATTTCTTGATGATAAAAGTAGCAATCAACACACGGGCTTTCGTATGAAGTCTCGTATGAAGAAACAGAGCAGCGTTATTCTAAACTAGTCAGTTAAAAAGAAAAATCTTTGGATTGCTACTTCCCAAATCTTTAATCTGCATGAGTTTGATTGCCCAACGCTTTGGAGAACATGAAGCGTTCTGACCTAGGCTTCCGGAGAATCTTAGTCCCAAAAACCTTCTTTTATTTATACGGCTGTAAATTATGGTCATTAACAGTCCGCAAGGCTTCACAAACAGTCTGTGAAGGTTCCGACAGATGTCTGCTTGAGTTGCCACAGTCTTTCAGGGGAATGTTGATAAATACCCACCTTATCCTCACTGAAAGGCTGCCAGAGACCTACTAATAAATGCAGAGCAAGGCCAAACTTAGCACAGAGTCAAACAGAACTTCTCAAAGCTTGAACCAACCAGATGAACTAATTGCTTCCTGCAAAAGCTCATGTCCCATTCGCTCCTCTTTTATGTCTTATGGGAGGGGCCAATCATCTCCAAGCCTTACTCCCAAGTCGACCATGTTTTCTTAATTGTTCTTGCCTTCTGGTAGCTCTGCGCATGCGCACACTGGGAACAGGCTCCCGCTATCCTTCTGCCTCACTGATGTCAGGCTCCAGAGGCAGCAAATGACTACCAGATGGCCTCGGTCCCCTCTCTGCCTCCGACAGAGCCTTCCCCAGACTCCAGGACTGGCCCATGTTCCCCCCCCCCCCAACCTCCTCACTGAACAAATCTGCTGCCAGATTTGTGTCGTGGGCTGGCCGCTGGCAGGCCACGACACAAAGATGGAACAAAGAACCCTTGAAAACGAAGAAGCATTCCGTGGAGAAGTTTTAGACCAGTTCTGATTTTCGCACATCAAAATGCAGAAGCTCATATTAAACACTTACTTTTTTTTTTTAAAGGACACAATGTATAAATTTAGTCTGTTAAAGAATATATTAGGGACAAGCAATTAATAACTTTCTTTCAAGAGTGGCTCAAGCACCCCCTCCTCAATTTTTTTTTATTTTTTTTTGGTGAGTTGAGTGAATATATTTTCACATAAAAGGTGCTGAAATTATCTTGCTAGCCCATGGAGCATTTGTTATTCAAATCCACATCTCAGATGATGAAGTGTTAATTATCACCTTCTTCAAAAGGCAGAGGGACACAGCTAACGAAAAATTCATCAAATCCAACGGGGAGGGGGAGAAAAGAGGACAGGAGAGGTGGCAGGTCCCCATTAGGAAACAAAGTCTTTAAAGAAAACTTTGAACATCGAACGTTAAGGAAACTCATCCTGTTTGCCTGCTTTAGCAAGACACATAAAATCAATATTATTACTGTGTTTCCCCCAAAATAAGACAGGGTCTTGTTTTCTTTTGAACCCCCGAAATAAGAGCTTGGTCTTATTTTCAGGAATACCAATTGACTTATATACCACTTCACAGTACTTTTACAGCCCTCTCTAAGCGGTTTACAAAGTCAGCATATTGCCCCCAACAATTTAGATCCTCATTTTATAAGCCTAAGAGCTATTGTTATTGCCCTTCCTTCTTTCCTTGCTTCCTTCCTTCTTTCCTTCCACATATCCATCATGATGCACAGTGGTTAGAATGCAGTACTGCAGGCTGACTCTGCCCACTGCCAGCAGTTTAATCCTGACCAGCTCAAGGTTTCATCCTTCCGAGGTGGGTAAAATGAGGACCCAGATCGTTGGGGGCAATAGGCTGACTCTGTAAACTGCTTAGAGAGGGCTGTAAAGCACAGGGAAGTGGTATATAAGAGCTATTGCTCTTCCTTCCTTCCATTGTGGAACAGTGGTTAGAATGCAGTAATGCAAACTGACTCTGCCCACAGCCAGGAGTTCGATTCTGACTGGCTCAAAGTTGATTCAGCCTTCCATCCTTCAGAGGTGGATAAAATGAGGACCCAGATCGTTGGGGGCAATAGGCTGACTCTCTAAACCGCTTAGAGAGGACTGTAAGGCACTGTGAAGTAGTATATAAGTCTATGGGCTGCTGCTATCAGACACACCATTGAATCTTGGCGCATCCATTGGTTGTCTTGTGCCTCATTTGATTTGGGAAGTCAGCAGGCCAGCTCAAGATACTCACTCAGAATGCCTTTCTCCGCATCATGTTGGATGAGCTTCAGGTTAGAGATTTTCACATCCTTTCCGGTACATTCAACGAAAGCATGTGCCTTCCCTTGCTTTTCTATCACGATGTCATCCGGCAGTCCATAGCCTTGGCAAAAAAAAGACAATGGGCATCTTTCTGTAGGTTATTAGATCTCCAGAGACAGATCCTTCCCTAGAGAAATACTCTCTCCTCATCGTTCCATGTTTACGTAGGATAGAAAAGTCATGTTCTCTAGTTCTACAATCCCATCATGTTCAACAACCAGGGATTATTCTAAACACTGATCATCGGTCTTTGCATTCTTCTAGAAAAACACATTGACCAGGATTTGAATCATAATTCTACCCATTTGCATTATAAAGAACAGTCTGCTATATTCAATGGCCTCCTCTCTCTATGAAAGCCAAGTACCACTCACTCATCACGAAATCTCCAGAACTGTAAAGCCTACAAACTTGAAATTTGACACGTATGTTCCTCTTGGCTTCTAGGTGCTCGCTAAGAAAGGATTTTTTGAAATGACCATCAGATCATCAGGATTTCTTATACAGTAATTGACACGCTCTGATGCTAAGGAGTTCTACTCCCCCTCCCCACTTGAAAAGAACTCTGTTCCAACTGCCTGTTGCCTCATATTCCATTACCTCAGTTCAAACTGGCAAACGTTCCACTCTTTCACTCGGGAGAGGTCTGGGGCTCCTTACAGTACTAAATGACGGTACCTCACCAAAATGTCTACGCCTTCCACCTATGGAACTGCTTCCAGATTCAAGGTGGCGGGAGAGATATTCCCTTATGTGTTTCAATCACCAACCACCACTGAGCCAACGGATTGTGAACCGAATTTCTCCTGCATAGCCCGATCACATAGTTTCAACGCAAAGCACAGGTATCTGGCTAGTATGTCCATATAGGGTTTCCTGAGCAATGGGACAGCAGGTTTCCTGAGCAGGGAATTGGACTAGAAGACCTCCAAGGTCGCTTCCAACTCTTGTCATTCTGTCCAAAATCGTGGTTGTGCATTACACACAATGGCTCAGTTTTAAAGAAGTTGCAGCCAATTAATTCTTTTTCACCCAAAAGTTCAGGGAGCACTGTTACAATTTCCAAATGAATTGGAACCTGTATTCTTGACTAAACAAGCAACTCTCCCTAATCTGTGCAACATTGCTTATCTACTTCAAGCATTGTTTTAAGGGAGGTACTGTTTTTGTACCACTTAGGAATGTTAAAAGGGCTTCAGGCCCCTTGAATCAGCTTTCCTCAAATTGATATTCTCCAGAGGCGCCCAGGTACGGCTCACACCATCTCCAACTATAACGCAGTACACCTTGAAGGTACACACCGGCTTAAAGATAATCCCTCCAAACAAATAAGGTAAGATGAGCTGGGGGGAAAGATACCTTTTAAAGAAGCAACATTCTTTCTCCTGGGCTCACTCAATGGCCCTGCAATCCCAGGAAAACACAGCTAAGGCGGTGCCAACAGGCCGTGATAAGGCACTTCTGAGACCCCGTAGGCATGTTGATGGAATCTCCTTACCTCAATGCATATGTTTTCCTAGGACTGCAGGGCTCATCTGCAGGGGCAGGAGAAGACACATCTCTTCTTTAAGGAAGCACCCCAGGAAGGACATGCATACCTTGGCCACTTTTTCTTTCCATTATCTTGAAATGGGCAGAAGGGAATGTTTGGTCATGACAAAGCCTCGATTTGATCCCACTGTCACACCATATCGCGATTCAGATCGCCTATTTATAAACTTCTACATCATTTAAAAGGAAAGATCTGCTGTTTTCTCAAGACTTAGCTAAGTCTTCAAGACCACTGTTGTTGTTTTTTTTAAAGACCAAGGCTAAGTTAACTCAGTTATCCGCTGTTGTTTACTCCAAACCACTTAAAGAAATTTATGAGCATGTAAAGCTTTTATGGCCCGTCACTAGCATAACGACATGGCAACCAGGAATACAGATACTATCTGCGTCACGGCATATATTTTTTCTGTTTTTTAAGCATCTCCAAACTCAAGAGATGGATCGAATGAAGAGATAAAGCTGATGATAAAGCTGTCAACTTTTTTTTAAAAATGTTTGAGGGGCCTTGTAAGAAGCTAGGATTTAATTAAGGTCAGACATGTGCACAGGTCCGCGTTAGAGAGCGGGCAAAATATTTCAGGTGTGAAATATGTGGAACGGTCATTTGAAATATTTGAAGCTTGGGTCAAAATGCCCCATGTTGCAAGATCAAGCGGAAAAGCCCTTAGACTTATATACCGCTTCATGTGTTTTGCAGCCCTCTCTAAGCGGCTTACACAGAGGCAGCCTTTAGCCCCCAACAATCTGGGTCCTCATCTTACCAACCTCAGCAAAGTCTTTCCAGGGAGGATTTACAGTCACAGACCTTATCTGGCTTGGAGAGCTGCCAGGTCGATATCTGCAAAACTTGGCAAGGCGTCTCGGAGAGTCACGAACCAATGAAGCGAATTAATTGTCTCCTGCAAACTCCACTCCCCCTTCGCTCCTCTTTTATTTCCTCTGGGAGAGGCCATTCATCGTCCACCTTCGGCCTTACTCCCACGTCGACCCGTTTTTTAGCTGTTGCCTTTGTCTGGCAACTCTGCACATGCGCACACTGGGAACAGGCTCCAGCTGTTCATCTGCCTCACTGATGTCTGATTGAAGGCAGCTGAGAACTGGCATATGACTCTAGCTCTGTCTCTGACACAGAGCCCTCCCTCATCAGAGCCTTCCCCAGACTCCAGAACTGGCCCGTGTTCCTCCCCAACATATACCTCCTGCATCATGAACCCTCCCGATGAACAGCCTCTGCCCGTTCGAAGCATCGCTGGGCTGCTAGTGCTTCCGTGACTTTCAACAGGGCCTCCCGCCACAGGCAGGGAGGCTTCCTGACTCTTGATCAGTCACTGCATCGACTCCTTGAATAAACTTGACCGGGGTTTCATTGCTGAAGAGCTTCAGGCTCCAGGCTGGCCTAGCGGCACTTTTAATACGCTTTGCTCCCCTTCGCCCGACCTCTCCGAGGGGAATGCGATTTGTCACTGATGCCACCTCGTGTGCCCAAACCAGCTTATCCCTCACCCCTGCCGATAAATGAAATTTATTGCAACTCTGTCTGCTGCAGGGGTTCGGCAGGCTGGCGTGGATATCTGCATAAATCGGGGAGAATCATCATAAAAACCAACAATGTAAAAAGGAGAAAAAAAAGATGATTGGCAGAGAGAAGGAGGGGGGTGCATTTAGAACCCAAACAGCAGGGGGGGGGGGGGAAAAAACCTCTTTGGCTCTTTTTTTTCTATTACGGAGTTTTGACAAGATAAAGAATGAACCTTCAACAAAAGCTGGCTCCGGAAAGCCAGGAGAATCTAAGAAGAGCAATAGACATGCCTATCATGTTAACAATGAATGGCAGACCTCGCCTTCTTCCTGCAGACAGAATAAGGGAGCTCGGCCTACCCCAGTTTCTTTTCAAAAAGATCTAAGATCTGGGGTGTTAAAAACAAGGGGGTGTAACCTTCCAGCTCTATTCTATTCTATTCTGTTCTGTTCTGTATTCTCTTCTATTCTCTATTCCATTTATTCTATTCTATTCTGTTCTCTATTCTCTTCTCTTCTTTTCTCTTCTCTTCTCTCTTCTCTCCTCTCCTCTTCTTTTCTCTTCGCTATTCTATTTATTCTACTCTTTCTATTCTACTCTGTTCTCTATTCTATTCTATTCTCTCTTCTCTCTTCTCTTCTCTTCCCACACATTCAGGATCTGAAGCCTTTTTGCCTTTAAATCGGAAACACTGCAAAGCTTTCTGTGGTCTAGGATTCTAGACAATATTTTGCCGTGAGAGAACCTAAAAATAGGCACTCTTAATACGTAATTGCAGAATTCTCTCCTGGTTCATTAAGGTTTGCTTGAAGTCTGGCACTTTTTTTGGCATCAACTAAAGGTCATCTAATCACGGTTAGGCTGCTTTTTAACTGATTTGGGATTCCCTCTGTATTATAGACATTAAACTGTTTTACGATATTCAGCACATTTTTCTTATATGTTTTTGTTTGCCTATAAGCATTTATGTGGCCCTCCATCTCACAGCGATGTATGAAAAGTAAAACCAAAACTGAAAATTAAACCAACAATTCAGATAACAAACATCTAAAGTTGGAAAAAAAGATAATAATTCCCATCTTACAACAGAAATAACCAACAATGAATCCAATCATCCAACAGAACTCACTTAACCTCCTGGCCCAAATGTTTTTACTGAACGTGTTCCTTGGCTTACAATACATTTTAAATCCTCGCTTTTTAATTTATTCTCATTTTCTTTAAATTGTTCCCTGATTTGGATTTATTTTTAAGAAAGAAAACTGGGATATTTTTTAATAAAAAAACCAGCAATTAAGCAACCTTTCATGAGCTCATCAAAGAAATACACCTTCAGAAACACTAGACAATTAATTATAGACAATTGGTGGGTGCTGTCAATTAAATAATAGACATGGGAAGGCTAGGGAAAAAAGGAGTTTAATGATATTAAAAAGTTTGATTGGCAACCTGACATCATCAATTTTAACACTGCATATTTGGAATAAAAATCATAGGATTAGGACCATTTGGGTTTTTAGCGCAGGGATAAATTGTTTAATCTGATTTTATATATATTTATGATGTATTTATGTTTGTATGTTTTTAATTCCCCTGTGCACCGCTCCGAGTCCCTTCAGGGAGACGGAGCGGTCTACAAATTAAATTTATTATTACTATTATTACTATTACTATTATTATTATTATTATTATTATTATTATTATTGTTGTTGTTGTTGTTGTTGTTGTTGTTGTAATGCCTTGGTAAGACCACACTTGGAACACTGCATCCAGTTTTTGGTCACCACAATATAAAGAAAGATGTTGAGATTCTGGAAAGAGTGCAGAGAAGAGCAGCAAAGAGGATTAGGGGACTGGAGGCTAAAACATATGAAGAACAGTTGTTGAAACTGGGTATATCAGGTTTGATGAAAAGAAGGACTAGGGGAGACATGATAGCAGTGTTCCGATATCTCAGGGGCTGCCCCAAAGAAAAGGGAGTCAAGCTATTCTCCAAAGCACCTGAGGACAGGACAAGAACCAGTCAAGGAGAGAAGCAACCTAGAACCAAGGAGAAATTTCCTGACAGCTAGAACAATTAATCGGTGGAACAATTCTCCTCCAGAGATTGTGGGTGCTCCATCAGAGGAGGCTTTTAAGAAGAGGTTGGACAGCCATTTGTCTGAAACGGTGTAGGGCAGGAGTGTCATGTGAGATATCAGGACTTGCTTTCCCTTTGCCAAACCAGGCATGGGAGTGGCCAACATGTGCCACATCGGTCCCATGGCCAGGAGTTTGACAGTCCTGGTGTAGGGTTTCCTGCTTGAGCAGGGGGTTGGACTAGAAGACCTCCAAGGTCCCTCCAAGCTCTGTTATTCCATGTATGTACGCTGTGGCAATTCTCCCATCCAGCCAGGCAAAAGAGATTTCTCCCTCCTTAAGAGTGGAAAGTTTAAAATAGACCAATCGTCACTAAAATACTCACCTTCTAGTGCAACAGAATCAGCGATCGGCAATGCCCCTTCAATAACGTAATGGCCGGGACAAATTATGACCCGGTCTCCTTCGTAGCAAGCATTCAAAGCAGACTGTGGATCGTTGTGGAACTAAGAAAGAACACACGGAACAATGAAAGCTGGCAAACCCAACGTTGTGGGCCAATGCGTATCACAAAAGCAGAAAAAAAGCAGACGGGAACAACAGAACAAACTTGGATTCAGGGTGAGATGAAAGCTAATAGAATTCAGATATCCCCACCCCCACTTGTTTCACTGAACCCAATCCTTAAAAATTATATTTTTATGTATTTAAAACATTTATATGCCCATCTACTTAGAAGCAACTCTGGGTACCTTGCAACCAATAAAAACATGATAAAAACACCAGAATCCACACCTACCACTTAGAAAAGGCTGTGGATGGGTTTACGGGTTCAGCAACCTTTTTTTTTAGATTTTATTGAACTTATATACCGCGGCCCTCTCCCATAAGGGACTCGGGGCAGTGCACAGGTGAATAAAATATGGATACAAACATATGTACAAGAATACTGTATGTACTAGTTGTTCCTGACTCTAGGGGGCGGTGCTCATCTCCATTTCAAAGCAGAAGAGCCAGCGCTGTCCGAAGACGTCTCCAGGGTCATGTGGCCGGCATGACTAAACACCCAAGGTGCACGGAACACTATTACCTTCCCACCAAAGGTGGTCCCTTGAATTTGTTATGTGCTTTCGAACTGCTAGGTTGGCAGAAGCTGGGACGAGTAACGGGAGCTCACTTCGTTATGCGGGGCTAGGGATTCGAACCGCTGAACTGCTGACTGTTCTTATTTTATTTTAATTTTATTTTTTTTATTTTTCAAATTTATACCCCGCACCTTCTCCTGAAAAAGGATCGGTCAAAGGGATGTGTGGGGCAGAAGACGGTCTCGCATATAACTAGGCCCCGAGCCATGGAGCGCTTTGAAGATGGTTGTCAATACCTTGAAGCGCACCCGAAAGGCCACAGGTAGCCAGTGTAGCTCGCGCAGGAGAGGTGTTATGTGGGAATGCCTGGAGGCTCCCATGATCATCCGCACGGCCGCATTCTGGACTAACTGTAACCTTCGAGTGCACCTCAAGGGGAGCCCCATGTAGAGAGCGTTACAGTAGTCAAGCCGGGACGATCGACAAGCTCAGCGTCTTAGCCACTGACCCCTGCATCCCTTTTTTTTTTAAGATAGAGCATGAAAAAGAACAGACGTTGTGTGGAAAATGTTCTGGCATAGCAGACTAGCTGTCATGTATCTAAAGCCCTTCAGATCGCTAACTCTATAGAGTTGCTGAACATCTTAAGCTGACAATAATAAGTCATGATTACATTTGAGGGTTAGGACCCAGAGGTGAGTCGCAATTAATTCCTTGACACTCTTGTTTAGAGCTTCATGCAATCATGTTTCTTCCCCGGTGGTGAATCAGCTATTTTTATTTTTATTTTCCTCTTATTTCTCATTTTCCATAATGTTTCGTTTGTGTTCCTGTTCGCTATACCTGGCTGGTTAACAACCTTAAATAAAGCTTGACAGCTGCTATAAAAAAAACCCAGACGTAACCCTGGGACCGTTGTTTTTTTTTTTTATTAAATAAATGGCGTTATTGGAGCCTACAGAAAACTGAGATATTGGGAATTTGGTAGGATTTGAGTGATATTTAAAATCTTAAAATATTGGTGATCTAATAGGGGTCAATAAACACATTGTAAGACATTTAACTGATGTCCAAATATATATTTGGAGAAAGTGATAAAGAGTCATTAAGAGAGAAGAGTACTGTTTAAAGATAAAAAGATGAATATGGAAGAACCCCAATATGTGGGGGAGGTGGAGTATATATTGGGAAAATAGTATTAAACATATTGATATATAAAAGAATATTTTATAATTAAAAGGAGTTTACCGAGATTAGAAGATGAAAACTATGTCTATGTAATTGTATTATTATTGTTAGCACTGTCTAAACATGTAGGGACCCTGTCATAACACTGTCCACAAAATATGTCAAAGAAAAACTGCAAATAAAATTCAAAAATAAACCCAGGAAGTGTTATCTAGCCCAGGGGTCCCCAACCTTTGCAACTTTAAGTCTGAAGGACTTCAGCTCCCAGACTTCTCCAGCCAGCAAAGCTGGCTGGAGAATTCTGGGAGCTGAAGTCCTTCAGACTTAAAGTTGCAAAGGTTGGGGACCCCTGATCTAGCCAACCTCTGAGCATCTAAAGAGAAGATGACCTGATCCATCCAGAAATAATTTAACCAAGCCCACCTGGATTTCAATTTCTTCGTTGAAATGTTCCGGAGAAAGTTTGTCCCTGAACAGACACTGTAGGAAACTCGACTGGATCGTAGCGCAGACAACGTGGGTGATGATGGCATTAGAAGAGCGGACTCCTTTTGCCTTGAGGCCAGCGTGCTTCTTATAACCGAAGACGTATCTGAAACAAACAATCAAAAAATCAAGCAACACTGCAAGTTTTTAAGAAGATCTTGGATATCCATTTGTCTGAAGTGGTGTAGGGCTTCCTGCCTAAGCAGGGCGGTTGGTCTAGAACAGGGGTGTCCAACCTTTGCAACTTTAAGTCTGGGAGCTGAAGTCCTTCAGACTTAAAGTTGCAAAGGTTGGAGACCCCTGGTCTAGAAGACCTCCAAGGTCCCTTCCGACTCTGTTATTTTATTATTCTGTTACAATAACTCCAAAAATTGCAGCTTTTAAAATCGCAGGTGGACCATTTCTGATTTTCCCCTAGTTACTTTTAACGGGGGGGGGAAAATTAAATCCATTAATTGCCATCAAATATTTAACCTATAATCAGCTTTGGCCCCGAAGACCAAAGTAAGCAAACAAAATTATTCCACAAAAGAATTTAAACCAAGGGGTGGGGAGTCGGGGGGAGGAATAGACTTCTTTGCATTAGGTTCTGCAGGCAGCGTAAATTCTTTGTTCCAGAGTTTGAAGCCATTAAATATTTGCTTTACCTGAATAGAAGGTTTTCAATCATTTTCAGCTTCTGTTTCAGGTGCTCGATCTGCTCGTAGAGTTTCATCCCTTCCGCCACGCAGACGTTGTCCTTCTCAGAGTCGGAATCGCAGGCCGAGAGGCTGTTCCTCAGGACTTGGAACTTGCGGTAGAGTTCCTCGCACTGAGAAAGGCGGCTGTGATAGTCCGACACGAGAGCCGGAGAGACACGGTCTTCCATGATGTCGTAATACCTAGAATTCCAAGGTGGGAAGCGATTGGAAGAGGGAACGATATTTACACTGCAAACAATCCTGACATGTCTTGTGCAGCAACCCCTGAATTTAAAAAACCTACTGTCAGGGCTCCGACCGATGCCCTAATTAAATCATGAGCCTCGAGCCAAGCTTCAAAGGAAATCCACTCATTTATTAGCAGCTTCTTCATGTCAGCACGGACCAAGTGAAGCTAACTCTGACCTTACTTAAATCATGCCTTGGTTCTGACCCTGTTTTCCACCCCCATCCCCAAGGTGTGTCATCAATCACATTCCCCAAGGAAACAATTTCGTGGATTCTAGAAGTCACTCTCTCCAGACACTGTGGGTAACTGCGGAGATGGCCTTGACAGAGAGATATCTGGAATGTGCTTTTGTTTTTGACTGAAGTGCGATTCCCTCGCTGCAGCTCTTGTGGCTTGGTTCCTCATCCCCCTGACTATGGCAACTTGAAGCAGGTCAAGAATACTTGGCGACTTGACATCTACAAGTTTGTTTATTTATTTGTATCTCCCCTTCGTTGCTTTTACAAGTAACCCAAGGAAGCGAACATATCTAACGCATGTTTCTCCTCCTGTTTTTCAAACAACAACCCTGTGAGGTGGGTTGGGCTGAGAGGGAGTGGCTGGCCCAAAGTCACCCAGCTGGCTTTCATGCTAAGCCGGATCTAGAATTGGCAGTCTCCTGGTGATTGGCCCAAAGTCACCCAGACAGCTTTCACGTCTAAGGAAGGACTAGAATTCACTGTCTCTTGGTGATTGGGTCCAGTGACTCTTCATGGGGCAGAGGTGGGTTGCTGATGGTTCAGCCCAGATCGGGCAAACCGGTAGTAGTGGTGGCGGGAGGCTCTGCCCACCCGCCTAGATGCTTCTGCACATGCACACAAGTGTTGCACACCCAAACCGCTAATAAAAAATTTGGCAACCCACCACTGGACTGAGGAGGGAGGGAGGGAGGGAGGGGGGAATTGCTAGTCTTTGCATCTCATTCAGATAAATTTCTCCCCCAGTCCTCTTGGGGCTGATAGTTTGACAGATTACTTAAAACAGTTGATTAAACCGTCCCAGCAAATGCTGCCTGAAACTGATGAGACTTTAATCCATTTCACACTGAAGGCTTGTTACTGTTGTTGTTGTTGCAAATGGGAGCCTTGTTTGGAAAAGGAATATTCTGTTACCGTTTTATTATCCTTGCATTTGGCAAACGGTCACTCTCCGAGGCAGCCGGTAAACAAGGACTTCCCGCATTTCATCCATTTGCGTCAGACCCAGAGAGAGAGAGAGAGCCTCTGCTTTCCAAAGCAATTAGACCAATTCATGGGGAAAAACAGCGTAAGGGTTCCTCATTAAGCGGGCGAGCTAATGCAACCTCCGTGTTCTGAGCCAGTGCACCTTTGCACACCCGTGCCTTGCAGCAGCCTAGGATTGTAGATCAGAAGTGGACAACCTGTAGCCTCTGGCTGGATTTCAAAAGCTCGTTGCAATCAATTAGCACCGAGCTTTTGCCAAAAGCAACGTGTCTTTTTTTGCAGTGGTACACTTGCCTAAAGGTAGGAGAGGAAACATATTCCAGAAAGACAGAAGGACCGAGTGCAAATAGCTGCTGTTCGGGAGAGAAGAGGGGGAGAGAGAAGAAGAGAGAGGAGGGGAAGAGAGAACGAGAAAGAGAGAAAGGAAGAGAGAGAAGAGAGAAAGAGATCAAAAGGCAGAGAAAGAGAGGAAAGAGAAGGGAGAGGGGGAAGAGAGAAAGAGGGGGGGAAGAGAGAGGAAGAGAGAAAAAGAGAGAGGGAAAGAGAGAGAGAAGAAAGAAAGAGAGAGAAAGAAAGAAAGAAAGAAAGAAAGAAAGAAAGAAAGAAAGAAAGAAAGAAAGAAAGAAAGAAAGAAAGAAGAGAGAGAGAAGGAAAGGGAGAGGGGGAAGAGAAAGAGAAAAAGAGGGGAAGAGAGAGAAAGAGAGAGAGAAAGGAGGGGGAAGAGAGTGAGAGAAAGAAAGGAAGAGGGTGGAAGAGAAAGAGAGAAAAAGAGAGAAGAAGAGACGGAGAGAATGAGAAAGAGAGAGAGAAAGGGAGAGAAGACAAAGAGAGGGTGAAAGGAAGAGAGAAGGGGAAGGGGAAGAGAGAGAGGAGAGGGAGGGAGGGAGAGAGAGAGAGGAGAGGGAGGGAAGGAGAGGGAGGGAGGGAGAGAGAGGGAGGGAGGGAGGAGAGGGAGGGAGGGAGGGAGGGAGGGAGGGGGAGAGAGAGAGAGAGAGAGAGAGAGAGAGAAAGGAGGGGGGAAGAGAGTGAGAGAAAGAAAGGAAGAGGGTGGAAGAGAAAGAGAAAAAGAGAGGAGAAGAGAGGGAGAGAATGAGAAAGAGAGAGAGAAAGGGAGAGAAGACAAAGAGAGAGTGAAAGGAAGAGAGAAGGGGAAGAGAGAGAGGAGAGGGAGGGAGGGAGAGAGAGAGAGAGGAGCGGGAGGGAGAGAGAGGAGAGGGAGGGAGGAGAGGGAGAGAGAGAGAGAGAGAGAGAGAGAGAGAGAGAGAGAGGAGGGGGACATATTTCCTCTCAACCACCGTTTACCCACAATAAATATCTTTTGTGTCAATTGCAGGGAAACGCAATTGCCTTCAGATCTGCTTTGCCGACAAATGCAATGCATCTCAATTTCCTTCTGCAGTGGAAGGAGACACGGCTGGAAGGCTGGAAGGGGAAGAAGGTCTTCTGTGCTCAACCAGCAAGGTCCTTCTGGAGACTGGCATGGCTTCCCAAGGAAGGCGACAAAATCCATTTCACTTAAGACCTTGTCAAAACCTCCCTCGACTGAAGGAGGAGAGCAGGGAGCCCAGGCCTTGCAGGGGCCGTTTGGGAAGAGGGGCACTGAAGAGGACGGGGTCCCCACCACACACACGCCCCCCCCCAAAAAATAAGGCTTCTTCTGCAGGGCTGTTGCCAAGCAACAAGCAGGCCAGGCAATTGCTCTGCCCTGCCAAGACGTTTCCCCCTCCCCTCCATCCCCCAAACACACATTTTAGGATTCAGTGGAGAAACATGGGCTCCCGTTCATTTGATTTGAGGATTGTGTTCGTTTTTCAGCTTCTTCCAATAAATCAGCTTGCGGGTTGCACTCCTGGGATGCAATCTCTCTGCTGCCAACATCCCAGAAGGGAAGAAGGGAAGAAAGGAGTGGAGAGGAGAGAAAGAATAGAAGAAGGGAAGGGGAAGAAAAAGAAGATAGAAGAAGGAAAGGGAAGGAAGATAGAAGAAGGGAAGGGAAGGAAGATAAGAAGGGAAGGAAAAGGAAGGGAAGGAATATAGAAGAAGGGAAGGAAGATAGAAGAAGAAAAGGGAACGGAAGGGAAAGGAGATAGAAGAAGGGAAGGAAGATAGGAGGGAAGGAAAAGGAAGGGAAGGAATATAGAAGAAGGGAAAGGAAGGAAGATAGAAGAAGAAAAGGGAACGGAAGGGAAGGGAGATAGAAGAAGGGAAGGAAGATAGAAGGGAAGGGGAGGGGAGGGAGGAAGACAGAAGGGAAAGGAGATAGAAGGGAAGGGAAGGAGGAAAAGGAATGGGAAGGGAGGAGAAAAGGAAGGAAGAAGGAAGGGAAGGAAGATAGAAGGGAAAGGAAATAGAAGAAGGGAAGTTAACAAAGTCGACCTAACCTGACAAAAAAGGTTGTGATCTAATTTTAAGAGGCAAATGTCCAAAAGGGGACCAAAGGAACCTCCTCTTTCAGGATGCTAGAAGGATTTTCCACAGGGATCGGCTCTAATGTTGTGAATATATTCTAACCAAGCTGAATTTCCATGACTGAAACACGTTTTCATCAACCCATTCACAATCAGTTTTGTGCTGCCATCTAGTGGTAGATGGGTGCAATGCCTCAGACAGAGCCAAAAAACCCTCACTCCTGCGTTCTTTCCCGCTTCTCTTTTCAATCTCTGGGTTTGGAGGCCAAAAATTAGCACCGTCATAACTCTGAACAATTGCTAAATGAACGGTCATTAAGTGAGGAGTGCCCATGTTTCTTTTTTCAGCTTCCCGAAATTCAGTCATTGCTTGCAAGCGGGCTGGAGGGGGGTGGGGGCACTTAGCAATCCATGCCATAGACGTAATTCCGTGTAATGCGCTGCCTTCCATGCTCCCAGGCTTAAAAATAAGAATAATTCCTTCCGCAGGACTTACAAACGCAGACGAGGCTCCACGCATCGGACAAAGTAATCAAAGTCGTCGTCATCTTCTTCATCCCAGCTCCGCCAAATGTGCTTATAGAAAAACCTGCGGATCCAAAAAAAACCCCACTTCATATTTTCACAAGGCATGTCAGATGAAAACTATGGATCTGGTTCACTTAGCACTTAGACGGATACACCGTTGCTCCATAGTGCTTTATAGCAGGGGTCTCCAACCTTTGCAACTTTAAGTCTGAAGGACTTCAGCTCCCAGACTTCTCCAGCCAGCTTTGCTGGCTGGAGAATTCTGGGAGCTGAAGTCCTTCAGACTTAAAGTTGCAAAGGTTGGAGACCCCTGCTTTATAGCATTCCTTAAGTGCTTTACAGAGCCGGCATTTCCCGCTCCCAACAATCTGGGTCCTCGTTTGACCGATCTCGGAAGGATGAAAGGCTGAGTCAACCTTGAAGGCGGTCAGGATCGAACTTCTGGCATTGGGCAGAGTTAGCCTGCAAAACAGCGCTACCACGGTTGTTTAGCAACAGCATTTAGGCTTATATATTGGTCCACAGTACTTTGCAGCCCTCTCTGAGCGGTTTACTATTCACTAATGCCGCATGATGATTGCCATTAGTCTTCTCATCGTTCCTATCACCCATCTCCTCCCACTTACAGTATATGCTAGTTATTCCTGATTCTAGGGGATGGTCCTCATCTCCATCTCAAAACCAAAGAGCCAGCACTATCCGAAGACGTCTCCGTGGTTATGTGGCTAACATGACTCCATGCCGAAGGCGCACAGAATGCTGTTCCCTTCCCACCAAAGGTGGTCCCTATTTTTCTACTTGCATTTTTTTAACTTGCTTTCGAACTGCTAGATTGGCAAAAGCTGGGACAAGTCAAGGGAGCTCACTCTGTTACGCGGCGCTAGGGATTCAAACCGCCCAACTGCCAACCTTTCGATCGACCAGCTCAGCCACTGAGCCAGCGCGTCCCTCTGAGTTATTTATTAGGGAATAAAGGCAGGATAAAAATCTAATAAGGATGAGATGAAATATCAAATAAAAATACCTACTTCGAGCCAATATTTTTCTTGCTTTCACACAACTCCACCCCCTCGTCTTAAAATGTCGCTTCATGTTTTTTCACATTTCCGACACAAAGTAAGAAGCACTTTTATACGTCTTAGGCAATTTCTCTGCTGATGTGTACCGATGGGGCGTCGCTTTATAAAAATTCTCTTTTTCACCTTACAAGATCGTGTGAATTTCAAAGCTTTTGAATGTCTAATCCCAACCCGGGTAATTTTATCCCGACTTCTGGCTGGGCCAGCTCTCTGCAATTCTTCCCTTTCCCCTTTCATTTCTTCACCGGTGTTATCGCTGGCTTTCACACTTTCACCCTGCAGCGAAAGTGGAAAATCGCCATTGTAACAGGCTCATTATCTTGCTTCAATATTACTTCCTGTCACCGGCAGGGGGTCCCTCACAACTTGGCAAAGGAGTGTGATCCACTCACAATCCTATTTAAACCACGAAAGGGGAGAGGGAGTTTGAAACTTTGACATGGCAAAGTTTCCTTCCTTTGCAAGCTGTCAAGCCCAGCTGAGAAAGGAGCAGATGTGTTCACGCAACAGGCTGAACCCAAAACTCGCCAATCCCCTTTTTGGTTTAGCAACTTGGTGGTGCAGTGGTTAGAATGCAGTATTGCAGGATGACTCTGCCCACTGCCAGCGGCTCGATCCTGACCGGCTCAAAGTTGACTCAGCCTTACATCCATCTGAGGTGAGTCAAAGGAGGACCCAGATTGTTGGGGGCAAGAGGCTGACTCTGTAAACCGCTTCGAGAGGGCTGCAAATCACTGTGAAGCGGTATATAAGTCTAAGTGCTATTGCTATTTCAGGCAAACTCTGCCCACTGCTAGGAGTTCGATCCTGACCGGCTCAAGATTGACTCAGACTTTCCTCCTTCCGAGGTTGGTAAAATGAGGACCCAGATTGTTGTGGGGTGATACGATGACTCCGTAAACCACTTGGAGAGGGCTGCAAAGCACCATGAAGCGGCATATAAGTCTTCTAAGCGCTATTGCTAACTTCTGCAACTTCTCAATTCCCAGTGCAAAAGAAAAGGCTGCTATAAGAACCTGTCACAAGTCACTTTTTTCAGTGTCGTTGTAAAACTGTGAACGCTCACTGAACAAGTGGCTGTAAGTCAAGGGCGACCTGTACAGGTAGTCCTCAAGTTACGACCATAATCGAGCCTCAACCTTTCTGTTGTTAAGTGAGACCCTTGTTAAGTGAGTTTTGGCGCACTTTACAAATTTCTTGCCGCAGTGAACGGTTGCTCAGTGAATCTGGCTTGCCCATTGACGTAGTCAGAAGTTTGCAAAAGGTGACCACATGACTCTGGCGGACACTGCAACCGTCATAAATATGAGTCAGCTGCCAAAGGTCTGGATTCCGATCACATGACCATGGGGATGCTGAAAAGATTGCAATTATGAGAAATGGTCCTAAGACACATTTTTCACTGCCGTTGTAACTTTGAATGGTCACTAAAGCTACTGTTGTAAGTGGAGGACTATCTGTAGTCAAATATTTGAATCGTAGCATCTCCCCGAGCCCTAGGCCAGCGCAGTCTACCTGACGTGCTCTATGGCAAGGGCCGTCTGGTCGAATTCTCCCGAGTCATCAAACACGACTGACAATTCCTGCAGTGGCAGCTGGTGCTCCTTCAGTTCCAACAGCGCGCAGACCTGCTCCGAGGTGAATCCCCCCTCTTGCACCCTGGACCGAAAAGGCTGGGAAAGCCGCACCACAGCTTTCAGGGAGGCGTAGTCCATGTCGACAACCTGGCAGGTGAGGAAAAGAAGAAAGTGGCAGTGAATTATTTTCTCTCCTCCACCACCCGCTCTGGGGGAAAGAAACTTGCCCTAAAAGAATGCAGAACCTCATTCGTAACAGCTTTTCTCTGTAAGTTGGCAGGACTGGATCTGAGCAGAAGAGAAAGAAGCACTTGGGGAGAAACTAGAGCCCTACGGATGTGGTGGAACTACAATTCCCAGCAATCCCAGTCAAAGTTATGATGGCGAACCTATGGCACCGTGATGGCGAACCTATGACCCCCTCCAGGACATAATAGGATTAACCCACTTAGCAGCAGAGCTCCCCACACGGCACAATCTGCTGGGGACATTGAGCAAACCTCAACCAAATCTGGGACTCAGGCCACCTACAAAGTTAGCTATGACCCCTACAACAGCCAATAGAACTCATGTTCTTGCACAGGAACAGCAAGCTCAAGTGCAAAGCCCAAGAGAAGGTATTAATACCCCTCTCTCTCTCTCTCTCTCTTTTTCTCTCAACTCCATGTGGTCAGCTGCCCAGAATCATGTGCTTGGTGATTGTACTTCGCCATTAAACCATCTTTCCAATCAGCCTCCATGTTTCCAGTGTCTTTGTCTCGGCTTGGAACTGAACCAGATGTATATTTCTTCCAATATTAGTATTGAAATTTATCTCTTTTTCAACATGGGTTGAAAAAAGGGCCAAATATGTACGCGGAGAGATGTAGACATGTGGCTGTGCACATGAACATGTCACCTTTGGTGCTTTGGAAATCTTTCAACACCAACTTGCTTTTCAGATGGGATCCCAGCTACCTATTAAAGGTTTTTTGTGGGGGGGGGGTTCTAAATCACCCATTAGCTGCTCTGTGGCTTGAAAGCAGGCAAATAAATAGCATGGCTGCATTAGGCTTACCTCGACCAAGACTTCAAATGCATTAGTGCGCCAGATTGCCTGCCATCCGGAGGGTTCAAGGACCTTTTCCAAATACTCGGCTGTAAATTCTTTCACCTCTGAGGCTTTGCAGTCAGCTAAAAATTAAACAAGGGACGCAACGTGTTTTTGTTAGGCTTTTTGCCTGCGCTGCTGCCGTTATCACTATCATCACCACCATTGTCAGGCTATAAAGAATGTCATGACACTGTGGCGGCTGTAATCCGTCAGTCGCCGTGCAACCAGTTTTAATTTCAAAGTTTCCCAAATGTGCTTTAACCTCAACGCAGAAAAACTAGTTGAAAACAATTGTTTTAGAAAGTTATGGGATTACAGGAACCTAACCAGCGGTGGGTTTCACTTATTTTTACCACCGGTTCGCCGTACGCATGCTCGTTTCGTGCCCAGCCTTCTGCGCATGCACTTCGCTCGCTCACACACCGTCCGCACATGCGCCCAAGCTCAAAAACCTGGCTAAATAAGATGGCAGAGAGCTGGGGCGGGTGGCCCAACCGCAATCTCCCCTACTGGTTCACTCATACAGGGCCGAACTACCTGAATACCACCTCTGAACCTAACAGCTTTTCTGTTAAAGAGACAGCAGGAGATTTATAGTTGCAGACTTGCTTCTGTTGCTTTTGAGCCTTATAAAATAAAAGAGAAGCAGCCTGTCTGGATTATCTGGACAGCTGATACTTCTGCAAAGGGTGGCATATGAATATATAGAATAACAAAATGCAATGGGGTTCAATTCAAGGATCTATCAGGGATATAAGACGCGGGTGAGCAACTTTGCATTTCCGGCTTCGAATGAGGAGAGCAAATCTTTCTCCTTCAGTCCTGACCAATAATAGAATAATAATAGAAAAGAAGAATAGAATAGAATAGAATAGAATAGAATAGAATAGAATAGAATGGAATGGAAGGGAAGGGAAGAGAAGGGAAGAGAAGGGAAGAGATTGAGTTGGAAGGGACCTTGGAGGTCTTCTAGTCCAACCGCTTGCTGGGTCCCTTCGTGGGAGCCGCCCTGGGTCCCTTCGTGGGAGATAGGTGCGGGATATAAATCAAATAAACCATAAACCTTAGGCAGGAAATCCTCTACCATTTCAGACAAATGGTTGTCCAATCCAACAAATGTTGGGCTCAACTGTGGTCATAAGAGAAATAGGAGATAGGTGTGTCCAGACCACTGGGGATTTAAAATCACTCACCTAACATGTAATCCTGGTAGGTCTTGAATCTCTCATAGAAGAGGAGGTGGTTTGTCTGGAAGGTGTCTGGCAGAAGAGATTTGGCCTCTGACACAGCCCTCCGCAAAGATGTTCCAGGCCTGTCGTGACTCCCATAGTCGCTGCAGCTGCTGCCTGCACTTCCCTGGCTCCCATTATCTTCGTCTAGTAGCAAAGGGAAGAGACATTCGCCCCCTCTTAGCAGTGTTAACGCCCGTTCAGAGTTACAAGAGTGATGAAAAAAAACTCTTTTGTACCTTCCTCTCCTTACCTCTTTCTTCCTTCCCTCCTCTTCCTCTTGTTCTTTCCTCCTCTCTCCTTTTCTTTTTCTGTTGTTATAGGTGTCTCCTTCAAATCTCAGCTTATGTTTTCTTGGGATGGTATTTCCGCAAACCCAAATATAGTGTAGTTTCCTTTCTTATTCCCTTACCTTCGCTAACCTATCCTATGTTTTTTCCCTCCTCCGTTTATATATGAATATATACTTGTATATTTTATTACTGATATTCTGTCCCCAACATTGTGAAATCACGGGTGTCACTTCTTTTAGCTGATGCGGGCCTTCATACGCATCGAGATCCTCCCAACTCATTACTATTCTTATAGTTAGTGGCACCATCAGTCAGATGTTTAGCCTACATTTATATCTGACGGAAGTTTGACTCGGCCTTCCATACTTCTGAGGTTGGTAACATGAGGACCCAGATTGTTGAGGGCAATATGTAATTAATACTTCTACATTTCAATTTCAATTCAGTTTATTACAGTCACAGACCAGAGACCAGAACAAACAAAAACACTCAGTAAATCTACAATTAAAAATTCTAGAATAAAATAAATAACAGATTAAACATCTATGATAAAATCCAGATTATCAATTACACAGTCTAACTATCCTAAAATTACAATCCATAAACTGTGTGGCAGCGCCGTAATTGACAGACTGGTTTCATCATAGATTATGAAAGATTTATATCATTTTATTCTATTTTATATATTTATGTATTAAATTATATTGTATCTTATCCTATAACTATTGTATTTTACCTTACTCATATTTCAAATTGTTGGTATAAGATTTTATTGGTGATGTGTGTTTGAACCTTGGGCTTGGATATGGACTACAGGCTAATCAATAAAGCTATCATATCATATTAAACTTATAGATTATTTTATCCCTTATTATTTTATTCTAGAATTTTTAATTGTAGATTTACTGTTTTGAATTTGTTCTGGTCTCTGGTTGTAATACACTGAATTGAAATTGCTTCTATGTTGCAAACTGCCCAGAGAGTGCTGTACAGTGCAATGGGTCGATATATGTCTAAACGCTGTTTCTATTCGCCAGTTTGCGCTTCTGCAGTAAACCATTTCCGGATTTTTTAAACTAAGCGGGTTAAATTGTCCAGATACAAACCGAGACCATCGCTGAAAAGTGGGATTAAAAGTGGGATTTAGCTGCGAAGTTAGAGAGGGTCGTCCGAGGCTTGGAAGAGACTCTGGCAACGAGGAGGGAGGGCAAATAAGCCTTACCTGAATTAAGATCTTCCGCTATTTCCTGGCTGCTGCTGCTGCTGCTGCTGGCGGCTGGTACCGGCGGCAAGGCGGGTTCTGTTAACTGGTTGTCCTCTCGCTCCGGCTCCGGCTCCGGCTCTACTACTAGCCGGACTTCCTTCTCCTCTTCCCCGGTCGCTTCTGCCGCCTCTGCCGCTTCTTCTACGGCCATCTCCTCCCCGGCTGACTCCCCTCCGCTCGGCTCTTCCATCGCGCCGCCGCCGCCGCCGCCCAGCGAACCTTCGTTGTAAATTTCAAACTTCGCGCCCCGACGTCACTCTCGGGGCAGCTGCGATTGGCCCGAAGGCGGGAACTCCGGAAGCGTCGAAGCCAATCGGCAAGCAATAAAAGAAGGCGCGGTTTAGAACTTTGGGAGGGGGAGTGTTTATTGAGTGGGGTTGCCCAGTTCCATGGGGGCGGAGCTTGAGGGAGATGAGAACCACCCCCTAGAGTCAGGAACGACTAGCAGATACGTGCGAGGGGAACCTTTGCCTTTTATAGTATACAATGGACTAAGACAGGGGTCTGCAAAGTTGGCTCTTTTCAGACTGGTGGACTTCAACTCCCAGAATTCCCCAGCCAGCTGGGGAGACATGATAGCAGTGTTCCGATATCTCAGAGGGTGCCACAAAGAAGAGGGAGTCAAACTATTCTCCAAGGCACCCGGGGGCAGGACAAGGAGCAATGGGTGGAAACTAATCAAGGAGAGAAGCAACTTAGAACTAAGGAGGAATTTCCTGACAGTAAGAACAATTAACCTCTGGAACAGCTTGCCTCCAGAAGTTGTGAATGCTCCAACCCTGGAAGTCTTTAAGAAGATGTTAGATAGCCATTTGTCTGAAATGGTATAAGGTTCCTGCCCACGCAGGGGGTTGGACTAGAAGACCTACAAGGTCCCTTCCAACTCTGCTATTGTATTGTATTGTATTGTATTGCAGACCCCTGGACTAAGACATGTTGTGTAGCCAAAGAGGAGTTCAACTAGGACCTTCAACCCACAGTGCTTTATCTGCGGATGGAGTATGGTTTGAATGCAGCCCATTGGTTCAACTGGCTGTGATGGTTGATCTGTGCCTAAATAGCCTGAATTTTCCCCTTAAAAACTTGGGGAAATATCCTAAAAATTCAGCACAAAAAATATATATATTGTTTACAAATAATGGAAGGTCCAATGGTCAAGATGTATTTAAAGTAGAGGTGAAATGCTTAAAATAATTGCATTTTTTTCTTTACCATTCATTATATCTTGCGTTAATTTTTGGGGGTAGTTGGTTTCTTTTAGCATTTTTTGGATTTTAAAAAAATATTCCTGGTAATAAAATAGTTTTGAAAATTATCGAATTACTCTTCCGAAGATAGACTGAACTGTTTTGTGCCTTGGTTAAGAACAAAGCCACTGTGCTTGCGCATGTTAGCTAATCGATGGTTAACTGAAGCTTGGGCCACTGCACTAAATTATCCAGGTTTGTACAACCAATGAAATCAGGCAACACACAATTTAGCTTAACATTTTGTACAGTACTGTGTGCACCAGTGGTGGGTTTCAAATTTTTTTACTACGAGTTCTGTGGCTTGGTGGGCATGGCATGGCTTAGTGGGTGTTGTTGGTGGGCATGGCAGGGGAAGCATACTGTAAAATTTCCATTCTCTCCCCACTCCAGGGAAAAGATACTGTAAAATTATCCATTCCCTCCTGATCAGCTGGGTCTCGGGAGGCAGAGAATAGATGGGAGCGGTGCCAGCAAGAGGTGGTATTTGCCAGTGCTCCGAACTACTCAAAATTCTCCAGAACTGGTCAGAACCTGCTAAATGCCACCTCTGGTGTGCACCCAGCCCGTTATATACTCCTTGACTTTCCAGGAATGAAGGATTTTTTTAAAAAAGCTGTTATTGTGCCATCAAAGTACTCTAGCCACAAGGGGGCCATGTAACATTTCAAATTAAAGGCTACAGGAACTCTTTGCACTTCAGTTTGAGATGGAGACAACACAGACTCTTCCCTGACAGCTTGCACCTGTGTTGAAGAGTGAAGAGAGACAGGACAGAAAACATCCTGCAGACAACGCAGCTCCACAACACAGATCCTTTCAGCCGTTCCAAGAAGGCTCCACGCCCATTTGGAGCCTGAGGACATAGATAAACCTCCAAGTGGCCTCAATGACTCTCTCAAAGAACGTAAATGACCAGCTGTCTGCAAGGAGTATAAACCCTTCCATTCCCCACCATCCAGTCAGAGCTGAAGAAGCTTCTTGGATGAGAAGCGAAACGTCTTCAACGAAAAACAAAGTCAACAAAGACAAAAACCTTTGCCTCCTGCTTGAGCATGGGGCTGGACTAGAAGACCTCCAAGGTCCCTTCCAACTCTGTCATTCTGTAAATGGGGGGGGGGGGGAAGTGACATATTTAAAACTTTTACAAGCATCCGTACAGTTACATGATCAAACTTGGGCAAATAGCAACTGGCAGGTCTTTTATGTGAAGGTTGCAATCGCCAACACTATTGGCATTTGCTTCTGATAACAAAATCAGTAGGGAAACCCGCTTCACTTAACAACTATTATGCTCTCTTAATCACAGCCAAAAAAAAAAAAAGGTCACAAAATCGAGCTGGTTGTGGTTATAAATTGAGGATTACCTTTCAAAGTAAGAAGGAAGCCCATGCCCTGCCATTTGTACTTGGGACGTTAAATCCAAAAACCCAAGAACCTGGGGTAGGTTTGGTTTTTTTGGATTTAATATGTTGCATGCATGAATCCATCCATTGTAAGTTATAAACTAGTGTTACCCTTCAGTGGATGAAAGTGCCCACTGTGGCTTGTTAAATAAACCATGGTTTAGCCAATATCTCCTTGCAATCCAAGGAACTCGCAGGAGTCTTCTCCAGCACCATCGTTAAAAGGCCTCAATTCTTTGGCGCTCAGCCTTTTTTATGGTTCTTATAATTAGAAATTATAATCTTATAATTTCTTATGATCAGAAGAGAAGGCATTTATTCATTTATATATAACCTGAAATTCATATGACTACTTTGAGACAGAAAAAACCCCCAATTTATTCATTATGTTATTCCTGTCTTAGAAACAGCTGACTTGTTTAGACACTTCAATTTTTGCCAGCTAATGTGGTTTTCATTGAGCAAGACTGATCACCAGAAAATCACTCTCTAATTGTCAGAATAGAACGACCGGCCTCATTAAACAAATGCAAAAGTCATTGTCTTTAAACCATTAAGGCGTAAATTCCTTCCTGAGGTGGAGTAATGCGATAAATTTGTTGGTTTCCAATCAATCTTGATTTCCTCTATAGAGATTTTGTTTTCTCTTCTTTTTTTCCCTTGGTAACCATTTATGCAAAGCAAGGTTCTCCACCTTGATGTTGGACGGGGGAGTCAGCCAAACTATTTGGAGTGAGGCAGCTGTGCCGGACGAACCGGGGAGCCAGATGAGCCATTCGCTGTTTTGCAAAGGCTTACGTGATGCCAAAATACGTTACTGTGAAGATGAGCAAGAATCCTAGGAATGAACTCTGTCTTTTTGTTCTAATTTCTGAATCTCTGAGGAGTGATCTTCCAAACATCTCTCTGAGCCAAGACTGAGTCAAAACTGGGGACAGACGGGCAAGAGAGGCGTGACTACAGAAGATTGACAAGACACAGTCTCAGAGCAGAAAGGCAGAGTCAACCCTTTCCTTGGATTCTCCTCAGGACACAAGAGAATGGCCAGGCAATGTACTGTTGGCCATGCTTGCAAGGAATTCTGGGAGTTGAACACATCTCTAGACCAAGGGTTGTCAAAGTCCCAGCCGGCAGGCCATATGCGGCATGCGTATTTAGTGAAGGAAAAAAGTCCTAATACATCATGTGATATGAGTTTAACACCCCTGCTCTAGACCATCAGGTTCAAGGGAGACTCAACATACATGAAGGGCAGGGCTTTAGCTATAGGGTTATGGCCATCACCTTGACTACAAATATCCCCATTAAATTCAGGAAGACAGTTCCCCAAAACTTACTTGCTAAAATTATTATTTAAAATCATTTGCTGTCCGACTCCCTACAACTTGCTAAAGTTTTGTAGAGACCACTGAGAACTTTGTTATTTGGATCTAGTCCTATACCATTGCTTTGGATGAGTGTTTGTTCTTAGAAATGTTTGTTTACAAGAGTGAGCTGTCTCCACTCTCCATGCAGCTTGAAGATTTAACACTCTAGGTGGGTGGGGGGGAAGCAGCCTCTTCTCAATATGTCTGGAATAACTTCAACGATGAAGCACCTACCCACAAATCAGGCGCCCAGTGGCTTCCTTTTTCATGCCATAGGAGAGAAAAAGGAAAGCAATAGATTTCAAAGTGTTGGAAGTTAACACCCACCCCTCTCCTAGAAGAATGGAATATTCTAGGGAATACTAAAAAAGTGGAATATTATATTTCCCTTGGTTAGAAATGGAGAAACATGTTTTTTAAGACAGGAAGCAGACTCATTCTTAATAACCCACACCCTCCTCAATAGCCCACAGCAGACGTCAGCATTTAAGAGATAAAGAGATGGATAGGTCTATTCATAAGCAAATACCCTCACTCAAGAGCCAAATCAGGACAAAGCCATTAAGCCGTAATAAGAATTGCCCAAAACCCCTTCATTACATCACCCAGCAAGATTAAGCCAAGCCTAGGACTCAAGATAACCTACAAAGTTATCCCTGCATGGCCCCATGGGAGTCTGACAACCAATTAGAATACATGCCTTTGCCACAGGAACAGGAAGCTCAAATTCAAAGCCCAAGAGAAAGTAAGTATGTGTGTGTGTGTGTGTGTGTGTATATAATCTCTCTTTTCTCTCTCATCTCTTCTCTTTCATCTCTCACTCTCTTTTCTCTCATCTCTCTCTTTTCTCTGTTTCTCATCTCGTCTCTCTCTCTCCCATGTGCTTTATTGCCCAGGACCTCAAACCATGTGATCCTGTCCACCATCAAACCATCTTTCCAAATAGCCTCCATGTTTCCAGTGTCTTTCTCCCCACTTGGAACTGAACCCAGAAGGACATTTCTTCCAACAAAAGGAACCATATCTCACACTAATGCTTCTCTCTGGAGTACCGGAGGTCAACGCCTCTGCATCCCCGGGAAAAGCACGTACGGCACACGATCGTATCTCCCATCGCAGCCTCTTGTCTTACAAATCCGCAACATGGTCCTTTTTTGTTTTTTAGCTGGATGTTAAATCGGTGTCTGAGAATTTAGAGGCATCTAGGAACATCGGTTGCCAGTTCTCTTGGTGTGTCAGCTTTGTTTTGTTCTCATCATCCTGGCACATCATTGAATGCGCTGAATAATTAAGGCGTCTCAAAAGCGCTGGTAGCCAAACTGAACAGATGGGCTCTAGAAAGAAACAGTCCTGTTGAAGGCAGCTTGAGACAGCTCTAAGGATTAGTTGCATGATGCAAGGGTTTGAGGTGTTGAGGCCTGCTAGTTTAGCTACATTAAAGGGGGAAGTGTGGCAATTCATGGAAGGGAAGAGGTTTATTAGTTGAGCATGTGGTTGTGAGTCATGATTTGGGCCCCTTGATGTTGTCCAAGAAACTATTGAGAAAGGAGAAGTCTTTCCGTTCCGCCCTTGTCCCTCACGCTTCCGGATACATCGGATCATTGAGGGCATAATAGTCATGGTTACAAGATTCTCCTTTTCTGGGAAAAAAAAATAAGCCATCATTCAACCAGTTTCTTTGAAAGCTTCATACCAACCGCCAGCCTCTTGTTGAAAGCCACATTTAGGTCAGTGGTGAAATTCAATTTTTTTTTTACTACCAGTTCTGTGGGTGTGGCTTGGTGGGCATGGCAGGGGAAGGACACTGCAAAATGTCCGTTCCCACCCTACCCTGGGGCCAGCCAGAGGTGGTATTTGCCGGTTCTCCGGACTACTCAAAATTTCCACTACCAGTTCCCCAGAACCTGCTGAGTTTCACCCCTGATTCAGGTCCTACAGGAATTATTTAAAAATATAATAGCAGCTGACTGCTGCCCAAATTTAACTTGAAGGGGTTTTTTTCCACTCAGAAAAAATGGCTTGTTCGCATTATTATGTATGAAAAAACAAAAAGTTGTGATTTCATGTTAAAGCCTTATTTTACAGCAACAGAGAGAATCGGAAGTCAATGTTTCTTTTTCTTTTCTTTTTTCCTAAACCTTCCTCACTTCTCTTCCCATCTTCCTTCCCACCATTTTGCTACTTACTTTCCTATTTTGCATCTTGTTTTTATTTTATAACCCAATAAAAACGTTAAACACATTCGTTAGCCGTATCCTGGCCTGTGAATATTCTGCAGGGGACAATGGATCCCTCCTGAACGTACCTATGACTTCCCAAAGCAAGAGAACAGTTCACCTTCCAGCTCTGAATAAATGCAAATAATAAACCAAAGATATCTCCTATTTCTCTCTTCCCACTACAAGATAATATTTGGCAAAAGAGCCCGGTGACTCAGCCTCCCTCTTTCCCACTGTGGTCCTGCTGTGATGAAGCTAGCTTTCCCCAGGAAAATGTGTGAGCTATGTAGATGTTATACTTCCCACACGATGGGATGGGGTGAGTCAATTTCCACCTGGCAGTTCAGGAAGGCCTTGTGGGAAAAGCCCCCAGGCAACAAGGCAGACACTAACAATCATCAAAGGGAACTTAGGCTGAAATAAGACTAGGGTGAAAGATTTTCAGGAGGAGGGTGATCTTAGATTTTGTTGCAAAGATACAAGATGCAGAGAGTCTGAGGAGCAAACTCAAAAGGTAAATACTAATTCTCTTCTGTCATCCAGAGCTTCTCTGGGGTAGAGGCAGATATTTCTCTCTCTTTGGGCACCTGAGAATAAAACTCCGTATTGGCAACAGGAAGGGTATCTGGCCAGTAAACTTTATTTAATTGCCCAGACTCCACCCCACAAGGAGTAAGGAGTTACTTCCCCGGGAATAAGCCCCATAGCAATGATAGGACCTATTTCTAACCAGACACATACAGGATGGTGTGTGTGTGTGTCCCAGATGAATAGGACAAGGTAGCCATGCCTATGGCCCCATGCCTTCTGCAGGGTTTGAGCAGGCCTGATTCCACACAGACGCAGATCCAATTGAGAGTGGAGTAGTGTATAAAACCATCGGGTAGGAAGCAAAACGGTACGATGCATCTGTCTGATTGGCAGAGCTGTATGAAAAGAAAGCAGACGAACAGGACATGTGAATCAGGCTACAGGAACAATTATGTCAATTGTTCGTTGACCAAGAAGCAGGAAATGAAGGGTCACATTTCCATGGAGACTCAAATGTTGTGGACCATGAGGAGACAAACGGGGGCATTTTCATCAAAAGGCATTGCAACAATTCAGAACAAAAGTATATAAAACAACACTCATACACGCACATTCTATACAGCGTTTAAGTACCAAGAAATTATGAAGCATGGAAGCATTCAAGGTCGAAAGCATAAGGCCGGTTAGAAATGACGTCCGTACACAAAGATTCTGGGCAGTCAACAGCAGTGAAACAAATGAAGTGAGAGTCACTGAATATGCATGAGAATAGAATAGAATAGAATAGAATAGAATGGAATGGAATGGAATGGAATGGAATGGAATGGAATAGAATGGGAATAGGAATAGGAATAGGAATAGGAATAGGATCAAAGAGTAGAGTGGAATGGAATAGAATAGAATAGAATCATATAATAGAATCGTAGAGTGGGGTGGGGTGGGGTAGAATAGAATAGAATAGAATAGAATGTTATTGTCACTTTAAATGTACACTAATCATCATTTTAAGTTCCAAAGGAAAGGTAAATCTTGTTTAGTTGTATCATGCTGCCAAAAAACTCAATATATTTGCATCCATGTAATGCTAGAAACAGGAAGAGTGAAGCATTACCTAACAATAAAAATGGATATTAGATAATGTTACATCTGCATTCTATTGTTTCAGTTAACAATTAACTTGCCCTCCTCTCTCATTTCAGTTCAATAGCTCCCACCAGTTGATTGCCACGTTCCAAAAAGCTCTCTCGGATTCACTCAATTTTCCATCCCACCATCACCAAAAATAACAGGTTGCGTCTTTCTATTGTGGGTTCTTGCGATGCCGCAGTGTGTACTTAGGTCGGCCGGAATTGAGACCTCCCTTTGATACTTATTGCAAGCTTTGGGTACAAAGGATCACGTATCATAATAATAATATTTTAAATCTGCTCTTTTAAAAGAAGCAATCAGTAGAAGAAAGGCCCTCAAGTGGAAAACAGAAAATTGAAAAGTTACTCAGATGAAATTATTCCGTTATTGTCATTGCACTCTTTCGCTGTTTTTCAAACACATAAAAAAGGTTCATTGAGCATCGTTCACACATTACGCTAAACCACGAAACAGTCTGCTTTTTTCTGAGTGCTGTATTTAATAAACTCCCATTGATAAAGTTCTGTGCGAGATGAAAACCTGGCCAAATGTGATTGTTTAATAAAGAATGTATGCTGAGTTGGTGTGAATTTCCTAGCAGGTTTTGGAAACAATGACCAAATCGTTTGGAAACGAGAATTTGAATCTATATCCTGAATTTGGTTGTGCTTGAGAGCCCATCTCCCACATCACTTTCATTTGTTTCACATTCTCAGGTTTTTTCCTCCTTCCTTCCATTTTCCCAATTACCAGTTAGGTTTGAATTTTACTTCTACTGAGGTTGCATCAAATATATATATGCTAGGTTATATTTTATTCAGCAAAATAGTTTCTTTAAATCTTTTATCCAGTCATTTCTTTTCATGCTTTATTCATCCTCTCTGCTCACCCACACTTTAAATATATGCCTGTGCTTCTCTTTTCCTTGCTTTATTTGCAAAAAAATATGGACAGATATATGGGTGGGGGATGAAAGCTTACAGTATCCTTTTTTGCTCAGTGCATTCTGCTCAACAAAGAGGTGAGTCATTTCTCAAGAGGAGCCTTAATTATTCATTTTAATTTGATCCCCAATTTCATACAGGTAAGTCTCAACAAGCGACCACAACCACTAAGCAAGGTGGTTAAGTGAATTATGCCCAAATTTACGACTGTTATACCATAGTTGTTGAGCAAATAGCAATAGCACTTAGACTTATATACCATTTCACAGTGCTTTTACAGCCCTCTCTAAGTGGTTTACAGAATCAGTCTCTTGCCCCCAACAATCTGGGTCCTCATTTTACCCACCTCGTAAGGATGGAAGGTTGAGTCAATCACTGCAATTAAGTGAATTGTGCTGTTATTAAACAAATATGGCTTCCCCCATTGACTTTCCTTATTGCTGGGTGACCATGGGCCAGTCACTTTCTCTCAGCCCAAGCATTCCTTTAACAACCATCTCGATTAGCAACATAAATTTTTGGGCTCAATTGTAGGTTGAGAGTCCCTGTAGTCTCATATCCAGGCATCAGTCAGGTTCTTACCCTGCTTAGTCTTTTGATGATCAATCAAGCTCGTTCGCGGGTTGCTAAAAGCTATCAGTTCAAATTGGGATGCAGTGGTTCAGTGGCTATGACACTGAGCTTGTCGGTCAGAAAAGGCCGGCAGTTTGGCGGTTCTAATTCTAAGCACCGTGTAATGGAGTGAGCTCCCATTACTTGCCCCAGCTTCTGCCAACCTAGAAGTTCAAAAGCATGTAAAATGCAAGTAGAAAAATAGGAACCACCTTTGGTGGGAAGGGAACAGTGTTCCGTGAGCCTTCCCGTTTAATCATGCCACAGAGACATCTTTGGACAGCCCTGGCTCTTTGGCTTTGAAACGGAGATGAGCACTGCCCCCTAGAGTCAGGAATGACTAGCACATATGTGCGAGGGAAATCTTTACCTTTACCTTTTACCGGTTCAAATAACAATGTAGATCACAAATGCACTGCAGCAGAATTCTTAAACCAAGACTGATGTGAAATGCGTGAAATATTTATATATATTTCAAAAAAGAATAAAGCAGAAGCTGTCTTGTTCTAGTGAACATTTAAATGCACCTTTGAAAAGTGCTCCTTACATTTCCAATTCCTTTAATAATTTGACAAATAGGAATTCATCCACGTCAATACATTTTGTTCTGCTAGCAAAGTAGTAATTAATCCCAAGTGCTCAAGAAAAATTAGAAATCACATCATTCGTGCTTGAAAGGAAGAGATATAGATATATATTTTCAGGCTGTTGATTTCAAGCAATTAGATGTTTTAAGAAAATGAGATGTTCAAGAGCAGAGAGGTTAAGTTTCTCTAGGGAGAAATATGATTCATGTGAAGTTTAGGAGATTCGTTGCAGTCCTCACATCAGTCAACATCTCTTTTAACGACACATCAGATTTTGAAATTATCTCTGCATTTGTGGAATATTGCTAAAGTAAGGCATACAATACAGAGGCGGGGGGAATCACATTGGAATGGTAGCTTAGAGGTGGAGTTCTCACCTCACAATCAGGAGGCTGTGCATTCAATCTTAGCTAGAGGCAAACATCTTTCTCTCTCTGGGCACTAAGAGAAAATATCTGCTGTGAGCTCCAAATAGGCATCAGGAAGGGTATCCAGCAGGTAAATGCTCAACCTCCTTTCAGTCACCCTGGATCCATCTTAATACAAAGGATTACAACATCTTTAAAAGAAAGAAAAAATCCAATCATCACTGGGTATCTGCTTGACAGGAAGAGGGCTCCCCCATACTGGAAAAGCAAAGGTTTTTATAGATTTTTAGGACTATAAGACAGGAAATCCTTGGCTAGCCAATTTAGGGAAGCTGGATTTCCCATTTTAGGCTTCAAACTCACACACACAACTGTTAGGTGAGAATAGCAATATGCTCAAGACTGAGCAGTTAGCAACAGACAGGAAAGGAATGTAAATTTACAAAGTCTCCTAAAAAGAAAGCTTGGCCTCGTTTTCAACTGAAACATTCAAGAGAACAATCAAAATTCAGCCCAAAGTTCAGAGAGCCAAGTCAGGTTTGTCAGCCAGACAAAGGTCAGATTTCTATGAGCAGGTTTCATATGCCAAAACAAGAAGTCAGACAGTTGTTTCCAATGGAGAAACGGGGGTCAAGGCTGCCTCTTAATTTAGGCTCCAGCCAGCTATTTTCAGTTAAGATAGTTTCTCCCTTGCTTGGCAAGGAGCCTCGTTGAGTATATTTGGTCTGCTCTCCACTCTACTTCCAAGTCAGAAGGTTGGGGTTGGGGAGGCTGTGCCTTCTCATCTGATTGCTCCAGCTGTTCTGATGGTATCTAGCCATGGTAACACAGTGGTTAGAATGCAGTACTGCAGGCTACTTCTGCTGATCACTGACTGCCAGCAGTTTGGCAGTTCGATCCAGACCGGCTGAAGGCTGACTCAGATTTCCATCCTTCCGAGGTCGGTGAGCTGACAATTTCTTGATTGTTTATTGCTTGATTGTTGGCTTAGTATTAATCTTGGTTTTAATCTCTGCTTGTTTGGTGGTAACTTTCAGGATTTTTTTCCCCCAGAAGGGAAGGGCTCCATGACTTGATTGAGTAAAATACCCAGGCTGTAATTAATTCCACTTGCCAACATTTCTCATTCCCAGGGCATCTGTTTGGATTCTTTTTTTTTTTAAGCATGCAATTCAGTCATCTGTCACCCAGGTTTACACTTTACTGGGGGGGGGGGGGACGACAAGAAATTTCCTCCTTCCAGTCAACGAGTTTTCTAGAAATGACAGGAGCAGCCGAGATGCCAGCACTACAATAAATAAGCCCACTTGGGAGCCAAAGATTAATTTATCATATGCCATCCAAAGAAGGCAGATAGGAAATGAGTGTGATAGATTTTCTCCAGCCATTTAATTAAATGTAGACGTTACTAATAAAAGCGTGTTATTTCTCCGGTTGATAAAGCCTTGGATATGAAACAAAGCTCCTTGCAAAGCTAGTTAGTTGATGGGCCTTCTTTATTTCTTGGGAAGAACAAACTGAGGAATATTTAAAGGTCTAGTAGGTGGAATCTTCCAGCAAGACTTCTACAGAGGATTGCTTGGATTTGGAAAAGATGCTACAGAAATCATTGTATTTTACAATGTGATGAGTGAACATTGTTTGTATTCTGCCTGAGATGAATCAGTACAACTTTATTTTATAAATAAAGCACTGAAGAAAGAAAACAGTGGTATGTTATTAGCAATAGCCATAGCACTTAGACTTATATAACACTTCACAATGCTTTACAGCCCTCTCTAAATGGTTTACAGAGTCAGCCTCTTGCCCCCAACAATCTGGCTCCTCATTTTACCGACCACGGAGGGATGGAAGGCTGAGTCAACCTTGAGCTGGTGAGATTTGAACTGCCAAACTGCAGCTAGCAGTCAGCTGAAGTAGCCTGCCGTACTGCACTCTAACCACTGTGCCACCTCGGCTCCATTCCAGTCAAGAAAGCACTCAGCAACTGGCTACATAAACTGCTGGTGATTTATATTACTTAAATTGCTTCACAGGATGAATGGGAAGGAAAGTCAGGATTAGATTCTTTTTTTAATCCACAATTTCTTCATTCTGCAGGTTCGCTTGCAATGGCTTTTTTCCACCATAAATAAAAACCTTACCAACCTACCTTAGGGGGGGGAAAACCACACACACACACAGCACAAAGAGGTTGAGAGTATTTTGACAGCTGGGATCAAACTAATACTCCATCTGGTATCCTTCAGATGAGATGGACTACAATTTCCTTCATTTCCAGCCAGAATAGTGGCTTTGGAGAACATCACCTTAGGTGGTGAGTCTCACTGGAGCAGGAAATGTCACAGATTAAAGATATTAACACCAACACTTCACATCCCCCATTTTTCCAGACCAGAAAACCAAACTACTATACAATCTCAACTGGGCAACTTCAGAATGGAACGGAACGGAATAGAATAGAACAGAATAGTGCCATGGAATGGGCTAGAAGAATGCAGAATATGAGTGGTGGGGAAGGCAGGAGAGGGGAAGGGAAGGGAAGAGAGCAGAGCAGAACAGAACAGAATTCTTTATCAGCCAAGTATGATTGGACACACAAGGAATTTGTCTCTGGTGCATAAGCTCTGAGTGTACATGCAAACCATAAGTGATAAATCATGATCATAATCATAAAATACCCTCATCATGCTGAGTTTAAAATGATACTGAATCACTTTAATAATACTAAACAACATTATCTCAGGATCTATCTGAACATTTTTTTTAATGAAATATGTGGACTTGAACCTAATCGGGAAACAAAACTAAGTCCCTAATTAAAAATGCATTTGAACCCAGACGCCTCCAAATCTATTGGCAATTTAGCCAGCTGGATTAGTCTGAAATGAACTGTTTTGAAACGCATGTGGTTTTTCATTGCAGTTCACATGGCCAGCCTTTTCCTCCCTCCATCCTCCCCCCCCCCTCTCTAACACATGCCTGCGCAGGCATACACCACAAGCTCTCTCTCACACACACACTCCTACCCAAACTTGTTTGAAACAGAAAAGGAATACAACTGGCAGTGCTTTAACAGACTCCAGGGAGTTGATTCTCCTGCTTTGCAACGTCTTTGTCCAAAAGGCAGCTATGGGGAATGCAGAAAAGGACAGAAAACTCTGAAAAAAGGATCTTAGCTTGAGCACCCAAAGAATGGAACACCAAGCTGGTAATTTGATCTCCCCTTTTTTCTCCTTCTCTCGGTGGAAATCTTCCTTGCGAGAAACAATGGTTATTATCTGCCTTGCCTTTGTGTCTGTTTCTTTCTTTCTTTCTGATGCTCCCTTTTATTCTATCTTTTGTCCCTTCTGCTAATTTTCTGTCCTCTGCTTCTAGGAACCAATCCAATTTATATGCTTTAGCTGCCCACAGCTTCACGTTTTCTCCAACAGTTGATATCCTATGCTTAGGAATGAATCTATGCATGAATAACCATAGTAATAACAACTATCAGACTTTCCAGCCTGTTGTTTATAGTCACAGTAGTACAACAATGTTAATCCGTTTTGTCTCTTCACCCTGCAGCTTTGTCCGGGGGAACTCAAGTGGGACTGAATTTGTCTACCTGGGAATTTGTCTGCCTGGGCAACGGATGTGTGACTGCTGCAGAAAATCATTTTCAGCACTATGGACAGTTCTCAGCACCCGTCACTGTCCTGCTGGCAATACTCATGGGATTCCTGGTGTTGGTCACCGTCTTGGGCAACGTGTTGGTCATCCTGGCGTTTGTGGTGGACAAAAGCCTACGGACCCAAGGGAACTTCTTCTTCCTGAACTTGGCCCTGGCAGATTTTTTAGTGGGTGAGTGAAGCCTCTGGGAAATGAGCCAAGCCAGGGGAAAGTAAAAGATGGGAGGACGTCCAGGGTAGGGTGGAAGGTTGTTTGGTTTCTCTCTGAGAGAGCTCAAAACACCACTGAGGGAAAGGAAAGGGGTCTTCCTTCATTGTATCACAAGAGTAAGCACTGCATGATTGAACTGAGTAATAAGCAGTGTTCACACTTCTTGATGTTTACTTATTTGTACCCTATGGCTATGATTATGTGTTGTACTTTATGATTCTTGATGAATGTATCTTTTTATGTACACTGAGAACATACGCACCAAAGAAAAATTCCTTGTGTGTCCAATCACACTTGGCCAATAAATAATTCTATTCTATTCTATTCTATTCTATTTTATATTCTGTTCTATTTCTATTCCTTAATCAGTTGGTTGTTTACTAAGCTACAAGAGCAATAGGAATAGCATTTAGGTTTATGTACCATCCTATAGCACTTTATAGAACTCTCTATAATTTACAGTTTACAAGATCAAAGCATTATTTGAATATTGCCCCCAACAATCCAGGTCCTCATTTTATCAACCTCAGAAGGATGGAAGGCTGAGTCAACTTTGAGCCCTGTCAGGGTTGAACTCCATGTTTTAGGCAGAATTTGCCTGCAGTACTGCACTTCAACCACTGGGCCACCAGTGTGCAGTGGTTGGGTAGGCTAGGTTGGGTTGGGTTGGGTTAGGCTGGGTTTACTTAGGACTCCAAACGAAACCCCCAGTGGTGATGTTTTTTTTTGAAATGAGCAGAATTAATTTCTGCTAGAGAACATGATCCAAAGTCTCAATGGCAACAATAAAGTTGACATAGGTTTGTTGGGGTGATACTTTGCATTGATCCAATATGTTCAACCCAGGTGGTTGAATTAACCCATTCGTGGATTCACACAATACAATGAACTGTAAACCAAGGAAAAACGAGCTGGGTTTACGAAGCACAATAAGTCAGAAAATAATTAACCAAGCTTCCCGCTACCCCAAACTTAACAAGCCGTGTGGATTTGTGAGTTGATTAAATGTGTTGTGTGTACAAAGTCCCTGTAGAAGAAATCAGAGAGATCTGGGCAAGTGGCCTTGTGTTCTTCAGAGAGAAGTCTCAGTCTATGTAAAAAATACTGTGTAAAAATGAATCAACGTGGCAGGGAAGGCAAAATCAAAGACGGAAGCCGCATGGGCTTAGAATACAAAGAATAACTGCAGTGAAGACAATGTGTAGTTCTAGTGATATGGCAACTGCAGTGTTTTATCACTTTTTGGCTCAGTTTGTATTCATTTTAAAAAAGGGAATTTACTTCACAGGGATAGTATGTGCACAAAGAAAAGGAAAAAGCATTGTTGCTCGTGGCCTATAAATGAGAATTTAGTTAATATCATAGTGGCAAACTCCTGGCTTAGAGGTACAAATGGCATTATTTTTTCTTCCTCTCAGTGAGAGCTGAAAGGTGGCTTTTCATGTGGAATCTAAAGTGGAGAAGGGGGCAGCTAAAATTCCCAACTGCTCTCCAGCATCTCTTTTAACTCAGAGTCCCCAAACTAGGCAGACGGAACTTATTTACATTTGAAAGGAGGCAGAATTTGTTCATTAAACCTGAGAGTGAAAATTTCCACTGCTTCTCTTGAAAACCTGGATGGCTTGCCTTTGATGGGAGGTTTCAGGGTGCTCTTCTTAAGGAAGGAAGGAAGGAAGGAAGGAAGGAAGGAAGGAAGGAAGGAAGGAAGGAAGGAAGGAAGGAAGGAAGGAAGGAAGGAAGGAAGGAAGGAAGTTGCTAAGGTTCAGAAACAGTGCCCTAGTGAGATTGAGAGTGCTCCATCTCTAGGTTTTTTTTTTAAAGAAGATACTGCACAACCAACTCTAGTTTGTTTTCCCACATATTGCAGACGGTTGAAATGGGATCATCTCTGCATTCCTTTTCAAGTCTTCATTTCTACGAAATCATGCCTGATTTCCATGTGACTGTCCAATTTCGAATGTCCAGGGTGTGAAAGGTTGAGGGTGTGGGGGAACCATTGCTTGTCGTTAAAGTGGCCTACAATTTGGCCTTAGCTTACGGCTGTCTCACCAACTTTGTTTCCTTTGCTCCCAGGTGGATTTTGTATTCCCCTTTACATCCCGTACATTCTGACCGATGAATGGAAATTTGGAAGAGGCCTGTGTAAGCTCTGGTTGGTGGTCGATTACCTAGTCTGCACTGCCTCTGGATTCAACATTGTCTTGATCAGTTTTGACCGGTTCATCTCTGTAACAAGGGCGGTAAGAAAAATTGCTTTCCATGGGTTTCTGATTACCTCCAGCTAGGGGCATCTTCTAAGAATTCAAGTGCCAATTGCACAAACTTGAGGCGGGTGATACAAAGTCACACATTCTGCTGGGCAATCAACCAATCGCAATTAAATAAGTCAAACTGCTATGAAATTTAATTAGGTAACTCAGCGCCTCGGTTAGCTAATTGATGGCTTCCAGCTGTTTAGAAAATACTGCTGTGAATTACAACTTGTGGTTAGTTGCAAAGTTGTGTCCGACCCATTGCAACCCCATGGGCAATGTTCTTCCAGGCCTTCCTGTCCTCTACCATCCTCTGGAGTCCATTTAAACTCATGCCAACTGCTTCGGTGACTCCATCCAGCCACCTCCTTCTCTGTCGTCCCCTTCTTCTTTTGCCCTCAATTGTTCCCAGCATGAGGCTCTTCTCCAGTGAGTCCTTCCTTCTCATTAGGTGGCCAAAATATTTTTCTCTTCAGGATCTGGCCTTCTAAAGAGCAGTCAGGGTTGATCTCCTCTAGGACTGACCGGTTGGATCGGCTCAACTAGCCACCCCTCTTTCTGCCTTAGCAGATTGAAGGGACTTGTTCAGTCTCCCAATGTTTTCTGACTCATTCTCTTTCTGACATCAACGTGTCATAAGTCTCAAGCCTCTTCACGCTCACAAGAGATCTAAATCCATCTTGAATTCTGTTGACTCATATCTACTGCTAATTTGACTTGACCGTTAGTAGTTCAGATACTTGTAGAGAGCACACAATAAACCGGTATATTCATTTGAACTGCTTGGGCTCCTGTTTTCCTGGGGTTGACATCTACATTTTCTTCTAGGTGAGTTACAGAGTTCAGAAAGGGATGACCACAAGCACAGTGGCGAAAATGGTTACGGTGTGGATCGCAGCATTTCTCCTCTATGGTCCAGCCATTATCAGCTGGGAATACATAGCCCAGCAGAGCATCATCCCTGAGAACAAGTGTTATGCCGAGTTCCACTACAACTGGTACTTCCTCATGATTGCCTCCACCATTGAGTTCTTCACACCTTTCATCAGTGTCACCTACTTCAACTTGAGCATCTATTTCAACATTCGCAAGCGGACGCCGGTCAGAAGAGAGAGCTCCTCAGGAGCCCGAAAGGATTGTGAACGTTTTTGCTGCAGGAAGAAGCAAGAGCACGTCATAGCTTTCACAAAAGGAGGCGACAAGAGGGACGAAAAGGTGAGCAGCTTCACCCCTAGTAAGCCTGCGGTGGGGAGGCTCAACACCCATAACCTCCAGACTCATTCAGTAGAGTTTAACATCAATCAAGATTTTCCACCTTGGCAGGTAGACATCCAAACCAAATCACCGTGGGGCGGCATCTACAAAGCTCTAGAGAGCGTATCTGGCGCCACACAGAGAGCAGAGGCGGCCAATACTGCAGCTAGCCGGTTTAGGCTTTCCCGAGATAAGAAGATAGCCAAATCTTTAGCCATCGTCGTCTGCATCTTTGCTGTATGTTGGGCACCCTACACCCTTCTAATGATCATCAGAGCTGGCTGTCACGGGAGATGCATCCACCACGACCTCTATGAAGTATCGTTTTGGCTGCTGTGGTTGAATTCAGCTATTAATCCCGTGTTATATCCTTTGTGCCACATCAGTTTCAGAAGAGCCTTTCTGAAATTGCTCTGTCCGGCCAAGTCAAAAATCCACCCTAATGTTTTTACGTGAGAGATAACCCTGAGGAGAGGTTTCTACATAGGGACCTTTGACGCAGAACCACTGAACATGAACTTATCCTCCAAATAGGAAAGGCAATTCAAATGTTCGATCCCGAGAGGTTTCGACTTCTAGGTCTTTTCGGCAAAAATGAATTAGAGAAAGCTCGACCTTGATTTCAGAAAATGCAAGAAATTTGCAGTATTTTGCAGTGCTTATGTATGCAAATGAGAACTAATTTATTCTCCGGTACCTAAGCTCAGTACGCTTTGTAAATTCCCAACCGAGTCCTCATTCTTAAGAAATAATGTAATTCTGATAAAGCAATTTAACTGGAGGGCATTTGTACACTTGTGTTGAAGTATTTGCAAATTTTTAAAAAAGGGAGTTTCTTTTTGCATGTTAGGGTTTTGTACTGATGTGGAGTTTTTAAAGAATTACTTGTCCACTTTATATTGCAGAAAACACAGTGCAATGGAGCATCTCTTGCTAGATGTTGTGGTCTGTGGGTGGACCTTGCTCATGTGCACTGGTGTTTTCCCAAGGATTACTCGGTTCCAAGGAATTATTCCAATTCCACTTGGCAAAATGCCATTTATAAGCAAAGGTAAAAGGTACAGGTGCCCCTGCGGACTTTATTCATGCTCGTCTCCATTTTAAGGCCATTGACATTTCCAAAGACATTTCATGGTCATGTGGCCAGCATGACATCACAAAGAGCTGTTACTTCCCACTAAAGTGGTACCTATTTATCTACTCGCATTTGCATGCTTTCGAACTGCTAGGTTGCAGGAGCGGACACGAAGATGGGAGCTCACCCCATTACGTAGAGCTCGAATGTGGGTTGCCGTCTTTCCAGCTGACAAACCCAGCATCTTAAACTGCTGAGCCACTGCACTGTCCTACTCGTAAACAAACCTGCAAAAGTTGGGTCGAAAAGTAAGATGGGCTTCATCAGGCAATTTCCAGTCAATACACCAAGCCGTAACTTATTGAATGCATAGCTTCGCCTGTGGTTGCTATACCGGTGTTCTGACCGAGGCTTCCCGAAGGCATGAAGCAAACTCCTCGTCCCGACAAAAACCCCTTTTATTAACTGACTGTGAATTCTGCTCATTCACATCCAGCAAAGTCTTTCAAGGAAGGATTTGCAGTCACAGACCTTATCTGGCTTGGAGAGCTGCCAGGCCGATATCTGCAGAACTTGGCAAGAGGTCTCGGAGAGTCACGAACCAATGAAGTGAACTAATTGTCTCCTGCAAACTTCACTCCTCTTTTGCTCCTTTTATTTCCCCTGGGAGGGCCCAGTCATCGTCTGGCCTTACTCCCAAGTCGACTCCTGTTCTTTAGCTGTTCCCTTCATCTGGCAACTCTGCACATGTGCATATTGGAATCAGGCTCCAGCTGTTTTTCTGCCTCACTGATGTCTGACTCCGAAGGCAGCTGATAACTGGCATAGGGCTCAGGCCCCCTCTCTGCCTCCGACACAGAGCCCTCCTCAGAGCCTTCCCCAGACTCCAGGACTGGCCCAGGTTCCTCCCCAACCTCCTCACTGTCCAAACATGCTGCCAGCTCCACTGTCTGCTGGTGAGCCACAACAACCAGCGTTCTTAATATAATCATCAATTACAGTGTCTTTTTTAAAAAGTGCTAGAATGATCATTAAATGCAACAGGAGATAGTTGAGGCCATATCCATTAATAGCAACTTTATTGTTATACTGGCACAAATTAAGGATACAGATTGCATTTCCCCCTAATTTGACAGTACTGAAGGTTATATACTCTATAGACCACCGTCTGATTTGAATTTTCTTACTATTATCTTGATAAATATGCCCTGTGTACTATACTGAACCCTCACTGTATGTCACTTGAGTCCCCATATGCAAAATATAACTTTCTTGGTTTAATTTCTTTCCTTTTTTTAAAAGAATGGTGCTTTATAACTCCAAATACATGCATGAAGATATTTGGGTTGGGGGAAATCTGACAGAACTCTTGACAAATATGAAAAAAAAAGAGAAAAGGTGGAATCTGACAGACAAGAAAATGAAACATTATTTTTTTTTTAAAAAAAATAGTCCACAGCCTTAGTAACACTTGCAGATGAAAAGGTGGATTAGAGATTATATGGCTTTTGGGCGGAAATGTGAGGACAGAAGAGCAGGAGAGAAAAATCAGAAGACAAAGGAGGAGGGGAGAGATGTACAACCACGTGGAATTTTTAGAAGAACGGATTCAGTCATGCTAATTTTTCTATTGGCCTGCTAGTCCATACCTTGGAAATTCTGATAGGAATACTTAAATCCCAAATGCTTGGAAGCAGCAGCCTGGAACATATTCGCACATTCACACACGCACACACACGCACACACGCAAAAGAAGAAGAGTGAACCGAAAGCCTATTGTTGGCACTCCCAAAAGGCACAAAAGTCTATGATCTCTAATGCAAGAAGAATGATAATGAACAACAAAATGTGGTGTGTGTTGTACGTGGAAAGACAGAGGACAAGCGCGCCACAGAATGGGACCGGGATGGGTGGGTGGGTGGGTGGGTGAGTGGGGGTGTCTTTTGTTTAAATGACCAGCCCTTCATAAATTGGCCCCTCAGATTCAGGGGATTCCCTCCTCAAGCGCAAATGCTCCAGCGTGTTCTGAAAATGTTTGTTGATCTGTTCTGTCTCCTCGGTCGATTCGAGATTAGGAAGGTCTTCCCGGATTTTTTGAATGAGCTGATTCAACACCTGAATTGTCACCTAGGTTTAAAAGAGAGAGAGAGAGGAGTGTCAAACAGACTAAGTTTACACAATGCATGATCTGGTTTGTTGCCAAGATCACCGTGACGTTACCGGACAACTTCTCCCATCATCCCTCATCCTTCTCCACGCTGACTGGGGCTGCAGGGAGTTGTTGCTGAGCAACAATTGAGAAAGAGGCAAATCATACGGTTGCAACGAAATGTGGCACTGCAATCCTTGAAACTAGAGGTTGATAGAAATTTTCAGTGCCCACTCACCCAATGGCCGATCTCAGATCATAGTTTAGCAATTTAATTGTGGAGAGGAAAGCAGAGAAGATCTCAAGATGGTTGTGAATATTCAATAAAATAAGGCACCTGAGGTCATAATGGTGGTCCACCACTTTGTAACTTGCTTAATCTCTCACTTTCGCTAACCTATACTCTCTTTTTCCTCGTTCAACTTCAGTTATGCACTGTATATTCGGAGCACTCCGATGGTAGAAAAGCTGTTGGGAAATGAGACACTCAGCTTCCCTCCCTGCTATTTCCCAGTGCTCTGCAGAGAAATAAAGGACCAAAAACTAAGTGCAACATGGAGTCTGGCTTCTTAAGACAAGGTTGCGTTGCTGTGCAAAACAATTGGGCTTCAGACAAAGAAGGAATACTCCAAAGGATGCTCCAAAGCTGAATTTAGCCTCTTGTCAAGCACTCTTACATTTTAAGAGATCATTAGAAAATTATAGGTAATCCTTGACGTATGACAATAATTGAGCCCACAATTTTTGTTGCTAAGTGAGTTTTGCCTCATTTTATGACATTTCATGCCATATTTATTGAATCATTGCAGTTTTTACGTTAATCTAGCTCTCCCATTGACTTTTGCTTCTCAAAAGGTTGCAAAAAGTGACCACATGCCCCCCTCTTGGGACAGTGCAACCGTCATAAGTATGAGTCCATTGCCAAGCATTTGAATTTTGATCATGTGACCATGGGAATACCACATGAAAAACAGTCACAACCCACTTTTTTCAGTGCTGTTGCAACTTTGTACGATCGCTAAATGAACTGTTGTAAGTCGAGGACTACCAGTAATTTTAATTCAAGTCAAAAAAAGATTGCCTCCTTTTGTGTTTGGATGGAGAGTAAGAAGGAGGTTCCTTCTTTTTGGTCTGATTAAAGTTCTCGCTTGGATGAAAATTTTGGAGAGATTGTGAGGGTGATGGGAGGAGAGCAGATTTTGCACCTCTGCATGAAACACAACGGGCTGGTCCTTACCGCCTCGCTCTCTTTTTCATAAAAGTAGATATATCTGTTTAAAATTTCTATGAAGAGCTGCACTTGCAGGGAGGGATCCATGCATTGGTTGGCTATCTTCAGCGCCTTTTTCAAGCATTCCATGACCCTCTTGCCTCCATGGAGCTGAGGGACAAGATAAGGGAAAAAAGTGGATTAGCACTCCCCACATCAACACATTTACCTAATGGTTTTCCCCAAATGTAAGCTGCATGACTAACATGTTCATTTAGCTGATTTAGGAAGGATGAATTCGCAAAACTCCTAAGAAAATGCGATCCATTTGCACCTCTGATACATCAATCAGAATCCTTATTCTTGGCAGAACCCTGCCAAGATATGCCAAGGTTGAATTTCTCATTAAACAGTGTTTTCTAAATTTACCAATGTTAAGACATGTGGACTTTAAGTTCCAGAATTCCCCAGCCAGCATTCCCTCCAAAATAGTCCAGACTAGAAAATCAAAACAAAGAATCAAATTCTACCTTTATTGTGAGAATACAGCAACAGCATGTTTCCAGCCTGAAGGCACTCTCCCACCCCTTCCCCTGCCTTTACTTTCCAAAGAACTAGGGAGGGTCCTTCCTGAGATCCTTTCCCCACCTCAATGCCTTATGTGGGCTAAGATAGCTCTTATCTGTTGTCTGTTTCCTCCATCTCTCAAGGTTATTCTCACAGCCCGTTACAGAAGACCATTTCTTTAAGTCTTGGACTGGCCTTACCTCTTCTCCATTCTTGTCTGTGTTCCGGCCAGACCAGAAAAGATGGGCGCAGGTGCTCACAGCTCGGCACTGATCTGGCTTCTTCAGCAATTTTGAAGCCGCCAGCGCGCACTGAGTTCTTAAGGGTTCGTGGTTCTCCTCGCCAAAGCACTTCATCCGCTCAAATGTCCCAATTATCAGTGTGATTGCAGCCAGCTGGGCTTTTGAATCACTGATTTCATCTTCATAGAGAGAAAATGCCTGATTCAGACAAGAAATTTGGGCAGAGGAAACAGGAGACAGACAGACAAACAAGTGTTATGCACTGTATTTTTTTATTCCTCTGAAAGTTAAAAAAAAACACCAAGTATTTCAGTAACTAGTAGAAATCATCTTGATTGTTGTAATGTTTGCATTTTTGCTGTTCTCTCGGTGGCGATCAGAAATATTTTCAAGGAAAAATAAAGGAGGGGAAGTTGACTCAAGAGGGTGAAAAAGCTCTTCTGGACCTCACCTGAGACATGAATTCATAGGCCACAGTTTCGTGGTTCTCAAAGCCAATTTCTCCAGCGGCTAAAGCTCCCTGAAGGAAGAGACGGAGAGGAAGCTCCGCCAGCTCAGCTTTAATCAAAGCGCTGATGGTCTGGTGAGCAAAAGTGAAGATCTTCTGGCATTTCTTTTCCCATTTGTCATCCTGGGGGGGAAGAAACAAATCAGGAGAAGTCACCCCAGATAGGAAAGAACAAAATCTGAATTCTTCTATTTAGAATTCCATATCAAACTCTATCTAGATCTGAAAAAACCAGATGTGTGACCACGCAAAACTAAACACGTCATTTAACAAATAATCTCTTTCTTTTCCCCAATATACAGTTTAAAATTTTATATCATCCAGTCCAGCCAGATCTAAATAAGTGTTTGCCAATCCGTTTAAGATGGGTGGACTTTAATTCCCAGAATTTTCTGCCTGGAGAATTTTGAGAGTTGAAGTCCACACAGATTGAAGTTGACAAGATTGGCAAACAATGGCTTAGAGTGGTGATGGCTAATCTTTTATGTCACCGTGTGTCAGAAATGGCACACAAAACCATCTCGCCTGGACCACGCAGCCTTGCTGGCCTTCGCGTGTGCAAAAGCGCCAAAACCCAGAAGAGCAGCGTTCCAGCATGCATGTGCACCGACACCCGAACCTCTGGTTTCAGGCGTGTGCCTGATGAACAGCTGGCCATTGCGCATGTGCACAAGAAAAACCCAGAGGTTTGGGCTCCAGTGCACGCGTGCATGCCACAACACTGCTCTTCCGGTTCTTCCACACACTCGAAGGCCATCTGACCGACACACATATGTGCACAGGAATATGGAAGAAGAGCCAGCGAGGCACACATGACATAGGTTCATCACCTCGGCCTTAAAGATTACTTTCAGCCAATTTATTCCATATTTTGTATTCCAAATTTAGGGACCTGGACTTAATTTATTCCCTCTCATTGGTCAAAACTTTCTAACAGTCCCAGATTTATACAATTTGCCATTTCTTTCTTTTCTATTCTGCAATTTCCCACCAATCCCTTTTAGCTTAAGTTGCCATCGAAGCAAAACGCATCACATGCAGATGCACTCACCACTTTCTCATTCTCCTTATAGCGAAATGCAAGCTGATACGCAGCAAACACCAACGGCGGCAACGTGTAGCGGATGCGCTGGTTCCCACCGGCACCAAAGTGCTTCCGCGCGGTATTTAAAATCTAAAATATGCGAAGGTTCCCATGTTGATATATGCGCTGAATATCGTAAGAGAGACATATCACAAAGGAACAGCCTAACTTACACATTAGAAAATTGTCTTTTCAAAGGGAGGAATTGTGTACTATTGTGTACAAGGGGGGGAGGGAGGGAGACCTACCTATCTAGAGTTCATATACAAAACAAACAATAATTCAAGGTTTGTACTGTACACTGTTAGATAAACTCAGCTAGTTAAGGCTGGGCCTACAAATTCTGGTTAAAACAAATAATGACTTAGTTCCAAAGATGGAAGCAGACCAACAATTGCATATGGTCACTCAATGTACTGGTTACTTCATTCTGGCTACTTCAAACTTGATTCCTTTTTGGTGTGCTGGATCCCAACTCCCTTGGCTATCTTAATGACCAGCGATGAAAGAAAAGGAACTCTAGCCCCTTTGGTAACCATTCAGTTATGGAAGGAAGACCCAAAGGCCTCGGAAGGCCTCCATACCAGATACTGCTGATTGGGATCGTCTGAACGAAGCAGGTGGATAAATCTGCCTACAAGACCCTGTTCGTCAGCCACGTCTTCAGGGTCTGGATCTTCGGCCGGCTGGTCTGGCTGGTCCTGAATTAGCGTTGAAACCAGATTCATGATGGCATCTACCTACAGAAGGCAAACCATATTCGGGTAAGGATTTTTTTATTTTTTATTTTATTAAATTTATACCCCGCCCTTCTCCAAACGGACCCAGGGCGGCGCACAGGGATGTTAAAACACATATAAAACATATAAAATTTTAAAAAACTTATTCTAATAGACCCTGCGCTAAAAACCGAATTTAAAAAACCCAAATTTAAAACTATCTAAGAGTCAGTAATGGGGGTTACGCTAGGCCGGCTCTTAAAGAAAAGGAACTCAAGTCAGTTTGACTTGGAGCTGCTAGCAGAACTCCCTTTACCCATTCCATTTCCTCCCTGCTGGACCAGCATAAGATAGAGATGAAAGGCTACAGTGGAAGGAGAGCCTCTGCACATGGAGCCTTTTGCAGAAGGGAAAATAACTTCCTGTCATGCCAACCACTCCAGGGATTGCAGCTGCAATGAATTCTGGGCAACAGGCTTGGAAAGGCAATTTTTAGAGGTCAGAACACCTTCAACCTTATTTCAATGAACTCTGTTTTGAGCGGTTGCTTTACAGCAATTTGTAAGGAGCTGTGGTTGGGATGCAGCATTGCAGGCAAACTCGGCCCACAGCCAGGAATTCGATCCTGACAGGGCTCAAGGTTGACTCAGCCTTCCAACCGTCCAAGGTTGGTAAAATGAGGACCCAGAGTGTTGGGGGCAATAGGTTGACATTTGTAAACTGTCCAGAGTGCCGTAAAGCCCTATGGACCAGTATATAAGTCTAAGTATTATTGCTATTGCTAATTTGCTTTGATGACTTTTTCAGCATGCTGTTGCATTCCCTTCTAGCTTCCTTCGAGAAGAGAAGCAGTCCAAGCACAACCATCCCCATCCCTTTTCCTTTTCCCTTAAACCATACAAATGTACCCTCATTCCTGTGATTTCCCTACCTGGTCTTGGGAGATGATTTCTGTGTTGTAATCCAGCACGTTGCTCAGCACATAGCAACTCATGGTCTTCCTGGACTCATAGTCGAAGTACTCGAACAAAGGGTGGAAATGCTTCAGTTTCAGGACGGTGAGGACGTTGTTGTAGGTATCAACAGGGATCTTCAAGAGTCTCATCAGCTCCTTGGAAACAGCGCTGCTGGTTGCAATGCTGAAAGGACAAGAGAGGGTGATGCATGAGGCTCTCCAGCTTCTTAATTTACAGGAAAAATCTTCAGAAGACAGAACTGTCAGAAATCAATCTCCATCACCCCAAAAACCAGGCCCCTTCAATTCTGTCATAGACCAGGTAAAGGTATCATTTGAAGTGTCAGGCGGTTCAAGAATTTGTTTCTCCATCCATGAGATTTTTGTTTTTCCACACAGGGCCAAGAAATTCGCATCAACTTACTGCTCCAGGTTAAGCTTGTTGAAAATCTCCACTGTTGTCTCCAGCACTTTGTCCACATAATCTACGCGGTCCGGGTAGCACTTCATTGCCAAGTTAATGAGCGACACTTGCAATGACACTACGTCCTCCGAAGGCATATCTTGTCTAGACTGAAGGTTGGATGGGCAACAAGGGAAGAGAAAGAAGCGCATTTGGGAATTAGAGGTAACAGGAAGGACATTTCTAATTAGGAGCATCGCATTTTGCTTTCCATGGCCCATGACCAAATTCAAATACACATGGCCCTTGACGTACGCCAAAATTGAACCCAAAATTTATGTTGCTAAGCGAGACATTTGTTCAGTGAGTTTTGCTCATTGTACAACCTTTCTTGTCACAGCAGTTAAATGAATCATTGCAGTTGTTAAGTTAGTGACAGAGTTGTTAAGCGAATTTGGTTTATCTATTGACTTTTGCTTGTTAGAACGGTCACAAAAGAGGATCGCAACGGTCATAAATGTGAGACGGTTGCCAACAGTCTGAATTTTGATCACATGATCATGGAGATGCTGTAACGGTTGTAAGTGTGAAAAATTGTCATTTTCAGTAATGTTGTAACTTTGAACAGTCAATAAAGAACTGTAAATTGAGGGCTACCTGTAGTCATTTATCCTGACCTGAACCAGTCAAAGAAGCACTTAGTTTTAGCTAGACTGGGTTTCTTTGCTCTTATTTTACAGTGGGAGTAAATGCTTCCTTTGCATACAAAAGATCTCACATTCAAACTTTTAACATTTAAAGGCATGACTGAGGGAAAAACTCCAGCCTAAAATCCTGAAATTGCCGATCTGCAATGCTCATAGTATTGAGATAAACCAATTTCCAAAGGGTCAAGGCTTTAGCGGCACGCTAACTTTGCCAAAGATGATATACTCAATTAAAATTCAAATCCCAGGCAAGTTGAAATCTCTCTACTTCTTGAAAGCCTGTTGATTGCAGAGGCAATGAAAATAAGCAGTTTGTGAAGGCAGTTCTGTCAGCATACCAATTCATAGCTAAGAATTGAATAGGTATGAGCCATGGTGGTGCAGTGGTTAGAGGGCTGCACTGTGGGCTACTTCTGCTGCCTGCTGGCTGTCTGCAATTTGGCAGCTCAAATCCCACCAGGCTCAAGGTTGACTCAGCCTTCCATCCTTCCGAAGTGGGTAAAATGAGGACCCAGATTGTTGGGGGCAAGAGGCTGACTCTGTAAATGGCTTAGAGAGTGCTGTAAAGCGATACATAAGTGCTATTGCTAATGCTATTGCTATGTGTCTAACAGATTCTTTAGGCAATCAAATCACCCTGGCCTTCTTTTAATTTATAACCCAGAACTAGAAAATGCTCTAAGACTTTCACTGCAAAGATATGTCCCTGTTAATACCCTGCACTTCTGATTGGAAAAAAATTGAAGCATATTATTACAACCAATACTTCCCCATTTTTCTAGAGATTAAGGCAACATGAAAGGGGGGGGGGGGGGTTGGTACTCTATGTCAGCCAGGCTTTTCTGCTACTTCCCAGGGGGCCTCTAACAGATAATTAAACAATACTTTTTGTCTTGGATTTCCAGGTGTTCAGATTCAGGTCAAACCCAGCAAACACATTTATGATAAGCAACACAAGAGAAAGTGCAATCATTTTCCAGTTACCTGTATGACTGTAGCCACCTGCTGGGAGAAAATGTCAAAGAGTTTAATATCCGCTGGAATCCCTGGTCCATCCTCTCGGTGGGCAAAGAGGGCGAGTCTAAAAACAGAATAAGACTTATGAGATGCAGGTTGCAAACTTGTCTAACAGGCAATTGCAATGTCCAAATCAAGATGTTTGCAGTTATAGTGTTTAATTTATCTTGGAGAAAAATGGGACATGTCCCCAATTTCCTTACCCATCAGATCCACACCCTGCTCTTCTCCCATCATGGAATTCAGGTTGGCATGCATGAAATTTCTCCCTGGCTAAATACATTTCATCCCGCACACACCATCACACTCACATCCCTTGACCACAGAGTGTACCCAAGAAGCCAGACAGAGGAAACATGACACAACCTTCCTCTGATAAACAATTCTTTGATCCAAATTGGCTTTTATTAACGCAATGGTTAATTCCACCTTTCTCTTGTGATGCTCCCAAATCTCTTCCAAAAACTGGGAAAGCAATTAGGAAAGGCAAACTAGTTAAGGATTGTTTTTCTGGAAATCACAAACAGATGGAACAGCTTTTCACCAGCAGATGGTTACCACCAGATAAGAATTAAACGTGAGCAAGGCGGGAGAGAGGAGGAGGAAGAGGAGGAGGGAGGGGGTTCCTAGTCATCATAAGAGTTGGACAAATTTCTAATTCAAGGATTCTGCTTGAAGACATTTTGACTGAATCTCCAAATCAAATCCTTTGCAAACGACACTTTAAATCAAATCGTCAAATGCCCTTTGAATTGATAGGACAATTCAGAAAAGATTTTGGACGCATCTCTGAAATGATTTCATGGTCCAAACTGATGAAATGAATCACAGCCAATTTGCACGCCCACCATAATCAGTCTGCCCATAGTATGAAGTAGCTAAACAAAGGCGGGGGGGATCCTATCAGCACCCACAGATTTTAAGAAATATTTGTATTATTGTATATTGTTTTTAATTATGCCTGTGCACCGCCCCGGGTCCCTGTGGGGAGAGGGTGCGGTTAATAAATCCCAATTTATTATTATTATTATTATTATTATTTCACTATTTAGTGTTGTGAAAAATATGTCAAATGTAACGGTGGGGAGAAGGATAAAAAAAAAAAGCTTGCTCTACATGATAATAAGCTTTGAAAACTACCTAAAACTACATTTCAAAGAAATCCTCTATTCACAGCTCTCTACAAACAAAAATGGCACTTTAAGCTCATTCCAGAAAGCTGATTTACATACATCTCTCGTACAGACAGCAAACAACTAGCTTCTGCAAATGTTTATTTTAAAATGTACATTTATAAACATACATATACCAAGTATATGCAAATATTGTAGTTTTCTGAACATATGCCGGCATAAATTGCTATTTGGAAGAAAAAAACCCAATATCACAAGGAAGGTGGGAGGAGGAAAATGATGGCAATACAAAACACTTGTTCACATGTCTCCAAAAATATGATGGGAGACAAGAGCTGTGCCTAAAAATCTATAGGAAAAGACTTAGTTGGCATCCAGTACAAATCAGTGTGAAATCAAGCCTTTGTATTTCACACCAAAGCTCCATATATCTACCTTAATCATGTTACTAGTCCTCATGAATCACAACCTGCATCCTTGAGAATATCCCCGTCTGTTCATTTTGGGGGCAATTAGCTGCTTCCAATTTCAAATTCTCAAGTTATTCCCCCAAAATGCATATTTTGCTTCTTTGCCGTAAGGTAATATGAAACATACTGAATTTGAAACTGGTCAAAAGTAGATTGACATTTCTATTTCAAGCATGGGACACCTCAGGTTGTAACACTTTTCAAATTTATGTTTTGTATTTACTAATTCATCTTTTCCTTCTATGTGTACCTATTAACACTATCACTTCTTCTGTTCAACCTCTATTAATTTTTCCTTCAGTTTTCCTATCCAAACTATAGATAGATAGATAGATAGATAGATAGATAGAGAGAGATAGAGAGAGAGAGAGAGAGAGAGAGAGAGAGAGAGAGAGAGAGAGAGAGAGAGAGAGAGAGAGAGAGAGAGAGAGAGAGAGATTCTAAACCTTCTGGATGAGGGCCTAAGATTCCACCTCTCCTTTGCTCCAGCAAAGTTTATAATGTTTGCTTCATTACATACCTGTCAATTAATGCAATTATAATATTTTTGACATTCACACTTTGGTGTAATTCCGCACATGCTCGAAGGAAAGGATTCAAAGTCTGGAGGTGAAATTCATCTGGGAAAACCTAAGACATGGGTGGACATGGTGGAGAAATAGATCAATTATTATTCTAGGTTGTTTAGTAAACAGACCTTTGATCATTGTGCTAAAGCATGATAGAATATTTGCTCCATTTCAACTTACTAACTTGTATAGACTCAGCCAATTTCTGCTTATTTGTTATTTATATATTTCCCCAGCTGTCAAGATTGCAAGGAGGTTAAAATAATAAAAATTAAAGCTAAAACAACAGATTCCATGTCCCTAAAGCCAAATAACCAACTGACATAAAATATGGTCATCCTAACATTTAAGTAAACATCAAAAACCATACAATATGTTGTTGAACATGATCCATACACAAAGGTTTTTGGAAGCTCATTTAGATAAAAAAAAAAAAAAAGCCAAACACACCCATTCTTGTGCTGATTTTGCTAGCTCAAGAACTGTGACCTTCTCAAGATTGGCTTTCTTTTCCAACCTATCAGATCCTCCGTACCGACCTGCCAATCAACCTTCCCTTAAGCCGTGTTACCTGTATGATGCATTCCATTAGGTATTCTTGAGCTAGCGCATCCCTGCAGTTAACTACTTGCTCTAATATGCCAGGTAAGACAATCTGGAAAACAGAGGGGAGAAAATGAGACTTACGACCACAATTGAGCCTAAAGTTTCTGTTCCTAAGTGAGACATTTGTTGTGAGTTTTGCCCCATTTTATGATCTTTCTTGCTACAGTTGCTAAGATGAATCACTGCAGTTGATTAGTTAGTAACCTGGTTTTAAGTGAATCTGGCTTCTCCATTAATGTTTCCTGTCTGAAGGTCTCAAAAGGTCATCACAATAACCTTGGGACACAGCAAGGGTTGTAAGTATGAACCAGTTGCCAAGCATCTGAATCTTGGTCACATGACCATAGGGATGCTACAAAGGTCGTAAGTGTGAAAAATGGACACAAGTCACCTTTTCCAAGTGCTGTTGTAACTTTGAACGGTGAACCTGTCAACCCTGAAGCTGGCCTGACTGAGGCAGTTTTGAGACTTCAGAGCTGACACAGCAGGGAAGAGGGATAGGGAGGGGGAAATAGAGATAGTTGGGGTGTTGTAGGCAAACAAAATACTTTCTCGTGGGAACCAAGGACATTCCTGCAGGTGCTCAGGAGGAGGGGACTGGAGTCACCTAGCAACTGGACAGCATCTTGATTGGACCATGTGACTAATTGTTTTGAGAAAGTGATTTTTTTTCCTTTTAATTAATGAAAACCACGGGAAATATTCAGAGCTGGTTTTCACCAGCTTGTGCCAATATGACATATCCAATAAACCTATTCTTTGAGGAATTTGCCTGCCTCAGAGTTTTGTTTGCTATGGGTATGTTACTTGGGACCCTGACAGAGCTGTTTAAGTCAAGGACTGTTTGTTATTTGCATTCTTCCTACAGCCATTAACTATGTAATACAAACTCTGAAACTTCTTCCTCACATAAACATGCCTTTTCCTAGAGAAGTGATAAGCTAAACTAATTGAGATACAATTATTGAGTAATTAATTTAACAATTAAACTAACTGCAGTAAAGTAAGATGCACTAATTGAGAAGAGAGGAGCTAACTTCACCTGTTTGTATCTCTCTACGTTGACACCTTCCAGCTGGCTGAGCCGGACCAAGTTGGTTCCCACCAGGATCCTCAGCTCCTGCCTCTCACGCTCCCTCTTCTCCCGATCTCGACTGTGCCCTTGGTGCTGCATTCGCACCCAGAGCTTATTCATCTCAGCAAAGTTCAACAGCACAAAGTCCATGGAGTCACTGATGTCCCCAGTGGTTTCTTCACTGTGGGCCAACAAAGGGAGTCATGTCAAGAATACGCATTTCCAGGAAGTGGATGGGATGTCTTTGAACCAAGGGACAGCATGCATTTGCGACCGTAGAGAGAAAGGATCATGAAAATAATTCTCTTTGGGGATAGGATTTGAACCCCAGATTTAATATCATCTCGGAATTAATCCAGCCCGACACCAGTTCTGCATTAGGAAGAAAAGTATGTAATATATATTTTTTCAGGCTGAAGGGCTCTTTGTCCTTTCCATGGAAACAAAACTGCAATCTGAGCTGAGCCACAACTTTTTCACAACTGTGAAGTTACAGTTAGCTGCCCTTCGAATCAGTTATGAAAGTTAAAATACATTTTCACTGTCTCCTCATGTTGCTTAAATTCTGCAAAGCACTGGTCACCTAGTTCAGGGGTCTCCAACATTTGCAACTTTAAGTCTGAAGGACTTCAGCTCCCAGAATTCTCCAGCCAGCTTTGCTGGCTGGAGAATTCTGGGAGCTGAAGTCCTTCAGACTTAAAGTTGCAAAGGTTGGAGACCCCTGACCTAGTTCACTCTTTTTTTATTTTAACTTTCATATTAATCCTACTCACAACTCACATATTTATGATCTACTATTAATTACATCCATTTAGGTTCTTAGAACTATTTTCTTTCAACTGGTTTCACATTTTCCCAACACTCAAAAGATTTCCAGAAAGCCCCGTTTCAAATTCAAAACAATTCAAGTTCAAGAGGGTTTGGATTTGAAGTATCTTGCAATGTTCAAATTCCAAAGCCATCCCTTTTGCAGGCACGGAGCCTCTAATTCTTCAGCACGTTACTCTGTCCTAGGCCTTCAAATTAGGCCACTAGTTTGCCCTGTCCGTCCAACCCCTCAAGAGAGACGTGTTCCTCACAGATGAAAGCATTAACATTCAATCTTTCAAAGCTCTTACTCTGTCTGCTCTCCATCATCAGGCAAAATGTTCCGGGTGCACTGGAGAAGATAGTTGCGAAGGAACAGGCCTCTTAAAGGATGCTGGACCCCACGACACATTTCCACCAAGTCTTTTAAGATGTCCTTCCGAGATTGAGGGAAAGATTTCACGTAGACCACCCCAACAGTTATTAGTAAATAGCTGAGAAATAATGGAGATAATATTACGAGACTCACTTCCTACAACTGGGCTAGTGTAAAAACAGGCTGCTAATTTTAATTATTGAAAATTTTTAATTAGAGATTTTATGTGGGTTTTTAGCACCGGAATCTGATTTAATTGTTTTTTAATATGGGTATTTATATGTATATTTTGGTTTTAATTGCCTGTGCGCCGCCCTGAGTCCTTTTTTAGGAGAAGGGCGGGGTATAAATTGGAAATAAATAAATAAAATAATTTCCATTCCAACACTCTGTTCGATTAAGGGCTTTCTTATTTGCTTATTTATTTTATTAATAGTATTGTCATTTCACCACCATTCAGGGAAAGCTCTTGGCAGTTTACATAAAGAATACGGTTAAAATATACAGAAAGCAATCAAAAAACCCAACAGTCCTGAGCTGGACAATATTAAAGAAAACCAGAATATCATAAAAGCAGAAAATTAAAAAAGGTGGCAATATCAAAGCAAGGAAAAACTTCACAAACAGCTCAGATTTTAAAAGTTGTTGAAAAATTTGTGAAGTGGAGATCAGTCTCATCTCCAAAGGGAGGTTTATTTCACAACTCTGGCTCATTTCTTTAACTCCCCTGTCTCCATTTTCCCCTTTTTGGAGCAAGAGCCACCTAGAATTTGCTGAGAAGAAAGAATATGTGTATTAAATATATTAATAAATATACCTATTTTCCTTTATTTTTTCCAATTTAATTTTTTATTCATATTGCCATCACTGCTACAAGGAAGCTGTTCTGTTACAGCAAAGGCCCATCTTAAGTTACCCTTTTTAAATTGACTGAAGGACTGTGCTGTACTGGCTGGGGGATTCTGGGAGTCCACAGGACTTAAAGTCATCAAGGCTGAGAAACACTGATTTAAATATTCTCTTTTTTTCAAGGATTACAAGGCAGCACACAGGTAGTCCTTGATTTAGGACCATAGTGGAGTCTGCTCATCAGTCATAAGTTGCGACAGCTGTAAAATGTGACCCATGTGACCAACCTGATTTCACAACGATTTTTGCGAAGGTCGTTCAGCAAAAAAAAAAAAAACGTCCATCATGGGCTGGTTTTGCAAAACTGTCGTTAAATGCGGTCACGTAGCTGGGACACTGCAAATGGCTGTAAGATGGGGGTGGTGGTTAACTTTGGAACTGGCTTGTAAGTAAAGTACTCCTGGGGAACCCCATCACTACTTGTGCAGTTAAGTGATCAGTCATAAGTCAAGGGCTACCTATAATACCTTGTGGGTTAATGCCAATAGGCAGAAGTGAACAGGAACCCATGTTTGGAAGCATTTTGTTCAATTCAATAAAGCTCCCCCCCCCCAAAAAAAAAATACCCAAAAGCCAACCATCAGAACTGACTGTCTGACCAGGAGATTCTTAAAGGACTTACAGCCGTGGGATGATGTTTCCAGCGTATTGAACCAGCTCATACAGATCAGCCACTTTCCTTCCCTTGGCAAACTCATCCGTCAAGTAAACTTCAAGGTAGTGGAGCTCATCGGAGATTGCCATATCTTTTCCTTGCAATTAAGGATCACAGACTAACGCGACACAACTTTGATTATTGTTTGTTCAATACCAAGGAGGAAACCCATTGCTTAGAAAGTAAAGGAGGAGATGTGAAGGAAACAATGGAGCTAACATCCAGCCTAATAGAAGAACACGAGAATCGGGTTGGACAAGGCTGGAGTTTGGATCAGAAGCAGCGGCTGCAAATGGAGAAACATGAGCAAGTCACAGATTAAAAGGGGGAAAAAAAAGATTGCTGGTCTTGACATATGCGTGAAGCTCCCATCACAACTTTCCCACAACCAGAGAGATATCCACAAACATGAAGAAGCATCGTTTATCAACTAAATGAGCCCCAGCCCAGTTGAAGAGGATACACAATTCATAATAACTCTTTGGAGACAACATTGAAGTCCTCAGCTCACCAAGCATGTTCGAGGCATGTTTCAAGGCATCCATTAGCTTGTTTTTGTCCTGTGAAAACGATAACAATTACGACAGAAAACGCTATTTCCTGTCGTGAAATATGCACATTCTCTTTTATCAATTAGCAATTTATTTTCCAAACAAACCACAGAGACCAGGATTATAACCCTTTAAGAAGCAACTGAAAAAAGATATTCAGATTATCATTGTTACTAGACTTCTTCAAGCCGTTAAAACAAAGCTGGAAATATGTTTGTAAATTTATAAAATTTCTATCCCAAATTTGGGGTGATTGAGAATTTGGATTGTTGCTATAGCCATTTCTTTTAACTTAGATATAAACATTATTGAACATTTTACATTTAAACGGTTTTGGAAGCAGTACAAGTTTTTAAGTAATAAATAATTGTACAATTGGCGTATTTATGAATTATACAGAGCAGCTCAATGGATGTTTGCTGAGAAGAAAAACCTTCCTCAATCAATGTGGCTTATGCTCAGACAAATACACACAAGACTACAAAACTATGAACAGGTTGCTGCTTTAACCGACTCACAGTTAATCATCGCGAGGGGAAAGAAAAGAAGAAATAAAGCCACCAATTCTTACCAAGCAGCGCTTCATTTGGAAAGACTGCACCTTAACAGCCTGTATGGCCTCATCCAGAAGCTTCTCTTGCTCATCTTGTGGAGACTGCTGGCTAGTAGTTGGCTAGAAAACAAGGAGAGGAATGTTTTCTGATAAGACTATCAGGGCCAGCCTGTGCAAAAGGCACCAAGGAGTCATGCAGCCCACACCATGTTCCTCACTAGTTGTATTAAAAACACAAGCGAGCAACTTGTTCTGTCAGGGACACAACTGGGGCGGAGATACAAAAAATATAGTGAACGTGAAGAGGACTTGAGTTTTCCATGCTTTTCTCTCCCTGGTTTAGAAGACAGGAATATTAAAATGTTTCTTTTGTTTTAAAGTTGGTTTAAAGTTGCTGTAACTTATTAATATCTATTACTGGATCATTAAACAGGCTTATATATCAGTTCTTAAAAATCCTAAATGTGTTCCAATAAATTAAATAAATACATTTATTTAATAAAGCTTAAAACTTTATGGCCAAAGACCAAAAATATAGTAGCAAAAATACAAGCGGCTGCTTTGATGTTTTTAAAACCTTTATTCTGGTTGTACGCCAGTCAGAGCAGCTTTGGAAAGGAACAATATATAAATACCAATATGACCAAAAAAACAACAAATGATTATTCTGTGTTGGAGAAGACTTCTGGGAATTATCACGGAAAGCCAAGAAAACAAACAAATGAATCAAATAGATCAACCCAGCATTTTCATTCAAGCACAAATGACCAGGCTCAAATTATCCTCTTTTGGACACATATTATGTGAAGACTTCGCTTTTTGGAGGTTACAATGCTGAGAAAGGTGAAAGAAAAAGGATGACTGGCAGCCAGGTGGCTCGACAGTTAGAGCAATGATGGGTGCACCACTGGAAGATCAGGTTAGAAGCAATTCATCATGGGGAATATTGATTTATATAGTTGTTAAGAGCTAACACCAGCTTGAAGGCACATCAATCAATTTTTATTCTAAAGCATAGGTCAGGAAGTGCTATGGTCTTCACACTGATGACCACTGCAGCATCCCCGTGATCACATGGTCAAAATTTGGGCACTTGGTAACCAGCATATATTTATGACTGCAGCATCCCTGGGACATGTGATCAACATTTGTGATCTTCCGAGCCCACTTTCAACAAGCAAAGTCAATGGGGGAAGTTGGATTTGCTTAACAATTGCAGGATTCATTTAACAACTGCAGTGATCCGCATAATAACCATGGCTAAAAAAGGTCGTTCATTCAGGGGCAACTGAAATTCTGAATTCAATTGTGGCTGTAAGGTGAGGACCCCCAACATGTGCAAACTAAAAAAAATAATGTAACAATTGATTAAATTTGGATAGCATCCAACGCTTGGCTTGGCAGCTCTCAATGACTATATTGTCTAAGGAAAGATTCCTTAAAGTGGTCAACGTAACCCTTCAAGGGTCAATAGCATTATCCATTATTGTTATTATTATTGGCAGCATTGTTAAAGTAATATGTATTACATTTTCATATAAATGGGTCCTTTTTTAGGAGAAGGGCGGGGTATAAATTTAATAAAATAAAATAAATAAAATAATAAATGTTTGAAAGGAGGGGTTTGAAGAGGTCAGTGAGCTGTGAAGAGTTGGGAAAGGGGGCATCTTTACAAGTAGTCCTCAACTTACAGTTCAGGAAAGTTGCAACAGCCCTGAAAAAAAAAGAACTTGGGATCTTCCCCCCCCCCCCCCCCAATTTTTGACCGTTGCAGCATCTCCTTTGAACTCTGGTGCTGGAGAAGACTCCTGCGAGTCCCTTGGACAGCAAGGCGATCACATCAGTCCTAGAAGAGATCAACCTTGACTGCTCTTTAGAAGGCCAGATCCTGAAGAGGAAACTCAAAAGACTTTGGCCACCTAATGAGAAGGAAGGACTCCCTGGAGAAGAGCCTGATGCTGGGAAAGACTGAGGGCAAAAGAAGAAGGGGACGACAGAGAATGAGGTGGCTGGATGGAGCACCAAAGCAGTCAGCGTGAGCTTAAACGGACTCCAGGTAGAGAACAGGAAGGCCTGGAGGAACATTGTCCACGGGGGTTGTGTTGGGTCAGACACGACTTTGCAACTAACAACATTACAACCCCTTAGATTAGCCTTTCATTCAGGGAGATAAAAGGTTTCCTTGCAACAGCCTCCCGTTGTGGTCGTAAGTCGAGGATTGCCAGCCTCTTTGCCCCCCACAGCAAAGGGGGGGGGGAACCTACCCAACATAGCATCTCCTGCAAACAACGTTCCTCCCCATAGAAACCTCTGTAAACCCTCCCCTCAACGGCCTCTGCCCAGACTTATTCCCCCACGTCCTTCAGACGGGCCCAGGGAGGCCCCACCATCCATTGGCGTTCCTCCCCGCCCCCGCTCTTCCCCGTTTTACACGCGTGTAGGGCTTCTCACGTGCACGTGACTCGGCTTTCCCTGTCAGGAAATCCCGGCTCCTGCCCTTGCCGACCCTGCCGGCTGGGGATGATGGGAGCCATAGTCTAGATAGCCCGGGAAGGAGTGCAATGGCCTCCCGTGCAGCAGCGGCGGCGGCGTTAAGGGAGCCGTTCCTGAGGAGAAATTTTCTCTCTTTTTTTCCCCCTCACGAGGCAAAGGAGCCGCGCCGGGCAGGCCCGTCAGCCTTCCCCACTCAGGAGCCGAGACGCCCGGAGGCCCCCATCCTATCCCGGGGGCTTTTCTTGGCGTGGGACGGCGGCTGACAACCCCCCCCCACACACACACACCGGCCGTCCCACCGGTCGCCCCCTTCCTCCCTCCACTCACCATGGTGGCACCTCCTTCGCCTGGCCGCACCGCCCGCACGCCCAGCGCCTCGGTTGCCCCCCTTCCTCCCTCAGCGTCATGTGATCGCCCGCTGCGCCCGCCCCCTCTCCCTTCCTAGGCGCGCCTCCGCCCGCCACTCTTTCCCCTCGCCTTCCCCATTGGCTCGGCGGGCAGCGGAACGGCTGAGGCGTAGGGCGCGACGGACCAATCGGAAGCCAAGCTCTGCTTCCTTTTTTTTTTTCCGGACTTCGAGTCCTCTCCACCCCCACCTTTTTGGCGCGTCATAGAAAAGGAAGGTGGGCGGGGTGAGAACGTCGGGGGCGGGAGGGGGGAGGAGGAAGAACGACGTTCGAAAGGGGCGTGGCCGAGGGAGGGCCTTTTTTTATTGAATGGGCTTCCGGCAGCGCGGGAAAAGAGAGCGGCGCGGGAGGAGGATGGAGCGGGAGGTTCTGCAGCGCTGGGCGGCCAAGTTGGGGGTCTCCACGCCCGGAGTTATCAGGTGATGGGGGGGGGGGGTGCTGCAGTTGGATGTAGCTAGACCGTAATCTTCTCCCCCCCCCTTTCAGGAGTAGCCCCATTTATTTATTTTTGCTGGGCGGGGATTATGGGCCGTGTAATCCATCGCCCCTGGAAGGCTTCGCACATCTTGGGGCGGAGGGGTCTTATTGGCTCCTACTTCGCCTCTGGTCCCATCACGATGTTTGGAAAGGGTTTAGGATGACAGATAGACTGCCTCTGGCTATGGAGGTTTTAATTCATTTATTTTTGCTGATCGGGGATTATGGGCCCTGCAGTCCATCGTTCCTGGAAGGCTTCGCATATCGGGGTGGCGGGGGGGGGGGTTGTCCCATCACGATGTTTTGAAAGGGTTTAGGATGAGAGATAGACTGCCTTTAGCTATGGAGGTTTAAATTGATTGATTGATTTTTTTCTGAAGGGGGATTATGGACCCTGTAGTCCAGGGGTCTCCAACCTTTGCAACTAAGTCTGAAGGACTTCAGCTCCCAGACTTCTCCAGCCAGCAAAGCTGGGAGCTGAAGTCCTTCAGACTTAAAGTTGCAAAGGTTGGAGACCTCTGCTGTAGTCCATCGCCCCTGGAAGGCTTTGCATATGGGGAGGAGGGGTCTTAGCCATTTCTACTTCACCTTTGGCCCCAGCATGATATTTTGAAAGGGTTTTCCAGGTAGTTGCAGACTTACAAAAGTCCAGTTGCCTCCAGAAAAAGCACCTTTGGGACAACCATGACCTGGATGGCTGAGACTCTCTGCAGGCTTCTATATAGGGAAGATGATCTAATGCTGAATTAATGCTGAAGTGTTGCCATTATATAGCTGTGAATTTAAGAGTTAGGAAATTAATGTCGTCTCTTTGGTTGCCTTTCCTACTGGTGAATCGTCTTTTTCGGGGTTCTACAGAAAAGCAGAGGAATACCTCCGACTTTCTCAAGTGAAGTGTGCCCCCCTGCTAGCCCAGATGAGCCCCACAAGCAGTGCCATCATCTGCCTGGACTTGGCTGCTACCTTCACACGGAATCCAGTAGACAAAGTAAAGTATCTTATCTGTTCTCTTGCCATTTCCATCTCAGATGTTTTCCTTTACATTGCTACACGTAAGCCTTGATTTACGACCATAATTGAGCCCAATTTTTTTCTGTTTTAAGGGAGGCAATGGTTCAGCGAGTTATTGTCCCGTTTTACAACCCTTTCCTTGCCCCAGTTGTTAAGTGAATCGTGGCCGTTGTTTGGCTAGAGTCGGATCTCAGATTACCTCAGCAGACTTGGGAGGGGTGCACCTCATTGGGGAATGTGATTTATGACACAGACTGAAGGGAGGGAAGGAACAGGGGTAAAGTTCAGCTATAATTCAAATAAGGCTCAGATCTGACTGCAAAACGGTCTTACCAAAATAAACTCTCCTAATAAATGACTAATTTTCTTTTGAAATTTGGCTCGAGACTCATGAATCAATTATGGCACTTTTTGGAAACCTGACAATACATACATACCCAGGCTATGCCCAGTTATCAGCTAGTAATTTAATAAAAGTCAGACTGTCCTTCATGAGTATAAAGATAGCAGGTAGGTTATCTAGACCTATAGACAAGGACAAAAATGGTTTTATGTCCATAAGGAATATAAAATAATCTTTTGTTAAATGGTGGCTCGTGAGTGACGGGTAGTACAGGTTTGGAAAAGACTTTATGGCTTTGTTGTTGTTTTTTCCTTTCAAGGGTTATTTTGTCAAACTCTCCGGCTTGAACAGAGCCACTTACCAGCGCTACCTGAGATCCTTTGAAAGTCTCCTTGCTCTGCAATCCAACGTTGGCATCAGAGAGGTGGCAGTTCAGTTCTCCTGCTTGGAAGCTGAAAACCTGGCATCCAAAATCCTGCAGAGGTAGGAAGGCGTTTCGAAAGACCGTTTCTGCTTCCGGTTAACAATGAGCAAACAAGATCGGGAACAGCTCTTGGAAAATAATCACCGATGGGAGATGTCACCATCTCAGATGCTCCTGTGCTAAATTTGGGGGTGGGGGGGGGAATTCATCCATTACAGCCAAGAATTTGAAGATTGTATCTTAGGCCAGGGGGTCTCCAAACCTGGCGACCTTAAGACATGTGGAGAATTAAAGCTGGGGAATTCTGGGAGTTGAAGTCCAGAAATCTTAAAGTTGCCAAGATTGGAGGCTTGGAGAACCCCGGTCTAGACTAGGAGTCGGCAACCTTAAGCACTCAGAGCCATACAGGACCTAACTGGAAGCCCCCCCCCCTCCTCATTCAATTTTGGAGCCAACTGGAAGTCCAGTTCCCCCACCATAGAGTCTCCTAGCGTGGCATCCTTTTTCCTTTACCTGCCCTAATCAAAAGCCCCATCAATTGTGAAGCTGACCAGAAAACCAGCCCCTTGCCATAGAGTCTCCTCCAGGCACGCCCTGCTTCCCCGCCCACCCCCAAACTGGAAGCTTCTCTCAAAATTGTGGTGTCGACTGGCGACAGGGAGCCGCAGAGCAGAGAGATGAAAGAGCCGCATGAAACTCCAGAGCCGCTGATCTGGTCTACACGTACAAAGTGGATGGTTTTTGGAGTTGACAATCCTCGGCCAAAAATCTAAACTGTAATATAATTTAAAAAATACAAAGCTGTTTGGGTACTTTATTCCATCTGCCATATCTAAAATTAGTAAAGAATAAGCAACAGAGCCAGTAAAAGGATTTTCCTGGATATTTAAAGGGCGTAAGGGTTTTACACATAGCAAGGTTTCATAGCTAAAGATGAACTGAATCTCAGATGGAATTAAAATTGTTGGGGGCTTCAGTAAACTGGTGTGTCCTTTCAGGTACGAATCCAGCCTTCCAGAAATTCAACAGGTGGCTCTCGATTTGTCAAAACCCTTGTTCACCACTGTGGCATTGTTTACTGCTTGCAGGTAAGTGTCCTGACCTGGGCTTCCCAAGAGCATGAAGCAAACTCCTAGTCCCGACAAAAAACCCTTTTTATTAATTTACTGTGAATTCTTCACATTCACATCCAGCAAAGTCTTTCAAGGGAGGATTTACAGTCACAGACCTTATCTGGCTTGGGGAGCTGACAGGCCCATATCTGCAAAACTTGTCAAGGAGTCTTGGAGAGTCATGAACCAATTAAGCGAATTAATTGTCTCCTGCAAACTCCATTCCCCTTTCGCTCCTCTTTTATTTCCTCTGGAAGGGGCCATTCATCGTCTACCTGTGGCCTTACTCTAAAGTCAACTGTCAAAAACTGCCCTTGTGGTCTAGTTGTTCTGGTGTGCAGTGCTCCATAGCATCGTTTTGAGGGTAGGAGTTGAAACCATTTATGTCCAGGATGCAAGGGATCTGTAAATATTTTCAGACTTCTTTTTCACTCGTGCAGTGTACAAGGCCTCAATGGAAGGCAGGTTGGCAGCAATTGTTTTTTCTGCAGTTCTGATTCTCCTCTGAACTCTGTATCTGTCTTGTTGGGTTGCAGAACCAAACCAGACAGTTCTAGACATGCAGATGACAGACTCAATCATTCCTCTGTAGAACTGTACCAGCAGCTCCTTGAACAATTTGAGCTTCTTGAGTTGGCACAGAAAGAACATTCTTTGTTGTGCTTTTTTGATGACATTTTTGATGTTAGGTGTCCATTTTAGGTCTTGAGATATGATAGAACCTAGTTGTTGTAACACTCCTAAGCTGTTTGGTCCTCCAAAGGTCCATCGTCTGATGCCAGCTTCTAACCACAGGGAGGAGCCCTTCCCCCAAATATCACATCCTGGGAATATTTAGGGAGGCAGTGGAGGGGCTCAGCTGGAGTTTGAACATGTGGTTTGGTTTTAAAATACTTTTTGCCTAGCAAGGATTGTCAAATCACAGTCTGCTCCTGTTTTTCGAAAAAGCAGCCTCTTAAAAGAAAAGAACATTTATAGAACGATGCAAAAGAACCTAAAGATATTTTTTTTAAATAATCTTTAAAAAATGTATGGAAGAGATGCTTTTCACTAGCTAACCAGCTTTTTTTTTTTAATGTCTGCTTGATTTCACACACTTTTTGCTTGTTAGTGATGAGAAGCTGGTGGGATGTAAATTCGAACTGGGAGCTTCTAATTGAGAGATTTGATAGCAACTGTTTATGGCAGGGGTCTCAAACTCAATTTACCTGGGGGCCGCCGGAGGCAGAGGCTGGGTGAGGCTGGTCCGCATAAGGGATTCCACAGAGGTCCACTCCCCCTGCGGGCTGCACTAATATTATACTTTCATATCACGGTGGGGGCCACAAGATACCGTCCTGCGGGCCGCAATTGGCCCGTGGGCTGCGAGAATGAGACCTCTGGTTTATGGTGTAAGTTTAAATCACTGGGCAAGAGGGTCTTTTCGTGAATCCAATCTTTCTCATGGCAGATCCTTGAAACTTAAAGTGGATAAAACGAAAATGGTGTCCGTATCAGGGGTGAAGAAAACCATCTTTGACCGTCTCCACGCCCAGTTAGAGAAGATTAGCCAACAAATCAACCGTATGATTTTCTTTCTGCTTTTTTGTCTTGTTTCGCTTCTTGTAACTTGTAAAAAAACCTCACCTCCACTTTTTTTTTAGCCTGACCGGTAGGAACTCACCACTGCTAATACCATAACAATCCTCTTCTTTAATCTATTTAACTTTGTTAAAACATTTTCTCTATTTCACTCTTCTGCTTTTTTCCACTTCTCATATTTATTCTCTAACCCTAGATAAAATAATTCCCATATGTTATTAATAATCAGATTGTTCCTTCTCTTTAACTTCAACTGTCTACCTATTCATTTCTGCACATTCTAATATTTTCTGAACCACGTTCTCATCCATAGGGATATCTTCATTTTTTCCAATTTTGTGTAAATACCATCCTAGCTGCAGTCATGACGTGAATTATCAATGTGAAGTTGATCAGTTTGAATCAACTATTTACGGTTAGTTTCAGTTCTGGGCAGAAAGGAGAGCAAATACCTGGACAGGTGACTTTGGGCCAATCCCTTTTTGTCATCCCCACCCATCTCAAAAGGTTGCTGTGGGGGAAATAGGTGGCAGGCGTTAGGTATGCTCACCACCTTAAATTGGCAATGTTCTGGGCTTGGGTGTCCTGTTTCCTACAGACCGGTTCCTTAGTTCGGTTTTATCTCTTGTGGCTTATTCAACTGAATGTAGCCATTGTCATGCATTCAAATGTTGCCCAAACTTGACAATAGTTTCTTCTTCTTTTCAAGGAGAAGGTGATTCATTGTCAATGAATCTTGAAGAACCTCAAAAATCCTTCCTGGAAGATCTTGCAAAGGAAGAAGGTAAGCGCAACCATGCCATAAGACAGCGGTCACCATTGGGTATCAGCGAGGAAAATTTGGTGGTCTGCAGAAAAATTATTAGCATTTTTTACATTGTACTAAATTAGGGGTCCTCAAACTACGGCACCACTAATTCTGATATCCTAAGAAAAACTGATTCTTAGCACTTTGTGTTTGGGTCCCTGTGCACACAGACATACACACATATCTTATTTTTTTCTCCATTAGTTCTGGAAGCAAAAGTCTCTCGCAAGCGTCCCAAAAATGAAATGAATCCTAAGGAAGATTATGAAGAATGGAAACGACGAATCTTAGAAAATGCTGCAAAATCACAAAGGAATAATGTGTGAATGGAATTGTTCTTCCAGTGAGTGCAAACATCAGGCTGGTTTGTTGGCCTTTGTCAGTCTAGAGAACTAATCTATTGGGGGGGGAGCTCTGAAAACTTGAATTCCTTGAATAGGCCGCCATGAGGCCTAGATCAACCAGCTTTTAAATGTGCTCAGCTTATTGTAAGATGGACCATTACTTCAGCAAAATGTGAGTCGTGTTTTTGGGTTGATACAACTGTACTTCAAATAATTCCGTGATTTGACACTGATTCTGGGCAGCAAGATATTTCCATGTCAGTTATAGCACACACTTAATGCAACAGTAAAATAAAATCTAACTCTTCCATAAGAGGCATAGATTAAGAATATATATTAATCCAAGATGCCTGCTTTTATCTTCCCTTGTGTAATTAGTGGGTATGACAATCAACCATCCAGAACACTTAAGGTCCCATTAACTCTTTTTAAGATTGGTCCCTTTGATTATTTAATTCTGTAACCATAACTAGTGTTAATTCCTCTCTGGAAGCACCAATAAACTTTTATTTATGCAACAGTCTTCTTTGTGGTTTCATTCCATAAATCCAAATATCAGCTTCCGAATTATTGGAATAGAATAGCTGTTACAGCTTTGTCACCTCCGTAATGATATCCTAATCATAAAATGAATGGAGGAGACAATTGGTTAACCATTTAAGTATGACTGGCTGGGGAAATTCTGGGAGTTGAAGTCCACATCTTAAAATGGCCATGGTTGAGAAACACGGATTTAGATAGTGAAAGAAAGATGGGCATGTCATCAAGACAAGGATTCTGCCAGTATCTGAGTGCGCCATCAGATTGTCCAGTCAGATCCAAGCATTTCCAAATCAAGTTGCAAGAAAACAGGGTCGATTTAGGAATAAAGCCACACCTTGGAGGTGATGGGCCCCTCCCATAGGAAAAAAAAGAGGAGCGAACGGGGAGTGGACTTCCTGCAGGAAACAATTCGTTCTTTCGTTCATTTCAAGAGTGGAAAGTTCTGTTTGTGACTATAAGAGACTGTCAAGTTTTGACTTGCCCTGCATTTGGAAACTAGTATTTGGCAGCTCTCCAAACGAGATAAGGTTTGTGTTGATAAACATTCCTTTGAAAAGGTTATTTGCCAAGCCTGGCTGACTGTGAATGAAAGGATTTCACAGTCATGTAAATAAAAGGAGTTTTGCCGGGACCGAGCCTCTGCTTCATGCTTTTTACGGAAGCCTGGGTCAGAACAACAACAAATCGCTCCGAGTCCCTTCGGGGAGAGGGAGCGGTCAACAAATTAAATTTATTATTATTATTTATTAAATCATTTTTATTTTTATCTTCCATTTCCCACAAAATCCCAGGCTGATATCCCGATGGTGTCCAAAATAGTGGCAAATAATTATACAGCTCATCATTAAAAAAAAAAAAAGGTTTAGGAAAGTAAAGCAAAAAAGAAGCCATAAGTGAGTGTATAAAAGGTAACTAATTTTATTTACTTTTCACATTTCTGTACCGCCCATCTCCCTCCAAAGAGGAGCTCTAATCCCAATAAAATGTCTTGGCAAGTGTGCTTAAAGCTATTGATCACTACCCAAAGTTCTACTTTCAAAGCAAAAATACCGAATTTAGAAAATAACTATCACAACTCTTGCAGAAGCTACATTTTCTGCTTGAAGAAGTTCAACCTTCCAACCATGATTCTCAAAACCCCTAACGTTCTTAAAAATAAGACAACCTGTCCCCAGCAGAAAAAGCCATTCCTAACCCCTAATGTGTAATTACGGAAATGAAAGTCTAAGAGGTATAACCCAAGCGGTTTTCTTCCTCTCGCAAGCGATGGGTTGTAAGACAACCCATTCAGTCAGACCGCCCCTTGGTGTAGGGAAGTCCGAAGATATCTTCTTAGGCTTGAGGGCGGCAACCTAAACAGACAACTGGATGTACAATTGAGGAAGAGGAGGGAAGAAAACGTGAAACTGGTGGAAATGGACGGATCCCTACAAATCACCCAATCTCAGTTGTCTTCAGCAGCTGGAGACTCAGACATGCTAGGGAATCTTCTCAACCTGTTGGCCGCTGTGACCGCGTGGAAGTGCTTCTGTAAAAGAAAGAAACGTGATGAAAAAACAAGATTCTTCCAGGGTTGGATTGTACCTTCATCAGAACATTCAACATTTGTACAGATTTTTGAGATTCCCCACCAGAATAGCATAGCATAGCATAACAGAGTTGGAAGGGACTTTGTAGGTCTTCTAGTTCAACTCCCTGCCTAGGCAGGAAACCCTACACCACTTCAGACAAATGATTATCCAACATAAAAATTTCCAGTGTTGGAGCATTCACAACTTCTGGAGGCAAATTGTTCCACTGATTAATAATAATAATAATTATTATTATTATTATTGTTGTTGTTGTTGTTTAAATTTCTATACCGCCCTTCTCCCTTCTGGGACTCGGGGCGGTGTACAGGCAACAATAAAATCACAAGTAAAAAACACAGAAACCTTTAAAAATACATTAAATGATAAATAGCCTGCCTTAAAACCTTGTTAAAATCCCTGCTATAAACCAATTCAAAACTATACCATTTAAAACTATGCCAGTTAAAAACTATGCCAGGCTGGCCGCATGAAATAAATAAGTCTTCAAGGCCCGACGGAAAAGGCGCAGGTCCGTGATTGTCTGTAGGTCAGGGGGTAGGTCATTCCAGAGGGCAGGGGCTGCCACAGAGAAGGCTCTCCCCCTGGAGGTCGCCAGCCGGCATTGCCTGGCCGATGGCACCCTGAGGAGGCCCTCTCGGTGGGAGCGAACTGGATGGTGGGAGGTATTTGGTAGCAGGAGGCGGTCTTGAAGATAATCAGGTCCCTTGCCATGGAGCGCTTTAAAGGTGGTGACTAATACCTTGAAGCGCACCCGGAAAGCCACAGGCAGCCAGTGCAGCTCGCGCAGGAGAGGTGTCACATGGGAGCATCTAGACGCTTTAATTGTTCTAACTATCAGGAAATTTCTCCTAAGTCATTGTCACGAATGACGGTAAACATACATGTTCCAGGATAATGTTGCTGGATCCTGTCGGCCCCTGCTGGAGGGGCCGACAGGCCACCACAGCTATTTGGAGCTCAGAAAAAAAGGGGAGCCGTGTGGCATTTACCTTCCACTTCTTCTGGGCCATGTATCTCTGTAGAAGCATCTGAGACTTCAAGCGGACTTTCGATCTCTTCGCCTTGGCGGACAGGTTGCTCAGCCACTCGTGTTTCAAGCAGTTGGCCGCACTTATTCTGCCACTGGGATGTCAGGATCAGAGAAAGGAAAGAGAGAGAAAAGCCTTTGTGAAGGGACAGGTTGCAGTGCAGAGCAGACCTACACGTAGCCTTCGACTTAACAACGGTCCGTTTAGGGACCAAAGTTATACCGGCACTGGGGAAAAAAGTGGGCTTGTGGCTGTTTCTCACACGATTGGTGCAGCCCAGAGGTGGTATTCTGCCGGTTCATCCGAACCGATAGCGGAAATTGCTCTACGGCATCCCATTTAGATCACTTTTTAAAGGCAGGGAGTGAATACCACCCCTGGTGCAGCCTCCCTGTAGTCATGTGATCGACATTCAGACACTTGGCAACTGGCATGTATCCATAACTGTTGCAGTGTCCCAGGGCCACTACTTTTGCAATCTTCTGACAAGCAAAAGTCAGAAGATTGCAAGCCAAGTTCACTTAATCATGATACTAACTTAACAATTGCGAATACACCGAATCTTAATTTGAATTTAGCTGCGGCAGGAAATGTTGTAAAGCAGAGCAAAACTCACTTAACAACTGTCTTGCTTAGCCACAGTAATGTTGGGCCCAATTATGATCCTAAGCTGAGGACTTCCTGTATAGGCACAAGTTAGTCTGATCTGTACATCTTAAGCCACGGTTTACAGAATCAGTATGAAGGATTGGGTGCAGGCAACTCAATCCATTCCATAACAAGGCTGGATATGTGTGGCCTGGAATGAGAACTGGGATAAGACCCCATAGCAAGTTAACACCTTTTTTCCTTTATTAGAAGTCTGGAAACAAAGTCTTTGGCCTCCTCGGACACCTGCTCAAATGCTTCTCCATCAAAATCCCAGTTGCAGTTGATTATGTAATTCATGGTCTCTGCGTCGGTCTCCCCAAGGAACGGCGACAAGCCACTGACCCTAAAAAGAGAAAGGAGACATTGCTTGGAGATGCTTGAGGTGTAACCATTCTAAGCTGATGACTTGCTTAACGCAGCCCTTCCCCAGCTCTGCCTGCTCTTCTGCAAACTTGGCCCATCATAATCTGGTGGATCTTAAATAATCTAGGCACGTGTGCTGCAATAAATGGCAATTCATGTTTGGGCAGCATCTACCAGTGGTGGGATTTAAAATTTTTTACTACCGGTTCTGTGGGCGTGACTTGGGAGGCAAGGATACTGTAAAATCTCCATTCCCTCCCCACTCCAGGGAAAGGATATTGCAAAATCTACATTCCCTCCCTATCCCACTAACCTGCTTTCCAGCTCTGTTCTGTGCAGGGCAACAAAAGAAGACCCAGCTGATTAGCTGGGACTCCAATAAGCTGGGATTCAGGAGACAGCAAATAGATGGGGGCTTGGCCAGTCAGAGGTGGTATTTGCCGCTTCTCTGAACTACTCATAATTTCCGCTACCGGTTCTCCAGAACTGCTCAGTACCGACTAAAAACCACCTCTGATCTACGCATAGGCCAGATCTGAGCAGTCAAGAAGACAGATTAAATTCTTCTCAGCCTTAAGTACAAGAGATGTTCCCTTTATGTAGCTTATACTCATTCAGTCTTCTGCCTACTACTTTGTCATAAAGGGAACCAAAAGAAAGGTCCAACCATCTTCTGCAATTCTGGCCCTCTCAATGAAGACTGGTCTTCCCTACTGAGCCGTCGTTGAGAATGCCCCCCTTTCCTTCCTTTGGGGAAAAAAGCAAGGTTTACTCACAGCATGTACGCTATGATGCCTACACTCCACATGTCTGTTGGGAAGGACACGAAATCATAGTTGACAACTTCGGGAGCCAAAAATTCGGGCGTGCCAAAATTGACTTTCAGCTTCTCACGAGGCTTGTACCTTCAGCAAAAGACGAGAAAGAGAGACAGGCGGTTGGCTGAAGCGCAGAGAGGCAGGGATAGATAATGAGTTTATAGCGATAGAGGCATCAGGGCGCAAAAAAATATTGTGATCGCTGTCACGTTCTAGCGAGAAGGCCTTTTGAGTGAAAGCTCGGTCACCATGGCAATGGGTGGCATTTTAGTGAACTTCCAGACGAGATCACCAAATATTTGCAGTCTACAAGGGAGGAGATCCCGAAAGGAATAAAGAAAACATCCACAAAGCGTAAAGAGGAGCGGGGAGACTTACCTCCTTGCGAGTCCAAAATCAATTATTTTAATCTGGTTCCCACTGTGGCTCACGCAGAGGATATTCTCGGGCTACAAAAGAAGACAGCGGACAAACTTAAAGCTTAATCTTTAGAGTCCTTTTCCATAATTCACGTATACTGGTAGTAATAATAATAATAATAATAATAATAATAATTTAATTTTATAACCCGCTCTCTCTCCCCAAGGGGACTCGAGGCGGGGCACAGGCAATTAAAAATACAAAGAACAAAGTACAAAATACAAACTACAAAATTAAAGTAGATTCCAGGAGTAAGATTCAAAAATGTTAACAACTGGTTGTCTGCCCGGTTGTTCGGTGGACGAGGCCATAGTGGGCGTGGCCTACTCAGCCTCCTGCACTGGGGGAGGGGCATTTTCGCCCTCCCCAGGCTGCAGAGGCTTTCCTTGAGCCTCCAGAAGGGCTTTAACTGCCATCCCCTGGTTCCGGAGGCCTCCAGAGGCCAGAAATGGACCCATTTCCGGAACTTCTGGGAGGCCCATATTTTGCCCTCCCAGAGCCTCCATGCAGGCCCTGCACTTAACAGGCATCCAAAACAGGCTATGTGAGACTCCTGGGAGGGCAGGGCCAGCCAGTGCTTGCAACTACAGGTTCAGTGAACCCAATGTAACTTTAGCATCCGGTTTGCCCGAACCAGTCTGAGCCGGCTGAATCCCACCCCAAACTTACCTTCAGATCAAGATGAAGGATGTACTGTTGATGCAGGTAGTAGATTCCTTCACATATTTGTTTGGTAAACAAGATAGCATCCAACTCGGTAAGATTGTAGTTTTCATCTATGATCCGGTCAAACAGCTCCCCACCATCGACACTGGTGGAACAAGACAAGGCAGCGTTGAACAAGGACAGTTATTTCGGAAGTGGGACAACTACGTATCTCTCCTCTCTCCATCACCACCACCCAAAAAAACCTTGGAAGTGGCAACCCCTCCCCCCATGTCATACATAGGCACTGACTTCTGATTTTTAATTGTGATAGAAGGAGGACATCCATCTATGCATGTTGCAGCATCCCCATGGTCACATGATGAAAATCGGATGCTTGGCAACTGGCATGTACTTATGACGGTTGCAGTGTCCTGGGGTCATCACATCATCCCTTTTTGCGACCTTCTGACAAGCAAAGTCCATGGGGAAGCCAGATGCACTGAACAAGCGTGTGACTAATTGAACAACTGCAGTTATCCACTTATCAACTCCAGCAAGAAAGGTTGTAAAATGGAGGGAAACTCACTTGACAACTGTCCCGCTTTGCAACAGAAATGTGGGGCTCAGTTGTAGTCATAAGTCAAGGACCCATTGTGTTAGAGGTCCAAAACCTTCCAAATATGCTTGGATTACTTTTCCATAATTCCCTGCTTGGGCGATGTAATTTTCATTCTTTTCTTTCTTGAAGAAAAACCATCATACTTACATAACCTTATAATTGTTCTATCATTCGAGTTACTTCTACCAAAATGGTTCATGTATCCCAGACTCAGAGAGATCTCAAAAATGTTTCAAAGGTGTTATGCAACTCACTATTCCATAATTAAGGTGAGGTTGTTCTTGCTTTCAAAAGCATCATAGAGTTGAATTAGGTTCACGTGACTTAACTGGTTCATAATATTTATCTCATTCTTCACTTCTTCCTGAAATGTGAATAATGAAATATATCATTAGCAATACACATAGCAGGAAAGTAGATGGGCAAGTCGCATGCATGCACAGGGGGAGCGTGAGGTGGTTAATTTAAAAAAATTTTTTTTATCAAATCTGTTTTAATAAAATGCTTTTGGATTTTGGATTTCTATTTAAGATACATTCATAATTTAGTTTATTCAGCACGAAATGGAGCTTAGTTAGGTAGCATGAGGCTGTATATTCTGCAAGATTTACATTTTTGGTAAACTCATTTGATGAAGCCAAGCTCTGTAAACTGAGATTACATGCACTGGGTTGATGCATTCCCACAATTTCATGGCAGAGGTGACAGTCGCTCTTTAAAAATTATGATTTAAATCAAGTTGAATGAGAATAGAATAGAATAGAATAGAATAGAATAGAATAGAATAGAATAGAATAGTTGGAAGGCACCTTGGAGGTCTTCTAGTCCAACTCCTTGCTTAGGCAGGAAATTCTACACCACTTCAGACAAATGGATATCCAATATCTTCTTAAAAGCGTCTAGCATTCATGATTTAAATCGTCACTTAAATCGACTTGATTTAAATCAAAGCCAGCCTAACACTGACCGAAATAAAGCGGTCTCTTTTAATCTTGGTCTTTTGCTTGCTTGCTTTTTAATTTTTTTTAAGAGGCCCTCCTTACCCTTTCTTTTGCTAATTTCACTTTGATGATCTTGGCGGCCAGACAGAGTCCGGTGGACTTTTCTGTACACTTGTGGACTTGACCAAAACGGCCCCTGTTGAAAGATGGAGAACACAAAGCGATGAAACCCACAAGGAAAACAACTCAGGGAGGAGGGGGGGACACAACAACACGCAGTCGACGCCTCCAGAGACCAACTATTCTTATCGTCAATTAAAAATAACCTAGTACAAAGCGAACAGAATCAAGAGGTCAGGAGTCTAAAAGCTCTTCTTTCTCCCAGCTTAGGAAGGATTAAGCCTGATCTTTCCAGACAGTTGTTCAGTGCTTATGTTAAAATCTTACTCCCCAGTTGTATTCTTTCATTGTGGAGCAAAATATGACAACCTGGAGATGGCCTGTGGCGGGTTCTGTAAGCAAAAAATGCTTTGCCGGTTGTACTTGAGCTATGAATAACCAAAAAGAGGGAATAATTTTTTTTTAATCAATTTTATTAATTTTCTATCAGTTACATTAAAGGTAAAGCTTCCCCTCGCATATATGTGCTAGTCGTTCCCGACTCTAGGGGGCGGTGCTCATCTCCGTTTCAAAGCCAAAGAGCCAGCGCTGTCCGAAGACGTCTCCGTGGTCATGTGGCCGCCATGACTAAACACTGAAGGTGCATGGAACGCTGTTCCCTTCCCACTCAAGGTGGTTCCTATTTTTCTACTTGCATTTTGTACATGCTTTCAAACTGCTAGGTTGGCAGAAGTAGCGGGAGCTCACTCCATTATGCGGCAGTGGGATTTGAACCGCTGAACTGCCGACCTTTCTGATCGACAAGCTCAGCGTCTTATCCACTGAGCCATCGCGCCCCCCTATTACTATGTATATCTAAATTGACTCAGACAATACACAGTTTATTAAGCACTTATATATGTTAAAGAAAAATGTAGAAATAAAATTATATTTTTAAAAAATGATATCCCCGACTACAGCCCCAAAAAGAAATATTAAGGCCACAAATGTATACAAGTGGCTAGTTTTCTAAGGTCAAAAATGTAAACTGGCAATCCTTTTTTTTTTTAAACAAGGAAGTGTGTGCTGAGATTGCCAAAGAGAAATTTGTGACGTTAATCTTCCATCCATTAGAAGCAAACTATGGCAGCACAGATGGCATGTCTCTCTTCTGCCAGCTACCCAAGAAAGTGTCATGAGATCAAAGCAAATGTGCCTCCTGAACTTTCCTTCCAGCATCAGGTTTCTACCAACCTTCCAGTATATTGGCAAGGTTGTTTTGCCAAGGAGGTTTCAACCCACCACAAGATCTCTTTGGGTGTGGAATGGACAACTGCAAAGGCTTCATCCCAACCTCTACAACAGGGGTCCCCAACCTTTGCAACTTTAAGTCTGAAGGACTTCAGCTCCCAGACTTCTCCAGCCAGCTTTGCTGGCTGGAGAATTCTGGGAGCTGAAGTCCTTCAGACTTAAAGTTGCAAAGGTTGGGGACCCCTGCTCTACAAGTTCATGCCTTCAGAATGAACACATCTAAGTAGCCTATGTTGAGCTTTAACTAAGTTTAGCATCTTACAATTGCTAGAACTTTCACTGGCCTGGTTGAGTCTATTATTTAGGCACCTCCTTTGAAATGATGACATTCTATGAATGTGGGTGCTGTGATCGTCATTGTACTAAGCTAAAGGTAATAGTAAAGGTTCCCCTCGCACATATGGGCTAGTCGTTCCCGACTCTAGGGAGCAGTGAGCCAGCGCTGTCCAAAGACATCTCCGTGGTCATGTGGCCAGCATGACTAAACACCGAAGGTGCATGGAACGCTGTTCCCTTCCCACCAAGGTGTTTCCTATTTTTCCACTTGCATTGTTACGTGCTTTCGAACTGCTAGGTTGGCAGAAGCTGGGACAAGTAACGGGAGCTCACTCCATTATGCAATGCTAGGGATTCAAACGGTCAACCTTTCTGATCAACAAGCTCAGTGTTTTAGCCACTGAGCCACTGCGTCCCTGTACCAAGTCCATTGAACTAGCTAACCAAGAGCAAAAACGGTCCCTGCAAAGTAATAGTGTGAGGCCAGTACTGAATTTGTGACGGTCTTACCGCAGACTTTAAAAATAAACCACCCCTTCAACATAGCACTCATATTTATGCAACTGGAGGATTAAGAAATTATTTCCAAGGTAATTGCTTCATGATCGTTATATACTGAAACTTACCCTCCCAGGACTTCATCGTGGCTTACAGTGTACACAGCGGTTAACTCGGTTTGTTTGATGCTCACAATGCGATGCTCGAAAGGAGCTGGAGGAGGAGGACTGTCATCTGAAAAAGAAACAGAGGAACAAAGCTTTGATGTTTCTTGCGACAGACAGTTGAATATCACCTTTTTTTTTTTGAAAAATAATCTTTATTAATATAAATATAAAATATAACATTTAACAAATATAAAAGGAAATCGACGTACATTTTTAGGGCGGAAAGGAAGGTAGGGGGAGAGAAAAGGGGGAAGATAGAAAAGAGAGAAGAAGAGGATGGACATACCGGGGATATAGCTATTCCCCTAATTCAAACGTTTTTGTTTGTCCCAGTCTGTTCTATTCATTATTATATACATTTTAACTTAACTATCTGCATATATATCTCTACAATTATCTTAAGTTCAATATCATCTCACTTGTTCCTTGTATTTATTTCACATTTATATTAATTGGTTGTTTACTTTGGTATCCTTTTGTTCTCTTGTCGTACCATATGTACCATTTTTCCCATGTTTGAGCATAAATTGACTCTGATTTGTCTTTTAAGGCATATGTTAACCTATCGGATTCAGCAGAGTTAAAAATTTTAGATATGATTAGGTGGTCTGTTGGTATATTAATATCTTTCCATTGTTGGGCGATGGCCATCCTTGTTGCAGTTGTAATATGTATAAAAAGGTACCAGTCTTGGTTCTGAGTTTGGTTTGGTTTAATACCGATTAGGTAATATTCAGGCTTAAGAGGGAAGTTGATGCCTACTATTTCCAACAGCCAGGTCTGTATTTTCTTCCAGAGTTGATTAATTCTTGGACAAGTCCACCATTGGTGGAATATCACCTTGACATCTTTCATTGGCCTCTTTCAATAGCACTCATGATGTTATCTAGTTTGGGTAATGAAACATTACCCAATGAAGGGGTAATGTAACAACGAAACAAGGAAACAAGCAAGCTCAGAGAGCAGCAAGGACGCCTCATTTCAACCCTGAGCTACAAATAATCTTTTATTGGTCTTTCTTTCTTTCTTTCTTTCTTTCTTTCTTTCTTTCTTTCTTTCTTTCTTTCTTTCTTTCTTTCTTTCTCCAGATGAAGTAAGTAGATCAGAGACTATCCACAGCTCAGGATGTTTGCAATGATGTAAGTAGAAGGGAAGAAAATGATAGGCATAACTCTTGGGAGACTCATGCAAACTTATAGCCATATGGTGCTTTTATCTTTCATCTTGCAAATGTTGATAGCTTATTATTAATCCAACTATTTCAGGCACTGGAACAAGTATAAAAAGTTCAGAGTATTTCATTTGCATAGACAATTGGTCTCAAATATCACAAGAAGTTGTGATTTAAAAAAAACAACAACTAGTTATTTGAATATTTGAAAACTCGGTTCACTTATAACAAAGATGCTATAACTGATAAATTTACCATTCTCATTTACAGATATGTGCTTTGCATTAAACTAAACCACGATACTACAGGAAACCAAAATAAAACCACATTATCATGCAATGCAAAGTCCTCCTCCTCCTCCTCTTCCTCCTCCTCCTCTTCCTCCTCCTTCTTGCACCAACATCCGATGATGGATATAGCACAAGAAGAAGAACATTAAATAATAATGTGGTTTTATTTTGGTTAATTATATTCTACAAAGATGGCAAGGGAGTCAGAAAACAAACCAGGGCTTGCTATATATAAATTCAAGCCTCACATCAAGGAGATAATTTTCTATAGCTTTTGCCTCAGTGTGCTTTTCTTTTCCATTTTCTGGAGGACATTCAGTCATACTTTATCATGGTCTTCTCCAAACACAACTTCACCCATTCACCAGTTGTGATGATGGCCACTAAACCTACCTTAAAATCATAGGAGCTGGAGACAGCTCTATAGGCCAGGGGTCTCCTACCTTGGCAACTCAGCAGCTGACTGAGGAACTCTGGGAGTTGAAGTCCACAAGTCTTAAAGTTGCCAAGGTTGGAGACACCTGCTCTAGGCCATGTGGTCCACTCCTGTTCTGTATGCAAGATTTTGGATTTGTAAGTAGATGCAACCCAAGAGAGAATGTGCAACTGATCCAGAAACGGCTACTTACCAATGACCATCTCTTCTGCTTTGGTGGCTCCTACGAATGGAGTAACCTCTGAAACTTTCTCTGCTCCCTGTCTGGATCTGCTTTCTCGTCTCACTAAAGAAACTCTCCGTGATTCCAGAGTTTCTGGTTTGACGTCTTTGATGGTCTTTGCCATCTCCTTGGGACTTTTCCCTGAAGCTCCCAGATCTTCACCAAAGTCTTTTGGGGTGGAACTTGGACACGAGAGGGTCTTGCGTTGACTTTCTCCTTTGTCTTCAGCCTTTGGAAATGGTGCTGGTGAAGGAGGACCTGACAGTTTAGGAACCTGCTCGCTCTTCTTATTGGGAGAATGGACCCCTTTCAGTTCTTGAGGGGGCTCAGTCCTGCTGTCCTTTGAGGGCTCCTTGGCTTTAGGCGGTTCCTGCAAATGCTTACTCCCTTCACCTGTTGGCTGCAGAGAGAATGGAGCCAACCCACCAGCATGTCTACCTGCAGAGCTACCAACACTTCCTTCTTTGCTTCTCAAAGTCTTGTCTGGAGCATCATTCACCTGTGCAATTATTGAAGGCCTGCAAAGAAATCAAGTTTAGATATTTCCTTGTAGCTTTCAAATTTAATTTAATCATGATTTTTACCCAGTTGCTTCAGGAAGGCATGGAATCATGCCCCAAGACCTAAAATGGATACCTAACATCAAAAAAGTCATCATAAAAGCAACAAAGAATGTTCTTTCTGGGCCAACTCAGAAAGTTCAAACTGCCCAAGGAGCTGCTGATACAGTGCTACAGAGGAATGATTGAGTCTGTCATCTCCACCTCTAGAACTGTCTGGTTTGGTTCTGCAACCCAACAAGACAGATGCTTATCTAGCTTTAAATCAGCTTTCCTTCAAAGGAAAATTATCCATGGAGGTTGCACATCTGTAGACAGTGGACCAACGAATGCTGGCCATGCCAAAGTACCCATAAAACCTAGTGCTTTTAAGCTGTTGCTGTCAGTTTGCAAGAAATACCCTGGTGGGGATTCTGGAAAGCATGAAGCTGGGTGAGATGCGCCTCTGTGTTCTATTGCCATCTTCTTTCCCAGAATCCAAGAGTAGAACATCAGGAAGTACCAATTACCTTGTCCTTGTAACTTCTCCATCAGACTTTGAGGTAGAAGACACAGCTTCCCCAGCAGGAGTGTCAAGTCCACTTTTTTCTCCTCCCTTCCATTGTGGAGTCATCTGTTTCTGGGGAAAGCTGTCTTTATCCATATTTTGGGTCTCTATCGGATTGCTGTCGCTCGAGCAGAAAGGACCGTCCTTCTGGACAATGTCCCTGATCGCAGTTTCTTTTTCTCTGGGGCAATCCTTGGAGCCATTCGCCCATCCCAAAGGCTCCGTGGGTTCAAGCTGGGCCATCTTCTCTGCACCACATGGTCTGGAGCCCTCCTTGGAAAAGACCACACTGGACAAGTTTACCTTTTCACGTGTTCCGTGTTGCTCATCCAACTTAGCTCCCGTTTTGTTTTCTACAAAAAACATATTTTGACAAGAATAAGATAAAGCTGGAGGACATTCACGGAGTCCACATTGCGAAAACAACTGCAAGAACAGCAAGAGCAACTGCAAGAGCATCAAAGATAATCAGAGGACTGGTGGCTTAAATACATGAAGAACGGTTGCAGGAAATGGGCATGTCTAGTTTGATGAAAAGAAGGACTAAGGGAGACATGATAGCAGTCTTCCAATATCTCAGGGGTTGCCACAAAGAAGAGGGGGTCAAGCTGTTCTCCAAAGCACCTGAAGGTAGGACAAGGAGCGATGGGTGGGCACTAATCAAGGAGAGAAGCAATTTAGAACTGAGGAGAAATTTTCCTGACAGTTAGAACAATTAATCAATGAGCCACACTGTGACTGGTTATTGCTCTACGAATAGAACATGGGTTTAGAATGTGGGGTGTTGTGTGAACCCAAATACATACAGTTTACAATTTTACGTTTTAAATCAACGATAGGCAACCTGGAGCTTTCCAGATGATTGGACAATCAATGTCCATAATCCCCAACTAGTAGGGTCTCAATAAAAAAATTAGGATGTTAGGGTTCTGAAGCATTTGGAGGTCAGCTGGTTGCCTTCTCCGGCCTTAAACAGTCTATTAATTTATTACCACACATTAAAGATTCTGACCCAACATTATCCAACAGAAAGTATTTGTAAATACCTTGCAGAGAATTCTTGCTTTCTGTCTGTATTCCTTTCTTGGGAGGGGCATGCTTTCCTTTTGAACCCTTGTCTTCTGGCTTATCTTTAGTCTAGAAAAGTTTAAAAAACAACAACCCACAAGGTAATCAATTATACCCATTTCTTGCAAAAACGAAACGACATTTATTGTGGTGTCAATGTAGACAGCACAGGAAATCAAAGAAAGTGGAGGTTATACTATTCCACTGTTTCCAGCTACTGTTTTCTTCTTGCCAGTTTGCAGACATAGGGGATAGGTTGATGGTTGAGTAGGTAGATTGAATTATGGAAACCAAGAGCTGTTGAACACCTTCAACAATGTGAAAATGAAAGAATTAACATCCATATCTTTAGTTTCTTCCATTTGTCACCCTTGCTCACCTAGGATAATCTGTCCCAGACCCACCAATCAACGGTTCCAATAAGGGCTGTATATCCTGTATTCTGCCTCATACATCCTCACGGCCGATCCGCTCCCACAGAGAGGGACTTCTCCGGGTGCCGTCCACTAGACTTTGTCAGCGGGCGACGCCCACGGGAAGGGCCTTCTCTGTGGCGGGCCCAGCCCTCTGGAACGACCTTCCCCCCGATATTAGGACAACTACGGACCTCCGCTCCTTCCGTCAGAAATTAAAAACTCACTTTTTCTGCTTGGCCGGCCTAGGTTAGTCTCTACCCAGGGATTAGGGATTAATTTTAAATGGGAATTTTAGTGCAGGGATAGTCAAATGTAATTTGTTTTTATTGTATTTATTGTATTCATGTATATATTTTATGCTGTTTTATTCCTCCCTGTACACCGCTCCGAGTCCCCTAGGGGAGAGGACGCGGTTATACAAATAAATATTCGATATTCGATATTCGATTGTGAGTAATACACATATACCATATGGGAATAATTTTAGCAGTGGTTAGAGAATAAATACGAGAAGTAAAAGTAAATGTGGAAAATGTATCAATAGAGTTAACATAGTTAATAGAGCTAAATAAATCAAGGAGAGGATTGTTATGGTATTAGACATTCAAGGTATTGGCATTAAGCTAGGAATAAATTAAATAATGAATAGGATTGTAAATTTTAACTGCTATGAAATATTTGTACCCAGATGACACAGTTTAATGGAAGATAGATTGCTTATATTAAAATAAAAGTTTAAATAAAAAAAAAATAAGATGATTAAACTCTCAGAAATCGTGTTGATGTTGATTTGATGTTTGTTTACTTCATTTGACTCACTTGAGCAAGAAGGGATATTCGCCGGAGACTCTGGGTTGTTTATGCATTCGAATTTGGTATCTTTGCTTATTTGGCTCCAGCTTATCTACGCCTTCCTGAGTGATGAGAGATCTATCACACCATGTGGCAGAAGGAGACATGTCTCATGGAACCTTTCTGAAGCTTTTCTCCATCAACTGATAAAAGCCCACATTCAAAACAAGGCCCCTCATGGTAAAACCTCAGATCTGAAAGTGTGTTGGTTTACTTCACTTAGATTTTTTTTTTCCCCCTCTTTCAAAAAGTGAACAAGCTAATGCGAAGTAATGCCCTGGCTGGATATAGCTTGTCTGCGGAATCTACATGTCAGCTGACCTGAAGCTAACCTGACCAAAGCCATTTTGAAGCTTCAGAGCTGACACACCAGAGAAGAGGGATAGAGAAGAGGGAATAGAGAGAGCTGGGGTTTTGTAGCCAAAGCAAAATACTTTCTCCTGGGAACCAAGGACATTCCCACAGGTGGTTGGAGACAGGAGCAGGGTTGGGATTCAGCTGGTTCGGACCAGTTCGGCCGAACTGGTAGTTCTGGTAATTGGTTGGCCCCACCCACCCTCCCCTGCTTTATTCCGTCCTATATTTCCTTTGTTTGAAGTCCAGTTGATCGGCGCAGCAGAGCGGATTGCCGCGTCTCAGCTGTTTTACTCACTGGGGCTGCAAGAAAATGTGAGATTTAGTGCTGATTTCAAATGCAATGTGCATTTCTGCCTCACGATGGGTTGCTTTCATCAGGTTCAAAATCTCAGTGTACTAATTCTGAGTTTCTTCGCTGCGATGAATTCCACAGATTGGGTGAACACTTATGGAGGCCAGTCTTGGAGTCTGGGGAAGGCTCTGATGAGGGCTCTGCATTGGAGGCAAAGATGGGACCAAGGCTGTCTGACAGTTCTCAGCTGCCTTGGGTGCTAGACAGCAGTGAAGCAGAGGAACAGCTGGAGCCTGTTCCCAGTGTGCGCATGCGCAGAGCTGCCAGAAGAAAAGAACAGCCCAGAAATCAGGGTCAACTTGGGAGTAAGGCCACAGGTGGACGGTGAATAGCCCCTTCCCATAGGAAATAAAAGAGAAGCGAAAGGGGAATGGGCTTTTGCAGGAAACCATTCATTCGTTTCAGGAGTGTGAAGATCTGTCCGTGAATCTCGGAGACTCTGTGCCAAATCTTTCCTCGCACAGCACTGCGTTTGGAAAAGATTGACATGGCAGCTTTCCAAGCTAGATAAGGTCTGTGGTCATAAATTCACCTTCGAAAGACTGTTTGCCAGGCCTTGGCTGAATGTCAAGGAGAGGAATTCACATTCGTTTAATAAAAGGGGTTTTGCCGGGAATCTGCTTCGTGCTTTTGGGGGGAAGCCTCGGTCAGAAGGGTAACCTGAGGCCTATTTATAAATGCTTCTTGGGGTCCTTTCAGACATTCTGAGGAGAAGAGATTAAATGGGCAGGTGCTTTACTTTGTTGCAATGAAAGGGCAGTCCTTGGAAATTATATCGGCCTTTGGAAGGAAATGAAAATTCTAGAACCTGCTAAGAGCATGCCATCTATTAGCTGCTATGTAACCCACTCTTGTTTCGTATGATCTGTTTTCTCCTTGCATGTATATGATGATGATGATGATGATGACAAGCTGGCAGCCGGTTTAAAGAGTCCCTCCCCAGCAGCCTCCCTGCCGTCACAAAACCATTTAAAATTCTTCCCTTGAGAGGCTGTTGATAACCAAGCATCTTAAGAATTGGCAGCAGCTGAATAGCTGAGATTCGTCGCGAGGAGAGGGAAGTTGGGATTTTGTACCAGGTTTTCCGATGGTGCAAGAAAACAGCTTATAAAATAGTTCTTTTCGAAGGGTGGGGAGGAAAAACCGAATGGGGGATTGAAGCAAGGTTAAACTCTGACCCAATAAAAAGAGGGGGTTATTGTCAAATGCAAAATGTACACATGTTGGCCAACATAACATATACCGGCTGTGCTTAAAATTGGCCGGCAGTCAGGACGTTAAAAATAGGACCCTCACGACAATGATACAAAGCATACATCGCTCGCCAGCCTGCCTTTCAAAGCAGCGACAACTCAAGTCAAATTCTTTCGCTTGTGCCAAGAGAGTCCTCTGGCCTTTAAAAAAAGAAAAAGAAATGGCAGATCAAAATTGTTTTTATGATTAATAGCAAAACCATTAGGGTTACAGGCTACTCAGCCACCCACCCCAAAAACGTTGCTCTGTTCAAATTTGCATTTTTTTTCTCACCAGGGATCTTTTAGTGGGATTTAACATGAATTGACATTCCCTATGATGACGCAAAGTTTCGCCTACTTTTTCTACATTCGGACAAATGAAGGCTGCGAGTTGTGATCCAACAAATCTTTACAGATTACAGATTAACAGAGTTGGAAGGAATCTGGTCATCTAGCCCAATCCCCCCTCCACTGCCCAAGCAGGAGACCCTGCATCATTTCTGACAGAGGGCAGTCCAATCTCTTCTTGGAAGCCTCCAGTGATGAAGCTCCCACAACTTCCAAAGGCAACTTCTGTTCCATGGGTTGATTGTTCTCACAGTCAGAAAATTTCTCCTTATTTCCAGACTGAATGTCTCCTGGGTCAGTTTCCATCCATTATTCCTTGTCTGGCCTTCAGGGGCTTTGGAAAATAGCTTAACCTCCTCCTCTCTGTGGCAGCCCCTCAAATATTGGAAGGCTGCTCTCATGTCTCTCCTGGTCCTTCTCTTCACTAGACTAGCCATGCCCAGTTCCTGCAACTTTTCTTTGTATATTTTAGTCTCCGATCCCCTAAGTCAGGGGTCTGCAAAGTTGGCTCTTTTAAGACTGGGGGACTTCAACTCCCAGAATTCCCCAGCCAGCCATGCTGGCTGGGGAATTCTGGGAGTTGAAGTCCCCCAGTCTTAAAAGAGCCAACTTTGCAGACCCCTGCTCTAAGTTTAGGAGAGCTATCTCAACGGTGCTTTTCCAAAAGGCAACTGAGCTGGGGGAGAGGGTTCCCTGAAGAGGAAGAAGAAAATGTTTCCCTTCTCATCCAAGAAGCATCAACCTTTTAAAAGAAGACAAGGACAAAGAAGAAAGCAAAACCTTTTCTTCTTCTCCTCAAGGGAAAAAAAAAACACACACACACAGTCCAGTTGCCTTTTGGAAAAGCATCTTTGAGACAACCATGACCTGGATGACTAAGAATCTCCATAGACACTTTTAGGAGAGCTACTCTCACCACGCTTGTGGGGGTTGAATGTGTACAAAGCTCATCCTTGATCACTGTTGTGCACACAAAACCTGTGTTGTTTTCCTCAGGGAGATGTAATTAACTTTTCATTCACCAAAGTGTCACATCAAGAGGAATTTACAACAATATGTTTAGCCGCACAGCGTGTTCTAAGCACCCAAACTAAAATAGCTATGATTAAAGGTAAAGGTTCCCCTTGCACATATGTGCTAGTCGTTCCTGACTCTAGGGGGTGGTGCTCATCTCCATTTCAAAGACAAAGAGCCAGTGCTGTCTGAAGACGTCTCCGTGGTCATGTGGCTGGCATGACTCAATGCCGAAGGTGCACGGAACACTGTTACCTTCCCACCAAAGGTGGTTCCTATTTTTCTACTTGCATTTTTTAAGTGCTTTCGAACTGCTAGGTTGGCAGAAGCTGGGACAAGTAATGGGAGCTCATTCCATTACATGGCGCTAGGGATTCGAACTGCTGAACTGCCGACTTTTCTGATCAACAAGTTCAGCCATTGAGCCACCACGTCCCTATATTATATTTTATTATAATATAATAAGCTATGATTAGCAGCCTCCAATATCAGCAGTGGCACCTGGTTCTGCCCCAGGTGTTATCTTGGCATAGTTTATCCAGGGCCCCACATTCCCCCCCTCCCTCTTACTTCCCAGCTAGTCTACAGGCACAAACCAACGTCTTCCTCACCTTAACTCATCCAAACGCTTGTCCTTCAACGTCACCACCATCACTCTTCTTACTAGCTGCCCAAGTGGACTTTTAAAGTCAGGTTGCTCTGACACTCAGATCTCCCACATTCTAATTTCAGCCTGGCACACTCCTCTGCCAGCTCTCTCTAGTGACATTTGCATTTGACGTCATTCGCATGTACAAGAATAATTTATCAGCTGGGGTGAGGGGGTGGGGGGGAAGGTATCAGCAATCTGATCACAACAGCTAACCCGGTAAAAGAAGCAGGTGGAACCTCAGTTTGCCCACTGTTCAATATAGGTAACACTTAGGCTGTTGAATTACTTAGGTACCTTTGCTGGTTTATTATAAGATATCTTCCCTGCCCAACAAAGCCAACTCCAGTGGGTCAGAAGGAAAGATAACAAACGGTTAGTTCACTTTTCGCTCAGAAATCTTGAAAGACCTGTTGGTTTGGCAACATAGCAATTGCACTTAGACTTATATAGCGCTTGACACTGCTTTACAGCCCTCTCTAAGAGGTTTACAGAGTCAGCCTATTGCCCCCAACAATCTGGCTCCTCATTTGGTCCACCTTGGAAGGATGGAAGGCTGAGTTCAACCTTGAGTCATATCGGGATTGAACTCCTAAATGTGAGGAGAGCTAGCCTGCAATACTGTATTCTAACCACTGTGCCACCGTGGATGGGTGGATGGATAGATGGGTGGGAGGGAGGGAGGTCTATAAAGGGGGCATGCGTAAGCGCACCAGCCAGCCTAATATCCCTGTCCTAACAACCCCATTTATTCGTATCCATTTCATGTATTCAAATCATGTTTATACTTATGCATGTGTACTTACATATCTAATACATGCTTGATGAAATAAATACATACAAATAAAAATTAACAATTTAAGTATGGGAGGAAAACCAAGGCAGGTGAAATCTTGACCCCCATCGCTCGAGATGATTCCACCCTTCTAATAAAAAAAGACGATTCAAATGAAACCACGGCGGAAAAGAACTTCCTGGAAGTAGCGCCCGAAAACTTAAATCGAGAGAGACGTTCCCTTACCGCAAATTTTATTTTTTAACAGTTTTTGATTTTGATTTTTTAACAAACATACAATCCAAAGTATACCATGACATCTTAACAAACATTTTAAAAAAATATTCAATGATATATGAATTCCTCTCGCCATCAAGCCCCATTAATTTTCATTTGCTCTTCTGCTTTCCATACACCATATTTATAGTCTATTTCATCTTCAACCCTTCTCCTCTCCCTCTATCCCCCTCTCCACCTGCTTTCTTCCCTCTGCCATCTCTCTCTTCTCTACTTCCCCTTGCTCTCTTCCTCTCCTCTCCCTCTTTCTACACCTTCCCTCTCTCCTGTCTCCTCTCTCTCTCTCTCTCTTTCCCTCTCTTTTTCTCCCTTCCAGTCTCTAATAAAAAAGATGATTCCAATGAAACCACGGCAGAGAAAAACGTCCTGGAAGTAACACCTAAAAACTTAAATCAAGAGAGATGTTTCCTTACCGCAAATTTCTTGATGTAATCGGAGACGCAAGATCCCCCCATGCTCAAAGCAAGGGACTTATGCAACGAAGAACTCTGATAAAGGGTGCCCATTTTTCCTTTCTTTTTTTCCCCCCTTTTGCTGTCCCTTCACACTTGTTGGGCAGCCCCCCAAGGACGGCCCACAGCTTTCGACTCAGTAGAGGGGAATGGAAGCCTGGCTCACTCTTGCTGGAATGGGCTGCCTCCTTTATCTGTCGCTGAAGCAGGCATTTCAACCACTTTCTTATCTTGAAGGCCCGAGCGATTATCTGTATTCCTACCGCTCACTTCCTGAATGGCTGATAGGGGCCATGGCACAGAGCATTGGCGCTGACGGGACTAATGAAATCTGTGCAGAGACACACCGTTCTGTTGCACGAAAGCCCTTCTGTAACCTGCGCACCCCAGAGGCAATGCCCAGCAGGAGTGTCCCTTTCAATTTAAGAGAATTTCCCTACCTAAATTAAACTAGAGGGCTTTGCAATGCGTGGGGTGTAATTCTCAAAAATCACTTCAAAAGTAGGGAAGGGGCATGAACAAAGCTTTATGTTGGTAGCTCAGTAATGCCGCCACTCCTGTTCCCGTAGGGAGAAATGATGAGCTGCCCACCAAGTTAGGTTTCAGATTCTTTTCAGAATCGGATCTGCAACACTGAACAAGCAACCCAGGAGTGGGTTCCAGCAGGCACTACTGCCGGATGCGCTGCGCCCACTTGTGCAGTGCAATGAAAATTGTTCTGTGCATACGCAAAAGCGAAAAACAAGATGGTGGCACCATAGGCACCACCCAGAGAACCAGGCGAGAAGAGGTCTTCTGAAGAAGTCTCCTAGCCTATCACAATCACATTATCCTTTCATGGAGTGAGATATAGGTTTCCTTACAATGGTCTTCTCCAAGCTCACGTTCTTGAGAAACACTGAGACAAAAATTCCTAGGAATGCTTATCAATCTAGGCAGATTATACAGTCCTGGATTGTATCAACAGAGGCATAGAATCAAAATCACGGGCCGTATTGCTACCACTTTACAAAAGACTTAGTAAGGACACTCCTGGAGGACTGCATCTAGTTTTGGTCACCGCATTACAAAAAAGATGAGACTTTGGAAAAAGTACAAAGAAGAGCAACTAGGATGATTAAAGGCCTGGAAGACAGAAACACATGAAGAACGGTTGCAGGAATTGGGTACGGTCAGTCTAGAGGAAAGAAGGAGTAGGGGTGACAGGATAGCAGTATTCCAGTATTTGAGGGGCTTCCACAAAGAGGAGGGGGTCAACTTATTTTCCAAAGCATGAAAAGGCAAGACAAGAAAGAAGGGATGGAAACTAATTGAGGAGAAAAGCAACCTGGAATTAAGGAGAAACTTCCTAAGAGCGAGGACAATTAACCAATGGAACTTAATTGGGGATTAACTAATTAACCTCCAGTTCCTGGAGGTTTTTAAGAAAAGGCGGGACAGCTATCTATCTGAAATGGTATAGGGTTTCCTGCTTGAGCAGAGGGTTGAACTAGAAGACCTCCAAGGTCCCTTCCAGCTCTATTCTGATTGACTGGATGCCAGTCCGTAACAGGTTCCAAGGGACATGCAAAGCCCAGAGTCACAATGGAGAGCTAGAGAGCCATAGATAGATTGCAAAGATTGCAAATGGCAGAAGGAAGGAAGGAAGGAAGGAAGGAAGGAAGGAAGGAAGGAAGGAAGGAAGGAAGGAGAGGGAGAAGGACAATCTTGCATGACACCAAAGGTCCCCATTAGGAAATCTGGCAGCTGGTTTGGAACAAACAAGCTCCAACCTTCTCCCCTTAATTAGCAGCTCTAAATACAGATGGGTGGTGTAAATGGACACCCTGCTACCACAGTGGTTAATACATGAAGATAACTACATTATCAATCAGATTTCCTCTGCCTTTGGACTTCTTCTTTTGAATGCAAGCAGTTTTGTTTTTCTTTCTCTGAGGTTCTGCATAGGGTAGACAGGAAGATCACCATGCAGATAGATAGATAGATAGATAGATAGATAGATAGATAGATAGATAGATAGATAGATAGATAGACAGACAGACAGACAGACAGACAGACAGACAGACAGACAGACAGACAGACAGACAGACAGACAGACAGACAGACAGACAGACAGACAGACAGAGAATGAGAATGAGAATGAGAATGAGAATGAGAATGAGAATGATGGAATTAGATAGGAAGTCTAGCTAAATAGCTAGACAGACAGAAGGATGGATGGATGAATTACAATGAATTACAATGATGGAATTAGATAGGAAGTCTAGCTAATTAGCTAGACAGACAGACAGACAGACAAATAGATAAATTGATTTTAAGGTACATGTCCTTTTTAGTTTGGCATTTATAGCTTCATTGTTCCAGGGGAAAATGTTTCAGAAGAAAACAGAACATTTAATTCAACTACATATACTAGTTTCGTGGCCACTCAGTGAACAGTCAGGCACAGGAAGAGTTTTGTGGCTCCTGGTGTTTTCTTTTCTGTGGGAAACGGGTCTAAAAGGCTCTTTGAGTGTTTAAGGTTGCAGACTCCTGTGCTGGGGCTTATTTTCCAGTTGGGTCTTATTTTGGGGGAAACATGGTAGCTGCATTTTGCTGAAAATAAAAACGGTGGTTATTCCTGCAGGCACCTGGAGGAGAGGAGAGCTGTAACCCAGCAGTGTCAGAAAGCCTGCCAAAGAAATAAATAGCAGGCAGCTTGTAAGATTGGGCAGAAATTTCAGTCATGCCAACCAGCTCACAGGCATAGCCTGAAGTGCTTTCCTGGTGCAGCAAATTGAGCCATTGTCACTTTCACAGTGAACAGAGAAATTGAAGCAGAGACCGAGGTGCAAAGTTGAAAATTCTCAATAAGCAAAAACTAGTATGTGACATCTCACCTACCCTTCGCGGGGCAACTGGGCTTCTGTATTAATTCTGTTTGTTCCTAATCCTTTTTTCTAACCCAACGATCCCGAGAGTTTCTTCCCGAACTGCCCGTAACTACTTAATCACCAAATACTTCTGCCCTTGAAGGGGGAAACATAGGAATGTTGTATTTTGGATTTCACAAAAGCTCCTTGTTCATTCTTCTGTGCTCCTTAAAAACCTCCAGTGTTGGAGAATTCACAACTTCTGGAGGCAAGTCATTCCACTGGTTAATTGTCCTAACTGTCAGGAAATTTCTCCTTAGTCCTAAATTGCTTCTCTCCTTGATTAGTTTCCACCCATTTCTTCTTGTTTTACCCTCAGGTACTTTGGAGAATAGCTTGACTCCTTCTTCTTTGGGGCAACCCCTGAGATACTGGAACACTGCTATCCTGTCTCCACTGGTCCTTCTTTTCATTAAACTAGACATACCCAGTTCCTGCAACCGTTCTTCCTATATGTTTTAGTCTCTAGTCCCCTAATCCTCTTTCTTGCTCTTCTCTGCACTCTTTCTAGAGTCTCCACATGTTGTGCAATTATAATCCTCGCTCCTCTTGCAACATATTTTTATTAGTAATATTGGGAAAAATTAGATAAGAAAAGTATGTATTTAACATTACATGTTAATAATAACTTTGCGGTTAATAAATTCAAAGTTATTATTAACATGTAATGTTAAATACATACTTTTCTTATCTAATTTTTCCCAATATTACTAATAAAAACGGTTCAGGTTCAAACCCTACATGCTTCCCCGCCATCTCTTCTAGCCACCGGTGTATCTTCGCCCAAAATTTAGCACCTACCTTTTCATTGGTCTTCCAAGCCAACGTAGAATTAGACACCAGCATAGAGCACAGAGGTGTCACCAGGAAACCTGCAGTAGCAAAGGAGCACAGGAGCCCGGCTAAATCTCCGTTATAAATCAGGAAAGACCATCCGCAAAGCTGCCATTGGATAGAAATAAAATGGAAACGTGCGTTTTCTCCTGCGGGAGCATCCTCAGACAGCCCTCGTCTCTCTGACGGCACAGCTTTGGCACCTTTGACACATTTCAAAAGGTGCTTCCCTCCGGATGGATTAGATGAAAAGGTCAGAATCTGTACCGGCTTCCCTCAGATAATGGCGATTTGTCTCCCGCATCTCGCAAAGAGGGAACGTGACAAGGCCAAGAAGATCCTGCCGTTTAAAAAAATCTTCCACGGTCTATTTTGAAATCGTTCCCTCCGGGCCATCGCCAATCCCGACCTTGCGAATGACTTGCATATTGTTAGCTGTTTCTATTTAGGAAAACTTTAGAGGGGAAGGCGGGGTTGGGACGACACCAGGAGCATCTGGTCAGATTGAGGCCGGAGTGGAAAGCACGCCTGCATGCCCACAGCCATAATACAATGCACACACGACACCCACCCATGCGTTCCCCCACCCCCAGCACATGCGCCCTGCCCGGGGGTGGGTTCTGAATTCTTTTACTGCAGGTTCGTTCAGGGACACACTTTGGGCGCACACTTGATCTATACTGTGCGCATGCACAGTAGTGAAAAAATTGCTTCTGCGCATACGCAGAAGCAAAAAACAAGATGGCGGTGCCTATGGTGATGCCGATAGAACCGGTTCAGAGGCATGGGCGGCCGAGTTGCTACCTACTTGGCCAAACCAGTCTGAACCGATAGGAACCCATCTTTGGCCCTGCCCCTGCACTCCGGCCATGCAAACAGGGCCCCCTACACATACGCACTTCCACCGTGCTCCCCCAGCCTCCCTCGCTCATTTTTGGCTTCTAGGTTGGTGCAGGAGTCTTTCGAAGCCCCCAAAAAGGACACGGGGATGCACATGCCCCTCCCCGTGCCTTGTTTTGGCCCAGAAGGCCTCCTGGGAGGCAAAACGGGGCACAGGGGTGCTGCGCGAGGCCCCAAAATGCAATGTGAGCAACCTCCTTGCGCATGTGCCCTGCCCTCCGTGCATGGACATGTGCATCTCCCGCATGCGCCCCACCTCTGTGCATATGCGGCAGAGACCCGAAAACCAGCTGCTGGTGGAAGGTGCGCACACATGAATGGCTGAGCCGGGCTGGGGTGACGGCTCTACTTTTGCGACCTTCTGACAAGCGAAGTCAATGGGGAATCCAGATCTGCTTAACAACCGGATTAGTAGCTTAACCACCGCAGCAATTCACTTCATAAACTGTTAACAAGAAAGTTCACCAAACGGGACAAAACTTGCCGAAGAACTGTCTTGCTTAACAGTGGAAATTTTGGGCTCAGTTGTGGTCGTAAGTCAAGGGCTACCTGTGTAATAGGATTCTTTTTTTTCCCCACAGGAAAGCAGCGCCACCTAGTGCTGGAAGATGGGAAGGCAAGAAGAGAATAACAACCAGCAGCAGGATAAAACCACTTGGAATACAATACAATAGTTAGATTTCAGAGATTCCATTCTATCCCAAACAATGAAGGAACACGTATTTATGGGGCTGAAGAGGGAGAAGGTCTGACTCATATATTATTACTCAGTTGCTCTTTCTATAATGGGGCGAGAGATAAGTATCTTGATCCGCATATTAAACGTATGGCACAGTGGGAGGCCCATATTAAAATAATACAATTCTTCCCCTTGTGGGAAAACATATAAAGCCCTAAGATTAACAGATCTTTAACAGAGTTTGAAGGGGCCTTATTGGTCATCTAATTCAACATGCCCCCCCTCAAGCAGGAGACCCTACACCATTTCTGACACAGGGTAGCCCAGTCTTTTCTGGAAAGTCTCAAGTGATGAAGCCACCACAACTTCCGAAGGCAACTTCTGTTCCATTGATTGATTGTTCTGTCAGAAAGTTCCTCCTTATATTTCCAGGTTGAATCTCTCCTTGGTCAGTTTCCATCCGTTATTCCTTGTCTGGCCTTCAAGTGCCTTGGAGAATAGCTTGACCCTCCTCCTCTCTGTGGTAGCCCCACAAATATGGGAAGACTTCTATCCTGTCTCCCCTGGTCCTTCTCTTCACTAGCCATGCCCAGTTCTTGCAACCCTTCATCGTATGTTTTAGCCTCCAGTCCCCTAATCATCCTGGTTGCTCTTCTCTGCACTTTTTCTAGAGTCTCCATATCTTTTGTATAATGTGGTGATCAAAACTGGATGCAAGATTTTAGGTGTGGCCTTACTAAGGCTTTATAGAGTTAAGAGTATAAGACTATAAAGAGTTCTTAAGAACAAAAATGTGCTTAGAAAAAAAAATAAGCTTCTGAACGCACTTTGGAAGAACTAAAAGCAAAGGCATGAGAAATTGATGGGATTGAGGGAAGGGGTGTGAAGGTCCTATAAACAGGTTATAAAAATGAAACTACAGCTCACACGCCATGTTAAACTAAGGGTCCAGCTGGAAAGCATTTACTTTAACCACATTTAAGAGCGATGAGTTAATTTCATCCCTATATGGATTTTCTTCCCCAATTCATTTCCTTATTTGGGGGGAAAAATAGGGACAGCTGCCACAGGCATATAAAGGCAGCATACATCTACCCAAGTAAACATGCCTTTTGTACGTGTGCCAGTGTACATATATTATGTGCATTTGTGCGTAGGGAAATTGTTAGAAGAATTTTCTTGCTGCTCTAAGCCCGAATCACGAATAAATACAAATGGCGGCTGTTTGGAAGTAGGTTATTCATTTAACATGTACAATGGTTGAAGGTAGCCTACATCAAGGGTGTTGTGACACTGAGGAGGAACATGGGCCAGTCCTGGAGTCTGGGGAAGGCTGGGACAAGGGTTCTGCATCGGAGGCAAAGAGGGGACCAAGGCCATCTGGTAGTTATTTGCTGCCTCCAGAGTCTTGACATCAGCAAGGCAGAAGAACAGCAGGAGCCTGTTCCCAGTGTGCACATGCGCAGAGCTGCCAGAAGGCGAGAACATTTAAGAAAACAGGGTCGACTTGGGATAAGGGTTGGAGAAGATTGGCCCTTCCCATAAGACATAAAAGAGGAGGAAGCAATTAGTTCATCTGGTTGGTTCAAGCTTTGAAAAGTTCTGTTTGACTCTGTGCTAAGTTTGGCCTTGCTCTGCAATTGGCAATTAGGTCGCTGGCAGCATTCCAAGGGAGATAAGGTGGGTGTTGATCAACATTCCCCTGAAAAACTATGGCAACTCAAGCAGACATCTGTCGGAACCTTCACAGACAGCTTGATGGTAAATGATGGCAAATGACCATCATTTACAGTGTATAAATGAGTGCTTTTGGGACTAAGATTGTGGTTTATGTTTTCTCAGGAAGCCTAGGTCAAAACAAGGGGTCTCCAACTTTGGCAACTTTACGACCTGTGGACTTCCAACTCCCAGAATTCCTCAGCCAGCGTTGCTGGGAATTGAAATCCACAAGTCTTAGTTGCCAAGGTTGGAGACGCTTGGCCTACATCACTAGGGGTCTATCAGGAGAGGTAAATATATGATGACAAGCTGGCTTTGATTTTTAGATATGCAGATTGAAGTGCTCCTAATCTGAATTTTCATCTGCCAACGTAGCAGTTCGAAAGCATGTAAGAATGCAAGTAGAAAAAATCTTTGGTGGGAAGGTAACAGCGTTCCGTGCGCCTTCGGGGTTTAGTCACGCCGGCCACATGACCACAGAGACGTCCTCGGACAGCGCTGGCTCTTCAGCTTTAAAACAGAAGTGAGCGCCGCCCCCTAGAGTCGGGAACAACTAGCACATATGTGCGAGGGGAACCTTTACCTTTACCTTAGCCCATCTAAAAATGTAAAAGAAACCCTCTCTGGCTGTCCCTGATCCGATCTCTGAATCTTCTGGAGAAGACTTGCAGACTTCCCATTGAAAACTCAAAAACAAAACATCAAAATGAAATGGTATTGTGTCCAACATCAGAATCGCCGTTGAGACAATCCAACGTCTCCTATTTTATACAAACACAGTTTTAGCAGCATTTGGGAACCGAAATGTGAGGTTCATTTTACAGATTTGAAAGCTACGAAGGGAGTAAAAGAACGGCGCCTCCATTCTTTCCACTGCAAAGTGCAAATATGGGGTGTCTTCATTCAAATTCTTTTAATTGACACGGAGGCCTCGCAACGCTGCTAAATGCAAAACAAACCCAGGAGACAATTTCCATGTGAAATCATAGGCCAGAGCTTTCCGTGATCTGGTGCCTTCCAAAATGAGTTCTGGATTACAGTATTTTAAAACCCCAGACACACAAAGGCTGTATAAAACAAGCTTTTTATCAAAGCCCAATCAGCAGAATAGAGCCCTGCTGACTCCCGTCCCAGTGAGTTCGACACAATTTATTCCCACGTGTTTCTATGGTTACAGTCTTGACACGTCCGTTTGGTAAAGTTTAGAACAACGCAGAAAGACGCTTCAACCAATAACGTATTATATAATAATAATAATAAAAAGTTCGGCGTAACCCACCCATCAATTTCGCAATCGGTGGATTTCCAGGAAAATACCAGAATTATCAACTTATGTACAGGTTTAGGATGGACTATATACACAGGAAGTTCGACGCAACTGAAAATCCGTAGCGAAGGACATTTTAAATTGAAACACTGCGGCTTGAAGTGGATCGGTGTGCAAAAACTCTTGGAAAAGTCTTCCAGCCGCAGAGTGAAAGGATGTTGTTTCGGACATCTGACCCCACTGCTCCTTCCACAAAGCAACGAGCTGGTCCTTTTGGCCGGCTTCCAAAGCAATCACGAGTTGCAGAGATTCAGCCAGAAAGGGTGGAGGTGGGGACCACGAATGACCTCGACCGACACAGGATAACGGCATTCGCCGCCTTGAGAGGCCACGGAAGAATCTGAAATCCACTACCTCGGCTTCAACAGCATGGCATGCGGCGGCTACGGCCGCCCCGTCAAAGAATCAGTCTCTGGTTGATAATTTTTCGGTTTATTTCCGCCAAGGCCACAGAAAATACAAATGCTTTTTCGTCCGAGAGGTTCGCGTACATGTCCACTTCCTTTTCTTGTTTCTCTGTAACGAGAAAAGATGCTGTGTGAATGGAGACTTTCAGCTCCTGGTCTTTGAAGTGGAAATAGGTACCGTGTTTCCCCAAAAATAAGACAGGGTCTTCTTTTCTTTTGACCCACTCGAAAAAAGCACTTGGGCCTTATTTTCAGGGAGGTCTTATTATTTTTGAGGCGAGCGTGGTCACCTCATGGTTGCTGTTGTGTTGCAATATTTTGGGGGAGGGATTATCTTAGTGCATGTGCCCAAAAGCTCGATTGGGTTTATTATCCAGGGAGGTCTTATTTTCAGGGAAACAGGGTAGGAATTGAGCATGCAGGCACAAACCTTTATTACGGTGAACGCTAATGCATGAAGCAGCTTGTTGAGTTTAGGCAAGGATCCTACTTGTTCTAACAAGGGGCATCAGATGCCTCCAGCTTGGTAAAGCCAAACAGCTCCCTGTCAAATCCATCAGGGCTGTCTTAACGCATGGGCCTGATGGGCGCTTGCCCATGGGCCCCACGAGCATAGGGGCCCCACACTAATCTGTGTATGTTAACCCTTCAATGTATCTTGCATCGTATAAATACAGCAAGATATTTGTTTGTTGGAAATGCCAACAAAATAAATATATGTTTAATTTTATTGACCATTTACATTTCTATTCCTGTGAGTAGCTGCTGTAGGGGCCCTGGTACAAGGCCCATAATGCTGTTAAGACGGCCCTGCATCCAGTGAAAGTCACATTGCGTTAATGGATGAGCGATAAATAAAACTCATACTGGGGCATCCTAATTCCAGATTACCCAGTTTATATGGGTGAATGTTCTTTAAAAAAAATAATTTCTTGGTAAATTGCTTGACATTTCATCCTCTGTGATTTTTCTGGGCATAGCCCCAATTTAATTTAATATTATTTTAAAGTATGTTATTTATTGATGTTTTTATATGTTTTTACTGATGCCTGTTCACTGCCCTGAGTCCCGCAAGGGAGAAGGGCGGTATACAAATTTAATAAACCTTAAACCTTCTGTATTCTGAAATCATGCATGGCAAAGCAACTGAGTCTTATTCAGCTCAGTTGACTGATGGTGAACTCAACCACATCCAACCACATACCTCCCACCAACCTGTCCGCTCCCACAGGGAGGGCCGCCTTAGGGTGCCGTCTGCCGGACAATGCCAGCTGGCGACTCCCAGGGGGAGAGCCTTCTCTGTGGCAGCCCCCGCCCTCTGGAATGACCTACCCCCTGACCTGCGTACAATCACGGGCCTGCGCCTCTTCCGCCGGGCATTGAAAACACACTTATTCTATGCGGCCGGCCTGGCATAGTTTTTAAATAGTTTTAATCTTGGTTTTAGTAGGGGTTTCTATTGTAATTTTAGCACAGGTTTCTTAGTTTAATTTATTTTTAAGATATTTTTATTGTATTTATTGTCTACAGTATTTTATTATTGCCTGTGCACCGCCCTGAGTCCCGCAAGGGAGATAGGGCGGTATATAAATGCGAATAAATTCAAATTCAAATAGAGCAGAGCCCTGATGAGCCATGTGCTAGGGCTGCAATAACATGCTGAAACTGACCAGGCTATTGGCTGTTTGCTGCAAGGATGCTAGTCAGATGAATACCGGATCGATGCTGGGAGGCAGAGACAGGTTTTTTTTTTCTTGTTTTCCTCCTCTAAAGCTAATGTGCGTCTTATAGTGTGCAAAATACAGTAATCGCCTACTTGCTTACAGCGATTCCTGGCAGCTTACAGATAATAACAACACAATATAGAAAAACAAAATAAGTAAAAAATAATAACACACACACACACCAAAATCAACCATTTAATGCAGGGGTCCTCAACCCCCAGTCCGTGGACCGGTGCCGGTCCGTGGCTCGATAGGAACCGGGCCGCAGTGAGCGGTGCAACTCTTAGAAAGGGCTGGAGAGGAGGAGGAGGGAGGAGGGAGGAGGGGGCAGCCCCCTGGGCAGAGCACGCACCAGGGGCGGGAGAGCGCAGGCACGGCCGCTCGCGCCATTGGGGGCCTGAGAGGGGCAAGTGAGCCGACTCCCCCCCCCAATGCATGCATCCGCCGCCTGCTCCCCCTCCCACCCGCTCCCCTCTACGCCGGCCGAGCCATGGCCACCGGTCCGCGGAATTTTTTTAACATGAAACCGGTCCCTGATGCCAAAAAGGTTGGGGACCCCTGATTTAATGGATTCTATCCAACTCTTGGGCTTCCCGGAGAAAAACTACATCTTCAGGGTCTTACGAAAGAGTTGGGGCCAGTGACCAGTCTAATTTCTAATTTATAAAACTATGGAGGTTATCTTATTATTTTTTTAAAAAAAATTATGGCCAACCCAACAAATAATTTCCCTTACCTTTTTCTTCATCGTGCTTTTTAGATGAAGCTGCCTTGGGCCGTCCTCTTCCTCTTCGGCTGTGGTCCGATTGACTGTGTGATCTGGACCTTTTCCTGTTTTCTAAGTCTTTATTTACCACTGGGTTGATCTTCTCCCTTTTGACTCTCTCGGTGCGCCTTCTCTTAGCGTCGCTTCTGCTTTCTGTGGCAAGACATTTTCAAAACAGACACAGACACACACGCGTGGATGTTATCAGATCTGGAACAGTTCTGAAATCTTTGCCCCCTGTTGTATTTTCTCTTTGGTTTCTTTAGCTTGACAGTTAGTGGGAACACCAAGTCTGCAGGCTTTCTTTAACAGCACAAAGCAGAACGTCGCCATAAATCAAGTCACCCATGAACCGTTCCTTATTTTTGAAGTTGGATAAACTTGTTTTTCACAAAAGATGCTTCAGAGCAGTTTTTCTAGTAGAAGAAATGTTAACCTGCAAGAACCTCCAGACTGCCAAGCTCCAAAACAGAGGAACAGAATCAGAGAGACAGAGAGAGAGAGACAGAGAGAGAGAGAGAGAGAGAGAGAGAGAGAGAGAGAGAGAGAGAGAGAGAGAGAGAGAGAGAGAGAGAGAGAGAGAGAGAGAGGAGGAATAATTGCATGAAAGGAAGAAGAGAAGACAACTATATTCTTCTCTACCAATAAAAAGGAGCTGGACTAATGAATTTTTTTAAAGGGTATATGGAGAAGAAAGAGAGGTGATAAAGGAAAAAAAATGAGTTAATCAAGCCCCAGAAGAAATAATATTTCGGAGTTTAAATGCTGATACAAGGAGAATGATATTCTATCACATTGATGTCGAATACAGGTAGTCCTTGACTTATGACCACAATTTAATCCAAATTTTCTGTTGTTAAGCAAGGCAGTTGAGTTTTGTCCCATTTTATGACCTGTCTTGCCACAATTGTTAAGTGACTCACTGCAGTTGCTAAGTTAGTAACACGCTTGTTCGGTGAATCTGGCTTCGCCATTGATATAGCTTGGCAACGGACTCATATTTATGACGGCTGCGGTGTCCTGGTGTCATGTGACCCCCTTTTTTGGCGACGTTCGGACAAGCAAAACATGGAAGCCAGGTTCGTGTAACCGCCGTGCTGCTAACTGAGCAACTGCAGTGAGTCACTCAACAACCGCAGCAAGAAAGGTCGTAAAATGGGACAAAACTCCGTTTTGACAGCCGCCCCGGTTTGCCACGGAAACGGCAGGGCGCGATTTGTGGCCGTGAGATCGAGAACGATCGAGGCTTCCAGCCGAAACCGAACCAGGTGAATTGAAACGATACCTGCGGAGGACGGCAGCTTTTCCGAGCGTTTGGCATTCAGGAGCTTGCGACTGATAAATATATACCCACAAGGGCAGGACTTGCACGCAACAGGAACCTTAGAAAAAGACAAGAAGGGGAGGGAGGGGGAAAGAGGAAAGGTGAGACTCTGTTTGGATCCCTTTGTCGTGAGAAACACAAGTCTAGGTGACAGGTGTACGGGTACAACCAGGAGCTGGAGCGCTGACGACTGCTTGTCCTGTGCTCTGCCTGAATATTCCTTCCATAGGAGGGAGGAGGGGAGAGAAAGTCCCTGCGTGATGATGAGGTTTTGCTTTGCGTGTCAGTCCAAAGAAACGATGAACTGGATTCCAGCTGATTTACTTGTGAATGGAGTCTCTTGCAGCCGTTTATATCCTTGTGCAGTACATCACCTGCCCAGTAACAAAATTACTTCTGTAGGCAGTTCACATCCTTGGAGATGACCCCACGCACCAGCAAGCAACTGGAACTGCGCTGCCTGAAGTTGGACCTAAGCATAGTACGCAAAATTGTCTGCTACAAGGTCCTACCTGTCAATGACTTCTTCAGCTTCAACCACAACATTACATGGGCAAACAATCGACACAAACTCAAGGTCAACCGCTCCAAACTCAATGGCAGAAAATACGACTTGGGTAAAAGAGTGGTGAGCACCTGGAATGCTCTACCTCAGGGGTCTCCAACCTTTGCAACTTTAAGTCTGAAGGACTTCAGCTCCCAGACTTCTCCAGCCAGCTTTGCTGGCTGGAGAAGTCTGGGAGCTGAAGTCCTTCAGACTTAAAGTTGCAAAGGTTGGAGACCCCTGCTCTACCTGACTTCATTGTTATATCCACAGCTTCAACTTTAAACTGTCGACTGTGGACCTCGCCCCATTCCTAAGAATGGCTGGAGAAGTCTGGCTGGAGAAGTCTGGCTGGAGAATTCTGGGAGCTGAAGTCCTTCAGACTTAAAGTTGCAAAGGTTGGAGACCCCTGCTCTACCTGACTTCATTGTTATATCCACAGCTTCAACTTTAAACTGTCGACTGTGGACCTCGCCCCATTCCTAAGAATGGCTGGAGAAGTCTGGCTGGAGAAGTCTGGCTGGAGAAGTCTGGGAGCTGAAGTCCTTCAGACTTAAAGTTGCAAAGGTTGGAGACCCCTGCTCTACCTGACTTCATTGTTACATCCACAGCTTCAACTTTAAACTGTCGACTGTGGACCTCGCCCCATTCCTAAGAGGTCCGTAAAGGGGGCATGCATAAGCGCACCAGTGCGCCTACTGTCCCTGTCCTACTGCCCCCATTCATTCGTACCCATTTCCTGTGCTGGTGTCCATGTTTATACTTATACCTGTTACCTTGTACATGTTTGACAAAGAAATAAAATTAAATTAAATAAACCACAGTGGCACTAGATAATAATTACGTGTTTTAAATAAGAAGTGCTTTACAGCACAATTATGGATTATTTCTGCGCCCCTTCCTTTTTTTAAAAAAATTGTTTCAATGAGTTGTTATTAATTTGCTTTGGCTGTTTTTAAGGAAAACAAATGCAACATGAAACCTTGGAACACAAATGAATTTTGGACTGGAAAGGAAAATGCTACAAAATTCAACATTCCTTTTAAAACTCTCCCTCTGGGTGCGTTACAAGCATGGGCCAGCAGCACAGCTCTTAAAACAATCTATACATTGATGAAGGCCAGCCTTTGAATGGGAGATTATAACTGTTCAAAGATGCAGCTTGCATCCCCCCCACCCCCACACACCCCAGAATTTCTTGCTATTAACAAAGGAGGCCATTCACTATGCAACCGAGGGTAATTAACTAGGTTGATACTCTAGAAGAGCTAGTCCTAAAAATGGAATTTGCATGAATGTTATTAAAAATAACTTATTCTGAGCAAAAAAAAAAAAAATGAGTCAGAAAGGCAATTGATGCTGCAATGCTACTTGAGTCCCATTTTAAATCCAAACTGAGACACAGCATTGATGGATGCATTTCCTCCTTGCAAAAAAGCTCAGTCAGATATTAGAAGAGCATAACAGAATAAATTTCCCCATTGCACATGACATACTAATAATGTTCAGATGCAGGCTTCCAGAGGAGAACAGGGCTATGATTCAGTCTAAGCAGCTCCTGTGTTTTCTGGACAGATGCTTGAATTGCAATTCCAAACCTCACTTTCCCCAAAATGGCATTTTTTCCGTGGCCAATAACTAAAAGCTGCCATTTTCGTGAATACATCAACCTTCAGCTGCCTTTTTAAGTTAAGCATTACAAAGGGCTTCATTGACTTGCTGTGTTCCAAGGGCCTTTTTGTTTCTTTTATCTCTCTTTTTTTTTAATTTGCAGGTTTGATCTTAATGGTTTCTGGAATCAATTACAATTTAGCTCACATGAATGGGAAGCAGATTTTTTTTTAAAAAGAAAAACAACAACATTACAAGCCCCACAATTTTAGGGTAGGAATCCAAACACAAGAGAGATTTCTCCTGTACAAATAGTGCATTTTATGTCAATGCCAGTTGGCATTTGCTTTATACACATTTTCAATCCGCACCAGAGTGTCCTGATTTTAGAAAATCTCTTTTTTTTTAATAATAGGAATGGAGGGGATAGCTTCAGCTTGGGAGATGAGCCTTTTTAAGTGCTAAAGACAGCTAGAATATTTCAGTTTTGCTGAAGACAGCATAAGTCCTCCTAGTCTCTTTTTTTACATTTCCAGCCCCCTTTGCTAAAGGACAATCCTAATTCATAGGATTGTATTTTATTGAGCAAGACAACAATGACAGTGAATCTAGAAATAGCTTAATAGCAGCTTCTGGCTTCTTTCTGAAGGTGGGGGTTCCCTACAATGCCAAGAAATTTATATGAACATTCCTGCAGCACAAAAGAATTCTCATATATTTATTTTTTTTATCCTGACATTGAATATCTCTCTCCGGGGGTTCTTAAATATTACGACGACTTGGGAGGGATATTTCGATTCCAGCTCCCCCAAGCAGGAGAACAGTTTATGATCTGATATTTTCAGAAAAAGAAACAATTATAAGGACTTTTTGCAAATTAAAAGAAAAAAACACACCCACACACCCAAACGCTTTTCATCACAAGAGCTATAAATAACTCCTCGGAGGCTTTCAAGAACACTGGAGCAAAACAGCATGAGCTGCTCGGAAGAATTAGCTTATAAAGCACTAAAACGAGGCCTTCGGGGAATGGTTAAATAAAGCAAAACTCCACCATGACACATTTATACCACGGCAAAAAGCTCTCTTAATTTTGCTTTCTTTGGTCATCGTCCAAGGGCAACCAACACACATATACACACACACATGGGGAGGAGAGAGAAAAATTGGTTTAGGTAGAAAACACTATTTCATGCCCAGCTTGATGTATCAACGTTGGTAAAGGTTTGCAGAACACGCACCACACACACACACACACGAAGACATGTCACAAAAATACACACGCCAAGCGAAAAACGTAAATCTCTGATGAGAGCGGTACAAATTGTGCTTTCTCGAGAACAAACAGCCCTCCGATTTTGCTGGGAATATGAATCATCTTGTTCTGTATCACCACCTTGAAGGTTAGTGCAAGCGCAGGCTGTCAGTCACTGCAACTTCACATCAGCTCCAAAACCTCACAACTGAAATTGATCCAAGGGCAGGTTTCTTCCTCCTAGGAAGTCCGGGGACATTGGCTTGCCATTCCTTGATTGAAAGGAAGACCAGCCTTTGTTCAAACATGTTGTTAAGTTGGTTGTTCTGGTCTGCGTGCCTGGGGAGGGTGATGTTCTGACTTAGGCTTCCCCAAAAAGCACGAGGCAGAGTCCTGGTCCGGGCAAAAACCCCTTTTATTAGACCAGGGGTCTCCAACCTTTGCAACTTTAAGTCTGAAGGACTTCAGCTCCCAGACTTCTCCAGCCAGCTTTGCTGGCTGGAGAATTCTGGGAGCTGAAGTCCTTCAGACTTAAAGTTGCAAAGGTTGGAGATCCTTGTATTAGACGACTGTGGATTCCTCTCATTCATATTCAGCCAAGGCCTGGCAAACAGTCTTTCAAAGGAATATTTATGACTACAGACCTTATCTATCTTGGAAAGCTGCCATGTCCAAATGAGATGCTGTGCAAGGAAAGACTGGGCACAGAGTCTCTGCGATTCATGGACAGATCTTCACACTCCTGAAACGAATCGAACGACCGAACGAGCAAATTGTTTCCTGCAAAAGCCCTTTTCACTCCTCTTTTATGTCCTATGGGAGGGGCCATTCACCATCCACCTTTGGCTTTACTCCCAGGTCTACCCTAATTTCTGAGTTGTTCTTTTCTTTTGGCAGCTCTGCACATGTGCACACTGGGAACAGGCTCCAGCTGTTTCTCTGCCTCACTGCTGTCTAGCTCTGAAGGCACCTGATCACTGCCAGGTGGCCTCAGCCCCATCTCTGCCTCTGACGCAGAGCCCTTGTCCGAGCCTTCCCCAGCCTCCAGGACTGGCCCATATTTCCTCTCCAACTTCCTCAATGTCAGACTCTGCAGACCGTACCAAAAACGGCCCATTTTTTGTGAAAACGGGCCCGGTTTTTTGTCCCCCAAAAAGGCCATGCATAGCCTTTAGGAGGCGTCCAGAGTGCTCCTGGGGGCTGGGGGGGGGGAACGAGCAAAAAACGGTCCGTTTTCGCTCATTTCTGCCCTCCACAGCCCCCAGGAGCACTCTGGAGGCCTCCTAAAGGCTATGCACGCCCATTTTGGCGAAGGGGGTTGGTGAAGGCAAAAAATGGTGTATTCAGCGTATGAGACACACTCAGATTTTCACCCTCTTTTTTGAGGGGAAAAAGGTGTCTTATACTCCAAAAAATATAGTATGTAATACTTTTAAGTCCAAGTAAAATGTGCCACAATATAATGAGTATCCTTCCAATTTTTCAGAACCTTTTGGCTAATTTCACCCCTGCTATTTATTAATAAGCCTTCACGTGGTTTGATTTTGGCTTACCAAACTTTGTTGGACCACATTAGCGTTAGGTACCACTTGAATCCTGGGTACCAATGAGGAGAGAACACTAAAACAGCTAAATCTTCTCTTTGTGGACTCCTCCTTAAACCTTTGACTGATGTAGTTTTTCTGGCAGGCCTGGGATTTTCTTTTATTTATTTATTTTTCCTGTTTTTCTCCTACTTTCATTTTGCTTTATATCCAGCATCTGAAAACCCCCAAAACGTGGTTTTTTTTTACACGTCCAATGGTTCTAATAAAGTACTATTCAATTGCAATTTGGGGTTTAAAAAAAACCCACTAAAGATTGATATGACTTACTTTTGTATGTTTTGAAAAATGCTACTAATAACGTTAAATGGTGTGGGAGAGGAGAGATAAAAGAGTGTTTTTAAAAGAGAATGTTACACATCGCGCAGTATTACTAATTGCTAAAAGGACACAGGGATTAAAAGCAGCTTCAGTCTTAGCCAAGGATGACGCCAGTGCAGAAATGAAACTGCACGTCGAATAAAAATTGCACATTACAGCAATAATCTCTCCACCTCATCTTAAGGCGCCCTTTAGATTCCTCAGTGCTGTTTCTTTAGTCCTTCATTAGGCCATTAACAAAACGCATCAACCACACCATAGAATAATTAAGCAGCAAGCTGGCAGGAATGTAAAAAAATGATTTTAAAATACACAATTATGTGCACATTTAATATGTGTGCGTAATTTTCCCCCCAGTCTGGCATTGGGAGATCTTAAAGGAAAGATGATGTTTTCATTGCTGTTTATCCTCATTGTTGAATCAGGATGTTAAGAGTTATTAGTCATAGGGGAAGTTGTAACCGTTTAGCTTTGTTCTAATTCTCTGTTAAAGCTGCAATTGGTACCCATCTTCGTATCTTTTGAGGAAATAAAAGCTACAGCCTACCAAGCCCTGAGTGAAATACATTTCTTTATTTAGCCTGAGTCTCTCAAGCACTCAGCTTTATTGGATTTCCTCACATGATAGCATTATCCACAGGGGGAAAAAGTTTCTTCCTTGGTTTTCCTCTCTGCCAAGGATTATATACATCCAAGTTCTTTTCAGTTTTTTCGACTAGCAAACTCCAAATACCTTCCCTGACAGGGGAAGTATTTCAGTGTACATGACTGGGTCGGGTTCCAAGTTCAAATATAATCAGAATGAGAAATAAACATTTTCGAGGCATGAGCCTTGTGAAATAAAGTAAACTGCAAAACTGCCTCTCGTGGGGATAAGCAAAAAACAGAGGCTCTGGGGGCCATGAAATACCACATCATCGACCCAAAGCCAGAATTTCTAAACAATTTCTTGTACGGTAGAAAAGTGCACATTGAGAAGGTGCACAGGATCGGTTAGGCCTGAAGCACAAAAAAAAACCCTTTACCCTTGCCACAGTAAACAACTTCGCAATACGGCCACTGTTGTTTTGTGCGCTATCTTTGCAAAATGTGTAAACACGTGAGCACATACAATAGGGCTTGGGTTTGGATCTCCTTACTTAAACATGCAAGTGTTCACACACTGGGGTAGATTTCTTGCTTTTTTAGGTCACCCTCAACCTACTTTCCTTCAAATATTTCACAATTAGAGTTTGCAGGCTGGCCAGGAACAGTAATTTCCCAGAATGTCCCACAAAGCATTTGACTTACAGGAAATTCTTCCACTGTAGAAATACTTAATACACCCATAAAGTTTCTTGTTAGATGAAGCCTGGAGCTGAAAGAGCTTAAGGTGGTTTAGCTTTTAGCAAATACCTCATGGATATCAAAACAACAACATAACCAGTAAAGGGCACGAAGCACTGAAACAAACCTGCTCAAATTCAACCCATGAATCAAGCAAAGGGATTTACACTGCAAATTGATATTTAAGAAAGACATGTTGCAACCATGTCCATTAACATGAAGAGACCTAAGATGTTTCCAAAGGATTCTATGGGTAGTCCTTGAGTTACTACAGTTCGTTTAGTGACCATTCAAAGGTACAACAGCATGAAAACAAGTGACATACGACTGTTTTTTCACGCTTAAGACCACTGCAACATTCCCAATGTCACGTGATCAAAATTCAGCCGCTTGGGAACTGACTCATACTTATGACTGTTGCAGTATCCTTTTGGGGGGGGGGGTGTCACGTGATCAAGCAAGCAAAGCCAATAGGGAAGTCAGATTCACTTAACAACCATCTAATTCACTTAACAGCCGCAGTGATTCGCATAGCAAGGGTGGCAAGAAAAGTCGTATAATTGGGGCAAAATTCACTTAAGAAATGACTCATTTCATTTTATTACATTTATATCCCGCCCTTCTCCGCAAAGGACCCAGGGCGGCTCACTTAGCAACACAAATTTTGGGCTCAATTGTGGTTGTAAGTCGAGAATTACCTGTATTATGTTTTGCACTGCCTTGTTCTCAGAATTTTATGGGAGCCCAGATATTCTATCATCTGTCACATAAAACTACCCTGAATTCTTACAAGGTTTTGCCTATCTGTGTTCGCCTATCATAGAAAACCATTAAAGGCAGAGAAGGGGGGAGAGAAACAGCTGAAAACTCTCACAGCAGTATCAAGGCCTCTGTCCTCCCCAGCAGCTAACCTGAGGCCAAGAGGAAACAAATACAGAATACAGGTGCATGCCAGTTCCCTTCCAAACCACACTATTTAGCTGAAGCTGTCCTGTATTGTATTTTTAAATAAACAAAGATAAAATGTCAAACTCTACTACCGGTTGGCTACAAAATATCTTCCCAACTTTTATAAACATATTTTTAAAAGACCAAAATAAAGAACCGTATCATTTTAAACACCCCAAGACTTTCAAAGAGATACTTTCTGTGTTGGTTTCTGGGGACCGCTTGGGGAAGTCCCTGCGTTTTCTTGGCATGATTTTTAGAGGTGTTAATGTTGTTTATTGTTAATGTTTATTGAACTTGTATACCGCCCTTCTCCCTTGCGGGACTCAGGGCGGTGAACAGGCATAATAAAAACAACAAAGACATGAACATATAAAATACTTTAAAATGTCAATTAAAATGTCAATTAAATTAGGGGCCTGTTCTAAAACCAAATAAAATTACTAAATAAAATCGATTAAAAACGATTAAAAACTACGCCAGGTGGTTTGCCATTGCCTCCTTCCTAGGGCTGAGAGGGAGTGGCTGGCCCAAGGTCACCCAACTGGCTCTGTGCCCATTGGTTTGTAGCCAGATTCCTTAACGATTAGACTTAAACTGGCTCTCAAGTATTTACTCAGGCGAAAACAAAAAGTACGTGGAATGATTCATTATAACCATTTTTTCCAGCAGGCTCATTTCCTCAAAATGCCTTTCTGCATTGCTTCACAACAAACTAATCCAAGAGTTTGCTTTATGTAGATCACGGATTAAAATATATATAAACTTTAAGTTAAACAGCCTCTAACTGGAAAACCAGAAGATGGCTTATTTGCACAAAGCAACACAAAAACAAAAGGGATTTCCCCCCACCCCCTCGAGCTCAAAACATTAACTAACAGTAAGTAGGCTGATAACTGTAAAACTGACATATTTTTGTCCAAGGGATGGTAACGGATCTAAAGCTTATTAATACCACAAAACATGGGTGGGCGCGGGAAAACATTGACAGGAAGCATGGTAATTAACGGCAAAGATTAAAACCATCTATCTTTCAGAGTATGAGCCTCTAGCTCAACTAAAACTGGACTGTCAGCTACTCTATAGCCGTTTTCTAAATCTTGCCCTGTATGCAAATCTCCATGCAACTGGCAATTTCTGAATCAGCATGCAAATAATTTCCCCAGGAAGCAAGTCCTCGTTTTATAACACCCATCAAGGAGAATTAATGTCACCCAGACTTTTCCCTTTTCCCCCCAGGTCACGTACACACACACCTGTAGGGATCATCATTGAGGCCTTTATCCAGAATTTATCCCCATCTCCCAAAAAAAGTTATTTGCAAAATATTACAAAACAGGGTTGAAAAACCAGGGCCATTGATTATGCAGCTTCCCCAACCTGGCGCCTGCCAGAAGTGCTCCAGCTCTTAACAAGCGCTGGGTCAGGTAGAGCTAATCTTTTTTTTGCAGAACATCAGGCTGAGAAGAAAAGAAAAGAAAAATCTGATTTACAGCCTTGTGCCCAATCTGGCTAGTCTTTGCCCTCCCAGCTTTGCAAGTGCCAACCATTCATCTATTATGGGCAACTTTTGCAAAAGGGCAAAAAAAAGTGCATTGGGGAGGGTATTTGCAGCAGGGACCCGAGCCAAAAGCACCCAGGGTGGAGTGCAAAGGAGCGGCCATCCTCGCCCTCCCCACAGCACCTGGACAGACCACGCGGGCAATACACCTGTATGGGGCAGGTGTGCTGTCCCCGGGCGGGAGGATGGACGAATCCGCAGGGAGACGGGAAAGGGCAGCGAGAGGGCAGCCAGCCTCCCTGAAACAGGGACGACGGTGAGGCTCTCACCTGCTGGTCGCACTCGGGGCACGATTTGGTAGCCATCTTCACTTTTTTAGCCCGGCCGACAGACATGCTTCCGCCCAGCTCCGTGGCGGCCCGCCGACTGCGGGCGAAGAGCGGCGGCGGCCGAGCGCGCGCGAGCTCGCCCGCCCCGCCCCCCTCCCTCGCGCCCGCCACAGCCAATAGGAAACGGCCGCTCGGCCGCTCGCGAGCGCCCCCCTCCTTTACTCCGATCCCTTGTCTCCTTTCTTAATTTCTCTCCCCGCACACACCTCCCGACGACGATAACGAACGGGCCGCGCATGCGTACGTGACGCCGCCCTCGGGGTGTGTGTGTGTGTGTCGTTTTTTTTGTTTTTTGCTTCCAAAGGCCGGAATAGAAACCCGAAACCGTTGGGGGAAAGCCAAGCCGCGCCCCTCTCGTCCGCGAGCGATTCCGGGGCGTGGTTTAAAGACTGATTTTAAAAATAAACAAATAAGCGCCGGGATTGGCTAAAGGGATAAGGAGGGCGTTGAAGGGGCGGGGGTGGCCAGTTGCCCTAGTAACGTTTAAGAAAGGGGAAGGAGGGTGGAATCTCCTCAGGAGGGAAAACTGAAGGAAAAGGCGCCGCCATTAATTATCTAATAATTTCTCAGCAATAAATAGGTTGCAGCCATTGTATCTCGGGAATGCTGGTGTGCAGTTACGGTTATCATAGGCAACATCCATCACATTTTAATTCCTAAGAGCACTGAAGAAAAAGCTGAACCCATGTCTTAAGTCAGTAGTGCTGGAAAGATGAATGGACTTCAATTCCCAGAATTCCCTAGGAAGTCATGCTGGGTAGGGAATTCTGGGAACTGAAGTCCATCTATCTTCAAGTTGCTTAACCTGAGCAGCCCGCTTCTTCTGCAAAGCTAAAAATTAATTTAGAAGCAGAGTATTCATACAACATGCTGCACTTGGGTCAAGAATGAATCTTTGTTTTTAAAGGATTTTTAGGGCAAAGAATCCTAAACCAATCAAGCCAAATGGGTTTGCAGGCATGCCAATTGCTCCTGTCAATAGACTGACCCTGCTCCTTACTAGATCTGGAGGAAAGACATTGTGCAAATGTTGCTTCTTTATTCAAAAAAATATATAATTTTTATTTATGCCTTTAGATCAGGCCAATTCACCTACAAGGTTAACGAATGGGCAGACTTCAAGTCTTTTATAAATATCTCAAGTTAACTGGATTGGGATCTTGCTCAGTCCTACAATACTCCTTTCTTTAAAAACAATATTAAATTTATATACCTCCCATCCAAAGCAACGGTGGGTGGCTTGGCTTCAAACATTACCACCAAATCTAAGACAAAATGTTGGCCAAGAAATGCCTATAGGATTGTAGGGATGTCCCCAGGTACAATTAAAAAATCAGGATGGTCCCTTTAGTTTATGAAGTAGCCTTTATTGTCATTGTACAAAATAAATACAATGAAATTGGTTGTATCAATAACTCCAAATATAGGCATTTATAAACAGGCAGTTAGAAATTTAAACATAAGTTTTACATATAAGCTCATCCATCATTTTGCCCTGTGTTTGTTGTTATCACCCTAAGCTAGAATACTTAGCACATTAATTCACCGCAACCCATGATGTGGGTGGATGTTCATAGATCTGAATTGCCTCATAGAAATGAGTAGAACATTCCAAAGGGGGAAAAAAAGTATGTTAAAGCAAGTTTAATCTTGCCTTTTTAGTGCACCACTCCCCACAGTTCTTCATCCATGCAGATGCTCTAATAATCTATGTGCTTCAAGAGTTCAATTTTGTTTCCCAAAGTCCTTATGGGAGAAAAGTCTTACAGTTTCTACTCTGTGAAAACAAGTACAGTGTTACTCAAGGACAGTAACTTTTGCACATTAACTTCTCTTTCCAGCTGCTATATAAGAAGCAGGTTGTAATCAGCAAAAATGAAGGAAATTCACAGCTTGCCGAAAACTTTAGGGCAGAGGTAAAAAATGTAAACAAACTGTAACTGAAAATATTAGTCATGTTTATTAAATACAACTCCCAGTCCATGCAGAATTAAGATGCTACCAAACCACAAGGTATAAAAATAGAGTATTTACAATGAATATGCCAAGAATGAATACATTAAGGTTATATTTCTTTCCTCTTAGTCCCAGTTAATGCATTACAACACTAATGTGATTTTCCCGTGATTAATTATATACACATTTTTAAAAAATCCTATAAATCATATTAGAATTTTCTAAATAGATCCATAGATCCATTCATATCCTTTGGGAGCAGCCAATCTATTAGTCTGTTGCTGTTTCACAATGCTAATGATTTATGCTCAACAGGATCATAGCCTTTCTCCTTTGCTCTCCATAAATCTCCATATATTCATTTCATAATTGATATTGTTTTAGCCAGTTCACAGATATGCTAATAATATTACATCACTTCCAACTCTGTCTATCCATGGATGTCTGAAAACTAGTTTTGGAAGCTAATTGTCATTTAACATAGATTTCAGCAACACTAAAGGCCAGTGAGTCATAGTCCTTTAAATTTTTCATTCTGGATTTATGTAAATATGGCATCATTTTAACTTTCTGTCTTGTGCACTAGGTCTCTTTGTTACTGAAAAATTCTGGATCAGCATTATCATTTGATTTCCTCCTCTTCCTCCATACATTTTAAATATAGTTTTCTCAATAAAATAAAACCAATGTTGCAGGAATGACAAAGAAATGCTTAAGCTAAAAGGGCGTAAGCGTTTTAACAGCTGTTTCCAATGCTGTCCAATAATAGAATTACTTGCTACATCTGTCTTTAATCTAGCAGTTATGTTCAGTTATGGCTCCTATCAACATCAGTGACATGAAGAGAGGGGTACTCGGTTGATTATCAGAGCTACTCTAAAATTTGAAATTCTACCTCATGTTAAGTCATGATATGCTTTGTTTCATTTTTGCAATTCATTTCTGAACTCTAGTAATAAGTCCAAGAGCTTAGTGGGGGGGGGGGGGGTGGAGGGACTAAAATTATAAAGACGAAACAAATGAAAACAGGTACTGTACAGTCACCAGCCTTAGAGCAACCAAGGTAGTTATCAATTTATAAGAGTTTGTTCAGTGACGTTCAAAGTTACAACAGCACTGAAAAAAGTGAGTTATGACCATTTTTCACACTTACAACATGACAGCGTGTATTTTTGACAGCTGCAGTGTCTTGGGATCATATGATCACCTTTTTTGCAACCTTCTGACAAAGCAGCGTCAATGGGGGGAAACCAGATTATCCTATCTTGGACACATTATATAAAGACACAGTCCTCTTGAGATGCCTATAATCCTGAGAAAGGTGGAAAGAAATTGGAGAAGGCAACCAGCACAAAATAAATGGACAATCATGGATTCACAATGGGTTCACCATTGGAAGAACAGATTGGAAAAGCAAACTCTAGCACAAGTTTATTTTTAACTAGTGCAAATTTCTTCGTTTGCTGCAATAAATCACCAGCTGGTCAAGCCACAAATTAGAGGACATTTTAGCCTAGCTTCTTCTATAACTATGATTAGTTTATGGTCAGATGAATCCAGAAAAGAGAGTCCGCCTAGCAACCAACATGGCTGAATTGCTAATTGTTCGCTTCAACTTGATGGTATATAAGCAATCAATGATTTAATAATGGTAAACCCAATTACTGGCATAATTACACTTTGTGTATGAGAGATAAAGCATATCTCCTATACAGCTTCTCTTCCGTTGGGCCTAACTAGATGCAAGTTACCACATGCCATCTGAATATTTTCTTTGCGTGCCGTGCATAGAAGCACTACCTTTGTTTTAACTGGAACTGTTGCCAAAAACATTGAGCTAAATTACACAAACATGAAAAGTGGGTATTTGGTTCCCGAATAAGAATAATACAAAAAACCTGACTGGGCCTGTTTGTGATCTTAGGAATGTGAACCTGACATTAAAAAAAAAAAAACTATCCCAGGATGGATTATTGTTTAAGCATGCTAACTACAGCAATATATAGAACTGTATTTTCCAAGGGAAGAAATGTATAAAGCAAAAGGAAATAAGCAGCCCAACATGTTACAAATGGAAAAATGACAAATTGTTACCAAATTCTTAGCTTAATTAACAACATTTGGTTTCTAAATCAACAAAGGTTTCTATTTTAAACACTGTTTCACTGAACCAAGAGAAATATATTCTACAACACACATGGAAATATAAAGTGAAATATATATTCAGACAAACCAGAATATTAATAAATGCACCCTTTTGTTGATGCAACTTACAGCACTTCTATATATTTTTTTTTGCAGTCGCCTCATGCGGCAGGAGGATGTGACTGGCTTTTGCATTCATGTCACAGGAAAAGGAAAAAGCAACGATGCCACAAATCTTCCTGTTTGAATGTGATGTTTTTATTCTCCCCTTCCCTTTTTAGCAGAGCCACTGTATATCTTAACATATTGCGTTTTAGTGTTACAGTTCAGTCATTTCATGTTTAGTAACCTTTAGAGATGGTTAAACGGGAGGCTGTGTCACAACATATTCAATAAGTAACAAATTCTAAATCAATAAATCAATAAAGGCTACTGGGATAAAAAGAATGGAATGAACATTCTTGATGGGGCACCCTAAGGGCAATGATGAAGGCCTCAGATTTTATTGTTTGATGGTTATGTTTTGTAGTTAGTGGTTTTACAGCTGTTGTGAACTGCCCAAAGTTAATAGCAATAGCACTTAGACTTACATACTGCTTTACAGCCCTCTTGGTTTACAAAGTCAGCATATTGTCCCCAACAATCTGGATCCTCAGATTACACAAACACATACTTTCTAAATAATGTAAACTAGTACTAAAATTTAAACAATGTTCTGGGTTCAGATATCATGTTGTACTTTATTGTTATTATCTATCTATCTATCTATCTATCTATCTATCTATCTATCTATATCTATATCTATATCTATATCTATCTATATCTATATCTATATCTATATCTATATCTATATCTATATCTATATCTATATCTATATCTATATCTATATCTATATCTATATCTATATATATATATATATATATATATATATATATATATATATATATATATATATATAAATGGCTTTGTGTATGTGTGTGTGTGTGTGTGTTCCAGCATAACTTTGGAACGCCTCGAGCAATTTCAACCAAACTTGGTACACAAATTACTTACTCTTTGGAAACAAATACTGTGGGGGGTAAGACACCCCTAACACCTCTCAAGTTATGTATTCTGTTAAGATACAGCCTGTTGTATCTTAAAATGGCTTCTACCATACAGCACTATGATGTTGCCATGGTAACTGCTTCACAGTACTCCACAAGGGGGCTCCCTTTGGTAAGGAGGAAAATTCAACATTAGAAATGGAAGGAGGGTTGGGATAAATAAATACCCGGGCAGTGCTGGGTTATCAGCTAGTTCTTTATATTATTCATGTTCTCTTGTATTCTTGGATGGACTGCACCAGTAGAGGCTCAACCAATTTCAATGCATACATGATGTACAATGACAATAAAGGCTTTGAAACTTTGAAGCATGGATGACATAACGTGTCATCTGGGTTCAAACATGAATCAAGCTGTAATTTCACTGCTTATGATGATTATTGTTTATGAAGACTAGGCCTTCCTCCTTTCGTTTCCTTCCTTGACACACTAAGCCACACAATTTCACAGAAACAGTGAAAAACATGTTAATGTCTCACACACCTTTCTCTTCCTTTTTCCAGAGCAAAGCCAGTTTCCCCCTTTACCATGTGTGTCTACACTAATACACATTCCTGGAATAAGACAACACTCACCCAGCAAAACAGCGGTGTGTTTTGCAAACGCTAACTTTTAGTTTATCTGTTAAGTGGTGCAAAATTCTTTTATTTGCTTTTGCAACAATGAATCACCCCTTGCGCACAAACTAGACTAGAGGGCCACATTTCGGCCTAGCTTCTCCTGCCAAATACAGCTAGTTTATGGCTTAATGTCATGTGAAGCCAGTAAACAGAGTCAGTCTAATAACCAGGTAAGTTAATCCTGGATCTGCGTTTACGAAAACAGAGCCACTAAGATAAAATGTACCTAAGTTGATCATTTGATCAAGTTGGTTATTTTCCACGAAAAAGTTGGTCCATTGGAACTCAGTGGAAAAACACTGAGCCTCAAAAGAATCTGTTCATTTGCAGACCCCTGAACGCTGTTCCTGTCATCCTTGGGGACAACTCGGTCCCTTAATTCTTCCTTATTAGTCAACTGATTAAGGCCTGATTAAGACGAATCATGATTCAGTACAGCTACTTGCACAATGTGTCTCCTTGTAGTCAACCCAACCAAAATTGGCTAAATTACCCCAACCGTCTCCATTCTGCTGAACAACACTGAATCATCCATCCTTTTCACCATTCTGGGCTGGATGAAAGTAGACTAAACATCTAAAAGTAAGCCAGACTAAAATCTAGCTGATAACTTTTGCGGTTCCAGGCGGTCAACGCCTAAGAAAACGTGCGAACCCCAAATCCCTCGTCGGAAATGCGCAAAGTCCGGGGTCTCACTTTCTGTAGCGTGATCTCCTCTCTTTTTTGGGGTGGGAGTGGGGGTGGACTATTTTCATTCAATGACCGGCTCCGTTGGGAGGGGTCGCTTTGGGGAAAGGAGGGGACCGCGTTGTTGTTGGTGGGGGGGCACCTCCTGCTCCTCCTCCCGACACACACACACACACCCCTCAACCTCAGAGCCAAGACACGCGTCACCCTTGCTCGGAGAGCTTTCTGGGAGATGTAGTTTCCTCTCCCCCCCTCCTCTGCCAGGGCGGCTCCGGGGAACTACAAGCCCCATTAGGCAAGCGCGTCTCGGCTGGTGCAATTCCCCCACGGCCAGCTGTTGGGGAGGGCCGGCCGCCTGGGCGGTTCCGCGTCCAGCAGGCGTGGGGCGGAGGCGTGGAGGAGTGGGGGTGGGCAATGGGCTTTCCCGGAGCCGGCTTTCGCCGCTGAATCGTTTGCAAAGGCAGCCAGGCTGCTCGCTCATTGGAGAGCTCCGTGGGGCGCAACTCCGGCCAGCGCCGCCTCTGCCCCCCCTCTCCTTTCTTTTTGCATGCGGAGGAGCCGGAGCTCGAAGAGGCATCGGAGCCTTTCGGGCATACTTATCTGCTTGCAAGCGGAGATCTTCCCTGCTTCTCTCGGGACGCTGGTGCGGGTGAGATGTGGGGCGGAGAGCGCCTTTGCAGCGCTGGGGGTGGTGGGGATGGTGGGGGTTGGGGGTCGCTTCTCCTCCCCCCATCCCCGGTTTAATCTTCTCCACTAAAGGGGAAGCTTTGTAGCTCAGGGTTGACATAACAATAGCCCTTAGACTTATACACCGCTGCCTAATGCCTTCCAGCCCTCTCTAAGCGGTTTACAGAGTCAGCCTCTTGCCCCCAACAATCCGGGTCCACATTTTACCCACCTCGGAAGGACGGAAGGCTGAGTCAACCAACCTCGAGGCTCGAACTCTTTTGGCCTTCAGCAGAAAAGAGGGGTCCTTGCTGCTTTCTGAGCTCGGCTTGTTTTCCTGCAGACGTTTCAGGACCCAACTAGGTAACAGCGTCAGGACTGCATCGTAAACCCCCCCCCCCCCCTCTCTCTCTTGGTCTCCTCTTTAGGCAACATGCATCGCTTGTCGGGGCTGAGTAGGGAAGCCGCTGTCGTCGCCGCCGCCACTCCCCCTCGCCTCCCGGACCGACGAGCCGAGGCCGTCCGCTTCCTCGCCTGGCTGGCCACCGGCAAAGAGCCGCGCCGCCGACGGCCCTTCAATGCCCCGCGCACCAACGCCCAGCCGCTTCGCCTGGCTACTTGGAGCAGCGCCGCCGCCGAAGCCCCCGCGCTGCAGCTGAAGGAGAAGGCGCCTCGCGAGAAGATCCTCACGTTGGAATCCATGAACCCGCAGGTCAAGGCGGTGGAGTACGCGGTGCGGGGGCCCATCGTCCTGAAAGCGGGCGAGATCGAGAAGGAGCTGCTGAAGGTAGCTGGCTGGCTGGGGAATCTCTCATTGGGATGAGCTCTAATTTGGAGGTTGGGGGTTCCGGACTAGGTTGCCATGGGTGGGTGCGGGGGATGTTGGTGGTTGTTTGCACATCTCGGTAACCCGGGTTTATTTATTTATGTATTTCCTCAAGCATGAATTAAATAACAGATATAAGTGTAAGGCATGATTATGAATACATGAAATGGATGCGAATCCAAGGGAAAATTAGGACACGATACGCGAGTCGCTCCACCGCACCTTGCAAACCGCTGTACCGAGCGCGCCTAGGCTTTTAGGGCATTTTATACGTGGAAATAGCCTTTCCGCCAAAACTGGCGCCTTCCGAAGACGGCTGGGCTTCGAATCCCGTACTGCTCATATGGGCGTTACCCGCGGGACCCCGACCTGGAGCCCCCTTCCAGATGTGCATCGCGTGGAGAAGAGCCCGAGTGTCGTCCTGGCCTCCGCCCCCATGAGCCACTCCTCCGCAGCTGCGGCTCTTGATTGGGGCAGGCGAAGCTAGCTGGCCGGCCGGCCGGAGAGGCAGCCAGCAGCATGCGGCGAAGAAGGGAGAGGAGCCGGGGAGCTTCGGTTCCTTGGCGAGAGTCGCTGGACAGGCTCTTGGAGACAAGCTGGGCCCAGGGACCGAGTCACTTAGGCGATTATCCCCCGATTCTGCGCTCCTCTGTCCTGGGGACTGAGCTCACCTCTGTATCCAAAAGTCTTAAAAAGAAACAAAAACAACAACAACCCCTAACTAAGATTATTAAAGGCCTGGAGACGAAAACACGTGAAGAAGGGTTGCAGGAACTGGGTATGGGTAGGCTACTCTAGAGAAAAGAAGGACTAGGGGAGACATGGTAGCAGTGCTCCAATATTTGAGGGGCTGCCCCAAAGAAGAGGGGGTCAATATATTCTCCAAAGCACCTGAGGGCAGGACAACAATCGATGGAAACCTATCAAGGAGAGAAGCAACCTAGAATTAAGGAGAAACTTCCTAACAGTGAGGACAATTCACCAGTGGAACAGTTTGTATTCAGAGGTTGTGGCTGCTTCATCCCTGGAGATTTAAGAGACTGAGCTGCCATTTGTCTGAAATGCTATGGGGTCTCCTGCTTGAGGTGGATTTAACTGTCTCGCTTAGGAATGGAAATGTTGGGCTCCATTGTGGTCGTAAGTTGAGGACTATCTGTAGTCCTACCTGTTTTTCCTTGCGTCTGTCTTGTTTGGTCAAATACCCTTGGGGCTCTTAATTAATTTTCAAGCCTTTATTTAAAGGGAGATAGTTTACCCAGGAAGCTTTGTTTTGCTATTGCAAATGTTGGCTGTCCTTTGAATTGGAACTTGAGGATAGAGTAGAAAAGAATAAATGAGTCAATGGAAATTCAAAAATAGATGGTCCAGCCTTGTAATAGAGTGATTCCCCCCACCCCCCACCCCAGTTTTCTTGCCCTGTAATATTTTTGCTAGGCAATTACGCAGGATTTGTTCTTGGAGCATAAACACCCGGGGAAAAGCAAACAGCCACCTCCCATCTTCTGGGTCAGATACTTGCATAAGAATGCAGTTGCATATTCCGTAGTTATTTACTTTTCTTCTGATGCAATCTCAGGTTTCCTCCGCCTTATGTAACAATAGATCACTAGCCTATACTTCAGATCTTGTTTCAGTAAAAGGTTAACCCTGGTGGGGGAGGGTGGACACTTCCCCCCACTTGTGGCTTTTGTCCATAAGTGTATTTTGCTTGGCTCTGTTAATGGTGGTTGTTAGTTGCGAACGCATGTCCGACCCCATGGACAATGTTCCTCCAGGCCTTCCTGTCCTCGACCATTCTCTGGAGTCCATTGAAGCTCACACCGACTGCTTCAGTGACTTCATACAGCCACCTCATTCTCTGTCATCCTGTTCTTCTTTCGCCCTCCATCTTTCCCAGGATGGGTGTCTTCTCCAGGGAGTCCTTCCTTCTCATTAGGTGGCCAGAGTCTTTGAGTTTCATCTTCAGGATCTGGCCTTGTAAAGAGAAGTCAGGGTTGATCTCCTCTAGGACTGACTGGTTGGATCACCTTGCAGTCCAAGGGGCTCGCAGGAGTCCTCTCCAGCATCAGAGTTCAAAGGCCTTCATTCTTTGGTGCTCAGCCTCTGTTAATGAAAGTGGTTTTTAAAAAATGTGGGGTTTTTTTTTAGAAATAATTAATTTGGATGCATCACTTTCTCAAAACTGGTTGTAACCTTTAAAGTCAGATAAGTTATGATTCACTGAGAACCTTGGAATGCATCTGTAACTTTTTAAACCATTAATAGGACTCTATTTATAATCTTTATCTTGTAGATGATGGCCTAGATGGTTTTGTGCCCTGCTGATAATATTGAAAGTCAGTTTCGTTAATAAGTCAGTTGCAGTCTACATATCTGCAGGGCACCAAGTGGAAAAAGCAGCAAACCAGCATTAGTGTTCCCAGGGAATTTATTTATTTATTCCTACGGAAGTGCCTCCATCGTGGTACACCAGGGTTCATATTAACCTCCAGCTGGCTAGATTCACAGAACATACATCAAAACCCTTGATGGAAACCAATCAAGGAGAGAAGCAATCTGGAATTAAGAAGAAACTTTTTAACAGTGAGGACAATTAACCAGTGGAACAGAAGTTGTGGATGTTCCATCATGGGGGGATTTTAAGAAGACACTGGACATCCATTTGTCTCAAATGGTATAGGGCAGGGGTCTGCAAAGTCGGCTCTTTTAAGACTGGTGGACTTCAACTCCCAGAGTTCCCCAGCCAGCTATGCTGGCTGGGGAACTCTGGGAGTTGAAGTCCACCAGTCTTAAAAGAGCCGACTTTGCAGACCCCTGGTATAGGGTCCCCTGCTTGAGCAGGGAGCTGGACTGGAAGACCTCAAAGGCCCCTTCCAGCTCTTTTCTGATTGATTGAAAACCAAGGGAGTCATATAATAGGATAATATTTGTGAACGCAGCCAGTCACAGCTCATTCCTGACCATTATGACCCTTTGTTTTAACAGCCATTCAAAGATACAAAGTGACTTAAGAAGAGTCGCCTGTGGTCGTGTCATCACAATTTAGGAACCTGACAACCAGCGTGTATTTATAGCGGGGATCGTGTTACACGATCACTATTTGCAATCTCACAAGCAAAGACAGATGGAATTTGTTTAACAACAAACGTGTGATTCACTTAATGCCTCCACCATGACTCACTCAGCTGGACCACTTAGCAACAGAAGCAGTTGTCACGTTGAGGACTAGAGGCAGGAATTTGCAACCTTCCCAGGGGTGCTTCTGAAAATAGGGGAAGGTAGATTTCTTTAACAGCCATGCGATTCTCTTAATGACCATGGCGGCGCAGTGGTTAGAATGCAGTATTCGAATCTCATGAGGCTCAAGGTTGACTCAGCCTTCCATCCTTCCAAGGTGGGTAAAATGAGGACCCAGATTGTTGGGGACAAGAGCCTGACTCTGTAAACCACTTAGAGAGGGCTGTAAAGCACTATGAAGCGGTATATAAGTCTAAGGGGTATTGCAAGCTATCATCTATTATCTATCACTCTATCTTCTCTCTATCTACAATATCTGTCACTCTCTGTTTATATTCTTTCTATCTATCTATCTATCTATCTATCTATCTATCTATCGATCGATCGATCTCGGGTGCAGTGGTTACAATGCAGTATTACAGGCTGCCTCTGCCCACTGCCAGCAGTTTGATCCTGACCAGCTCAAGGTTGACTCAGCCTTCCATCTTTCCAAGGTCGGTCAAAAGAGGATCCAGATTGTTGGGGGCAAATAGGCTGACTCTGTAAACCGCTTAGAGAGGGGCTGCAAAGCACTGTGAAGTGGTATATATGTCTAAGGGCTATTGTTATGGCAAAAATGTCATAAAATCAGGCATCATAACACACTGAATGACTGCATCACTCAATAACAGAGGGTCCAGTCGCAATTGTGGTTGTACATTGAAGGCAACCTGTAAATGCATCAGAAAGTTAGTTCAGTCCATTAGTTCAATCATTTTGTGTGCTCGCCACCCTGCTGTTACCTGCCCAATACTCATTGAGTTAGTGATTGCCCCACTCTCCCTGTTAGTTAACAGGATCCTTGACCTCTTCACCTTGACTCATGGGCTTACTATGTTTGAAGGACTTGTGCATACAGATAAAGGGAGTGTTCAAGCATGTGAATTCCCATCTGTTCGGTTTTAAGACTCTTGATGATTGGCCCAGCACTGTTTGAGAGAGAGTTGACTTTAATGCTGTGGAGTTTGCTTAGGGCTTCGGTTTTGTGACGCTGTCTTGATATTTATGTGCCAGGAAGAATTAACGTGGCTGAGCATTTTGTTCTCAACTGGATCACCTAATCCAGCAATCTTAATATTGATCAGCAATCATTCTAGAACTGTTCCCTTGGCAGTCTTTCAGTGCATGGATTATGTCTGAATGGCAGTCCTTTGGTACTTATTAACCATAGCCATCCAAAAGGATCTTGGCCTTAATTGTTGGTTGGATTTGTGCATCATGCTAAGCTAACATGCCACGTGATGGCTTGGACTTCATGTGCTGCAAACCACCTCACAAGGGATTAGGGGGTCATTAAACGATGATGATGATGATGACTCCTAGCATGGTTGACTTATCAAGTGTGTCAGCTCTTATGACATGATCACACTTTGCATAATCCTGATTTACTGTATGAACTACTGTTTATACAGACAGTAGTTAAAGCATGTCAAGGCTTAGGAGATTCTATGACCCTAACCAATATTTTGCAATTTTAAGTAAAATGCTAAATATGCTCTGTATAAAATCTACCTTTTTTTTTCCCCTGGCGAGATGGACAGCATAGGCATTTAATCAATCAATACATTTTTAAACTGCAGCTTTTTAGCCAGTGGCGCTTAATACTGGAATGAAAAAAGCAAAATTCTAATAATTGTGGTTTAGGCTTTGGCTGCTGGAGATGGGAAGATGTTCCAACTGCTGACTTTCCACTTGTTTTTCACCCAGGAACCCCACAAGGAGAAAAATTGGCAACCTACTGCATGGAGTTTGTTGTTCTTTGCAAAAAAAGAGAGACTTATAAATGAAATTAGCTCTCCAAATTCTGCTGAACTTGACATTCCTTTTTTTTTGATGGCCTTTAGATTCCCTTTTTTAAATTTTTGGATGGCCTTTAGATTCTCCTTCCTGCTGTTCTTACGGTGATGGGGAAGGAGACAAGTTGCATTCTTTGATAGAATTTGCTTTGATTTTGGGGGGAGGGTAGCACACATCTTTAGGCTCTTCAGCCTTGCATCTGTGGCAGTCCTTGCCTTAAACTGTAACTATTGCATCCTTGGGTGTTTTCCTTTGGAGCAGAAAAAACATTCTCCTGATTCCAGCCTTTGTACTTCTTAATGGGAGACCAAAAAATAGCTCAGCTTTTTGGATCATGAAGAGCTTTGAACAGCCTGATAGAATACTGTAAAGACATCTCCCGCTGTCTTTTAGATATTGCTGTTTTGCAAAATGTTCCTATTTTTTTTAAAAGCACTAACATCAAAGGAATGCTTGATTGCAGATGATTGCTGCCAACCAGGTGTTCTTTTATTTGATTTTGGTGGGTGAGATTTTGTGCAGTAGGGTGAGCTCAGTGTACGCCTACCTTGGTGTGTATTTTGTATCGTGTAAAGGGAGAAACAAGCAGGGTACAATTTGATGTTAGAACAAAAATGCACACTCTTCCATGTTTTATCTTCCAGATTAAATGCCTATTTTGATTGGCCCCAATTATGTCTAAAATATATATTTGTATTTGTTCAAGAAAGATGCATTTTCAGGTTCAGCCAGGAAAGGAAAAAATGAAGTGCTTTGATATCAAAGTTAGGACTTCCTCAGGATTCAGAAAAAACAAAGGGGATTGAGAATGAATTAATAGAATTTAAATTAGCATCCTAGTGTCTCTTACTTGTTGAGTTTTGTGGGGTAGCTTCATGTTTGACTAAACCCATCAGGGAAACCTCTGTGATTTTTTTATCCAGTGCTACATCCAGAGTTCTTTATTTATCCTCTGAACTAGAATTAGAGCTGAGGTTTTGGTTCCCAATTCTGACTTGTTAGAGAACAAACAGTAGCATCGAAGAAGTTAAAAATAAAGTTTTGGAGACTGAAAATAAGATCTTTTCCTGCTCTAGATTGCTTGTGATAGTATCAGTTATGTTACTCAGGTTATGCTTACACAATTTAGGCATGTTCAGTCTTCCCTCCAGTTTCTAAGATTGCCACCCCCGTGGGTTGCTTGAAGTATCATGTTGTGTTTAAACAGGTTTGTTTGTGTAAGCCTCCAAATTCAGGAATGTGGGTTAGAATTTGCATCGCCTTGTTTTGGAAAGGTTCCCCTCAAACAATCATTTGCTGCATGTGGTGAAACTACAGCTACTGCAAATAAAGAGTTAACTGGGACTGTATTATAAAGAAGGAGAATGTAGAAACCTTAGAAGAGAGAGGAACAAGAAAACGCAGTTGGCAGGGGAAGAGGAAATGGTATATGAATAGGCCATAAATAAATTTGTGGTCCTTGTAAAGGAGCTCATCCTCCTTCTGCAAATAAATTTTGTTTTATGGATGCGAACAGAAATGATTTACATCCTGCAATAACCATTCAGATTTGAAGTTACTGCAGTGAACTTGTTCTCAACGTAAAAGAGAGATAAAGTGGTACCTTATATATTTTTAATAAGATGCTACACCAGCCGCAGAAGAACCAATAAGCAAGATAGTCAACTCTAGCTTTATAATTTTGCGGTGGCATCAGTGAGATTTTAAAGCACATTTATGCTCCAAATAAACCTAGACGTTATGCCATTTCTTATCATGGAAATCTGGTTCCGCCATAACAACAATTAACCATCAATTGTATGCCCTGTCTTGATTTTAGCACGCCATATAATTTTGAGTATTATTCTCCTGCTGTAGTAGGAAAAAACCCCAGCACAATCATAACCTGTTCTAATCTTCTGAATCTCAGCTGATTGACTGCTGTCAGAAACTGGGCTAAATGGACTTCTGGACTTAAGACCAACAAGACATCTGGTTTATCAAACCAGGATGATATTAAACCAAGCATGGGAGGGGAAAAGGATGTGCAAGGTTCATCAACCTGATGTCCAAATGTACCCAGGACTTGCCTACAGCCTCTTATGCTATCAGTGGTCCATTTCAATGCGTTTCCTAAAGTGACAAAACATGAACAAAGAACTTTATATGTCCTACATTGACCGACTCTGTAAACCACTTAGAGAGGGCTGTAAAGCACTATGAAGTGGTATGTAAGTCTAAGGGCTATTAAGGAAAAATAACAAAATGTTTATTTAAAAAAGCTGCTTGATATTATTTGCGTTTAAGGCTACGGGTATTGATTCAAGTCAGAATAGAGTTGGGAGGGACCTTGGAGGCAGGGGGCAAATGCTCTGAAAACTGCACAACTAGGTGGTTGGGTGTCCTCCTAGTTGCCTTGGGTTCTACAAAGCTTGGATTTGCTGCGAAACAGCTTTGTTCTTTTCTCACTTCAGGGTATCAAAAAGCCTTTCACAGAAGTCATCAGGGCCAACATTGGCGATGCTCACGCCATGGGACAGCAGCCCATCACTTTCCTTCGACAGGTAGGAGAACTCTGCGGGAAGAAGACTAGACTTGGAGAAAGGCAACTGAAGTCATAAGGTGGACAGCGGTGTCCGGTTTCTCCAAAGTTGAAATTAAAGCGAGGAATGGGGGAAAAAATTCAACTTGCTCTCCTGGACACTTGTGGGATGTTTGTGGGTGGTTGTCAGAAATGCATTGGAGAGTGTCACAGAGCTGAGCAAAATTGGAGCAAAAGTATATTCGCCAAGTAGTTAAAAAATAAGCACCACGCCATGCTACCTTTGAAATAATAACATTATAGGCAATAACAGTACAGGGTAGTTCTTGACTTACGACCACAGTGCAGCCTAAAACAGTGATGGCGAACCTATGGCACGCGTGCCAGAGGTGGTACCCATAGCCCTCTCTGGGGGCACGCATGCTGTTGCCCCAGCCCAGCTCCATCACATTTCTCCCACAGGAGGGAGGGAGAGAAGGAGGGGAAGAGAGAGAGAAAGAGAGAGGCGGGGGAGGGAAAGAGAGAGAGAGGGCGAGAAAGAGGGAGGGAGAGAAAGGGAAAAAGAAAGGGAGGGAGAGAGAAATGATATGAAAATTTTTCTTTTTTATTGTTGCTAAATGTAATATTTCAGAAGCAGGGGAGAAAATGAAGGGGCATAAAAGTGCATTTATTATGTTTTTCTTAGAACAATTAGCTGAACTCTGCCTTGTTTATCATTATTTTAGGTAGTAAAACCTCATTACTCGGGTTAAATTGCCGTGTTGGCACTTTGCAATATATAAGTGGATTTTGGGTTGCAGTTTGGGCACTCGGTCTCTAAAAGGTTCGCCATCACTGGCCTAAAATATCCTTTGGCAATATAAAGTGAATTTTGCCCTGTTGTACAACCTTTGTGCCACAGTTCTTAAGTGAATCACGGCAGTTGTTAACTGAAACTTGAGGTCATTAAGTGAATCTGGCTCCCCCCCCCTTGACTTTGCTTGTCTGAAACTGGCTGGGTAGGTTATACGTAGTGATCACCTGACCCCTGGAACAGTGCAACAGTCATAAATACTTGCCAGTTGCCAAGCATCTGAATTTTGATCATGTGACCGGGGGGGGGGGGGCGGTGCTGCACCAGTCCTAAGTGCGAAAAACATTTTCTGAAGTCCATTTTTTTCAGGGCCATTGTAGCTTCAAATGGTCACTAAACGAAGATTGTAAGTTGAGGACTTCCCGTAAGAGCGAGATTGGAATCATTTGATAGATTGCTGTAAACGTTGGGTATAAATCTGTATACTGTGGAATCCATCTCTTTCCGTGTATTTTTTGGGACGATGTAGGTGGTGGCACTTTGCACGTACCCCAACCTGCTGGACAGCCCCAGTTTCCCAGAAGACTCCAAGAAGAGGGCAAGACGGATCTTGCAAGGCTGTGGAGGCAACAGCTTAGGTACTTCCATCACTTTTTCACATTAGATCCTGTCCGTCTCTGTTGGCGGTCATTCTGGACTCTGAAATTGGAGGAATGGAAGACTTGACTTCTGCTGGATAGAAACCTTTTTCCCCTTATTTATTTTCACGTTGCAGTTGTTTCATTTCTTATTGCTTGCGACACGACAAACCAATTTGGATACGATCCCTTAGCTAAATAATTTGCATGCTGGCTGGGGAATTCTGGGAGTGGAAGTCCTCACATCTTAACTTGGCCAAGCTAAGTGACAGTATACAAATTGGTTTATCGTGTCACAAGGTTGCCAACAAAAGTGTGTCTAGTCAAGGCTATGATTTTCCCAGTTGCAATGCGTGAAGGGTGGACCATAAGAAAGGCTGAGTGCCAAAAAATGGAGGCCTTTGAACTCTGGTGCCGGAGAAGACTCCTGCGAGTCCCTTGGACTGCAAGGCAATTAAACCGGTCAGTCCTAGAGGAGATCAACCATGACTGCTCTTTAGAAGGCCAGATCCTGAAGAGGTGGCCAAAGTACTCAAGTACTTTGGCCACCTAATGAGAAGGAAGGACTCACTGGAGAAGAGCCTCATGCTGGGAATGATGGAGGGCAAAAGAAGAAGGTGGCTGGATGGAGTTACTGAAGAGTCGGCATGAGCTTAAATGGACTCTGAGGGATGCTAGAGGACAGGAAGGCCTGGAGGAACATTGTCCATGGGGTGGCGATGGGTTGGACACAACTTTGCAACTAACAGCAACAACAAGGTTGACAAACATTGCTAGAGAGTGATGTGTTATGCTCATCCTTGCCAGTATCAAGATGTTCCCAGGCCATTGGGTCTAGAAAAGAGTTAAACTGGAATAATTTACTGTCAGAAATATTTAGAAATTTTCAAGTGGAAGTGTCTCACAGTTTAACATTCAACACAAATGAAACACACCATTCCCATCTCAAACTGGAAAACCAATGTTAACTGTGATGAATGAGGGTAGTAGGAAGGTCAGTCTGTCTGAGTCTCTTTTTCCTTCTAGCTGTTCATCCAGTTCCTTAGGTCCCCACATATTTTTCAAAGTTTCCTTAATAACATTTAAAACTGTAAAACTAGTTCAACTTGCTATATAAGGAAGTATAATTGGGCAACAGTGACACAATATGTATATGCTGAGGTATGTGGCGTCTTCATGTCTGAGAAACAAGTCCTTTTAATTCTTTGCATGAGTTTCCTGGGATTATTGGAGATGCTTTGATCAATGCGTCTTGGCATATCAACAACAAAAAGATACATGTAACTATTTTGATATGAGAAACAGATCTCATTGCTCCTTGGGTCATTACCAGGGCCATCTGTGGTGAATCTCTCTGCAGTCTCAAGTGTTAAAAAAAAAAATCATTCCCAATATATTCCAAAATTCCGAGATCCAGACAGCATCAGCAGAGTACACAGAAAAGTTGAAACACTCACAAAAGGAATATCTCTGTGGCTTTGGTTAAAAAAAAAATCTTACAAGACACAGTTGAACCATAAATCGGGACATCACTTTTCTCCATTGTTACTCAAAGCTCTCCTGGTCCCTGTGTGTCCTGGTATATTTTTATTCTGTTTGTTGTAAAGGACCCGACGTTTTGTGCTCTCACCAAGAGGAGTGTGGGAGAACTGTGACTATGAGGGTTCTTAGTACTCTCTGGATTTGATTGGTTTTCTTGCAGACATTTCATTACCAAACTAGGTAACATCATCAATGCTCATGATGAGCACTGTGCCTCAACTTGAGGTGATAAATGTACTGCTTGATCTGTTTTGGTTTCAAGGCGGAGACAGAAGAGGGAGGGGGAAAATCTGCCCCAGATTTAATCTTTATGTTCTCTGAATATGTCAATTGATCAAAGAGTCTATTTTATGGGCAGAAGGTACAGATAAGGATTAGGAAACTTCTTAGAAGAATCTCAACACGTCATTCGTGGGTTTCGGAGGCTGACATTTTCCTTCCTTTCACAGGCTCGTACAGTGCCAGCCAAGGAGTCAATTGCATCCGTGAAGATGTGGCGACGTACATTGAGCGGCGAGATGGCGGTGTCCCCGCCGATCCAGAGAACATTTACTTGACGACGGGAGCAAGTGACGGCATTGTTGTAGGTGGCATTGGGGGCATCTTCTATGCGAGGTTCCTCATGTTTGGGACCCAGAATCCAGGTTTATTCAGACTGCATGAAAGAACAAGAAAAGAAGTGCTCAACCTAGTTTGCTGAGGGTATAAATCTCTTTCTCATCCGCTCTCCTTTGTTTTGGCTATACAATTCTGGCTGTAAAGGTCATTCAGACCACTAGGTGTCTCCAACCTTGGCAACTTTAGGTCTTGTGGACTTCAATTCCCAGAATTCCTCAGCCAGCGAATTCTGGGAGTTGAAGTCCACAAGTCTTAAAGTCGCCAAGGTTGGAGACCCCTGATCCAGACTACAGTTCTGGATGACCGTCAGGAGAAAATCCAATTTTTTCCTCCCATGGTTGGGTTAGAAGTAATCTTCAACTTATAACCGGTCACTTAACAACTTGAAGTTATGTTAACGTATAGGTAGTTCTCCACTTACAACAGTTCCCTTCGTGCATGTGGCTGTTTTTGCTACCATAAACAGAACAAATGGCATGATTAAAATGCCATCACCTGGCCCAGTTTGATGTTGCAGGCAGTCCTTGACTTACAATAGTTCATTTAGTGACAGTTCAAAGTTACAACGGCACTGAAAAAAGTGACCTATGACTGGTTTTCACACTTACAACTTTTGCCACATCCCTGAAATTCTGAGACTTGGTAATTGACTCCTATTTATGACGGTTGCAATATCCCTGGGTCATGTGATTCCATTTTGCGACCTTCTGACAAAGCAAGATCAATGAGGAATCCAGATTCACTTAACAACCGTGTTACAAATGTGTTTAAAATTATGTTTGTATGATTTTTTTTTTATAAGAATTATAAAGTTTATATAAGTATTATAAGTATTACTATAGTGTTTTCCCAAAAATGAGACAGGGTCCCCAAAGTAAGTGCTTGGCCTTATTTTCGAGGAGGTCTTATTATTTTTGAGGTGCGGGGGGGGGGGGGCAAGCGTGGTCACCTCATGGCTGCTGCTGTGTTGCAATATTTTTGGGGAGGGCTTATTTTCAAGGGAGGGGTTGTTTTAGCACATGTGCTCAAACTGGTTGATTTTCCCCCCCTAACCCCGACAGATACTTACGTATTTTATATATTTATTTCATTTTATTTAGTTAGTTTGTCAAACATGTACAAGATAACAGATATAAGTATGAGCATGGACATGAACAAAAGCAATGAATACAAGTAAATGGGGACAGTAGGACAGGGATGGTAGGCATACCTCTTAGGAATGGGGTGAGGTCCACACTAGTCAGTTTAAAGTTAAAGTTATATACGTTTGAAGATGTAACAACAGAGTCAGGTAGAGCATTCCAGGCGTTGACCACTCTGTTGCTGAAGTCGTATTTTCTGAATCAAGTTTGGAGTGGTTTCACCTTGATTTTGTGTCTATTGTTTCCCCAAGTATTATTGAGGTTGAAGCTGAAGAAGTCGTTGACAGGTAGGAGTTCAAGGAGCAAAGAACATACTAATCGAAGTTATCTTTCGTCAATCTTTCAGACCATTCTCAAGATCCTCGTCTCTGGGGGAGGGAGATCCCGGACTGGAGTGATGATCCCGATTCCTCAGTATCCTTTATATTCTGCTGCCATTTCTGAATTGGATGCCATCCAGGTGAACTATTACCTGGACGAAGAAAACTGCTGGGCCCTAGACGTGAATGAATTACGCCGTTCCTTATATGAAGCCAAAGCGTACTGTAACCCCAAGGTTCTTTGCATCATCAATCCTGGAAACCCCACAGGTGTGCAAAACTTGTACAGGTCTGCTCTTCACACTTCTCTGTCGCACTTCTCTCTCAAATCACGATGTCAGGCAGTTCTCGAGTTACGACCGTTGTTCAGCCAACATTCAACAATGCTGAAAAATGCTGGTTATGACTGGTCTTTAGAGTTTAGTCATCCTAGCATCTCTGCAGTCATGTGATTGTGTGCAACAGGCTCAGACTTACAAGGGATTGCGTCTTTGCCATTTGCAACCTTTCCTGCTGGCTTCCCCCGAAAGTCATTGGGGAAGCTGACAGGAAAAGTCACAAGTCAACAGGGAGGTCTCCAGCCATTCTGCGCATGTGCTAGGTCACTTGCACACACCCTCCAACCCTCTCCGAACTGTGCCACACCTCCTGCGCATCTATCCCAACCTGTCCCTTTTGCATCCCCTAATGCCATCCCCACACCCCTCATTGTGCATCCCTCACAGCCTTTGGCCCCCATGTACACCTTCCCTGACCCTCACAGCTAAAGCGAAGACAGTTGCTCTTTTGTTCTGGAACGAAGAAATGATAGACGTAACCTCTGCTTCATTGGAAAAGCTAATCTTTTTCTCTCTCTCTATTTCTTCCTGAATTTTAGGTCAAGTTCAAAGTAGAAAATGTATTGAAGAGGTGATACACTTTGCCTGGGAAGAGAAGCTGTTTCTTCTGGCTGACGAGGTAATGAAAATATTCAGCCTTGGAGACAGTAACTTACTTGCAAATTGGAGAGTATGAATTGTTGTGATGTTATTGCAAAATGGCCATGAAGGTATATGGGGCCGATCACAAAACTTTTCAGATACTAAAAGGCAGACTGATACATTATTGGTCCTAGAGAAATGCCTCATCCAATCATGAAACACAGGGAGGGCCTATTCGTGCCCTCCCCACCCCCACACCTTTCATGATCATTCTTGAAGAGCTGTGGTGGTGCAGTGGTTAGAATGCAGGATTGCAGTCTGACTCTGCCCCATTGCCTGGAGTTCGATTCTGACCCGTTCAAGGTGGACTCAGCCTTCCATCCTTCCGAGGTGGGTAAAATGAGGACCCAGACTGTTTGGAGGCAACAGGCTGACTCTGTGAACCATTTAGGGAGGGCTGTAAAGCACTGTAAAGCGGTGTATAAGTCTAAGTGCTAGTGCTATTCTGTCTTGGGGTGCAGGTGTATCAAGACAACGTCTATTCAGAGAACTGCCAGTTCCACTCCTTCAAAAAAATCCTTTACGAGATGGGACCCGATTACTGGAATAATGTCGAACTCGCTTCTTTTCATTCCACTTCCAAGGGCTACATGGGCGAGTAAGTTTTCATGTCGTTTAAAAAAAAAAAAAAGTTGATATTGTTAAAAAAAAAGTGGTACCTTATATTATTTGGACACAGTAGTGTTCTGACCGAGGCTTCCCAAGAGCATGAAGCAAACTCCTGGTCCCGACAAAGAAAAAAACCCTTTTATTTATTGACTCTGAATTCTGCTCATTCACCTCCAGCAGAATCTTTCAAGGGGGGATTTACAGTCACAGACCTTATCTGACTTGGAGAGCTGCCAGGCTGATATCTGCGGAACTTGGCAAGGAGTCTCGGAGAGTCAAGAGCCAATTAAACGAACTGATTGTCTCCTGCAAACTCCACTCCCCCTTCGCTCCTCTTTCATTTCCTCTGGGAGGGGCCATTCATCATCCACCTGTGGCCTTACTCCCAAGTCAACCCCTGTTCTTTAGCTGTTCCCTTCTCCTGGCAACTCTGCGCATGTGCCCGCTGGGAACAGGCTCCAGCTGTTCTTTTGCCCCACTGATCTCTGACTCCAGAGGCAGCTGATAAGTGTCGGAAGGCCCTGGCCCCCTCTCTGCCTCCGACACAGAGCCCTCATCAGAACCTTCCCCAGACTCCAGGACTGGCCCATGTTCCTCCCCAACCTCCTCACTGTCTGAATCTGCTGCCTGCTCTGCTGGCGGACCATCACAAGTAGTACTTTATATGGTGTTGATTGGAGATTATTAATTCTCCGATGATTTAGATCAGGGGTCTCCAACCTTTGCAACTTTAAGTCTGAAGGACTTCAGCTCCCAGAATTCTCCAGCCAGCTTTGCTGGCTGGAGAAGTCTGGAAGCTGAAGTCCTTCAGACTTAAAGTTGCAAAGGTTGGAGACCCCTGATTTAGATAACTTAAACCGTAATGATTTAAAAAAAGAATATTTATGTCCATATTCACTCTGATTTTTTTTAAAAATTCTCTGCCGCAATGCATAACCCTGACTTATATGCCAGCCTAATCCACCAAGCAGCTGCCATTCTTTTCTCAGAAGATTAAAATAGGATCCTGCATTAGTTGTAGACTTTCTGCCACTGCGAGAATTTCATGCTAGTTTTTCTCACCGCCATGCTTCCCCCCCACCCCCCCTCCTAATCTTCTCTTTTCTGTTCCTGGTTTTTCAGGTGTGGCTACCGAGGAGGCTACATGGAGGTGATCAACTTGCATCCAGAAATTAAAGGGCAGCTAGTTAAGCTCCTCTCTGTCCGTCTGTGTCCCCCCGTCTCGGGCCAAGCTGCTATGGATATCGTGGTGAACCCCCCTGTGCCTGGAGAAGAATCCTATGCCCAGTTCATTAAGGTTTGTTCATGTATTTGAGAATGTTTTCATTTTCCTATCCTTCTTAAAACCACCAGAAGCTCTTGAAACTTCTGGCAGCCAGAAGAGATGAGAATAGAAATAGACGTTCAAAAGAAACACCCAAGACAAAAATCACCTTTTTTTTAATTTATCCAATTTAAGGATTCGTCTGGGATCCATTTTCCAAAGCAGAATGTCCTTTCCTCTTTCAAACATCACTTTAAAAAGAAAGTAGCTAATCTTCTATTCACCCAAACGTCCTCCATCTGGTGTCCTTTCAAATTTGACTTTGAACTTAACGCTGATCGTTTCCAACCAGCATGTGAGGACGCCAGACCGAGAATGTTGTCTCGAGTGGTTGGCAGTGTTTAAATACACTGATAAAAATGTTTTCGGTGATAATTTCTGGATTCGCACTTAAATCGTATATGATTAGATTGGACTGTAAATAATTTACACCCCTGGCTGGCTTCACGCAGGAACCCAGATAATATTTGACAGAAACAGTGCCTAACAAAACTTAAGAACTGAAGATAACTGAAGAATCAAGTCAAGTGTATACTGGGTAATTTTAAGTTACAAAGAACTACCACAGTTCTCTTCCTCGCAGGAATAGTTTTTTGCTTATTCGCTCATTTATCCTGTCCATGGCTGCTTTAGTTAGCGAGATACAAGGTGCTGAATCTAAGAAACTTCTTCCATACTCCAGCCAGGAAAATGCAGATGATGGGATGGTGGAAGTTTAGATGCAGGCTGTTTAGTGCTCTCTGAGCTTGGTGGTTTTCTTGCAGACGTTTCATTGCCCAACTAGGTAACATCATCAGTCCTAGTAGGGAGTGGGGGGTCTGCTCTCATTTTATATACTAAAAATTAGATGGAGGGAAGTTTAGATGGTGAGTGGACAGTGCTGAAAACTCGAAGAACTGATAGTCTAAGACAGTGATGGCTAACCTTTTTTGGCTTGCGTGCCAAAAGTGGGGGGAGCGCAGGGGGGTCGTGTGTGGGCGTGCCACACCCATAATGCCATGTGCGTGATCCCCTGCTTTTGGCATGCTTTTTTCACCCTCCCCAGGCTCCGGAGGCTTTCTAGGAGCCTAGGGAGGGTGAAAACAGCCTCCCCTCCCCACCTCCAGAGACTTCAGGAGCTTCCCTGAAGCCTCCAGAGGGCGAAAAACAGCCTCAAAAGAAGGCCTAAATCAGCTGGCCAACACACACATGCACACTGGAGCTGACAGGGCAAAGCCTCGCGTGCCCTAAAAAATGGTTCCGCGTGCCACCTGTGGCACCCGTGCCATAGGTTTGCCATCACTGGTCTAAGAAAAAAAGTAAACGCTGTGGGAAGGCAACAATGTCCCGTGCACCTTTGGTGTTTAGTCATTCTGGCCACATGACCATGGAGACATCTTCGGACAGTGCTGGCTCTTTGGCTTTGAAACAGAGCCTCTTAGAGTTGGGAACGTCTAGCACATATGTGCGAGGGGAATCTTTACCTTTACCTTAAGAGCTGTAAAATAGTGCCAGCTGGTTTGAACTGCCCAGTCGAGGTGTCCCCTGTGTGACATTCTTTTGCTTTTCTTGACAACACAGGAAAAGGAGTCGGTCTTGAACAACCTTGCAATGAAAGCCAAACTAACCGAAGACTTGTTCAATCAAGTGCCGGGTCTCCACTGCAACCCACTTCAAGGGGCCATGTATGCGTTCCCACGAATCTTTATCCCTGCCAAGGCCATTGAAATAGCAAAGGTGAGAATGTCTTGTTCCTCTACAAGAAATGTTGCTGTGGCTAAACGGGAGTAGTTCTCTTGCTTTAGGTAAAAAACTGTGCATCACAAAAAGTGGTTGAGTTTGTGCATACACTTGATATCTTGTATTGTCTACATGCACTAATTAAACTGTATTTAATAAGGGACGTAGTGGCTCAGTAGCTATGATGCTGAGCTTGTTGATCAGAAAGGTCGGCAGTTCGAATTCCTAGCACCACGTAATGGAGTGAGCTCCCGTTACTTGTCCCAGCTTCTGCCAACCTAACGCTTCTATTCCATTCCACTCCACTCCACCCTACTCTAACCTACCCTACTCTAACCTACTCTATCCTACTCTACTCTCAGGCAATCTCAGAGCAATTTGAAAGGACTGTGTGATTAGTAATTAACTTTCTTTCACTTCAAATTACTCCAGGCCCATCAAATGGCTCCCGACATGTTCTACTGTATGAAACTTTTAGAAGAAACTGGAATCTGTGTTGTTCCTGGAAGTGGGTTTGGCCAGAGAGAAGGAACTTACCACTTTAGGTAGGTCTGACCTTACCGATACTCTTGCTGAAATTCTTCCCTTGTAATTTCCACACAATATTTATTCCAGTACCTCTTCTTTTCCTTCTAGGATGACGATTCTCCCACAAGCAGAGAAACTAAAGATCTTATTGAAGAAAGTGAAAGATTTCCATATAAAATTTCTGGAGGAATACTCTTAAAATAAAGACTCTTTTTTCTAGACTGCATCTTTGAAAGTGTATTCAAGCGACGATAGAAAAATATGCTTTTTAGAGAGGGCAGTCTTTTTTTAAAATCAAATTCACGGTAGAATTACAATTACTGGAGTTTCAGTTTGATAGAAAAGACTAGTAAAATGCTGGAACAAACTTAACTAAAATAAGATACAGGAAATGCATTAAAAGTTTTATTAATGCAGTCATTGGTTGCAAAGTGGCATGTTGCAAAATTGGCCTTTGTTCCACAGTAAGAAAGCAAAACGTGATTAGATTGGATGTTCGGGTATGGATAAACACTCTTCTATGCTTTTCTTTTTAAAAAGGTATCAGAATACCTCAAACCAATTCAGAAAACTACAGTTGCACAGGTAAACTAAAGGCACAGATGAGTTATTTTGAACTCTTCTGGTCAGCCGGTCTAAGGGAGTTAGACAGAAATCTTTTGCAAATAGAAGTATTAAAATCTCCTGTTTTGGGATCAAATAATAGGCCCAAGATTTTGTTCTGACAATCAGAGAATGAATTGAGTGCCTTTTGAATTCCTGGTGAGGTTACCTCAACTTGCAAAATACAACATTTGTCTTCTTTGATAAGAAGAAAGGTCACTTCATCTGTTTACCGGCATTGCTGAAAAATAAGTCAAAGGAGGGGAGCTGGGAAGAGACTTAGGGGACTATAACAATACTTAAATTCCTATTTAATTTTGGCCAGCTATTTCCAAGATAGAAATAGTGGGTTAAAGCTTCCTTTGGCCATGATGAGTGTAAGGTCTTAACAAATTGGGGAACTTAGTTGCAAACATCTGAGTAGAAACATTTTGGAAAATAAATGCCTGGTTACTTTGGATAAAGTATCAGAAGAAAAGGAGGAGGAGGAAGAGGAGGCAAAGAAGACGAAGGCCACTACCACCACCACCACCACCTTGTTGGGGGTATTGGATTACATCTTTGCATGGTAAATACAAGTTGATGATAACCAAGGAACATCTGCTCATCAAAACGCCTGGTTTTCTTGTTCACTATTCTTTATGAAAAGGTTTCTGATCGCTCCTGAATCATGGTAGAGGGGCCAATGTAGACAATATTTGAGCAATAAGAAAGAGTCCAATTTGATGTTGCCTCCCTGAATATTCAAATGCCTTCAGAACTGTCACTTGAATTTAAATAGTTATTAGACTGGGACTTGGCTTGGAAACTTGGTCTGCTTCAAATGTTGTTCCTCCTTGTCGAATGTCAAATGTTCAGAAGCCATTCACTCAAAGTCTCTTAAATCAGTCAATGTTATTTGGGGTACTAGAAGGCTGATTCCTGGATAACCACTTCTTGTACGGTAGCAGTAAAACATAGAATAGTAGAGTTGGAAGGGACCTTGGAGGTCTTCTAGTCCAACCCCCTGCTCAAGCAGGAGACCCTATAGCATTTCAACAAATGGTTGCCATTCTCCACCTCTAAGACTTCTCTGACACTTGGGTATCATAAGATTTAGAACTGCTTCCCAGCTAAAGCTCTTCAGATATGATGGGAGTTACAGAGTTGATGCATTTGAAGGTTTCTCATATTGAAGTTTGCCATGTGAGTTGAGTTGTTACAAACAATATCATAAATGTCAGTACTCAAAAGGTTTCAGTCTTCACTACCAAGATTATATGTTATTTTGAATAGCTGAGCCATTTTCCAAAACCTTCATATTGAAACGCCCTTTCCGTGGAAATTACTAGCTACACTATTTTCTTAATAGTTACTCTGCTTGGTTGGCTGTAAGTTCTATTGAATTCTGAACTGACCTCCTTAGATTATACTGAAAATTATAGTTGGTTGGCTCTTAAATCATATTTGGTATTTTATTGATGGCATCAGTTTGTAAGAGGATGATAGCAGTTCTCAAAGCAGTAGCAATTTCCCCCCAAATCTGTAAGTTGTCATGCACTACATGTATGTAGTCACTCAATGCAAGAGAATGCTATGCTTCATCTTGAGCAGTTGCAATTAAATATATATATATATACTTTTGTAAGTAAGTAAACATTTCCATATGGTACGGATGGGAAATGAGTATTTGTAATCTTGTTTATTTATTCATTTGTGTTAACTTTTTAACGCTACTGAAAATTATGTCAACTTTACATGTTTCTAAATAATGTTTTTACAGAGATATTCCTTTTCTTTGTACTTTTTAAAAATGGAGTGTTACTATTCATTTATTCCCAACTGTAAGACATCAACTTCTAGTTTTCCTTGCGTTGGGAACTGTATTTTCCGGTGCCTTTTGATTTGATATTTTTGGGTTTATTACATCTCTGAGCATGGTGCATAATATAATCACTGTTAGGGCTGATTTATCACATTTGTTATGACTGCAAGGAAATTAACAGGCCACTTAATTGTCCTTGGCTAATGATGGCCATTTTCTCAGGTCTGCTTCCAAGCCTTGATGGACATGATCTTCAAATGGTTTCAGAATAATTAAACTATGGGAATTGTCTCATTATTTTTTTAATAAGAACAATTACCAAGGCAAGCTTGCATTGTGATGTTCAATGATGGGGCTGTTTTTGCTGCCTTCTGGTGTTTTTCATCCTGTTCTTGGATGACTTTTTAAAGATCTTTACTAATAAAAGAGCTATTACGAACTGTGGCAGTCATTTAATAATTTGCATGATGTAAGATAACCTGGTTCACACATCACTAGCCAGTGCAGTGCTTAACCATGGTTGGGCTCATATTCGTCCCTTTTCCAAGACATCAAGGCAAAAACAAGGGAACCTCATTGGATATCTTGAGTTCATTAAACAGCTGAACATAAATGAGGTTGCCTGTTGGGACCTCCAGATTCCTGGTCAATCCAACTTTTATCATTCAGGCGCATTATATGAATTAAGAACTGAATTCAGGAAATCCATCGTCAACTGGCTGTTTGCAACTCCAGCTTAGATGCAAAAGCTATACGAATCTCTGTAGGTTAACCTTGGTTACTTTTAAGCCTGGTTTTTTCCAAGTTAGATTTGGGTCGTTTGCAAAGCCAGCCCGTTATTTTATTATTTATTTATTTTGTCAAACATGTATAAGATAAGTATAAACATGATAACGGACACAGGAAATGGATACGGATACAAGGGAAAATTCGGACACGACACACGAGTCGCTACACCACAGCTTGTATACCACTGTACTGAGCACACCTAGGCTTTTAGGGCATTTTATACTTGGAAACGGCCTTTCCCCAAACCTGGCACCGTCCAAAGATGGCTGGGCTTCAAATCTTGTACTGCCCCCCCCACCCCATGGGTGATACCCATGGGACCCCAACAGTAGGTCAGGGATGGTAGGCACGTTGGTGCTCTTATGCACACCCCTTACAGACCTCTTAGGAATGGGGTGAGGTCCACGGTAGACAATTTAAGGTTGAAGCTGTGAGGGTTTGAGGGTATAACAACAGAGTCAGGTAGAGCAGGGGTCCCCAACCTTTGCAACTTTAAGTCTGAAGGACTTCAGCTCCCAGACTTCTCCAGCCAGCTTTGCTGGCTGGAGAATTCTGGGAGCTGAAGTCCTTCAGACTTAAAGTTGCAAAGGTTGGAGACCCCTGAGGCAGAGCATTCCAAGCATTGGCCACTCTGTTGCTGAAGTCGTATTTGCTGCAATCGAGTTTACCTTAAGTTTGCATCAGCTTCTGGTCCTACAAGCTGCAGAACACAGTAACCAGGTTTAAAGCTTTGCATGCACATAGTTGGAACTCAACCTGATTCCAGCTCAGACCTTCAGGTTTGGGTGTTACTCCCATTCTCGCCCCCCCTCACTTTGGCTGTTGACCAGGCAATCTGAATTAGCAAGCTTTGGAGGATGGGGGGATTTTAAAAAAAAACATCCAGTCCACCTGAATCTCGCTGTGTTGCTTCTACATCCTTAAAGCGATCCCTGGAGTTCATCTGGGAATCAGCCCTACTACCTCCCCAACCCCACCGCCCCATGGCTCCTGGGGGTGTGTCCACCGGGGTGGGGCGGGACTCTATAAATATCTTCCCCCCCCCAGCCCTACTTTAGCTGGTCCCTCTGCGTTTTTGGAGAGGCATCATCCCACGGAGGTGAAGTGCCTGCCAGCTCGGTCCTTTCTTCTCCATGGCGTTCAGGCAGCAGCTGGAAGCCTCCAAGAAGCGCAGCGTGGACTCCGGAGTCGAACCGGATCGCAGCGTCTTGAGCAAAGAGCAGAGGCACCAGCGCATCAGCCTCTTTCTGCAGGATTTCGACCACCAGGGTGAGGCTTCAGGAAAAGAGAGCATCCCACCTCCACCCCACCCCTCCCTCCCTCTGCCTTGCATGAACCTTGTTTGTAAATCAGGGTTAATTGAGCTAGGTATCATAGCCTCCCTCCCATCCTTCCCATCCATTTGCTTTTGCTTCACCTTTTTTTTGCTGGTGGGGGGAAGGTTGGCACACTTTTCATTTCCTGCTCAGCCCCTGGTGCTTTCTTGCTGACATTTCATCTGGGTAACATCTTGGGTGCTGAAGGTGTTCCCTAGTTGGGCAACAGAACGTCTGAAAGCAAACAACCAAGTCCAGAGAGCATCAAGGACTCCACAGTTCAACCCTGAGCTACATATAGAGCAGGGGTTGGTCCAACCTTGGCCACTTTTAAGACTTGTGGACTTCATCTCCCAGAATTCCCCAGCCAGCCCCTCATATATAGCATTCTCTTTCATTAGAATAGAATAGCAGAGTTGGAATGGACCTTGGAGGACTTCTAGTCCAATCCCCTGCTTAGGCAGGTAACCCTATACCACTTCAGGCAGAAATGGTTATTCGATCTCTTCTTAAAAACTTCCAGTGTTGGAGAATTCACAACTTCTGGAGGCAAGTTGTTCTATTGATTAATTGTTCTAACTGTCAGGAAATGTCTCCTCAGTTCTAAGTTGCTTCTCTCCTTGATTAGTTTCCACTCATTGCTTCTTGTCCTATCCTCAGGTGCTTTGGAGAATAGCTTGACTCCCTCTTCTTTGTGGCAACCCCTGAGATATTGGAACACTGCTATCATGTCACCCCTGGTCCTTCTTTTCATTAAACTAGACAAACTATTGATATCTGCTTCTCTGTTCAAGCAAAGGAACACCTACAAGAGATGAAGAAAGAACTGGCTTCCCTTCTGCAGATGGCTGAGAAGGCCTTCCGAGTGGAGCTGCTGGCGCTGCCCCCGGCCATGAGAAAAATGAAGCGGAAAGACCTGTTGGGTGAGCCTTGCGCCCCGTTGCCCACTTTGCTTTCTCCCTTCTAGGCCAGCCATTCCTTCCCTGGAAGCAGGGCTGACCCATTTGCAAAGCTTGTAGAACCTTCTTTGGTGTTGGTCTTCCTAAGAATCCTTCCATACCTACGAGTTCAGGCAAAGTGGCATAAGAGGAAGAGACTGGTGGGATTCCTACCAGTTTGGTGAGCATGGCAGGCAAATGATACTGCAAAATCCCCATTCCTTCCCCACCCCACTAACCTGCTTTCCAGTTCAGAGCAACAAAAGCTGATCAGCTGGGAGGGGCGGGGCCAGCCTGTTTGCCAGTTCTCCAAACTACTCAAAATTTCTGCTACTGGTTCTCCAGAACCTGTCAGAACTGGCTGAATGCCACCTCTGTTCTCCCCCACCCCCAATATCTCAAGGCAGTCTTTTCTTCTCACTTTGACCTAGTGAGCAAGAGAGACTGGCCCCAACCCACCCAGAGAGTTTCCATGGCTGAAGGCTTCTCTGAATCAATAACAGACAGATTAATAGAGTTGGAAAAGACCTTGTAGGTCATCTAGTCCAACCCCCCCACCCCCCACCCCCCGCATCCAAGCAGGAGACAAATGGCAGTCAAGTCTCTTTTTGAAAGCCTCCAGTGATGAAGTTCCCACAACTTCCGAAGGCAACTTCTGTCACATGGGTTGATTGTTCTCACTGTCATAAAACTCCTTCCTATTTCCAGGTTGAATCTCTCCTTGTTCAGTTTCCATCCATTGTTCCTTGTCTGGACTTTGGGTGCCTTATAGAGAATAGCTTGACCCCCTTCTCTCTCTGGCAGCTCCGCAAATATTGGAACACATCATGTCTCCCCTGGTCCTTCTCTTCTATGGACTCATCCATTGTTGTTTTTAAAATAAAATGGATTGGATGTGATTTGCCACCATTTTCTTCTGGGACGTCTTTTTGACTTCTCATTCTTGACTTTAGTCCCAGAGTTTTCTGTCCATGCTTAGCTTTTTGAGATACAGCTAAATTCAGCTAAATTTGGCTGCATCTACAGGAGGTGCTAAATTCCAATTTCTAGCGGTATCAGAAGTCTGCTTGGATGCAGATCCTGAGAATTGTGATTCTCAGCTCCAGATACTTCTCACTTGTAGGAGGGCAAGTCACTTAGGGGAATTGGCAGCCGGCTGCTTTAGCGTGATGGTTTAATCTCGGTCTTTCAGATCTCAAAGAAGAAGATGCAGCTGCAGCAACAGCTGTAGCCACTTTGGAGGCAGTAAGTATCTGCCCGGTGTCTGTTCTGTCAAAAGTATATTAAAACATTGAATGGGAATGGAATTGGCAGTCTTGTTATACCTATACAAATTGGGAGATCTGTGATAAATTGGTGGGGATGGAAATAGTTTTTCTGTTTATATACTACTAGCCCATAACCGGCATTGCCCGGGTATTTATTTATAGGGGGGAAAAGTCCGGACCAAACGTAATTTCTAATGTTGGATTTTTCCCCTTACCAGAGGGAGTACTGTGAAGCCGTTACCATGGCAACTCCATTGCACTGCACAGTAGAAGCCATTTTACAGCAGTACAGTAGAAGCCATTTTAAGGCACAACAGGCTATATCTTAACAAAACACACACACACCTTAATTTTTCCCTTTTCTCCCCAACGTCTCTAAAGAGTAACTGTGGCGTTGGAAACCTGCACAATCCCAGATTAATACGGACAAACAGCAAGCGAGGTAAATCTGAAGCGATCCTACTGGTCCGGGGAAAAAAATATTTTCTGTACTCTTCTCAAGTTCTTCTGCACTGAACCTTTTTGGATCTGAAGGGAGTAATGGTGTCTTAAGACATCTGGGAGGCGCCAACTTTTGCTTGATTCTAGCTTCTAAGCTTGGATAATGGATGTCCGTTCCTTGACTTCTTAGTCAAGATCTACTTGCTGAGAAGTTCTAGAGAACTTGGGACTGCCTGGTGCTGCTTTAAAAGGGGATCAAGAGAGTGCACTGAGCATGGAAAATCCTTTTGAACCCTTCGTACTATAGTTATGGTGAAAAAATGGCTGGTTAGCCAGTAGATTAGCTGCAACTGGACCCTTAAGGCAGAGGTGTCAAACTCAATTTCAGTGAGGGCCATATCAGGGTTGTGTTTGACCTGTGGGGGGGGGGCATGGCCAGGGCGGGTGTGGCCAGCTCAATGCCACTTGTGGTGGCCCAAGTGCTCTGCCAATGAAAATGGGCTCCCATTTTTGCTGGCAGAGGCACCACGGGCCAGTCCTTCAATGTTTCCAGGGTTGTCCCAAGGGCTAGAACTAAGCAACCCCCTCCCCCAGGCCAGATCCACCCCCCCCTTGAGTTTGACACCCCTGTCTTAAGGTCTAAACTTTAAACCTGTTAAGTCATTTCTAAAACAGGGGCAGCTGTACTCATACCCATTGTTAGTCTCTTAACTCTTGACACAAATCTCCTTTCCAGTTAAAGTCACCACAATTGTGGAATATAAGGAAGCAGAAGACGAACAGGGGATGCAAAGCAAGAAAACATCTCAGAAAGTAGGTGGGGAAAGGATAATTATCTGCTCTGTTTTCTTTGCAAGTTTGAAAGCACCTTTGTCTATACCAGGTTTGCACTTCATTACCCCAAAATTGCTTTGGATTCAGTGTCATGTAAATATATATCTATATCTATATCTATAAAAGCAAAATACCACTCACGCATCATCACAACATCTCCAAAAAGGTAATGCCTACAAACTTCAAATTTGCCACGTATCTTCCTCTTGGCTTCTAGGTGCTCACTAAGAAAGGATTTTTCGAAATGACCATCAGAGCATTAGTATTTCCTATATTATTATTAACACACTCTGATGCTAAGGAGTTCTACTCCCCCTCCCCACCTGAAAAGAAATCTGTTCCAAATGCAAAACACAAGCAGAGGAGAGCAGTTTCAGTTTTACTTTCACAGCAGCAAGTAGCTTTACTACAGAACAGTTGAACTAAGCCACGCCCAGGCTCCTCCCTGTCTCCTTCTTGCTCACACAGAAAATACTGTTTGAATTTCCAAACAGCCCTCAACTCTCTCACATACCGACAGGATGCTAACTAGATGAATACCGATGGATGGCAGATTTTATTTTTCCTTATTTTCCTGCTCAGGTCAGACAAATCTGTTCCTTCTACTGTAAAATCAGTTAAAGGGAAAAGAGGCAAAAAGGCAAAAAAAGATTTACAGATGCGATTAGGAAAATACAAGTAAGGGAAGCTGCACACAAGTATCGTCAAACTCATCCCCAAATCAGTAGACAGACGTCTCTAATGAAATAATAGTCACCTTTTTTTTTTAACAAACTCATTGATTTATACATATATTAATTTATAACTACTCATTAATTATATATAATTTTTTTTCTTGCAGGTATTTAAAACTAAGTCACTGACTTCTACCATCACAGATAAAAAAGGCATTCTCTGTAGGTAAGAGGAAGTCAATGTTTTCAAGTCACCCTGTACTTAAAAATCAACATGGTTTGTCCACTGATACGGATTGATGGGAAGATGTCCCTAGATAGCTGAGACGCTTGACAATATTCTAGGGGACGGGATGAGCACTTAGCAGTATCAGATGTCCAAAATGGGGAGGGAGGGGAGGTGACGACACCTCTCATAAGGAGAAACTCTCAGTGATGAACCGGTAAGGGGTGAGTGTGGTTTGATTGCCAAAGATGCAAATGGGCTTTTCTGCAGAGGATTGAAAATATGGAAAAGAGACAGGTGGACAGATAACCAGAATTTGCTCTGGACTGGAATATTTCCTTGTAGCACTTGTCTGTCTTAAGGTGTATCATAAGCAACTTATACTCAGGCTGAGTCTTTTTTTTTTTCTTTTAGTGGAAAAGACTTTAAAGCAGGGGTCTGCAAAGTCGGCTCTTTTAAGACTGGTGGACTTCAACTCCCAGAGTTCCCCAGCCAGCATAGCTGGCTGGGGAATTCTGGGAGTTGAAGTCCACCAGTCTTAAAAGAGCCGACTTTGCAGATCCCTGCTTAAAGCATCAAGCTGATGGAATCTAATTTAGCTGGCATGGTCTTAAACCATTGAAGCTAGGGGTCTTCTTTTGCAAAAGCAAATGGCTTGGGGAAAAAGTTACGGATTTCTTGCAGGAAGCCTTTTGGGTTTCAAGCAAAGAAAGCCAGATGCTGTTTCTAGGCAGATTTCCCCATCCCTCAAAACATTTACAGGTCTTAATCAAGTGCATCCTAATTGTATTTGCAGGAAGGTCAAATGGGAGCAATCCTAGGAAGAAATATTGTGTGGGTGTTATCATTTTCTTTTCATGACCCCATAATCCCTTGCGGGGTGGGCAACTGAATGAAGCTGAGTGTTTTTACTGGCCAGATGCCTTTCCTGCCACCAATGCGGAGTTTTGCTCAGTAGATATGTTCTCATTGTGCCCAGAGAGAGAGAAAATACCTGCCTCTATCTAGGATCAAACTCTCGCAGCCTTCTGATTGTCAGGCGAGAGCACCTCTCAAATAGTGTGTGTGTGTGTGTGTGAAATAATTTAAGGACTGGTGTCTTCCATCAGGTCTTCATCTGTGTGCTCCACTCCAAACATGAGGCGCATCGATCGATCGGCTTCTCTGCGAGAGCCACCAAGATCTACTCCCAGATTCACTAGCTCAGGCTCTAAAAGGTCAATATTGCTGGTTTGTTTTCAATTTAAAGGATAGATTCTTGACAACTTTTAAAGCATTAGTTGGACTTCTACAGGGAGACTGGATGTCTGCCTACATCTTTCCTCCAGAGTTGAAGGGCTCTCCACCAGGGGTGAAATCCTCCTGGTTCGGTAAAGCTGCCCTCTGGGTATTCAGATGACTTTGCCTGCTCTGGGACTTGAGGGACAAAATGATGTGATGACAGTGCCGACAGCCTGGAAATAGAGGACCAAAGACATGGCTGCTGTCAGGATTCCAAATAGCATCCAAAAGTAAATCAGAGTCCAAGGCAAAGTATAGCTCAAAGTTCCAGTTTATGAAGAGAGCCATGTTGGCACATCTGGGAAAACCCGAATTTGAAAGCTTCCAGGTTTTCCCCACCCAGTTGAAAGTTCAAGATCTTGCCCCCACACCCACAATTCCATCCCATGGCCCAATCTCCCACTGCCACGCTGGCAGTTCCACCCATCCAGTTCCAGTCAGGTGCAGAGACAAAGGATGACCTTAGCTTTCTAGAAGAAATGTTGTTATGGCTTCATATCATCTAACTCCATACAATCCCCCCTCCAATTTTCCCACAATAGAAAATGCATAGCAGAATAATAGAAAGTGTGGCAAGCCAAAGAGCCAGAAGAAAAGGTGTATCTCTACCTTCCCACCTATGACTGGATGTATAAGTACACACATTTGATACTTGGAGCCTGATTGTTTTGGAGATGAACATTTCAAAGACTCAAAGCAATCTCTTTTTCTTTGTCTACCCCCCACCCCTCATTTTTCTCTTGCTAGATTTTCACAGAGGGGGCTCTCCACAGGTCCGCCTCAGAGGGCTTCAAGTCTTCGCAGTTCTTCGATGCCCCCTGGACGATCCCTTCCTTTTGTCAACATACCTCTGACCGATGGGCAGGTATGGCTCTCATGGGCTTTTAGCAGAACAGGCTGTGCTTGATGGAGGGGACGTAACTAAGTATAGGTAGATGTACACACATCTCCAGTTCTAATTGTTGTGTGTTATCTGGTCCTTATGGAAATAGGTTTTTCACCAAGTTAGGCTTCATTCTCACATCAGTCTACGGAGATTCTCTGTCATCCAGGTCATGGTTGTCCCCATGGTGCTTTTTTCAAGAGGCAACTAGACTGTCTGGTTTTTCTTTGAAGACGTTTTGCTTCTCATCCAAGAAGCTTAATCAGCTCTGATCTCACATCAATAGTAATTATTTGAAGAGGTTTAGGCATAAAACTGCCATTGCAATAGGAAGGCCATGGGGATTTGAAGTCCTTGGGGTGGATAAAGGCAGCGAAAACGTCCAGCAACATGAATGGAGAAGAACATGTGTGAAGTTAGATGCGTGTTTGCTGTAGAGATTAACAATTTAGAGGAATCAAGAGATTGTCACTAAGTGAGGGGGTCATTAAATGACTCACGGCCAGTTTTACAACTGTTTTTGCTGCGATCATTAAGTGAATCACCACCATTGTTAAATGAATTGTGTCATTCAGAGAATTCAGCTTTTCCACGTTGATTGTGCTTGTTTGGGAGCCAGTTGCAAATGTCAATCACGTGACTAGATGCTGCAATGAGCGTTAAGTGTGAGGACTTTTTTTTTTTTTAAGCACCATTGTAACTTTGGGCGCTGAAGAAAAGGTTGTAAGTTGAGGATTACTTGTAGGGGCCTTCCAAACGGCATCTCTGCTTTGTTTCAGACTCTTTGCTCATCCAGGGATGACATCCAAAACATTGATGTGCAGCTGTTAAATAATGACACCGTCCAGCATATCCACACCCTGGTGGTAAGTGTTGAAAGCGAAGTATTTTGAGAAATGGCTGGCTGTCCCCCTACATTTTGGGGGGAGAATTGTGGAGTTTCCCCTCTGAAGAAAGTTTTTCTTCAGCTGTTGACTCTGGTCACTTCTCAGCTGGTCTGAATCCCTTCTTTCCCGAGTGGTGAAGAGTTGGAATTGGCAATTTCTTTCATCCGGCGGGTATAAAGGGAACATTGAGCGCTTGGGAAGGATATTTTCCCACCAGGGTTGCCATAGGCCTGTGATGATGAACCTATGGCACGTATGCCAAAAGTGGCATGCAGAGCCATGTCATCTGGCACAGGAAGCGTCACCCGTTCTTTTCTGGTTTCTGCTATGCATGCGCACACCACAATCAGCTGGCCTTTGTGCATATGGCAGTGCCAGAAACTGGAAGAGCTGTACTTCTGTTTTCCAGTGTGAGCATGCGTGCCGGCCAGCTGATCTGCGCATACACATGCACGCCATAAACCCGGAAGACGAATGGCCAACGCTGCATGTGCCAGGCGACATGGCATGCATGCACCAGAAAACGGAAGTTCATTTCCCTCTGGGCAGCTCCTCTTTCTTGTTGCAGTGCAGACAAGTGGCCATGCGAAGTAGAAAAATAGGGACCAACTTTGGTGGGAACAACATTCCGTGTGCCTTTGGCATTTAGTCATGCCAGCCACATGACCACAGAGGCATCTTCAGACAGCGCTGGTTTTTTGGCTTTGAAACAGATATGAGCATCACCCCCTAGAGTCAGGAATCAATAGCACATATGTGCGAGGGGAACCTTTACCTATACTTTAAGGATAATCATTTTGCTAAAACCACCTTCCCATTTTGTTTGGGCTTTAAAATAAATGTAATAAATTCTACCTTCACATAAAATCCATTAATTTATTGTTTTTGAAATACCAATCCACAAAAACCAGCAATGACCCCCTAACTGATGTTTAGATTTCGAAGGAGATTCTTACACGAATTGCCTTTTGCTTCCTCAGAATCAGCTGACAGCCCTTTGTGGAAAAGCAACGGTTAAGCCAAGTTGAAGAAATGGATGGCAACTTTTCCTGTATTTTCCTTCGTGTAAAGAAACGCCTTGATATAGTTAAAGCAGCAGGCAATTGGTTTTAAGGATTTATTGCATATTAAACTTTGTATATTTCTCATCTGGAAACATTTGAAGCAAAGGTTCTTATTGGGAGACTGAATGTAAAATGATTATTTGCATTCATTTCCCCAGATCTGAATTTTTGCCTGTAGGAATACATGAAGCAAGAAGTGAATTTAGCTAAGCGTTTATTAAAATTGATTTTCCATTAGAATTAAAAACTGAAGGATGCACTTTGAAGTTCTGATTTGGCTTTACTTTTGGTCACCTTGATCAAGTTATAAAATTGCCTGATTTTTGACATAATCTCATAGTGAACATACATACAAGGAAAGATTGGTGACGCCCCAAAGATCTGTATTTTTAACTTTTGAGAACAGCTCTTAATTCAGGAAAATCCCAATATAATCTTCCCATCAAGAGGATTAATTGTCATAAATGTAGATGTACCTGCATGCTCCAACTGTATCACGGTACTATTATATCCAGAGCCTTAGCTTGCTTTTAAAAGTTGCCTAGATATGCTATAGCCCTCGAGTTACTATCTTTTGTTTAGTGACCTAGTGACCAATTAATAGAAATATGTCACGTAGGATACATACCTTGTAAACATAAATTACCCTCCTGAGATGCTACGTACATCTGTGCTGAGGGTGGAAATATTGTAGAAGCTCACACATTACTCTGAGAATTTAAGACAAAATCAATGTAGATTAAAATCTGAAAAATTACTCTCGATAGAATACTTGTAATTTACTGTATTGCTAAATCTGTTGGTTCTGAGGTTGACTTTATGTTCATGACTATATAATTAGAAGCATCAAAGGACAGAATCTTTTGTGCAACTTCAGCTCAGATCCTAAGGGGAGGGTGGAGCGGTAGAAGAGAATACTGCTCGTTATGTTCACTCTTTGAATTACTTCTCAAACTTCTTTATGTTCTGGTTATAAGGCAATAACTGCAAATAATTGAGAGTTTATGGTTGACCTCCATGAGTCTTCAAGAACTTTTTTTGCATTATAGAAAAATTGAATTATCTTTTTATGCTTCAAGACTTTAAAGTTGACCTCATGCAGACAGTCGGGTCTTCAATTGTGCAAGTCACGCACAGCTTTGCAAGGGTTAAATGAATGATTGCAATGGGGTATTGTCTTCTGTCTTGAAAGAGTTCTTAAAAGCTATGCAAGACCTGGGTTGTCCTAACTTAAGCGTACTAACACAATCACCTCCTGCCCTGCCAAGTTGCATGAAATTTTAGGATATCAACCCACAATCCTTTCTCTCTTCTGCAAAACCCGTTCACTTTCAAGAATTTGATCTGAGCTTAGTGGAATAAAGACTAGATTGTTTTACCCTGAAGAATTCATTCCATATCTAAGAACAAGGTACGGTCTCTCCCCTCCAGCCCTGATTTGGAAAATTAAAAAATCATGCTCCTTCAAATATTCAAATAAATGAACAGGTTTCAGCTTTTCATGCAAATTTTGATGGCAATCTTCTATCCAACGAGATGTTGAAGAGTGTCCTGTCAATCCAAAACTCTAATCACATGCAAGTTCCTACAGGGATTTATTTGAACGTGGCTTTACTCCTGCATTGGGCTGTATATTGGATTATGTAAGACGAACTCAGGAGATATTGAGAAGCAAAGCTAAAAAGAAATGTCTTTTTGGTGGATTTTCTTAACATAGGAGGGAGGTGGTGGCTCAGTGGCTAAGACTCTAAACTTGTCAATCAGAAAGGTTGGCAGTTAGAATCCCTAGCACTGCGCAACAGAGTGAGCCCCCGTTTCTTGTCCCAGCTTCTGCCAACCTAGGAGTTTGAAAGCATGTAAAAATGCAAGTAAAAAAAATAGGAACCATCTTTGGCAGGAAGGGAACAGCATTCAGTGCGCCTTTGGTGTTTAGTCATGCCAGGCACATGACCACGGAGACGTCTTCGGACAGCGCTGGCTCTTTGGCTTTGAAAAGGAGATGAGCACTGCCCCCTAGAGTGGGGAACAATGAGCACATATGTGCAAGGGGAACCTTTACCTTACTTAACATAGGTGAAGCCTAGCCTAGTCCTGCTGCATCTGTTACCTGTTCTTCCATCAAAAATAATGCCCCTGTGTCTTAAAAGTGGTGATATTTAGTTCAATAGAAATTGGGGTCTTGGTGCTACAGGCTTGGCTTGACACACCCGAGGCCCATTTGCTTCCTTAGAGCAGATTTCCTTTAGTTTTCTTCGGATCAAGCTAGTCAACACTGGGAGTGATTTGCTTCAAAATTCCCAAGGTCTAATTTCAGCTGCAGAATTGATAAGAAAGAAAACCATTACAAAACGTATCATCATACACCAATGGTTTTTATTAAGTTTCAGAAACCTTTTTTTTTTTCACAAGATGGTAAAAAAAAAACTCTTACAACCACTTTTTTTCCTTTTTTTTGTTTTGTTTTTAAATCTTTCATGGTTTTCCCCATCAGGTTCTCTTCCCGTGTGCCGAAACCCAATTTTACTTACCATGCATCTAAAAGTGATAGATACAGGCTATTTATTCTATTTGTAGCAGCTTATGCAGATGCAGCCAAATAACAGCCTCGGGACAAATTTTTACACAAAACTTTACAATGTAGAATTTTGAATTTAAAATAGAGGAAACTTAAAATCTACACAAAAAACTGGTAAAAATCAAGCACAAGTACAAGGACTGGAACTTAATCCAGATGAACAGGAGAAGAGTCTCGTCTTCCTTTCAAGTGCCTTTATTCTGCTACAGAACAGTCAGTCAAGAGGGGGGAAAAAAAAGATGTAAGCTTTGTGTGTGTCTGTGTGTGGTTAGTTTAAATTATACACTTCTGTAGATACTATGGACCAATTTTAAAAGTTACACATACAGCAAAATATGTCCATTGGGCTCGTGTGCATTGTTTAGACAATCCAACTGTGTTGCTGAGAACAAGTCAGGCAAAATTTTGAAGAGAGAAAAATCCATGTGTAACTTCCCTTACCCCGCCCTGGACAGAATTTTGTTTTTGTTTTTTTTTACTGGTGGGCACACTGCACCCCCGGTCCATGATGGCCACTTTCCTCATCGGAACTATCATTGTACGCCTCGCGCCTCTGCCCACCGCTTGACCCACGAGTGGTGTCAAATTCTTGAAGGTCTACTTCTTCTGCTTCGCTAATTATGTTGGGAACCTCTGGTCTGGAGGGCAGAAGATCTTCAAGCTCCTAAAAGTAAAATATCGTGAATTTGTTTGAATAGGTTATTTGGCCAAGGGTGATTAGACAGTCAGGGAATTTGTCTCCGGCGCAGCAGCTCTCAAAGCATCAGAAAAGTGATAATTATAATAATACCAATAAGAGGGAGGAGGAAGAGGAGCAGAGGAGTAGGGGAGAGGCAAGGGAAGAAAGAAAGGGAAAGGAGAGGAGGAAGAAAGAAAGTAGAGAAGGGAGGGAGGGTGAAAAGAAAAGAAAAAAAATACGGTGGCGATAAGACAAAATAGGTGTATGGGATGGTAAGAAAAGCAAGCCAGACTGTGTATTTTGACTCGTTATATGGAAAAACAAATCCGTAAACGTGATAAAGATAAATAAGAACAATAACTATGTGAATGTATACCTGTAACTATGTATAAGAGAATAAAAATAAAAAACTTTAAAAAAGAGGGAGGAGTAAGAAAGATAATGTGTTTAAAAAATACTACTACAGCCATATTGCATGGGTAAATACAAGTAGACATTAGAAAGCACTGTGAGAATTATCTGCTCAACAGTGTGTTGGCCTAAGAATACGCCAAGAAAAGTGTTTGCATGGAGTTGTCATTCTATTTATGCCCCCAAATGTTTATGGTGATTTGGTTTTTCAATATAACTTGCTTTTTGCTCAAATATCATGGTGCAGCTGCCTGCCCTACACCCCCAGGATTTCTGGAGGAGAACAATGACGTGGACTGTGCCAGGTCATGTGATTTTCCTGTGTTTGAGAGTGGAAGCTCTCCTTGAATAATGTTATGCTTATTTTAAAGTTTAACTGCAAGTAGAGAGAGGTGTGAAGAGCGTAGGATTTTTCACATGCTCTCAGAGAAGAGAATATTTACCAGACTACTTTCTGTACTTACTGTAAGCTTTTCTGGGCTAATCCAGTTGTTTTCAGGAAACTGCACATCAAACTTTATATAAAGATCACCCTTTTCAAAAGGGTTGCGATATTGTGGCATGCCCTCCCCTCGAACTACCCGGACGGAGCCTAGTGTTTAAAAAGAAACAAAAAACAAAAGGAACAATGTCAGTGAAGGGCAGCGTGTCATTTCTCTCTAGGCAAAAACATTTTTTAAAAAACCCATTGGAAGGTGGGAGAGCTTTCAGAACAGCAGTGTGCAAGTTTTTACCTGGTTCAATTACTTTTCCTGGAGGATATTTCACCACAATCTGACGTGCATCGAGGTGCTTAAATGTGAACTGAAAGCCACACAGGGCTTCGACAAGTCCAATCTTGTGCGTCATGTGCAGATCATTTCCATCTCTCTGGAACATCTTGGAGAAAGAGGGAGAAGGGAAAGATTGGGTGTTTGCTCTCGACATATGGCACGCGAGTGTGTCCTACAGAAGCGGGCCATCTTCAGGGACCGTACTGGATTCTTCAAGCTCTTCTCCCAAGTGGACTGCACACTATTGCCATCGTTTTCCAAATCAAACATTGTTTATAAATTGCCATTTATCAACAGCAATACAATTTAGACTTATATACTGCCCCACACTGCTTTACGGCATTCTCTGAGAGGTTGACGGAGTCAGCCCCAATAATCTGGGTCCTCATTTTACCGACCTCCGTCGGAAGGATGGAAGGCTGAGTCAACCTTGAGCCACTCAGGATCGAACTCCAGGCTGTGGACAGAGTTTGCCTGCAACGCTGCATTCTAACCACTGTGCCACCAGGGCTCTGATGATGTTACCAAGATCAGAGAGAAACAAGGACTCCTCAATTCAAACCTTGAGCTGCAAATATTCTCTTGTCCTGATACCCAAATATCAGATAACTTCATGCAGTCATATTGCAAATGGTACAAGAATAACCATAGCAACAGCAATAACATCCAGGCTTCTTAAATACCGCTCTATAGCACTTTACAGCACTTTTGGGGCAGTTTACAAAGTAGAAGCATTATTTGCATTACTGTGCCCAACAAACAAGGTCCTCATTTTACTGACTTTGTAAGGATGGAAGGCTAAGTCAATCTTGAGCTGGTTAGGATCAAACTCCTGGCTGTGGACAGACTTAGCCTGCAACATAACACTTCAACCACTGCGCCACCAGGACTTGTATGCATTTAATGAAGTTTCACCACCCCAAACGTTACCATTCAAAATGCCCAAGTGCCAGGGAGCCAATGTTTTTTCAGCCATTCAAGCCATCATTACCTCGTGCTCCTTTTCTTGGAGCAGGAGAACAATGTCTCCGGGCTCCACGCCGGGGGCTTGATCAGCTTCTCCGGTAAAGGTGATTCTCTGCCCATGCTTCATGCCCTTGTCTACGTGGACTTCAAGGATCTTTACTTCTTTTATCACCTTCTTCCCTTCACATTTTTTACAGCGGTCTTTTTCGTTGATTACTTCTCCTAAAAAGAGACAACATGTTTGCATCTTGTTCTAAGAGGTAGGAATATTCTGTATAACAGCTATTCTGTATAACTGTAGGTATATACTGTATGTATTCATTCATTCAATATTTTGTAAACAACTTTCTTTCCCCAGATTTAGGGAAGTTTCTAGTTTCTTCTTTAAGTGGACATAACTATGTTTTAAGCTACTAATTTTATACTTAATTTCTATCTTTGGACTGATATTTCTATCTTCCTCTTGTCGAAGAGGAATGGCATTTTGATTGAGAATGAAGAACCCATGGCTCTCAACATGGTACTGAAGAACAAGTCTATCCACCTTGTCCTTGGTGTTTGGAGCCAATGAATGGTGGTACATGTGGAAATATCAGGGTTCCAAAATCTTAGCTTTCTTAGGTAGACAGAAAGGTTTGTTGTTGCCCGCCAGCAGCAAATGGAGCTGGTGGCAGACTCAGACAATGAAGAGATTGGGGAGGAACATGGCCAGTCCTGGAGTCTGGGGAAGGGTGGGATGAGGGCTCTGCGTTGGAGGCAGAGAGGGAGCCAGGGCCATATGTCAGTTATCAGTTGCCTTCAGAGTCAGACATCAGTGAGGCAGATGAACAGCTGGAGCCTGTTCCCAGAGTGCTCATGTGCAGAGTTGCCAGATGAAGGGAACAGCTAAAGAACAGGGGTCAATTTGGGAGTAAAGCCACAGGTGGACAATGGCCCCTCCCATTGGGATTAAAGAGGAGCAAAACAGGAGTGGAGTTTGCAGGAGACAATGAGTTCAGTTCATTAGGGTGAAGATCTGTGCCTGACTTCTTGCCAAGTAATTGCCGCTACAGCGTGGCGTGTGGAAGATATTGGCCTGGCAAATCTCCAAACCTTATAAATGTCTGTAGTTGTGAAATCTCACGAAAGACTGTTTGCTGGGACTTTGCTGGAGAGGAATTCCCTTTAACCTAAATAATGGAGGATTTATCGGGACGAGGAGCCTGCTTCATGATCTTGGGAAGCCTAGGTCAGAACCATGAACATTAAGTGGCATTTATTTGGTAACAAAGGGACAGAGTCTGCCTGAATTCTTTGGCATACCCTCCTTTCTTGCGGAAGAACCGGTTGGATTACCTTCTCCATTGCAATCGGAACAGACCGACTGCATTTGCTGAACCATCCCGGGGGCCAGCTGCCTGATCATAATGCGCATGCCTCGGCCTCGGCAAGCTGCACACTTCTGAACTGCTCCAGATTTACCTCCTTGACTGGATCCAGGTCAAAAGAGAGAGAAAGAAAACATCGTGATTTTTGGGGGGTCCAGTGAATGGCATGGAAGCACCAACAAGCTAATAAGGAGGAGTGCCAGATGGAAAGAGTTCAGAGAAGGCCACTGAAAGAGTGGAGATGCAAATATTAGGCAGCTAATCTGGCTGGGGGGAAAATAATCCCATTATACAAACAGCTGCATTCTAGATGGGCGTGCATTATTTTTTAGAATGATTAATGGCCTTATTTCTTTGAACAAAGAAATTTCCGAAGACAAATGAATAAAAGAAAACTCACCCATTACATGAACTACAAAGGACATTCTTGCTAAGTTGTAGTTTGGTAGTTTTCCCATTATATAGATCTTCTAAAGAAACTCTGGAGAGGAAAAGAAGTTTATTTTAATACCTTGCAAATGCAAATCTAAAATAGGTGCGTTACTGTACATTTTCTTTGATGGAATGAGAATGTGCCATTGCAAATACTTGTTAAAACTGGCCCATGCAACGCAAAGAAAAGTTGAGCTGACTTAACTGCAAAGTTGAAAATAGCAGTTAGGTTTCTATCTTCCTGCCATCAGAGCAGCTCTGTACATCTAATAATGCACCATGACTATGGTTAATCCCCATTTTCTCCAAGTACAGGAAAACACTGGGAAAAGGCTGGGACTGTGATACCCATAGGCCCAATATCACCCGAGTTTAATTGCTGAGTCAGAATATTCCAAAACTAAAGCAGGTTACAATGCTTTAAGCCTTGTCCAGCTTTTCAATTATATATAATATTTAATTATATTTGTATATTTATTGTATTGTGGTTTTAGTTTTCCCTGTGCACCGCTCCGAGTCCCTACGGGGAGAGGAGCGGTCTATAAATTAAATTAAATTATTCTATTCTATTCTATTCAGTGGAAAAAATGTAGGTCAAATTAAAGCATATCTGCAGAGCCTTTCCCCTGTGCTCCACAACTCAGCCATAAATCTAAAACGTTTATCTTAATTTGTGTCAGGTTTTAAATCAGCCATTCTTTTATCATTTAAAAAAAAAGTTCTGCCATTCTACCTCTATGCTTGACCATAGCTGTGTTCGAAATTCAAGATAAGCATATTCTGAATCTATTACAGCAGCAGAAGAGAACTGAACAAAAGTCAATGGAACAATTAAGAGATGGGTTCATTTTCAGGTGTTTAATCCAACACACTTTTTCTACAATATAGTTATGTGGTACTAACTACAGGTAGTCCTTGACTTATGACCACAATTGAGCCCAAAATTTATGTTGTCAAGTGAAACATTTGTTAAGTGAGTTTTACTCCATTTTAGGACTCTTCCTGCCAGAGTTGTTAAGTGAATCGCTGCAGTGGTTAATTTAGTGATATAACACGATGAAGTGAATGTGGCTGCCCCATTGACTTTGCTAGTCAGATGGTCGCAAAGGGGGAATCACACCCTACTGGGTGACCTCTGGACACCGCCACCGTCATAAACATGAGCCAGTTGCCAAGTGCCTGAATTCTGATCACATGACCGTGGGGCGCTGCAATAGCCATGAAAAAGTGCGAAAAAGTCCTGTCAATTTTTTTCCGGTGTCGTCGTAACTTCGAACGGTCACTAAATGAGCTGTTGTAAATCAAGGACTCCCTGCGTTTAATTTCCTCACCATCTCTCTACTGCTTCCCTCTTTTAAGCAGAACAACAAGAATTTTTGTGCTGCGTAGATTTACTTTAACTTCTATGGTATGCCTTATTTTCCCCACTGCTTCACCCCAAAATAGTTACCAACGTAGTCCAGGCCAGGAAACCAACGCCAGGAACACCACTTTTATTTTAAGGCGAGAGTAACAGAATATTGTAAATCTGTTTCTGTTTCAGGGACGTAGGAAGGGTCAATTCTGAGATGCTTTCTCAAATTACATTTCTGGTTTAGGCTCAGATGTTGTTTATCAGGCTGTTGTCTAGACCACAGCCCTTTCTCTTGTCTCTCAAGGTTATTCTCACAGTCCATTAGAAATAACATGGTTATTAGCAGGCTACTTAAAGCCATAGGGTGATGATGACATGGGGAGAATTGTTGAAGACAGCGCAATCAAAAGTTGAAGCAGGGTGGATTTAAATCACAATTTAAAATCACTAGTAAAAAAAGGCTTGATTTAAATCGGCTCGGTTTAAATCATAATTTTTAAAGAACAGCTGTTATCTCTGTCCCACAATAGAAAACTATCTTTAGACAGATATTTACTCCAAAAGCATTTTATTAAGAATAAATTTGATTTTTAAAATATCCAATGTAAATTAAAAAAAAATAATCTGATAAAAATAATATTTTTTTAAATCATTGATTTTTATCTACCCTGAATTGAAGTGAACTCTTTCAAAACAATGGGGGCATTGTTTAACGTTTTAAAGCTCCTATACCTTCTCTTCAGGAGAGTCCAAAGAATACTTAGTCAGATTTTAAGTCATTCCTTCAAGGAGGGAAGGAATAATCTCGGACTCAAAACACTAAAGATTCCACTCACAATCAAAGTTACTTTGTTCTAAAAATTGTATGTACTGTGTTGGGCTGCCCGATTTAAAAAAAACAACACAGGACAAGATATCAAATAATATATATATATATATATTATTTGATATCTTGTCCTGTGTTGTTTTTTTTAAATATATATATATATAAATATATATATATATATATATCGTTAATATTCATCAGTTCAGTAAAGGGTCTTCTCTACGCCACCTTACAATATTTTGAGAAAAGCTAGCATATCCAAAACTAGGAATCTAAGACTCACGGATACCATCCACAGAAAACATGTTTTTAGGTTAACTGCTCTGCTTGATTTTAAAGTTTATTAAAAACTAAATAGGAAGCTGAACTACCAGATAAAGAACATAATTAATAGGAGGATCTTTTGAGCCCCATAGAAGTCCCTCTGGGACGTTAAGACAACATAGCTCCTCTTCTAGTAGATGACATTTTCGTGATTGGCTTCCCTCACCTTGAAGCTCACTTGCAAATAAATATGTAGCTTACTGTACCAGCCGCTCAGAAGTAGCACCCATTACACATTTCAAATGTGCCCTCACCTTGATGGTTGCCTACTTGGTCCTATACAGTGAATGCTTTGCTTTGCCTGGATCAACTTCGAATATTTGGCTGTTTTTATTATAAAGAGATGCTGAACCATATGTTTAATGCCTCGACTGGTAGAAGGATAGGCTCTAGTTTGTTATAGCTCACTGGGCTGTTCCTAGCTGTAGTTTCCCTGCCTCAGGAAGTTTATCTTATTACCTTAAGCGTGGGCAAGGCTTTAATACTCAATTCTACGATGATTCAGTGGCATGACCTTCTTTTTGAATTGCTTGCCTCGAAGTACCAAACAAATGAATAACGAAATAAAAATCCCCACAAAGTATTTTAAAGATTTATACTCTAGAGTCCAAGGATCAAGTCCCATTAATGCTGATTATTTCTTTGACCATAGCTTACTTATTTCCTTCAAGTAAGCCGTGATATCTTAATTAAAAAGAATAATCAAACAATAAACCAAGAGAGTAATATAGATAATTTTCCCATATTGGATTTACAAAAGAGCTTGTTAAAAGTTTTGAAGAATATTGTGGGGAGAGAAAAAATGAAAAGAAATCAAGTTCCAGGTTATTATTTGAACAGACTAAAGGTTAAGAATTGTTAGAAATAAAAGGAAGGAATACAAAATTGGTTTATTGGATCAATATTAAAATAGATGTTATCCTTGGTAAATTGTAATGGATTTTTGCTGACATCAGGACTTAATGATGAGGCTTCAAGGATTTGTTTAGCAGAAGAGATGGGAAGAAGAGATCATATGTTGCATTTTAAGAGGAGGTGTTAGTTACATTTATAGTTATGATGAAGATGGAGTCACTTTCCCCCCTCAAATTATGTTATCACTTTTGTCTCTATTGGGTTATTCTAAATACATTTTGTAAAAACTATGCAATATCTATTTTGCAGCAATTATTTTCCTACCTACTAATCTAAGGTTGAATTCTTCAAGTAAGATTAAAATCCTAACTTAGATTTAAAAAAAAAACACCTCTCAGTCAGAGATAGCTTGGTAAGAACTGCTGACCACAGGGCATAATCCACACCAAAAGAGGCTCCCGTATAGTGATTCCCTTGCACCAACACAGCTATATTCACACTGGAAGGCATCAAATAATTACGTTTCTTTGTGCAAAGTCAGGAATGAGTGGATCTTCTATAGATTCTGCAGCACAGGTTTCAAGCACTGTCACCACATCCTGAAGTCAATGTGGATATTTTAATAATAAAACCGTTTCAACTAGAACTTGGGACTTCCCGCTTTCTGAAAAAATATTGTGAATGAAAGAACTTTTCAATGAAAGGACACCAGCTTGGGACTTACTTAAGTGGGTGCATCATATCTTCACCTCGCCTTCTTCCATTACGACTTCTACTCTGATTACCCATGAAACCGAAAAGGCCCCCACCAAATATGTGGGAGAATATATCGTCCATTCCTCCGCTTCCACCACTACCTTCCCGGAGGCCTTGTTCTCCATATCGGTCGTATAATTCTCGTTTCTCAGGGTTTGAGAGAACTTCGTAGGCAAAGCTGATTTCCTTGAACTAAAGAAAGAGAAAAGCCTTTAAAAAAAATACCCTTGATTATTTTCATTCCCTAGTATTACTTTATTCTTATAAAAGCTCAGAGCAAGCAGTTCCTAGTATCTGGATTGCTGAATTTTAGGATTTAGCTTTAGATTTGAACTCGGCCATCTCCCCAATCAAACGGAACATTTTTTATTTTATGGCAAAGACTGAAATTCTGTCAATTCCTAAATCCGTGGGCTAAACATTCATAGGCGTTTTTATTCACAATTGCATTTAGCTCAGTGTATGGTGCGAAATATGTTTCAGAAGCAAGTTGCAAGCAAAAAAATCCATACCTTGTCACCTGCGTTTGGATTCTTATCCGGGTGGTATTCTTTGGCAAGCTTACGATATGCCTAAACACCAAAAAGAAACCAACGCAAGACGTTAGCAGGCAGCCATGACTTTTCTGTAGTTCAAGTTACATTAATATGTACATTATCAAACTTCCATGCAAAAATATAGGTGATTGAGTATGTTCTGGTCCTCCAGACACGCTAGATCTACAGCTATAATAATCCTTCATCATCAATCACAGAAATTAAGTCTGATAACAACTGGAATTCAATAGGATCTGCAGGGCTGAGAAATTTTCGTTCCTGAACAAGCGTTAAGTCCCTTTAAAAGGAATACAGTCAGAAATAGGAATCAATGTTTGTAGCCTTATAATAGTATTGTCCAAATATAGATTGTTAGGTGGTTAGACCAAACATTTGAGGCAACCCCTTCTAAAGGGGGAATCCTTCTCACAAACCTAGAACATTTTCCCCCCATTTACCTCAAAATTCACCCTTATTCACATTTTCAAATTAGTAAATATGGAAAAAGCAATTGTCCACGATTATGCATTACTCATTAAAAATGTACTGAATTAAAGCCTGGAAACAAATGCCAAACTATTATTAATTCCATATGAGGGCTGCAGTGGGTGTTCAGATGTTGTTGAATTTCACAGAGGCGGATGGGTTTAGTTAAGAGTCTAACAACACTAACATTACCTGAGGCTTCAGGTTCCTGCCCACCAACGCCACACAGACACACACCTCCCTCCATCACTACGACTGTTCTTGTCATTAGCATATCATTTACACAGCACTTTTATTTTGTGCATTGGTTTTTGGCAGAGATGCTGAACGTTTTGATGCCAAGGTTCAGACCCAGCTCAAGTGGGAGCAGCTTTCCAAAAACCAAGGACAAAGCAAAGAGTACTCTTCATCTGAGAAAATTAACATAATGTTAGTCAGCTGTAATTAAAACCCTTATTTAATAATGTTCTTACTCTCTGGCCTTCCTAATTACAATTTAGCAGCACTTTTGGGAAGACTTCCTCAACGGTTGGTTGGAGGGAGAGAGAGAGTGGGGGAATCTCATGATGCGCAACACTCGCTTACAGCTTAGCATATGATAATTATAACAAGTATAACTTGTTCAATAAGTACGTCTTAACCTGGTTAATTAGTTTCATTTCTAAATAATCATTCATGGTTAGTCTAGCTCAGAGGTTTTCAAACTTGGCAACTTTTAAGACTTCTGGACTTCAACTCCCAGAATTTTCAAGCCAGCTAGTTGAAGTCTTGAAGATTTCAAGACTTGAAGTCCACAAGTCTTAAAGTTGCTTGATAATTTAATCAAGACTGTAATGCAACATAGTTTGTTCAATTATCTCTATTCTATGAAACGGTGTAGCCAAATATAGCCAGCATTAGAACTCAGTTAATAGAAGCAATCATTCAATCTTGGTTTCACATTATAACAGCTGCAGAACTATAAGACTTGGTTCACTCCATGGGAAGACATGCTAAAGGTTACTCAACTAAGTATTAACTGGCATAGTGATAATTTTTGTATCTCTCGTTTTTTCTCAGTGTTTCACATTACATTACAAGCATTACATTCTTGATTAAATTATCTTTCCATTGATATATAATTTTATGGGTACTACTCCAAAAAAGATGGTGTTATTAGCCATCAAACCTCAAAAACACTGTACACTTTTCCCAAAAGGTTTCCACAATTTTGGCCACTACTATAAAGAGAAAGATAAGTCATGCCAACATTTCCTTTGCTATTAAAAATGAAACACTTTGGGTTCTATTTGGCCTTTGCCAAGCCTTTCTTCTAAAAAGACAAGCAGGAAAAGGATGGGAATGTCGTTACGCAATGCACATTAGATTGAGAGACAATCCCAAGAGTTGTTAGTTGGCAACCATTTTAGAAGTGAGGAATGGAACTCTCCCCAACTGATAATTTCCAGTTATAATCCAGAGTTCCATTTTGGTAAAGTTGAGAGAAAGAATATCCATGCCAGATTCAAACTACTTTCAATGAACTTGGGGAAGGAAGTGCTCAACTTGATCGTCTAACAGCATCAGCTATGATAAAAGAAATCCATTCATGTGCAGTTGGCTGGTTTTTTTTAAAAGAGAGTGCATTTTCAATTCCACCTTTATGAAATCTTTATGCATGCTCTCAACAGGCCTGTTGGGATCCAACAGATGTATTCAAAATTACTGCCAAAGAACAATTAATTTTACCCTCCACCTAAGAAACTGGATTTACAGGAGGCAAAGCGTCATAGAATATCAAACTCTATTTGTTTACTCATGAAGAAAGGCAATATACTACAGAAGATAGGGTTTCCCCCCCTCACCCACCCCAGTTCAGAGTAGGGAACAACTTGCTTGTTGTTACTATTTGGTGACAGAGACTGCCATGACCTGTGGGGAGAAGAATGAAGAGGGGAATGCTTTGGGAAACGAAAGTAAAAGCTGTATCTCCTCAAGAGCTGCCTCAAGGTCACCCAGATGGAAGAAGGGGCCCCATACCAAACTGAGCCTTGCCCGAAAATACACTTGACCTCTAATAAACTATATATACCTTTCTCGTTCTCAATAAATGGAGCCAATGATCGTTTTTTACTGGGAGGTTAAAGCTGTGGCAGGCCCTACAAGCGAGCTTATTTTCCTGTTGACCTCAGGCCCTATCACTTGTGTGAATCCTCCCATGCACCTACTTCCTCAATAAAAAACATCCAGGCCAAGCCAAAACTCCCCAATGCCTAGAATTCCTTTCCCAGCAGCAGCACCTCCTTATCATGAAGAGGCAGGATATAGTGATTAACCAGTTGAAACCTGTATTATGGGATGGCATTCTGTTGGCCTGGGAGACAGAGGTGCAGGGTTGACCGGTTACAAAAACAAGGACACAGATAGTCAACGGATCAGTTACTGAGGACAAGGTTAGATTGTGACGCAATCCCTAAAGTGGGCCAGGTGAAGGCAAAATGTAAACAGGATTTGATTTAATGAGAAAATAATTGTGAATTAGACAACGCCGCATTTAACCATTTTCCTATCTCTGTCACTAGAAATATATTTTTGGTATTACTTGAGACATTCAAGAGGACTATATAGCTCAGCCTCACGATGATTCTGCAGAGAGAAACAATTCAGTCAAATTGTTAAGCAACACAATTTACTTCCATGAAAAAAAAGAAAAGAAATAGTAGTGTCAACCCATTGTCCTCCTCCTATGGGACTGAGATCAGAAGGTGAAAACAATTTCTAGAAGACACCTAAGATGCTGGAGTGAGAGAGAAGAAAAAGAAGAAAGTAATTTCGGGATCATCAAGGCAATCATATCCTATGAAATGATAAGAGGGGAGATATGTGGTCACCCTAACACGTTTTTCAAAAGAACAAGAATATGGGCAAAATAAAAGAGGAAAGCTGTATTCTGATTTGCTTTCCCCACATTAATTGTTTAAGGCACTTGTACAGAATGCCTATTTTTGGGAAGGAATGGGGAAGAAGCCAAATGGAAAGGAAGCCCCAACGTTCCTCTATTCTTCATACTCCAGAGCAGAGCATCCTGTATTTGGTGTTTACATATATACACATAGGCGACTTGCTCAGCCTCTCCCAAAGGGGCAAACGGAGATTGCATTACAGCTCTGGTTGGGGATGTTGGGAGTTGCAATTCTGAGAGTACTTGGACAGAATGCCGAAGACAGGAAGACTAATACTTGATACACAAAAACAAAAAAAGGCAAAGGAAAGCCAAGGGATTCGCTCAATTATTCATGCCTTGATGCCAATCCAGACTTTACAGCCTGGAAACAATAGTTAAGACTGAACCCAGCAAGATGGGTAGCTACAAAAATTGTTCAAATAAATAAATATTCAACAAAGCTGAGAAAATAATGGGACTTCGATATGTGATTTCCCCCCAGGCTAGGGAGAGAAAGGAAGAAGCAAAAAAAAAAAAAAGGGGGGGGGTGCTGATCAGGATGCTGTCCCCCCTTCTTTCCCTCCCCATGAACCTGCAAAGCAATCTTACCAGCACCCAAACTACAATATTTCCTACTATCCTTTCCTAACAACTTACTGTACACCTTGCATCCTCCCAAGCCCCCTTTGCCACCCACTACAATGACCCCTATCATTCTTCTCCACCTGATAGCTTGGGTAACAAGCCCCATCCTTTTAGGGACTTTTAGAAAAGTTTTAAATTGGGTTTTTAATTAATAATTGGTTTTAGCACAGGTTTGGGATCTAATATATATTTTAAATTATTTATCTATGTTCTATTTTTGTATGTTTTTTAAATCTCCTGTACGCCGCCCTGGGTCCTCTGCGGAGAAGGGCGGGATATAAATGTAATAAAATAAATAAATAAATAAATAAATCCTCCCCAGCACCCCATCTCTCCTCCATACACCCCCCTCCCACTACCCTTCTCCACCTGACTACAACTCCCATCCTCCCCAGCATCCAATCTCTCCTCCATACCCCGGCTATCCTTTTCCACCTGACTGCAAACTCCCATCCTTCCCAGCACCCCATCTCATCCCCCAATACCCTCGCCCACCTGACTACAACTCCCATCCTCCCCAGCACTCTAATACACCCCCCCACTATCCTACACCACCTGACTACAAGTCCCATCCTCCCCAGCACTCTAATACACCCCCCACTATCCTACGCCGCCTGACTACAACTCCCATCCTCCCCAGCACTCTAATACACCCCCCTATCCTACGCCACCTGACTACAACTCCCATCCTCCCCAGCACTCTAATACACCCCCCCACTATCCTACGCCACCTGACTACAACTCCCATCCTCCCCAGCACTCTAATACACCCCCCCACTATCCTACGCCACCTGACTACAACTCCCATCCTCCCCAGCACTCTAATACACCCCCCCACTATCCTACGCCACCTGACTACAACTCCCATCCTCCCCATACAACATTGCCCTTCTCTAGCTCCCCCCCACATCCCCCTCGCATTGCAGAGCCTCCCTCCTCCCATGACCCCCCCCTGCTTCTTCCCAAGCGCCCTACGAGGTCTCTCCTCCTTCCCTCCCTCCCCAGCTAGTCGGGCCTGGAGGCCTCGGGCCTTTTCTCTCTCTCCCCCCCCCCCTCTTCCGAAGGCTCATGGCTGCCGGCCCGCCTGTTCTCGTCTAGGCCCGGCGCCCGGCCTCTTCCCCCCTCTCCGGCGAGGCCCTTCAGGGAGCCGCTGGGGGAGGCCTCGGGGCTTCCCCTCCCTCCCTCCCTCGAGCCGGGCCCGTTTCCCTTCCCCGCCCCTCTCCCTCCCTCCGCGGACCTTCTTCAGCTCGTTGTCGGAGACCCCCGCCGGCACCCCGAGGATGTCGTAGAGCTTGGTGTCGGCCACGTTCGCCATGTCCGCGCCGGGGAAGGCCGCTCCTCCTCCGCCGCCGCCGCCGGGAAAAGGGAAAGGCCGCGAAACGCCGGGAGCGCGACGGCGCCGCGAGAGCGTCTGAGGGGGGAAAGCAGGAAGGAGGGGGAAGGCGGGCGGAGAGAGAAGGCCGCACGCACGCACGCACGCGACGTCGCCGCGACGCACGCACGCACCACGCGCAAGGCCCCGCCTTTCGCCTTCGGGGGAAGGGAGGGGCGGGAAAGCGAGGGGGAGAGCGGGAAGAAGCCTCGCTTTCCCCACTTATGGAGGAGGGAGAAAACCCGGAGGCTGGATCGAAGCGGATTGGGGCGAGAGGAGGAGCGGGAGTCCTTGGTGTGTGTGTGTGTGTGTGTGTGTGTGTGTGTGTGGAGGGGGGACCCACGTGCTTGGCTGCTCTTGGATTATTATTTTTAAACAAGTGGCTGGCTGGTATCCGGGTTGTATCTCAGCTGATTAACAGATTAACAGGGTTGGAAGGGACCTTGGAGGTCATCTAGTCCAACCCCCCCTTCCAAGAACCATTTCTGACAGATTTCTTGAAAGCTTCCAGGGATGAAGCTCCCACAACGTCCCAAGCCAATTTCTGCTCCATGTTCTCACTGCATAGAACTACATGGAATAACAGAGTTTGGAAGGGACCTTGGAGGCCATCTAGTCTAACCCCCTGCCTAGGCAGGAAACCCTATACCATTTCAGACAAATGGTTGCCCAATCTCTTCTTAAAAACTACCATAGTTGAAGCACCCATAACTTCTGGAGGCAAGTTGTTCCACTGATTAATTGTTCTCACTGTCAGGAAATCTCTCCTCAGTTCTAGGTTGCTTCTCTCCTTGATTAGTTTCCACCCATTGCTTCTTGTTCTACCCTCAGGTGCCTTGGAGAATAGTTTGACTCCCTCTTCTTTGTGGCAACCCTTGAGAGATTGGAAGACTGCTATCATGTCTCCCCTACTCCTTCTTTTCATTAAACTAGACCTACCCACTTCCTGCAACTGTTCTTCATATGTTTTAGCCTCCAGTCCCCTAATCATCTTGGTTGTTTTTCTCTGCACTTTTTCTAGAGTCTCAGCATTTATTTTTTTTTACATCGTGGCGACCGACCAAAACTGGATGCCGTATTCCAGGTGTGGCCTTACCAAGGCCTTATAAAGCTGTATTAACACTTCATGTGATCTTGATGCTCTCCCTCTGTTGATGCAACCTAGAACTGTGTTGGCTTTTTTGGCAGCTGCTGCACACAGCTGGCTCCTATTTAAATGGTTGTTCTCTAGCGCAGGGGTCTCCAACCTTTGCAACTTTAAGTCTGAAGGACTTCAGCTCCCAGACTTCTCCAGCCAGCATTGCTGGCTGGAGAATTCTGGGAGCTGAAGTCCTTCAGACTTAAAGTTGCAAAGATTGGAGACCCCTGCTCTAGGGCTCCACGATCCCTCTCACAGTTGCTACTATTGAGTGAGATATTATCCACCTATATCCCTAAAGGCTGGCTAACACATCTGTTTTATTTACATTCTGACTCTTTCCCTAGACATGCCCTGGTAGCAGCTTACAAGTACCCAGCAGTAGGGCTTTTAAATCCTGCAGTTGGACAAATACACACAGAGAAAAAAAAGGTGTCAAGACATTTGTAGACATTTTAATTAGTAAGCAGATCAGTTTTCATCTCTACTCTGAAGGTAAAATGGTTCGTCTTTTTTTAATGATTCTAGAGAATGGCTGTTTTATTTTTCTGCAGAGATGGCCTTTTTTTCTCCTTTTTGATGATTGAGCCGGTGAGGGAACGCAATAAAACTTTTTGCTAAAAGGTCATATTGGCTATTTGTCGCTTCAGATATGAACACCACTTGGTTTTCAAGCCCCTGTGCCCTTTATTCTTGAGTGGCTGGCAGGTAGAAAAGGTGAAGGCCCACAGAGGGGTTGATGCTTTGAGAAGGTTGCAGATGAAGGGTGACATTTAGAATAGGCATTGACCGAAAACTCTGGCCAAAGGCGGTCTTCCTTCCACAAGAAATGGAAATGGCTCCACCAGTGGAGCTGGCAGAAGACTGGGACAGTGAGGAGGGTTGGGGAGGAACCTGGGTCATTCCTGGAGTCTGGGGAAGGCTCTGAGGAGGGCTCTGTGTTGGAGGCAGAGAGGGGGCCAAGGCTGTCTGACAGTTATCAGCTGCCTCCAGAGTCAGACATCAGTGAGGCAGATGAACATCTGGAGCCTGTTCCCAGTGTGCGCATGCGCAGAGTTGCCAGACGAAGGGAAGAGCTAAAGAACGGGTTGACTTGGGAGTAAGGCCACAGGTGGACAGCGAATGGCCCCTCCCAGAGGAAATAAAAGAGGAATGAAAGGGGCGTGGAGTTTGCAGGAGACAATTAGTTTGCTTAATCGGTTCGTGACTCTCCAAGACTTCTTGCCAGATATTGGCCTGGCAGCTCTCCAAATCAAATAAGGTCTGTGACTGTAAATGCTCCCTCGAAAGGCTTTGCTGGATGTGAATGAGCAGAATTCGCTGCAAATTAATAAAAGGGGTTTCTGTCGGGACAAGGAAGTGTTTCAGGCTCTTGGGAAGCCTCGGTCAGAACATACAGGTCTTTGACTTGCAACCATAATTGGGAGCAGAATTTCCATTGCTAAGCAAGTCAAGGAAGTTCTGTCTAAGGAAATTGTGTACAGGCAGGCAGGCAGACATGAGAGAGAGAGAGAGACAGGCAGGCAGGCAGGCAGACATGAGAGAGAGAGAGAGACAGGCAGGCAGGCAGGCAGGCAGGCAGACATGAGAGAGAGAGAGAGACAGGCAGGCAGGCAGGCAGACATGAGAGAGAGAGAGACAGGCAGGCAGGCAGGCAGACATGAGAGAGAGAGGGGGGCAGGCAGGCAGGCAGACAGGCAGACAGACACAGATAGATACATAGATACATACAAGATAAATAAATAGTTATGATAGATGATAAATAGATACATGGATAGATTAGATAGACAGACAGACAAGCTTCTCATGGATCATTTTAACTGGGAATCCCAAAATTGGAAAATCTGAAGACCTGAAATACCACATGAAACTGAAATGGATGTATTGCTGGCAATATATAGCTTTTGGAGGAGGAAGGCTGATCTGTTGGGAAGTCATTCAATCCGCAGTTATTAGCCATAATCTTGAACATTCACGTTGTAAAACATTGTATCACAACAATTGTTGACTTGGGGCTTGCAAATGTAGCTGGAAGCCTTCAACTGGGCCACTTTGGAGGTTGGATCTTTTCCTCGATGTAGCCAGCAGGGGGCACTTTTGTTTGCAAAATGTTTTAAAAGCCATCTGGGATGCGGCGAGGGAAACCCAAGGAAGCCCAAGCAGCAAGATTGTGCAGAACAAGAGAAAAATGATGGTTAAGCTATCGGTGCATCGCGACGGCCTTGCAAATGGTTTAGGGTTTGCTACGCCAGCTTGATCAGAGTTGACATGTCAGGAAGACCTTCTGACACGCACAAGGCCCATTTTGATGCAGTTCCTGACATTTTCAGATAAGACCTAGGCAAACCTTGGGTTGAAAAATTGTCCTCAAAGAAGGCCGTCTTCAAATGAGCTATGATTTGCAGGGTGGGTGGCTTGGACATTGCTGGTGGCAAATGACAGCCGTTGATAATCCCACACATCTGGCTTGGCCAACACGGAGAACCTCAAAAGTAGAGTCTAAGCTTTGTGTTATGGCCCACAGTGAGGAGGTTGGGAAGAACATTGGCCAGTCCTGGAGTCCGGGGAAGGCTCTGATGAGGGCTCTGTGTCAGAGGCAGAGAGGGGGCCAGAGCCATATGACAGTTATCAGCTGCCTTCAGAGTCAGACATCAGTAAAGCAGAAGAACACTGGGAGCCTGTTCCTGATGTGCACACATGCAGAGTTGCCAGATGAAGGGAACAGCTAAAGAACAAGGGTTGATTTGAGGGTAAGGCTACAGGTGGACGATGAATGGCCCCACCAAGAGGAAATGAAAGAGGAGCGAAGGGGAAGTGGAGTTTGCAGGAGACAATTAGTTCGCTTCATTGGTTCGTGACTCTCCGAGACTCCTTGCCAAGTTTTGCAGATATCGGGACTGGCAGCTCTCCAAGCCAGATAAGGTCTGTGACTGAAAATACTCCCTTGAAGGACTTTGCTGGATGTGACTGAGCAGAACTCACAGTCAATGAATAAAAGGGTTTTTTGTTGGGAAAAGGAGTCTGCTTCATGCTCTCGGGAAGCCTCGGTCAGAACACTTTGATGGCAACCTTGTGGCCACCCAAAGCTCTTTATTGAAAACAAAGCACTACTGAAATTCTCCATCTTCATGAAAGGAAAAATCATCTTACAGGTAGACCTCAACTTACATCCACCATCGGGAGCACAATTTCCATCGCTAAGCAAGTTTAAGTGAGTTGGGCCCGATTTTGCTACATTTCTTTTTTTCTTTTGGACCACTTGGTTAAGAGAATCACTGTTGCTGTCTACACAAAGGTGCTTTTTCTGGAGGCAGCTGGACTTCCTTGTTCCTGAATCTGTAGGATGCTCACCTCGTTATTAGAGCCATTGCAAGTCAATTGGCGTTCACATTTAATAAATCATCATCACTGGGAGATATAATCCCCCCTCCCTATTATTATTATTATTATTATTATTATTATTATTATTATTATTATTTATTACATTTGTATACCGCCCTATCTCCCTGACGGGACTCAGGGCGGTGCACAGGAAGTAGTAAAAGCAGTAACAATAAATACAGTAAAAATAGAATAAAAATAGATTAAATTTAATCAGCACGGGTTAACTAATTTAATATATTTTAATTGATATTTATTGTATTTTGTGGTTTTAATAATGCCTGTGCGCCGCCCTGAGTCCTAACAAGGAGAAGGGCAGGGTATAAATTTAATAAAATAAAATAAATAAATAAAATAAACACCCCGTGCTAAAATTAGATTTAAAACTCTTACTAAAAAACTCTAAAAACTATGCCAGGCCGGCCGCATGAAACAAGTGTGTTTTTAGATAGATAGATAGATAGATTTTATTTTTCTATACCGCGTCCTCTCCCCAGGGGGACTTGGAGCGGTGCACAGGGAAAATTAAAACAACATAAAATATATACACAAATAAATACAATAAAAACAAATTAAATCAACTGTCCCTGCACTAAAATCCCCATTTTAAAATTAACATTCCCTAACCCCTGAGGTAGAGACTAACCTAGGCCGGCCAAGCAGAAAAAGTGAGTTTTTAATTTCTGACGGAAGGAGCGGAGGTCCGTAGTTGTTCTAATGTCGGGGGGAAGGTCGTTCCAGAGGGCTGGGCCCGCCACAAAGAAGGCCCTTCCCCTGGGCGTCGCCCGCTGACAAAGTCTAGTGGACGGTACCCGGAGAAGTCCCTCTCTGTGGGAGCGAATCGGCCGGGAAGATGTATGGGGCAGAATCCGATCCCGCAATTTAATCTCCGGCGGAAGAGGCGCAGGTCCGTGATTGTACGGAGGTCTGGGGGCAGGTCATTCCAGAGGGCGGGGCCTGCCACAGAGAAGGCTCTTCCCCTGGGGGCCGCCAGCGGGCATTGTCCGGCAAACGGCACCCTGAGGAGGCCCTCCCTGTGGGGGCAGACAGGTCGAAGGGAGGTATGTGGTAGGAGGCGGTACTGTAAGTCAGGGGTCTCCAACCTTTGCAACTTTAAGTCTGAAGGACTTCAGCTCCCAGACTTCTCCAGCCAGCTTTGCTGGGAGCTGAAGTCCTTTAGACTTAAAGTTGCAAAGGTTGGAGAGCCCTGCTGTAAGTAACCAGGACCCATGCCATGGAGCGCTTTAAAGATGGTTACTAACACCTTGAAGTGCTTTTCCCTCTTGTGCTGTTTTATGCAACAGAGGCCACTGGTTTCAAACTGTCAGCCTTAAATATTAAAACCAACTAATCATAGCAATAGGAATCTGTACTAAAGGAACGTTTCATAGCAATAACCGTTCCCATTTCTCACTATCTATCCGTCCTATTTATAGCCATTAAAAAAATATATACCTTGCATTATCGTGACGCCAAACCGTCGCCAGCCCTTTGAAAGGCTGCTGGGGTTGATTTCTCTGCCAGATCAGCCGTGACCCTCAAAGTTTAATCGAAAGAGTTGATAGCGAATCTCTTTCGGCTCCTAATCCCTCCTAAAAGGATTAGCTTTGTCTCAAAAGGTGGGGAGATCAGAGTTGGAGAATCAAACATCTTTACAGAAGGGTTTTCTAATAAATCAATTTTCATCCTCGTTATCGCATCAGCTTGACCTACCCACCTTCATTTTCTCCCAGCCTCTCTCCGGCAGCGCGATTCCATTTGCAGCCGTACCGCCTCTGACATCACCAGGCACCGGGTTTGATTTAAAGGACATTTTGAGTTTATTGGATTCTGAGGCCTCATCTTGGAAGTAATTGTTAAATGGGAGGTGAAATGCCACTTCTCTATCCTGCACCCAACCTCCCTCCAAAATTCCGTTTCATTTGGGGATTAGCCCGAAAAGCGTACACTCAAACAGGTTTGCCGACTTCAGCAACTACAAAATGTGTGGCGTTGAAGTCCACACATCTTAAAGTTTCTGTTGTGACCTGTCGGCGCAAAAGGGCGTGGCATCAGTGGTGCTATTCAGCCGGTTCTATCCGGTTTGAGCGAACTGGTAGCAGCGGCAACAGGAGGCTCCGCCCACCTGCCCGGATGTCATTACATCCCATTTTTGATGCCCTCCGCGTGCGCGGACGGTCCTGCGCATGCACAAGAGGTGCAAAAGAAGCGAGGGCGCGTACGAGCGTGTTCACATTTGCGAACTGGTAGCGAAGGTAAGTGAATTCCACCCCTGGAACACACGATCCCAGAACACAGCGACGGTCATAAATAGGAACCCTGCAAAGGTCGCAACTGTGAAAAAAGGTTCGAGTTCATGTGTCTCAGTGCCGTCGTAACTTTGAATTGGTCGCTAAATGAACTGCTTACACTACCGCCAAGCTCCTTGCAACGGCTCAGAAATGGTTTGCTTTTCTGTGCAAGTTTAATTTCCTTAATGTCCCACAATTATATTAGGGGATCGCAAAGGCAGACTATTCGGTAGACTGCTCTGGTGGATAAACACTATACTATGCAATTAAGCCTCTCTCTTCTTAATTAAATTGACTGGGAAAGGAGCCGAATCAAAGGTTTTTAACGGCTCAGAAAATAACACTTCGGGTTTTTTTTGTCATTTGTCCACAGCAGGATGGAGCTTCTCCAAGTGAGAATATGACAGCGGAGGAAAAGAGACGGTTAGCCGATATGAAATAGTATGTATGTTGCTTGTCCAAAGTGCCCAGTAATTTTCATGAAAATCCTTCTTAAAATATGCAGATTTCAAGCAAGCAAGAACATCTCTACTAACTGGAGCCTTCCACAATCGTTCTTTAACCATGATTTATTGAATACATTAGGTCCTTGACTTACAACCATTTGTTCTGACCTAGACTTCCCAAGATCATGAAGCCGACTCCTTGTCCTGATAAAATCTGCTTGCCATCTCCACTGGCTGCTGGCAGGCCAAAACACTAGCCCCTGGTGAGCTATGATGGTTGAATCAGTGGTTGAATCAGATGGTTGAATCAGTGGGGGAATTCAAATTTTTTTTTGCTACTGGTTCTGTGGCTTGGTGGGCATGGCAGGGGAAGGATACTGCAAAATCCCCATTCCCACCCCACTCCTGGAGGAAGGATATTGCAAAATCCCCATTCCCACCCCACTCTGGGTCCAGGCAGAGATGGTATTTGCCGGTTCTCCGAACTGCTCAAAATTTCCGCTACCTGTTCTTCAGAACGTGCTGAATTTCACCCCTGGGTAGAATCCTATTTGCCGCAAAGATAATTCTCTACTTTCTCCCCTTTGTCGTTCTATCAAATTACAGAGTCCATCAACGTTCATTTCTGCATCTTTTCTCCTGTTCTCTTTCTTTCTTTCCAGCCTGTGTTTCTCCAGCTAAATTGGAAGGGAGGGAGAGGGAAGCTATCAGCTTCCACTGTTTAATGTCCATCAAAGCACATGTCTTCCTTTTGAAGTTTCAAAGAACGCATTTTGTCAGCTCCTTTCAAGATGAGATCAATCCGAGATTTTTAGGGATGAATCGGGGGGAAACATTTTTGTTCTACTTTTTTCCCCCTTTTCTTGAGAAACTGGCCATGTCTTGTCTTGTCTTGCTTAAGGCTCTTGTTTCTCTTGCATTTGCTTACAAAGAACCTGTCTCTCTACATCCTTTCCTTTTTACATTACATTTTGGCTCGCAGGTCATCTCTACTGAATCAGGAATGGCAAGGGAATGCATCGAAGGGGTACCACTGGCATTTGGGTGACATTTCATGAGTAGCAACTTTTATGTTCAGGGGGGGAAAAAGCGGGGGGTGGGAATTCAAATTCAAATTCAGACTAGAGCTGGAAGGGACCTTGGAGGTCTTCTAGTCCAACCCCCTGCTCAAGCAGGAGACCCTATAAGAGCCGGGGTGGCGCAGTGGTTAGAGTGCAGTACTGCAGGCTACTTCTGCTGATCACTGGCTGCCAGCAATTTGGCAGTTCAAATCCCACCAGGCTCAAGGTTGACTCAGCCTTCCATCCTTCTGAGGTGGGTAAAATGAGGACCCTGATTCTTGGGGGCAAGAAGCTGACTCTGTAAACTGCTTAGAGAAGGCTGGAAAGCCCTGTGAAGCAGCACATGTCTAAGTACTATTGTTAAACCATTTCATACAAGTGGGTATCCAGTCTTTTCTTAAAAACCTCCAGTGATAATGGACCCACAACTTCTGAAGACAAGGCATTCCACTGGTTAATTGTCCTCACTTTTAGGATGTTTTTCCTTAGTTCAGGTTGCTTCTCTCCTTGATTAGTTTCCCTCCATTGTTTCTTGTCCGGCCTTCTGGTGATTTGGAAAATAGGTTGACCCTCTCCTCTTTGTGACAGCCCCTCAAATAGTACTGGAATATTCCTATAATGTCACCCTTAGTCCTTCTTTTCCCTAGTCTAGGAAAGTTGATTAGATTCACTTTAGAGTTCAGTCCCATGAGGATCCCATTACGTATCACATCAGATTAATTATATACATTACTATTATGGCTCTTGATGGAAGGGAGATCTTCAAGAGAGGCCATTTGTCTATTAGACTGATGTGGCAAAATTTATTCAACTTCCATTTTTCTTAAGAAAACAATATTGAGAAAAAACAGAGCCAAGTTTATGTCAAAGAACATTTATCTTTTTATCTATTGATTATTCCTTGTTGGTCTTATTTATTCATCAGATTGATGTCTCTTTTTCAGAAGTTGTGCAGCCTGTTTTCTACACAACTACCACCACCCAGTTGGAATGGACTGGTTTGGGGAAATTTCTAGGAACCTATTTTAGGGTGCATGTTTGTTCTTGGGATCTCAGTTTTGTGGCCTGTCGGCCCCTCCAGCAGTTGAATCAGAGGAGGAGGAGGCGTGGGAGTCACGGTCAGCATCCAGGCAACCTGAGAGCTCTGAGAGGAAAGAGGGAATGGAGCTATCAGAGAGAGAGAGACAGAGGCGGAGGCTGGGCTGTCCGTCATCCCTCAGATGGAGAGTCAACAGCCCCCAGGTCTGAAGGTGGATGATGAAGAACAAGAGGAACTGCTGGGTCCAGTGCCTGATGCACAGATGCACAGAAGGCAGAGGAGAGGAGAGCAGTGGAAATCTACGGGCTGGCCCTTGGAAAGGAACACCTTCTCTGCGACGGGCCCTACCCTCTGGAACGACCTGCCCCCCGAACTACGCACCATCTCAGACCTCCGCCTTTTCCGCCAGCGTCTTAAAACGCACCTATTTCAATGAGCCAGCCTAGCATAACCTCCCGTTCCTGACTGTTATTAGCTATATTTTTAATTAGGGGGATTTTACATTATTTTAGCACAGGGTGCGAGTTTAATAGGTTTTTAAAAATGGTATTTTTGTATATTTGTATTGTTTTTTAAATTTTCCTGTGCGCCGCCCTGGGTCCTTTTCTAGGAGAAGGTGCGGGTTATAAATTCGAATAAATTAAATTAAATTAAACACCCACTGCTGCTAGTGAAGCCCCACCTTAGCTCTGGGGATAAAAGGCAGGGGGCGGAGACGAATAGGTGTGGAAGACAACTATTCATCTTCCAGCCAGAAGGACCTGTTAACCTGTGAAATAAACTTTTTGCCGAGGCTGCCGGCATTCCTACTAAAGGAATCTTTTGACTTCACGTCAGAGGATTTGTTGTGTTTGGGAAGCTGGGTCAGAACATTCAGGTTATATATATCCTGGCTTGCTGATTGAATACAGCTCATCGAGAAGTTTGATTTACATTAAAGGGGCTTACTGATGTGTGTGTTTTTTTTTAACATTCAGAAACTTAAATAATATTCTTCGGCAAAGTTCAACACAAATCTGCAAACAGATTCACACACGGTGTAAGTTTGGTTTATATTCAGTTCTCAGTACAAAGCATTGCCCATCAGAGTGGTAAGATCACAGAGTGAAAAAAAATGACGTACAGAATAAAGAAAGTCGAAAGAAACCGGAGACGAAAGACTGAATGGCAAAGAAGCTGAAGTGTGTTTCACGAGTGACAACACTGTGATTTACAGTTGCCGGCATGAACACGGATAATCCATTGGTTGCACAATACTTGAAGGGGAATACCACATAGGTCATACAAAATTAAGGTGCATCCAAGCCTTTGATTTCTAAGTGGTTGGTTTAAAAAGTGGAGGCCATACCAGTGCAATTGAGAAAACCTTATTTTTTAAAATAAATATTAAGTTTGGTTCAGCCTTCCTTCCTTCCTTCCTTCCTTCCTTCCTTCCTTCCTTCCTTCCTTCCTTCCTTCCTTCCTTCCTTCCTTCCTTCCTTCCTTCCTTCCTCCCCTTCCCTTCCATGGTTGTGCAGTGGTTAGAATGCCATATTGCAGGCTAGCTCTGCTCACAGCCAGGAGTTCAATCCTGAGCAGCTCAAGGTTGATTCAGTCTTCCACCCTTCCAAAGTCAGTAAAATGAGGACCCAGATTACTGTGGGCAAACGTCTGATTCTATAAACCGCTTAGAGAGGGCTGTAAAAGCACTATGAAGCGGTATATAAGTCTAAGTGCTGTTGCTATTATAAATATGAAGTGAGATTTCTTTCTTTTGGTCTTCTTAGTCAGGTAAGTGTTAGCCTCAGCAAAATAAAGCCAATTCTGGTTGGAGAGCAGAAGCAGAATAGCATAAGGTTTTAAAATCCAGCCTTTATACAAACGTTTTTATTCCTTAATTGCAAGGGATAAAGTGGTATAAACTGGAGTAGAACTGAGAAGCAATTAAATACATAAAGGGTGCAAAAAAAGATCTGCATAGTGATGGACTTGAAGCCTTTCTCCTTTTTACGCATGCTTGTAAAAGGGAGGAAGGCAGAGCTTGGAGGTGGAGTCAAGTGAGGAATCAACCTGGAGTTATTACGTTTCACAAACGGTTTCAATCCAGCTCCTCTTAAATCTCATTGACTCTTTATCGTCATCTTCTTTTAATGACCCCCATAACCCCTTGCGGGATGGAGTCTAGCCAACTGAGTGGAACTGAGTATTTACTGGCCGAATGCCCTTCCTGTCGCCAATGCGGAGTTTTATTCAGCAAATATGATCTCAAAGTGCCCAGAGAGAGAAATATCTGCCTCTACCTACCTAGGATCGAACTTACAGCCTCCTGATGGTGAGGCTCCATCTCTAGGTTACCACACTACTCAATTCCACTGACCCATATCTAGGGCCAATTGAGTGTTGGCCAGTTCGTTGACTCGATTCTTGTGTATCGGTGTGAGCAATAAATCTGATTAATTGGAGTCTAGCGTGTGGTCCTGATTCTTCACGCCTGACCGAACCATGGGGTGAGATATTTATTTCTCTTTATATAAAAAACCCAAAAAACTCGCTTACTCTACCCAACAGGATTGTTGTGAGGAAAAAAAAGCAGGAAAGAGACTCCTATAGGCGCTGCCTTGAGTTCCTGCAGGAAAACGGACGTATAAATCTCCTCAGACATTTAACAACTACGTTTCTGAGAGAACCTGAAGGCTGCCGAAGGACAGTCATAAATCACCTTGTAAGCCTTTTGGAAAAGGACTGATATTGTTGCCAGGTATTAACTGTCAAAAAATGTTTTGCAACAAGTGAAATATCACTGGAAATTGCCTGCCGGTGTTTTTATTTATTTTTTATCTCCAAGAAGGGAAAGACCCGAACAATAAAACATTCAGATAACTAGAAAGCAAGCGTTACGTTCTGACCGAGGCTTCCCGAAGGCAGGAAGCCAACTCCTTGTCCCGACAAAAAAACCCTTTTATTAATTGACTGTGAATTCTGCTCAGTCACATCCAGCAAAGTCTTGCAAGAGAGGATTTACAGTCACAGACCTTATCTGGCTTGGAGAGCTGCCAGGACGAGATCTGCAAAACTTGGCAAGGAGTCTCGGAGAGTCACGAACCAATGAAGCAAACTGATTGTCTCCTGCAAAATCCACTCCCCTTTCGCTCCTCTTTTATTTCCTCTGGGAGGGGCCATTCATCTGTGGCCTTACTCCCAAGTCAACCCCTGTTCTTTAGCTGTTCCCTTCGTCTGGCAACTCTGCACATGCGCACACTGAGAACAGGCTCCAGCTGTTCATCTGCCTCACTGATGTCTGACTCTGAAGGCAGCTGATAACTGGCATACGGCTCTGGCCCCCTCTGTGCCTCCATCACAGAGCCTTCCCCAGACTCCAGGCCTGGCCCATGTTCTTCCCCAACTGTCTGAATCTGCTGCCAGCTGTGCTGGTGGGCCACAGCACACTATTCATTCTGAACACGATCTACTGGGTTTTCCCAAATGGGATTCTTATCAAAATTGAACGGGCCTCTGAGAAACAAAGGGAAATTAGAATTTCAAAGCAGCGTTTTCCATTCCTGGAATTTTGCCTCTTGATTGGGGACCTCTGGGATTAAAAAACATTTTTTTTAACCAACGCGTTTCTTCACAACTTGAAAAAGTTGTGAAGCCCTTGGGAATTGGACTGCAGATGGAGGAGTGAAGAGCATTCGGAGCAGAGGGAAGACCTGCGAAATTGCAAGATCAGGCGCTGGCGCCTGGAGCCTCAGCGGGCTGAGATGGTCAGCCACTTCCAGGCCATGATGCAGTCCCACTGTAGCAAGGCCCTCCAGCTCTTTGCCACCAGCGGCTCTTCCCTCCAGCCGTCGCCCAAAGTCCCACACCAGGAGGCTGAAGCAGAGTCCAAGTCAGAATTTCTGCCCCACAGAAAAAGACCCCAAAGAGGAGAGGAGACTCTCTGCAGCAACACAAGCGCTCATTGCACGTATACGGCCCAGGGTCCATAGTTTGAACACCCCTGATTTAGTGCAATATAAAAAATGTAAATAATTTTTCTCTGGAGCACCAAAATTTTCTCGCAGACCACCAGTGGTCCACAAACCACCAGTTGGACTAGAAGACGTCCTTCCAACTCTGTTATTCTATATTCTATTCTATATTCTAAAGGCAGCTGAAAGACCAATCTACTGCAGGCACAGAAGACCATAAGACGGAGCTGCAGAGAAATAATAAAAAGGGATCAATATAGAAAAGCAGAACTGACAACATTTAAAAGGCTGCTCTCCAGGTAGTCCTTGGTTTACAACCATCCATTTAGTCACCATTTGAAATTACAATGGCATTGAAAATCTGGTCCTCGCATTTATGGACTGTTGCAGTATCCCCCCAGTTACATGATCAAAATTTTGGCACTTGGCAGCTGGCATGTATTTATGGTTGCAGGGTCATGCGATCATCATTTAAGACCTTCCCAGACCAGCTTCTAAGAAGCAAGATCAATAGGGAAAGTTGGATTTGCTCCATGATCTTCACAATGATTCACTTAATGAAAAGGTCGCTAAACTTGGGAGCCACTCAGTCAACAACCGTTTTGCTTATCCATGAAAATTCTGGTTATAGGTTGAGGACTACCTATGTCATCATCCTGCCAACAAAAGTGCATATAGTCAAGGCTATGGCTTTCCAAGTTACAGTGTATGGCTGTGAAGGTTGGACTATAAGAAAGGCTGAGCGCCAAAGCATGGAGGCCTTTGAACTCTGGTGCTGGAGGAGACTCCAACAAGGCCATTCCTAGAGGAGATCCACCCTGACTGCTCTTTAGAAGGCCAGAGCCTGAAGAGGAAACTCAAAGACTTTGGCCACCTAATGAGAAGGAAGGACTCCCTGGAGAAGAGCCTCATGATGGGAAAGATGGAGGGCAAAAGAAGAAGAAGAAGGGGACGACAGAGAATGAGGTGGTTGGATGGAGCACCAAAGCAGTCAGTGTGAGCTTCAATGGACTCCAGAGGATGGTAGAGGACAGGAAGGCCTGGAGGAATGTTGTGAATGAGGTCGTGATGGGTCAGACACAACTTCGCAACTAACAAAAACAACCTGTGTCTCACACGAACCATGGTGACTGACAGTTGAGTCTGAACGAAGAAAGAGGAACTCTGTGTTTCAATATTAATCTCCTTGGTATGGCACCCACTTTTTAAGAAAAACAAATTAAACCTCTGGCTGCAAACCGGTAGTTCTGAAGGAAGGAAGAGGGGGAAAGGAACGGAAGCAAAACAGACAAGTTGGCCATCACAGAGGACTTTTTGACGCTGAGTCGGTTGTGTTTTAATGTCAACTAGCTGGAGCCCCATGCAAACCCTTTGGCTGTTCCTTTCACCAGATGGGCAATTCCAAAGGAAAGGAGAAAAAAGATCCTTTCGGGCTTGAAAAAAAACAACAACAGCGAACGAGCTTTTAAAAAAAGTATGAATTTGTACGTCTCTGTCAAATTCCCCTCGTATATGGTACACCTTTGTACACAGGCATGTTTTGTTCGTCTGTATATATGTACATCTATTCACACGCCCCCGGGTTCCTGCATTGCCAGGAGGTTAAAAATCCATCGATAAGGTCCCCTGAGCTGCCTCTTCGCGACCCCGGACGTAGATTTCGCACGGGATCTCCTCCATCACTCGGTCTTCGATCACCTGCTCGGGACATTCGTGAGCCTGCTTGAAGGTGTAGCTGCTTTTCTTGAAGGTGCTGTTGAAGGTTTTCATCGGCTGCGGCGGGGCGAAATCGTTGTGGAAAGGGAGTTCCATGGAACTAAGGTTGGTCCTGCTTTGCTTCGCCGTGGCCGCTTGCGAGCCGCAGTGATGGTCGTGAATGCAGCGCGAGGCGGTGGAGGAGCGCCTCATTTTCTGGTAGTTTTCCAGTTCCTCGGAGAGGTCAGCCAAATCGGCTGAGATCTCTTTGTCCCTCAGGGAGAAGAGCTCGTAGTGGGGAGGGTCAAAAACCTCCTGGAAGCCGGTTTTGTTGAAGGTGGCTTTGCAAGTCATGACTTTTTTGCGGGGCTGCTTGATCTGCACCAGGATGGAAATGATGAGAAGGACCAGGACGATCCCGGAAGTAATTCCAATCACCGTCCCGTGAGTTTTGGTGATCTGTTCGAATAATCCCGTTTTCTTCTTTTCTGAAACAAACCGACCGACAAACGGATAGATTAGTTTTGTCAGACCGTTTTACCTTTGGGACTTCAGGCCTGCCACATTTTCTACTAATATGGGAGGGGGGATTCTTGGATGAGAAGTGAAATGTCTTCCAGGGGGAAAAAAGCAAGGAAATTCCAGTTTCTTCTTTAAAAAGCACCTTTGGGACAACCATGACTGAGAATCTCCGTAGACATCATGCTAATAACAATTAACATAAAGCTGGGGGGGAAAACTTCAACTGTCCTAAGCAGAAAAAAGAAGAATGGCTGAATTCTGCAACTTGTTTAACTTTGTAAAATTTAGGCAGGCAAATCTCTCAGGTTCCAAGAAAGAAATTTAGTTCATGGTCTGGAAGGCTGAGTCAACCTTCAGCCTGGTGAGATTTGAACTGCCAAATTGCAGGTAGATGGCAGTCAGCGGAAGTAGCCTACAGAACTGCACTCTAACCACTGCACCACCATGGCTCTGGATGCCAATTGTCTTTAGAGTGCTGAGAAGGAAAACGGAAGGCTCACTCATTACTGATTCAAATGTTTTAGTGACTACTCACCTTTGCAATGGTTTTCATCCCATGGATATGCACAGTTTTGAATGCCATTGCAAACCAAGGAATTATTGATGCACATGTTGCTATGGCAGAAATAGGTATTACTTAAACAGGGAGCTGAGAGAAACAGGGGAGGAAAAAAAAAAGAATTACACAAATTTCAGTTGTTCCTTAAAATATATTTTCAGTACATAAATTTATTCAAAGTTTCATTAGATTTTAGGTATAGGTTTTTAGGTATAATAGGTAAAAGTTCCCCTCACACTAGTCATTCCCAACTCTAGGGGGCAGTGCTCATATCTGTTTCAAAGCCGAAGAGCCAGTGCTGTCCGAAGACGTCTCCGTGGTCATGTGGCCAGCATGACTAAACACCAAAGGCGTACGAAATGCTGTTACCTTCCCACCAAAGGTGGTCCCTATTTTTATCTCTATCCACGCACCCTATTAAAAGTAGCCTATCAACAGATTTATTCCCCCCCCCCCAGCAAAACAGGGACTATATGTTTTCACGATTATGATATAGTAAATCAACTTGGTGAGAAATTGCTCTCCTGTATCCATTTCTTTCCAAGCTTCTGGCTTTTCATGATCTGTGCTTTTAATTATGAGCCATCATCTATGGATGGTGAGTAGAGCAACAAGATGATTATGTCCCCAAGTTATCAGAAAAGATTCAGATATAGTTTCAGATTTAATTATAGTTCTTGTTCCCTGCTTCTGTTCTTAGTCTAATGCACAGTACTTTAATTAAGGGCAACGATGACTCCAAAGCTTAGTATATTACAGAAGGTTCTTCTAAGCAGGATTATCTCAAAGTATGTCAGGAATACTATGGGTACCATTTATTCGTACCCATTTGCTGTGTTCATATTTAGGTTTATACTTCTGCCTGTTATCTCGTACATGTTGGACAAACTAAAAAAATGAATAAAATATACTGACGATCCATAAATGACGTGAAGAGCATCCGAAAACGGCTTAACCGACTCCCTTCGTCTGCCCACATGCGTATCACTCCAGTTCCTGTTTGAAGCATCACATCATTAGCCACGGTGCTGCAAAACTTGGCTTTCAGGTTTTCAATGGAACTGCTTCCATCATAGACGGCCACAAAGTTTCTCTTGCATTCGTTGGAGTGCTCCATTTGATAGTCCAGAAATCTCAAATAGATCTATTGGAACGTTACAAGAAAATATATTTTCAAAGAAACGAAGGAATTGTTCAACAGTACAAAGTTTCCCAATGGGCAAACGTCGCTTTTTATTAGCAGGGAAAATAAGAGTAATAGAAGAGATTAAGAGTGTTGGAAGGGACCTTGGAGGTCTTCTAGTCCAGGGGTCTCCAACCTTTGCAACTTTAAGTCTGAAGGACTCCAGCTCCCAGACGTCTCCAGCCAGCTTTGCTGGCTGGAGAAGTCTGGGAGCTGAAGTCCTTCAGACTTAAAGTTGCAAAGGTTGGAGACCCCTGTTCTAATCCAACCCCCTGCTCAAGTAGGAAACCCTATACTATTTCATGCAAATGGCTGTCCAGAGTCTTCATAAAAACCTCCAGTGTTGGAGAAATTACCAATTCTCTCTCTCTCTCTCTCCAACTTGCCATTACTAATCACTGCATTCTCTCATGCATAAAGCTAAAATAATCACATGTTCCAAAACAATTCTGCTCTTAAATAGATTTTATACTTTTTCTAGGGCAGAGAGGGACAAAAAAAATCAATTTGATTGCAACAGAAAATGGAGCTTTCCTTGAAGAACAGGCGCAAATCCTTGTATCTTTCCTCCCATCCCCAAGCAAGCTTGATTAAACTGCAAAGCAATTTATTTCCCTTCCTCTGGAAATTAAGTCTGCATTGCTAAGGTGCTATAATTGAAATAGCAAAGAGACATTATGTAACTCTCTATTCATTACATAGAATTCCTGGTTGAACTTCCAAAATTAAAGGGAACACTCACAAACATAAAAAAGAACTTTGTGAGATGAAAGAAGACGTCAGGCCGGGATTTTGTAGGTTTCTACTGTATAAGGAGGCAAACTTTTATTCAGACATTTTCTGCTTCAATGTTTGCTTCACAAACTCACATTGTTCACATTGTTTGCTTCACAAACTCAGTTCTGTTTAAGTTCCCATTGGCTGACCTTGTTCCCATGTCTGTCCCAATCATGAATATTTTAACATTACATGATTTTATCAGTTTTATCAGGTAGAAGGTTGGTCAACAATTCCTACACAGACAGATGTTTACAGGCATACCTTGTTTGAATGTGATTCACTTTATTGTGCTTTGCAAGTATTGTGATCTTTTACAAGACCCTCCACCTAACAAAAGGATTGCAATCACTGAATTTGGCATTTTGTAGCAATATAAAATATTTATTAATTAAGGATGTACATCCTTTTTTTCAGACCTAATGATATAGCATGCTTAGCAGACTACAGCATAGGGTAAACATAAATTGTGCAATTTGTTTATTGTGAGACTCCTGAACCGAACCTGCCATATCAGAGCCGAGATGGCACAGTGGTTAGAGTGCAGTACTGCAGGCCCCTTCTGCTGACTGCTAGCTGCAGTTCGGCAGTTCAAATCTCACTAGGTTCAAAGTTGATTCAGCCTTCCATCCTTCCAAAGTGGGTAAAATGAGGACCCAGATTGTTGGGCTCTAGAGGCTGTTTCTGTAAACTGCTTAGAAGGGGCTGTAAAAGCTTTATGAAGTGGTACATAAATCTGTGTGCTATTGCTATTGCTATCTCCGAGGTATGCCTGTATACTGGAGCTACATTAAAAAAACAAAAAATACCCTCATATTTTAAAGCAGGAGTCCCCAGCCCTCAGGCTTGAGCTGTTTGGAACTGGGCCACAGAAGTGGCAGGTGGGTCCATACCCACGCACATCCCTGCTTGTGAGAGCACAGGAGCACAGGCTCAATTTGTGCACACACTTGCCTTCCCTTCTCCCAATCTGCAAAACTGGAAAAGTTGGGAACTCTGTTTTAAAGCATCTAAAGGCTGAAGGATGGTCATACCAAATAGTTACCCGACTAATTTCGTCTGGAAGCAGCTTACCAAGCCAACTGTGGATTGGTTTTTCGGTAAGCGCCAGTGCAATGATTAATTTCTGCGAATGGGGAATGACCATTTGCAATTCTTACTAGCAACCAGCTGTTCTTGGTTACCGATAAGCAATTAGATACCATTAGACTCCAACTCTTCCGTAGACCCACCTTGGAATTTGGAGTCGCCTTAATTGTCCATATGCAGTCGACGGCTTCCCCCGGCTTGACTTTTTCCCCATGTTCTACCTGGCTTGAGCGCACTATGCCATCGGCTCCGGAGAGCTCAAATTGGCAATCTAGAATGGGAAAGACACAACTTGCTGTCAAAGCGAAGATAAAAGTGATTTAGAGCAGGGGTGTCAAACTCGATTTCATGGAGGGCCGTATCAGGGTTCTGTTTGACCTTGGGGGGCCGCATGGCCACTTCGATGTCATTCCTGTTGGTGGTGGCCTGGGTGGGGTTGGGGAGATCAGTTTTTGGCTGCCACAGCTTCCTCTGGCAATCTACCAGTGAAATAGGCGTTCAAGAGGGGCACATACAGCCCTTCCGAGGTCTGTTTTCAGCTGCCGTGGCCTCCTACAGCATGCAGGTTGTAGATCAGTGTCCAGTCAACCTGGGCTGGGGGCCAAGGCAAAGTGGACTGGTCCATCACAGGGTGGCCCTGTGGGCCAGATCTAAGCACTCTTTGTTCCAAATCCAGCCCATGGGCCTTGAGTTTGACACCCTTGATTTAGAGTGGAGTAAGCAAAAGAGATTAGTGCTGCAATTCCCTACCTGGGATGGGCTTTAAAATGCCTTCTCGGTGGGTGAAATCAGGATCTAGACAGGAGAAGGAGGAAGGGGGAAAAAAAGAACGTTATTCTGTCTAAAATTTAGTTTAAAAGCATGATAATTTAGGTACCAGAAAAATGCAGAAGACCAGGATGCCTGGGCTGAGAAATGACATGTGATTTATTCCCCATGACATACAGGGAGCCTTTGACTCATTTATATATTCGTTTAGTGACTGTTCAAAGTTACAACAGTGCTGAAAAAAGTGACTTATGACTGTTTTTCACAATTATGACCGTTGCAGTATCCACATGGTCACGTGATAAAAATCCAGGTGCTTGGCAACTGACTCGTATTTATGACGGTTGCTGTGTCCTGCTTTTGCGACCTTCTGAAAGTCAATGGGGAAGCCAGATTCACTTAACAACAACTTAACAACTACAATGATTCGCTTAACAACTGTGGCAAGAAAAGTCATCAAATGAGGCAAAACTCATTTAACAAATGTTTCATTTAGCAACATAACCTTTGGGTTCAATTGTGGTCATAACTCATGGACTACTTGTATATCCCTAGAAGAACTCAACAATGAAGCAGTCGAAGACTTTAATCCTATTATTAAAGGGGATTATGTGCATTTTCCCCCCACTTAAAATTAATATGTTTTCAGAATAAACCTTCTCAAGTTCAGAATCTTGATTTGAGATTCCTGCTTGTAATACGTTGAAATGTCAAGGTTGCCTCTCTGGCATCAAGAGCAATACAAGATTAGCAGGTTAAATGTTGCTCTAGATCAGTAATGGCTAACCTTTTCCAGACCGAGTGCCCAAAGCACATGCATGCATGCGCGCAAATGCACTCGTGCATGCCTGAACTCCCAAATGCAATGTGCATGCGGCCCCACACATTCATGCATGCCCCTGCGCATGTGCACATCCCCTATGCACCCTTCTCCCTGTGCATTCGTGCATTGCCCCTCCCGCATGTCCCCCACCACCTGCACATGCGTGACAGAGACCCAAAACCCAGCTGGCCGGTGGGAAGTGCGCACACATGCACAGCGGAGCTGAACTGTGGCGACGGCTTACATGCCTATAAAGAAGGTACTCCCATATAACACCTCTCCTGCGCGAGCTGCACTGGCTGCCTGTGGTCTTCCGGGTGCGCTTCAAGGTGTTATTAACCATCTTCAAAGCGCTCCATGGCACGGGTCCTGGCTATTTGTGAGACCGCCTCCTGCCACATACCTCCCTTCGACCTGTCCGCTCCCACAGAGAGGGCCTCCTCAGGGTGCCGTCTGCCGGTCAATGCCGGCTGGCAACCCCCAGGGTGAGGGCCTTCTCTGTGGCGGGTCCGGCTCTCTGGAACGACCTGCCCCACGACTTGCGCACTATCACGGACCTTCGCCTCTTCCACCGGGTGCTTAAAACGCACTTTTTCCATCTGGCTGGCCTGGCATAGATTAATGATTCAATTTTAAATTTAAGATTTTAATTGTTTTAACTACTTTTAGCACAGACTCAATTATTTAATTCTATTTTGTATTGTGTCTATTTGTTGTGGGGTTTTATTCTTTCTGTGCACCACCCTGAGTCCCACTAGGGAGAATAGGGCAGTATATAAATCTGAATAATAAATAATAAATAAATAAGGCACTGTGCCATAGGTTTGCCATCACACCTCTAGGATCTACCTGCATCTCTCAGCAAAACGAGCATAAATCAATCCTGAGTAGAATAAATAGGATAGATTGTGTTTTGGCAAGCGGAACAAGAAACCCAATAATAGCATTGGAGCAGAATCACTACAACACCAAGTAAGAAAAATGGGAGATGTCTACCTGGTATAAATGAATACTTGGCTTTAAATCCTCGTCCTTCCAATTCTTCATCCGAAGTAAACTTGATCCACATAAATCTTCCCGTTGACCTAATCGGGCCGGGGCTTTTCAGACCGCAATAGCGATCGATGAGCGGGGAGAACCCAAAAGGCCCGTCTCGAACCTCCAGGTGATCGAACCGACATTCGAAGGAAGGCTCGACAAAGAACGGTTCGTCGAATGTCAACTCAATCCTCTGCCGTGGGGCAGCTGGAAAAAAGCAGAAAGAGTAGGGGTCAATGCCACTTGCAGTGAAGGAAAGCCACTTGCTGAAAGATATGGTAACCGCAATAGTGATAGCCTGTTTCCCTGAAAATAAGACCTCCGCGGATAATAAGCCCAGTCAGGCTTTTGAGCGCATGTGCTAAAATAAGCCCTCCCTTGAAAATAAGTCCCCCCCCCAAATAATTCAACACAGCAACAGCCATGAGGTGACCACACTCGCCACCTCCTGCACCTCAAAAATAATAAGACCTCCCCGAAAATAAGGCCAAGCGCTTTGGGGGGTATCAAAAGAAAATAAGACCCTGTCTTATTTTTGGGGAAACAAGGTAGCACTTCAACTTAAATACCGCTACACAGTACTTTTACAGCCCTCTCTAAGAGGTTTACAGAGTTAGTATACTGCCCCACAACAATCCGGGTTCTTATTTTACTGACCTCGAAGGATGGAAGGTTGAGCCAACCTTGAGCTGGTCAGGATTGAACTGCTGGCAGTGGGAAGAGTCAGCCTGCAATACTGCATTTTAACCACTGCACCAGAGCTCTTGATATAGATAGATAGATAGATAGATAGATAGATAGATAGATAGATAGATAGATAGATAGATAGATAGATAGATAGATAGAGACAGATAGAGGGAGAAAGAGAATGAGAATCTAGATAGATAGATGGATAGACAGTGATAGATATTGTAGATAGACAGAAGATAGATCGAGATAGAGAGATATATGATAGACCAGGGGTCCCCAACCTGAAGTCATAAGTTGAGAACTATCTCTTATGTTCCCTTCAGTTTAATGACTCAGTGATCGAGTTAACAACCTGAAATTATTTCCACCCAATTTAAGTGCAGCTTACACATAGCTTAAATATTCTATAGAGCGATGTTTCTCAACCTTGGTAACTTTAAAGTGTTTGGACTTCAGATCCCAGAATTCTCCAGCCAGGTATTGGAGTTGAAGTCTACACAACTTAAAAGTTGCCAAGGCTCACTTTTGTCATGTCTCTGCTTTTAATCATGAGGCATGAAAAACAAAAATGAAGATGGGTCCATACCTTCTAAAATATAGACACATTCTTGGTTGGGTGGGTAGAAGTTAGGAAAGTTGAATGAAGCAAAGTGGCCTCCATTGCTTGTCCGAACCCAGTCGCTACACTGAGTAGATGCCATGCGGTTACTTCCAAGATCCCGCCCAACTTTTGGAAGGAAAGAGAAAAACACAATTCACCGTCACTCTCGCAAATCTCCACAAACATCAGCCCACTTCAGCATAATGAGCTGTGTGGGTTGGCAACATCAAACAGAAGAGACAACCTCTTGATGCACGTTCCAGGCCAGCAAAATCATTTCCCCCCCCCTGTGTTGTGAATAAACAATCTCTTCATAGACCACAAGCAGATGGCAGCATCTAGCTGATTTTGACCTCGGGAAATTAAACGGGGACAGAACTGATAGTATACACATGAAAGGATCTGGTACATGAAAAGGAGAGCATGAAGAAATGCCAAAACTGTAAACACCCCATCAGAGGAAAACATAATTGGGAAAACATTGAACTGGGCAGAGATGGATAGATTTGACATTAAAAATAAAGGATAAAGGATGCTGAAATACAGCATGTAAATGAGATGAAGAGTGTGGAAGAGAGGAGAGAGGTAAAGGGAAGAAGAGAGGGTTAGGAGAGAGGTCTGGTGGGGAGAAGAGAAAGAAGGCGTGGAAAGGGGAGAGAGGAGAAGGAGAGAGGTAAGGGAAGAGAGGGATAGGAGAGAGGGCAGGGGGGAAGAGGAGAAGAGAAAGGAGGAGTGGAAAGGGGAGAGAGGAGAAGGAGAGAAGAAGGAGAAGGAGAGAAGAGAAGGATGACAGAGGGAAGAAAGGAGGTAGGGAGGAGGAGGAAAGAGGGAGAAGAAAGTGATGGATAGGGTGCAAAGATGGTGTATGGAGAGCAAAAGAGCCAAAAATCATTCTTCGGAGTTGATGGTAAGACGAATTGATGTAAATATCTAATAATATCAAATAATGTTGGTTATGTAGCAGTATATGCTGTATGTGGTTATTTGTTATGAAAATGAAAAAATAAAAAACTTTTTAAAAAAAATAAAGGATAAAGGCGAAACAAAGTATTATTCAACATGGGATAGGTTTTTATCAGTGGTTAGATATAAGAGGTAGAAGTTAGAAGAAAGATGATTATCATGTGTATGTAAAATAATGTTATTTATGACTATAAGCATGCTAGTATAACTAATATGATTACAAATAAGTTAATGTAACTATAATTATTGCTATAATTAATATGCATATTACTATTGCTACTACTAGTATATCTGTTGTTTTTTCCCCGGTAAAATGAAGTGCCTGGGCAATAGCCTGTTTTCAAAATATTTATACATAAATTATATATACATAATTTTAATATAAGGTAAAGGTTCCCCTCGCACATACAGTATATGCTAGTCGTTCCCGACTCTAGGGGGCAGTGCTCATTTTCACTTCAAAGCCGAAGAGCCAGCACTGTCCGAAGACGTCTCCGTGGTCATGTGGCTGGCATGACTCACCACCAAAGACGCACAGAACACTGTTACCTTCCCACCAAAGGTGGTCCCTATTTTTCTACTTGCATTTTTTATGTGCTTTTGAACTGCTAGGTTGGCAGAAGCTGCGACAAGGAACGGGAACTCATTCCGTAATGTGGCGCTCAGGATTCGAACTGCTGACCTTCTGATCGACAAGCTCAGCGTCTCAGCCACTGAGCCACCACGTCCCTCTCCCTCCCACCCTCTCCCTCCCTCTCTCTTCCTTGCCACCCAACATTCCTGCGTGCTCCCACGCCCCAAAGAATGTGGCATTGTCTCAAATGGAAAATATTTTGCCTGCATCTGCTTTAAGGTTCGGACACTTAAATCACATTGGTTATCGAAACCCTTGCGTAGAAACATCACGCGATATATTAAAATGTCAACCCGGCTTACATGAAAGCCTTCTAAAAATTAATTACTCAACATGGGCTTCTTTCCCCCATCCTCCCTCTGCCCCGGCAGCTTCTTTTTTGGAGATCCATTAACGTGCCATTCTTGCTTTGTGAGAAGTTAATTAGCCTCTCACGTCTACGTTCTATGAAAATCTGTTGAATTAAGAGATTTTACTCTTAAACTCTGATTCACAGAATTAATTATCCAACAGATAAGGGAGCCGAAGACGAAGATTGGGCCACACGTTCCACCTTGTTTCTGCCTATTTTCCATTATGTGCTGGTTAAGCAAGGGAAAAATCACGGTAAATGAATTTATCAAACCAAAATTATCAAATGAAATGTGTTTTGATAATGGCTTATTTTGTTGCTTAGAATGTTGGCTCAGTGGGTAAGATGCTGAGCTTGCAATCAGAAAGATCGGCTGTTTGGCTGTTCGAATCCCTAGCACCACGTAATGGAGTGAGCTCCCCTTACTCGTCCCAGCTTCTGCCAACCTAGCAGGTCAAAATCACATAAAAATGCAAGTAGAAAAATAGGAACCACCTTTGGTGAGAGGTTAACAATGTTCTGTGCGCCTTCAGTGTTTAGTCATGCCGGCCACATGACCACGGAGACGTCTTCAGACAGTGCTAGCTGTTTGGCTTTGAAACGGAGATGAGCACCACCCCCTAGAGTCGGGAACGACTAGCACATATGTGCGAGGGGAACCTTTACCTTTAACTAATGTTCAATGCAGAAAATGGGATTGCGCATTTTCCCTCATAGAATTTCTCACACGGTACCTTGCGTTTTTTGAGCCACAGCGATGCCTTCCACCACCAAGATGGTTATCAAGAACACTGAGGGGAAATAACCAGAGAAGAAATGTATAAATAGAACAAAAGGGATATTTTCCTTTATATGCCAAAAGGGACACGTTACGCGCAGGCTATTATGCTACTTGATTCAAAAGGAATCACAAAATTGACACTGAACATTTTGCGTCCAGTGTCAGCAACAATATTTGCAGTTTTTATCTCCAGCCAGCAAAGCTGGCTGGAGAATTCTGGGAGTTGAAGTCCTTCAGACTTAAAGTTGCAAAGGTTGGAGACCCCTGCTATATCTCATTAAAGATTGTCCACACACCCAAATACACAACCCAGCTCCCTGATTTTGTTAATCCAGATCTACGGCAGAATGAAACTTCCCAACAGATGGCACTGCAGCTGCTACAGATGGCTAACTGGGCTTCATCGCTACTGACCTGCTCAAGTCAGAGAACAGACATCATAAAAGAGGAAATCCTATTTTCCATTATGCGCCTCCAGGGTGTTGCTTCACTATTAATTAGTTGCCACCAAGAAAAGGGAGCTGTGTTTTAAATCAGTCCCTTGGTTGCTATATCCGGCTGTTACAAGGTTAGCTTCTTCTTCTTTTCTTTCTTCCTCTTCTTCCAGAACTTGCATCGTGTTAACCAGCGAGAAACGTGATATCGCTTTATTAATGAGGTAGCTGTTGTCTAAACAAACTGTCTTGTCGTGCGAAAGTTCTAATATTGGCCCACAGAGAGTCTGTTGGAGGGGGGGTGATTCGAGAGATCAACAAGGGTAGGGGGAGTGGATGGGGAAGAGGGTCTTGGACAGCTCTCTGTGGCCAACTCTCTATGGACAATTCAAAAAAGGAAGGGAGGAAGGAAGGAGGGAAGGGAGGGAGGGAGGGAGGAAGGAATGGAGGGAGGGAGGGAAGGGAGAAGAGAAAGGGAGGGAGGGGGGAGGGAAGGGAGGGAGGAATGGAGGGAGGGAGGAAGAAGGGGAGGGAGGGAGGGAGAAAGGAAGAAGGGAAGGGTGGGAGGAAGGAAAGAAGGAGGGAAGGGAGGGAGCGAGGAAGGAAGGAGGGGAGGGAGGGAAGGAAAAAAGAAAACAAAAAATGCAGAAGGAAAAGGAGGGAGGGAGGGAGGAAATAAATAAATAAAAGAAAGATGCAGAAGGAAGGAAAGGAGGGAGGGAAGGAGTAAGGAAGGAAAGAAAGAAAGAAAACCAAAAATGCAGAAGGAAGGAAGGATGGAGTGGAGGGGAGAAAGAAGGAAGGAAGGAAAGAAAGAAAACAAAAAATGCAGAAGGAACGCAGGAAGGCAGGAATGGAGGAAGGAAAGAAGAAAAGAAAGAAAGAAAACAAAAATGCAGAAGGCAGGCAGGCAGGAAGGAAGGAATGGAGAGGGGCAGGGAGGGAGGGTCTGGATGCCAATATTTGCTTTTGCAAAACTTTTGGAGTTGTGGGCGAAGGAGAGAATTCCACAACAGGCACCCAAGGCAAGGAAGGCTACGGTTTCTCAGGGCTACTACCAAACCCCCTTCCTTACCCGGCTGCAGCTAGAGACATAACCTCCTAAGCATGTATAAAAAAAACCCTGATTGGCTTTCACCGAAGCGCCCGCTGATTCTATAAATAGTTCGGCAGTGTATATATGTGTGGAAGATGAGCCGCGCACAAGAACAGCATGGCTAAGTAGCAGATAAGCAGGCAATTACAGCAGGGGAAAAAAAAGATGCCAGGCGCTCCTTTCTTCTAAGCCAATTCTCGCCCCATTCATTTTTTGTGTGTGTGAAAACCTCTGAATGCCGGCTTGCTTTTCTCCCTCGCTCTCCCTTTTCGTTTCCCAAACTCTCCCGCATCCTTCCTTTTATTCTTTCTCTGCTATCCTAGCAGGCCATTGCTGGGAGGAAAAATATACAGAGATATACCATGCCGACTTCTTGAAACTCAGATTCTCCTATTTGGAACAACGGTTGCGAGGGTTGAATCTTGATGAGGATGCTCATTCAACGGTCGTAAATGTGAAAAGCAGTCATACGGCCCATTCTAAAGAAACGGTTGTTTTTTCACTTTTTTTTCAGCGCCGTTGTTAACTTCGGAATGGTCACTTAAATCAACTGTCATAAGACGAGAACTACCTGTTCTCTGGCTCGACCGTAGAGTAGCTGTAGAGCAGGGGTCTACAACCTTGGCAACTTTAAGTCTGAAGGACTTCAGCTCCCAGAATTCTCCAGCCAGCTTTGCTGGCTGGAGAATTTTGGGAGCTGAAGTCCTTCAGACTTAAAGTTGCCAAGGTTGGAGACCCCTGGCCCAGGCCCTGACACTGACAGCTTTGCTGGCTGGAGAATTCTGGGAGCTGAAGTCCTTCAGACTTAAAGTTGCAAAGGTTGGAGACCCCTGCTGTAGAGTGATCTGAATTCAGACAGGAGAAGCTGGTTCAGATAGTGGAAGAGCACACTCGTCAACAACTCTACAAAAAATAGTTTTGGCTTCCTTTTTTCTTTGCGCTGCACAATTGTAGTGAACGATGCCTTGGATTGCAGGAGGTACGTTCAGGTGCCCAGGTGTAAAATCACTTTTCCTTCTGGACAACCGCGTCACAACATCGTCCTATTTGCCAAGCTCGAAATTACGACAGCTGTAAAGATGTGCTATATTTTCTTCTGCAGCTTCTATTCCTAGTCCGATAAACGTAATGTGGCGATCGCTTTAGCACTAAAGTCATCCTGTCACCTGTGAAAGCTTTGCTTGCCAGAGGCAGTGTCAGGGTTCCAAGGGATGAAGCCAAAGCAAGCCAAACTGAGAGGCATGTAGATTCCTCAAGGAATAACTTTGTTGGAAATATCATATTGGGAGACTCTGAAGTCTCCCGTGGTTTTCACTTGATGAAAAGTAAAGGTTTTTCTACTTTCTCAAAACAATCAGTCACATGGTCCAATCATGGTACGGACTGGCAGACGGGTTACATCCCTCTTCCTTCCTCTGACCAGGTATGAGAATGACCTTGGTTCCCAAGAGAAAATATTTTTGTTTTGGCTAGAGAATCCCCTCAATCTCAAACCCCCCATTCCTTATCCCTCAGCTCCAGTGTGGCAACACTGAAGGGGTCAACAATGGCTTTGGTCAGATCAGCTTCAGGGTTGACAGATAGGGAGAGAAGCATGAGTGATGTAGAGATACAAGTAATTTAATTGGATTCAGTAAAACTGGGAATAGGCAAAAATGCTTGAAAATAGGTCCTATCTACCTATCTATTTAATCTCAAAAGTGGTTACAAAAATAATTAAACACCTCTCGAAGAACTAAATACTTTAACTTCAGGTTAGGATAAGCTTTGGGGGACCACCATGGTGGGTTCCTCACTGGTTTACTACCGGTACATTGAGAGGGCATTTTGCGTGTGTGATGTTCGCTTTGGTCTCTCTCGTGCACGCTATGCATTGCTGCACATGTGCAGTTGACTGAAAACGTGTTAGGAAGGAACAGTAGGAACCCACCACTTGGGACCACCCAAGGTGTTGACAGAATACAATTCCTAATAATATAGGCCAGCACAGCCAGTATTAAAAAGATCCTATCAGTTGTAGTTCAGCAGTATTTGAATGAGCATCAGTGGCCCAGCTCTATTTTAAACAGCCTCTTTAAAATCTGATTCAACACTAGATTACATAGAGACTACATCACGCTAGTATGTTTGTCACTGACGCTTATCTTTAAACTTCTGATGACTAGAGCCGATATTAAACGTGGTAACTCCAGAATAAAACCTCTCTTATCAGGACCATGAAACAAGAACAATAGGTGGAGTTACTTCTGGATAGATTGTTGTCTGCCTACAGACAGAATCTTGCCAGGTTAAAGCACCCATCTGCATAACTATTAGATGTACTCTGTGAATTGCCAGGGAGGATTCAACATTGGTCTCTTCCAGCACACCAGACATTCAAAGCTACACTGCTTCTTTCCTGCTGGGAAGGAGCCCCTCCTTCCCAGCGACTCCTGATTACGTTCCTCTGCTGACCGCCGGCTGCTGGCAGTTCGAGTCTCACCGGCTCAAGATTGATTCAGCCTTCCATCCTTCCGTGAGGTGAGTAAAATGAGGACCAAGATTGTTGGGGGCAATAGGATGACTCTGTAAACTGCTTAGAGAGGGCTGCAAAGCACGGTGAAGTAGTATATAAGTCTAAAGGCTATTGCTAGTAGGATGGAGAGTAAGAGCCCCCCCTAGTAAAAAAATTTTTGAATTCCACCAGTGGATTAGACCAGGGGTCTCCAACCTTTGCAACTTTAAGTCTGAAGGACTTCAGCTCCCAGAATTCTCCAGCCAGCAAAGCTGGTTGGAGAATTCTGGGAGCTGAAGTCCTTCAGACTTAAAGTTGCAAAGGTTGGAGACCCCTGGATTAGACCATGTGAGGAAATTGTGGGTGTGGGGCAGGGTTGTGTGGGGCAGGGTTGTGGGTGGGGAAACCCTGGGAGCTGTCAGATTCGGGTTTCCCCCAGATGTGCCAACATGACATCTCTAATAAAATGGAACTTTGAGGAACTTCTAGCCTTGGAGTTTTATTTCGTTGGGGGTGTTTTTTAGAACTTTGACATGAACCCGAATCTGAAAGCTTCCAGGTTTTCCCCACCCAATTGAAAGTTCACAACCCTGCTAGGCGGCACTCGGCATGCTGCAAAACTTCAGCGAGTAGAAAATCTGGGAAATTAATTCCCCTTGAAGCGGCCTTTAGCTTCCCTTCCACGATCGTTCTATGTGCCTCGAAGAAAATTGTCAAGAGACTCAACGGATCGACATTTCCCAGTCCTGAAAGAAGGCTATTAGCATCTGCAGACAGTTCTTTGAACTTTTCAAGTTCCAACGGCACGGGGGAGGGAAAAGGGACTTATGACAGTTTTTCACACTTACGCCCATTGCAGCATCCCCGTGGTCACTGGATCAAAATTCAGATGGTTGCAGAGTCCGGGAATCACGTGATCCCTCTTTTGACCACCAATGTCAATCAGGAAGCCGGATTGACTTAACACTTGTGTTGCTAACGTTAACAATTGCAGTGATTCGCTTCACAGCTGTGGCAAGAAAAGTCATAGAATGGGGCAAAACTACCTGGACCGATGTCTTGCTTAGCAACATAAATGTAAGGGCTCAATTGGGGTCGTACTACCCGTCTTATGTATGTTGGGTTATGACTTGAAAGAATGAACGGAACTGGGCACAACACAATAGTCTATACTTCTGGTTTAGCGTTTAAGACAGTTTAATCTGTCCTAAGATAAATACCTTAAAAGATACTCTTTATATGGCAGATGGATGAATGGAAGAGATCTGACTTCAAAACCTCATTAAACTAGGATTATTCTTGGAGGACTTTGATTAACCTCTCAGTTCTCCATTCCCATAAAACATTGTTATTACCTCCTTAGCCAATTTTCACTTAATGAGGAGCTTAACTTCCTCCCCCAAGTATATAAATTTTTACTGTACTCCCAGATTTTACTACAGTGGTGCTAAGCAAGAGATAACCACAGGCAAGACATTGCACTACAGGTAGTCCTCGACTTTACGACCACAGTTGCGCCCCAAATTTTTGCTGCTAAGTGAAACATTGGTTAAGTGAATGTTGCCTTGTTGTATGACCTTTCTTGTCACCGTTGTTAAGCAAATCACTAGAGTTGTT